>JAQJVK010000009.1:49455002-50063752 GCA_035578135.1 Flexamia atlantica | reverse complement strand
ACGATCACGCCGATCTCAGATGAAAGCGAGGCTCGGCGGACGTGCCAACGGTCGCACTGAAAGAAAGTGTGCTCGGACGTGTCTGGGATGCCGGGGCAATACAGACAGTCCGGGCTGGCGACTTTGCCCATCCGGTGCAGATAGGCTCGGAAGTACCCGTGCCCAGAAAGAAACTGGGTCACGTAGTAATCGACCTCGCCGTGCTGCCGTTCCACCCATGGTCGGACGGAAGGTATGAGCTGGAAGGTCCAACGTCCCTTCAGCTCGGCTTCCCAGTCGCGCTGCCAAGAGTCGAAGCTGCGATCGCGCTCTTCCCTGGCAGCTGTTTCCCGGCCCACTTCAGGCCTCCTCCGGTAAATCGCCTGCCTCTCCCTCGCGAGGAAGAGGACGGGAATGACTCCGGCGATCACCATCACAGCAGGCTCGGAGACTGTGCGGTAGGCCGAAGCGACCCGCAGAGCTCCTCGGCGCTGGACTCGGGCAAGCCGGTCTCGGTAGACTCGCTTCTCGAGTGCGTGAGCCCATACCTCCGCCCCGTACAGCAAGACTGACTGGACGGCAGTCATGAGCAAGCGGCGCTTGCAGGAGCGAGGACCGCCGACATTGGGCATAAGCCTACCAAGGGCAGCGACACCCTTAGCGGCTTTGTCGGCGGCGCGCTGGATCTGCTCGCCGAAAGACAGTCTGCTATCGACCATGACTCCCAGGTACTTTGCAGCAGGCTTAGTCTCGAGTGTGACGTCACCTATCTGCACCGGGAACACGGTGTTAATCCTCTTTTTGGTGAGGACGACAATCTCCGTCTTACTGATAGCCAGGGACAAGCCGTGATCTCGCATCCACCCGTTGACCTTGGCCATCACTACGCTGAGCCTCAGTTTTGCCTGCTCGACGTTCCTCGCAGCGATCAAGGCAGCGACATCGTCAGCATAGCCAACGAGGCGGGTCTCATCGGGCATGTCTAGCCTCAGCAAGCTGTCGTAAGACACGTTCCAGAGATCTGGTCCGAGAATGGACCCCTGCGCAGCCCCGGAAGTGATGGGAATGCGCCGCTGACCTTCGGTCGTGTCGTACAACAGAACGCGGTCTGACAAATACGCCTCCAACATACGCAGGAGGTAGGAGGGAACTTGGAACGTATGCTCAAGCGCCCACAGCATATCGCTCCACCTGGCGGAGTTAAAAGCGTTCTTCACGTCGAGCGTGACGAGAAGGACCACGCGGCGCGACCAGTGGTTGTGGTCCTCCGCCCTCCGCACTGCCTCAACTACCTCCTGGATAGCGTCGATGGTAGAGCGACCGGATCTGAAGCCGTACTGCTGCGGGGACAAGTCCCCCGCAGAGACGATGGCCTCGGTCAGCCTGACACGCAGGAGCTTCTCAAGCACTCTGTTGAATGTTGGATGAATGTAAATTATAGGTAAAAAAAACCAAAAAAGTAGGTTAAATAAACAGAAGTACGTTAATGTAACTTTAAGTAGGGTCACTTGAAAATGAGAGGAGTTTCAATACCTCTCGAAACGTAGTCTAGTTTAAACACTAGAAGCGATATGAAAAGTCCAACAAATTAAATAATAATTACAAATCCTTCGCTATTATGAATATTAAAAATACAGAAGAGACGTCATCACACTAATACAACAAAAACACGAAATATATATGAACTGACAAACATTTAGCATAAATTTACAAAAACTGGCCAGTATTAATAAAACCGCACATGTGTCGTCAACGGAAGTTGAATCATGAACACCCGGTATATTGAGGATTTTAATTCAAAATTTATTTTTTACCATTGCAAATATTTTTGCTGTTTTTGTTTAAAAATTGGTTTCTTGAAATACTAATTCAATATTTGATACACTGAGAAAGATCTTGTCCTGAAATACGTGGAAAATACACGTAAATAAGGGTGTGCGGGTTACCCACTGCAATCTGGACCCGGCTCAATGCTCCGGCAGTGAGGCCGCCACACGGAAAATCAGGACTTAGTTTGTCTACATAGTTATGACGTCACTGGCTATGACATTATTACTGTCGGTTGTAAGTCCTGCCGATCAGAGTTTGCTCTCGTAATTGCAGAGACTTTTCTCAGAATATCCTGCGATTCATTTTTCCTTTACCACAGTTTATCACAGAATGTACAGTCCTATTCTCGTAAAATACAACCTATTTCTATGCACTGACTTGCCTAGTCTCTGCATTTACCGGTATTTTTGATTAAAATCAGTAAAAGATGACTGGGTCCTTCTAGCGATCACCCATCCAAGTTCTAACCACGCCCGATGTTTCTTGACTCGTATGTTCAGCTGGAGACTGCTATATCCATTGCGTAACGGCTGCCTGCTGAAGACTGTAGTTGTTGAATAGCATCTGAAGAAGTGATAAGTGAAGCTTTACGCTTAATGGTACTTCTCTACAGTGACAATTTATTGCGTGATAGAGTCTAGAGTAGCCCTCCGTACGTGTCATGCGTGTTTCCCGGTACCGGAATTTGTATAAAAAGTAATGTTTGTTCATTGTGTGCGTCTGTCCGTTTGTGTTACGTGGGTATGTGTCATGATGGTTTTTAATGCTTCTTGACGACTTCCATTGGAATGAAATTTGATTTACATCGCCTGAGGAAGATCTCTCTGAGATTGAAACTGTCGTGGCCAATAATATGAGACTACAAAGGATCACTTTGACAGTACAAGGTATTTACACCATTAATAGTTACAATTTATTGCCCTGACATATTTATTTGATACATTTAAAAGTGGCAGCAAATCAATGCAAGGTTATACTCGACCTGCATTCTATTTCTTACAATTCATCTTATTTAAGACATTGCTAAAAATACCTGAGTTATTAAAATCGAAGCAGGATTTAAACAGTGCAATTACTTTTTTTGGTAATTTGTTCGTGTAAACTTTGGGGAGATAAAATTAATCTTAGGTCTAAAACTGATCAATGTGTCCTTGCAACTATTTAAAAATAAAACAATATTTAACCTAAGTAACTGGTGACAAATAAAACGATTTGATTTCCTTCAATAATCTAAGCTTTTTCTCTGAAGAATTGGAAATTGGATATTCTTTTTGACGTTTCACTACCATTTACTTTATATGTATTTACTATCAATGGTACTACAGTAAGTAAATCTATAAAAACATTAATAAAATATGTATACATTATAGAATTTTCTATAACATATAAAATTCTAAAAACATATAAATTTTCTAAACATATAATTATTACATATTTCTATAAAATATGTAATATATTATAGAAACCAAATGTTATTATTCAAACTTGTATCACATTTGTAAATTTTCAATCCCAAATATAAAACTAACACAACCGACTTAAAATCAATCCAGATTGGGTTAAAAATATTTATTCGATTCAAATAAAATATTTGATGATAGTGCGAACTAAAACAAGCGTTAGCCAAGTCCTTATTTACGTATTGCGAGTACAGATTCTAGACTTGGGGCAAAAACACTGCTTTTCCGCTTAGATATTTTTCTCAGTGTGATTAACAACGCAATTTCTTGAAATTTAATTTGTTTAGATTTATCTAAGACCAAGAGCTAACACAAATGTTTTTCTTCTTGTACTAAGTAATATCCCTTTTATCTCTGAATTTGTGAATAGAAATTCGAATAAATAAAAAAAACTAATACATAATTTTCATATAATTAATAGTAGAAATTAAAAACAACATTTTCACAATAGCACTTGAAAAACGCCAGCGAACGATGCGAACAACCTAGACTCCTACAAATCAAGTAGATAATTTCCGTTATGGGAACGACGTTGGCGGATGGCGGGTTCTCCTCCTTAGAAAAACAATGCAATATCATTCCATGCACTTGAATGCAGTGGACTCTGGCAGCGTTTTCGGTTAACCGCAACGGTCTGAAAGTCGAAGCTAGGAAAACACAACTTTAAGGTGCTGATCATTTCATAGATCGTGGGGTGCAGCGTGCAAAGAAATACGGAGAACAGGTTTGCCTCCAGTCAAGGCCACACTACAAATACAGGCCATACTGCAGGATTTATGACGTCAAACAAGTAGGCAGTCTAAGAGTCTGGGTCAGGACTTACAGCTGTGCTGCTCATCAGTTACTTTCAAATCAAAACATAAAAACGTAATTAAACAAGTAATATTTGACGTTTAGTGATGAACTATAAACAGAAAAAACCGTAAACAAACAAGGAATATTTGACGTTTAGCAATAAAATGTAAACATAGGATGTTAGTTCACTGCCTACTTGTGTGACGTGGCGCAGCGCTTGGACCGCTGCAGCATGGCCTGATTTTACAGTGTGGTCTTGCTCCAGTACGGATATCGATGACTAAAGAGATCTTAAGAATCTACTCCATTTACAAGTATACTAATCTCCTCAGAATTGTGAGGTCGTGTCTCGTGTAGCTTACGTCTAGTAGCCAGCGTTTTCAGGCCCAACAGTCCGCTTAGAAGGGAGTGAAATAACTGTCGAAACCCACCTTCAATCTAGATAACCGGAGAAACCTATTTACTGTCATATTATATACAAGAGGTAAATTGCTCTACAAAAATTTTACTCTATTTTAAGTGATATTATATTTAATTTTTTTTAATCATCTCCACATTGAACACATTTTCATTTGACCGTCCAAACGTAACTAAATATACCCATTGATTTATTTTAAACATCCTTTCATGTTGAAAATTTAGCTCGTAATAAGAGCTGTATTTTTAGATTGAGCTCGTAATACTCCATCGCAATTGTGGAAGCTTAACCGTCATTTTCCTATTTTAAGGATGTTCAATTCCATTCAATCGATATTTCGCTTGTGAGTTTATAGAATTACTTCCTGACAAAAGTGAATATCAGCTAACAGAATGTTTAAAGAAATAATTTATCCTTAAGCTTACCTACCTTTTAAAAGGCGTTTACTTTCAGTAAAGGATCTGTTTTAAAACAGTAGCCCAATCGTGAACTGTAAATATTAATACAAAATCTACCAGGAATAAAATTATAACGCCGAATTTTGGACTGTTATGTCTGACATGCGGGGTTGTCAGGCGGGAATGTGCGGGATGTTTGAAGGCGAAGACAGACGTCATGTGTCGGAGGGGTAACAAAGGCAGAGCTTGGGTGGGGAAGGCATTGTGTTCAGCAACCCAACACCCCTATGTGTTCCTCTCTTCTCTCAGGGCTATAACATATATTAAACTGTAAATAATATATAAGTATATATATATATATAACAGAGCATGAAGAAACTTATTTTCAGTACTTTGATTTAATCGATTTAGTTGTACATTAGTATTCAAATACATATGTAGATAAATGGGAATTTATTAATTATCACAGCGGTGATTTGCTCACATCGTAGTACGAAGATTCCAAGTTCGATCCTCATCAAAATCCTAAGAAAATTGGCATATTAGCCTATTTTTCAATATATTTTCAACTATACCTCCTTTCGTCAAAACAGGATCCAGTTGCCACTTTTACTCAGGATTATGAATCTATTAAGCAAAAAATTGTCATCTTAGTACTAAGCTAAGGATTTTGAGTGTTCCATATGAAACGTTAATAGGATAGAATTAAAACTTAGAAGTCAAACATTGACCTATATTTAGGAATTATTTCTATAGTTGAGGATACTTAGTTTAAATTATGTAGCTTTATTTTTTACTCCACACATACTTTATTGGAATATTTGATAACTATAGTATAATTTCGTACAACAAATCGGTTCCAGCTTATTTGAATGTTCATAGCCATAAATTTAAAATGACTCATATATTTGGAATTATATTTATCTCTTGTGTTTCAATATATTCTATATACGTATTAATGCTAAGCCCAGACCTTAACAATCTATTGACGACCTAACCGATTGTCAAACTAATGTGTAAAATAAAGGAGGGTAAAAATAATATTTGCTGAGTCGCCTATCTCCATCTTAAGAAATTCATGAACTAAAAACTGAATGGACCAATTTATTCAACTCTTAAATGGAATGATGGAATCCAATTTATTCATTACGCAACATTGTCGATTCAGTAACGACATACCGGATGGCAGAGCTTAGCTGTTATGTAGTGCAGTCAAAACAGAATTTGACCTGGAAAAAATTCCGTTGATATATAAACTTTGCACACTTACCTATTTAGAAGTATCTAAGGATGAAAATACCCAAGGTCCTGGAAAATATGAGGCAAACCCTAGTGGCAATTGACGGAAACGGGTACTTTTTTGATTTTTCTTAAAAATCTTGAAAACCGTTGGTCGGAGGTAAAAACTTTGATACAAAATAAAGCTTATTGAATTTGCTACAAAAATGGTTGCATACATTTTCTTTGTACACCAAACGGTTTCCGAGATATAGGGCGCTAAATATAAGTTTTTTTTGCGTTTTTACCTTAAAAATGAGCAAAATTTTGTCTTTTAAGTTGTTATCGTATAAAAATAAAAATAATATTATTTTTGTGGAACCATTACATTCAGCTCAAAAAACAAACAATTTACTATACTGAATCGTTTATTTATGTCCATTGGTCACCGAGATAATGAAAGCGAAAAACACCCCTTACATTGTACCTAAGTTATCCTTATGGGAAATAAAAAGGTTCCATATCTCGCTTATTTCGCAACGTATCTTAATAAAACTTGATTTGTGGCTTGATATGGTTGAGATACTTCGTATTAAATCATAAAATTCCCAATTTTCACATTTATATGTCAGCAAATCTGCATACTCATCTGTATACAAACACATCCCTACAACACCAGAGGAAGAGATGAGTTGGTTCAATGCCGTAGATTGAAGTTCTTTGAAAAGAAACCTACATTCATTGGAAATATGCTTTTAAAATAAATCCCAGAAAATATTGAATATGAAATAGATTCTAGGTTTAAAATTAGGCTGAAAGATAATTTAATAAATTGAGCTCTTTATTCAATTCAAGAACTTTCCACCCGTCTTTAGGTTTTACCTTTGAATAAGTTTACTTATAAAATGAAGTTTGCGACTGATTTGTTACTTATGTTAAGGACAATGTTGTATTGTGCTATATATACATAAATGTGACACTATTTATTGTACTACTTGCATGAAATGAATAAAGATTTTTGACTATAACAATGACTATGACTATACGAATAACACGAAGAATGGAGTATGCAGGTTTGCTGACACGTAAATGTGAAAATTGTAGATCTTATGATTTAATACGATGTATCGAAACAATGTCAAGCCACAAATCAAGTTTTACTAACATATGTTGCGAAATAAGTGAGATATAGAACTTTTTTTATTTCCCCTAAGAATAACATAGGTACAATGTAAGGGGTGTTTTCCACTTTCGTTATCTTGGTAACCAGTGGACATAAAGCAATGATTTAGGATACTACGTTGTTTTTTTTTAGCTGAATGTAATGGTGCCCACAAAATTAGATTATTTTTATTATTATAGTATATAGTACGTTAAAAACTAAACAAATTTGCTCATTTTTGAGGTAAAATCGCGAAAAACACTTAATTTTAGCGCCCTATAACTTGGTAACTGTTTGGAGTACAAAGAAAATGTACGGTACTAATTTTGTATAAAATTTAATAAGCTTTATTTTGTACATTTAAAGTGTTTACCTCCAACCAACGGTTCTCGATATTTTTCGAAAAACCAAAAAATACACTGTTTCCGTCAACTGCCACTTGAGCTCGCCACATATTGTCCAGGACTTTTGGTATTTTCATCCTTAGGTACTTCTAAATAAGAGCAAAGTTTCAAAATTAACGGAATTTTTCCCAGGTTGGGCCATTTCTTTAAGTTTTTTGATGGGGCTAATAGTTAGAAAAGAACTATTGGACAATCTGCAGACCGGAACTAGCACTTTTGGCGTACTTTTAATGGAATATGTTTTAAATATGACTTTGGGATGGATGAGATGAAAGCCTTGTTACTACCGAAGTCTCAACTGATTAATTTTTACAGTATTATTAATAAAAAGCCTAATATTAATCGGTAGGTCCAGACTCTTGAATGGCTGCAGTATATTAGACTCACATCAGAGTATCTTGTCAGTATGAGCGTTGTTTCTTGACTCTTAAAATGACCCTTAACATGTTTTCAGAGAAAAAACCGATAAATTCATGAAATTATATTTACCTAAGGCAAATGAAAGCGAGGTTTAGTTAATATAACAAAATTAGTGACACAATAGTTTTGCCCACGACCCTGATAAAAGATATCGCATTATTATTTTAATACAAAATTGTTATACTTTAGAACACATTATATAGAATGAATATGATAAGAGATTGTTTAGTTTTTATTTTAAAAGACTACTCTTCTTAAGTAAAACGATTTAGTAAAAAATCACGTCAATTCACATTATAAATGGTTTACTTATCCTAATAAATCATAAGATGTACGACGCGACGACGGATGGATGGAAGCAGAAATAGGAATGAAATATCGAGTGAAAGCGGGTCGTATTTCATGTGACACACGACCCTCAATCACATGAATACTAAACTGGTTCCAACAGAAAAATACACCTTGGCCCATATCTTATTGTCTTGTATCAGTGTGAACACACGATAAATCAAACCAATAGAAATCTTATAACAAAGAGAAACTACACAATAAAGATATAAATTTGAGTGTATTTTTTTATTTCTTAATCTGCAGTGACGTCATACTCACGCTCGAAAATGTTGTAGAGACTTGGATCCACTGAGTAAAATAAACTGTAGCTGGAAGTTAAAATGTGTTATATTAAGATAACATATAAGCCTATTTGTTAGGAAGGACAATGTTTACAAAACGGTTGACTGACTGACTGATCCAGTTTCTCAAAATCCACAAGACTTTGAAACACGAAACTTGGCTCAAGTATTATTTATTAAAGGCAAAGAAAGAAAGCGTACTAAGAAATAATTTTAAAAATTTTCTCTTCAGAGGCTAAAATTGAGTACTTATACAATTCAAATTGGCGGCCTTAATTCAGGTTTCAACGGCTATGAAGGCTTCTTTGGCTGTGAAACTTGGCAAAATATTCTTTGAGACCTACTAAGACAGTTTTTTTTTCAGTATTATCTCTCAGTAGGCTAAAATAGAATACACTATAAAAGTCTAAGTGGCGGCCTATGCGGTTTTTCAAAACTATGGGTATAAGGCCTTTAGCATATTTTCAAGAGGTAGAAAAGGCACAAGATCCAATCTACCAAAGGTTTAAAATGAAGCATGAAAATTTATTGCGGTCACCTTAATAAACATTTGACAAATAACACTACTGTTTTGTGTTCTCACTTTTGTAAAATAGGTTGCCCGTCTAATTAATAATTACGCCGGCTCCACACATGCGTCATTCGGCATGCAGCGAGCAGCGATTCGCCAAATCACGAGTAGTGTGGATGGGTGTTTATGTATTTGGCAAGTAGCAAACATTAATGCTTGTTCATTGTCGGTCTTATAGCGAGACAAATAGTTCGCCGAACGTCGAACATTCGGTGCATGCCGAATGACGCATGTGTGGAGCCGGCTTTAAATAAATACTCTAAAAGAATCTTGGAACCCAGCATGGACATTCCATCTCAATTTTAAGTTTCCACTTTAGAAACGGGATTTCAAAATTAAAAATTTTAGCAGGGTTTACGTAGATGATGGGAATTTCAGTTCAAAAATGTTTACAGTAAATTTAGTCCAGGCAACGAAAAGGTATAGAGAAAATTTTTGACTTTGCAGCTTTGTTTGGACTAGTTAGAAGGTGAACATATCAAAAGTCCCAGTCCGTAGGGGGTGAAGGGATGGGGGTCTGAAGGTACCATTTTTAGGTTTCTCCTAAATATCTTGGAAACGATCAACTTTTATTATTCCCTATTAAGTTTGAAAATTTAAGAAAATTAAAATTAAATTAATAATCAGTTAATTAAATTTACATCTTTCAAATTTAAGAAAATTAAATTTCCTGTAAGAAAAAGTACATATAACGTTTTTTGTGAGGTCACCAACACGTTATTTTAGACCAATTTTTATGATTGAGGTGTCAAATTACTTGCAATTTTGTTAACATTTCCTGAATGCTGTTAATTTTACTTAAGGTGAAAAAAGTGTTGCCCCATTGGGCATGTATGTTGCCAACAAATTTACATGTATTTCTTATGGAATGAATATTTATTTATTTATATTTGTTTAAATATGAATACAAAATTACTGCTTACCTTGTAAATGGTTGGACCAAAGTAGACATATTATATTATACTTTTCTTGCAGGAAATTCAATTTTCTTTAATTTTCAAATTTAATGGGAAATACTAAAAGCTTATAGGTTTCAAGATATTTAGGAAACCCCAAAAAATGATACATTCAGACCCCCCTCCCTCCCACTGCTCAAGGGCTACGGGCGGGGCTTTTGATATGTTCCACCTCCTAGCTAGTCCAAACAAAGCTGCATGTTCCATGCAATTCCCTCTATACCTTTTGTTGAGCATTCTTTGCCTGGACTAATTCTCTCCTCTATCAACTAAATAAGTGATCCAAACTTCAATGTGAATGATAAACTTTTTGGGAAATAGGTTTTTGGCCAATACATTCACCATCTACTTTTTCTTTCGGTTTCGGCCAATTTAAAAAAAAAACGTGCTAATTGATATTGATGTTAAGTATAATTTCCACATGTAGCGTTTTTTTAACCCCAGCTTATCTCTCATTCTCTGTGGTGGCAAGTGGAAGGAAGCTAATTTATACCATTTTATAATGTTGAGAAATAGACTTGACTTTTAGAAGAAATGTTACACATTCTCATTTAAATCTGTGGTAGATTCACCAGCTGCCGAGCTCCACCTAAGGGTCTAATTGCACGCACATAACCCGAATCAATCACTTTGTTAAATTATCCGTAAAAATTGCACATTGCATGATATAAGTCATTTACAAAATAGTCATTCTTTTAGTGGACGAAGCCGCGGGTATATATGAAAAAAAAACTCTTAGCAGGCCAATCGTTATTTGTAGTAAAATCTCTAATACCGGAATGATGAACTATTTTTTGACAGTTTTATGTAGGAAAAATTCAGTGATAAAAACAATACGCCCATTTATTGTAAACATTTCCTTCTCATCCACCAATATCCCTGGTTACTGTTGCAGGGGACGCCGGAAATAGGGGATGATGGACATCTATGATGGACTGTAGGCCTCACCGCCGGCCGCCACCCTCGCCCAGGATAACCGTTGTGCTCACTGTACTCGCCCTCTCCGCGGGCCTGTCCGCCGCGCTCACCCTCACTCGCATCGTCCACCTCCGCTCTGGTGAGTACTGTGTCAGACCCGCCACCCTCGCCCAGGATAACCGTTGTGCACACTGTACTCGCCCTCTCCGCGGGCCTGTCCGCCGCGCTCACCCTCACTCGCATCGTCCACCTCCGCTCTGGTGAGTACTGTGTCAGACCCGCCACCCTCGCCCAGGATAACCGTTGTGCTCACTGTACTCGCCCTCTCCGCGGGCCTGTCCGCCGCGCTCACCCTCACTCGCATCGTCCACCTCCGCTCTGGTGAGTATTGTGTCAGACCCGCCATCCTCGCCCAGGAAAACCGTTGTGTTCACTGTACTCGCCTTCTCCGTGGGCCTGTCCGCCTCGCTCAGCCTCACTCGCATCGTCCACCTCCGCTCTGGTGAGTATTGTGTCAGACCCGCCATCCTCGCCCAGGATAACCGTTGTGCTCACTGTACTCGCCTTCTCCGTGGGCCTGTCCGCCTCGCTCAGCCTCACTCGCATCGTCCACCTCCGCTCTGGTGAGTACTGTGTCAGACCCGCCACCCTCGCCCAGGATAGCCGTTGTGCTCACTGTACTCGCCATCTCCGTGGGCCTGTCCGCCGCGCTCACCCTCACTCGCATCGTCCACCTCCGCTCTGGTGAGTACTGTGTCAGACCCGCCACCCTCGCCCAGGATAACCGTTGTGCTCACTGTACTCGCCTTCTCCGCGGGCCTGTCCGCCGCGCTCACCCTCACTCGCATCGTCCACCTCCGCTCTGGTGAGTACTGTGTCAGACCCGCCACCCTCGCCCAGGATAACCGTTGTGCACACTGTACTCGCCCTCTCCGCGGGCCTGTCCGTCGCGCTCAGCCTCACTCGCATCGTCCACCTCCGCTCTGGTGAGTACTGTGTCAGACCCGCCACCCTCGCCCAGGATAACCGATGTGCTCACTGTACTCGCCCTCTCCGCAGGCCCGTCCGCCGCGCTCAGCCTCACTCGCATCGTCCACCTCCGCTCTGGTGAGTACTGTGTCAGACCCGCCACCCTCGCCCAGGATAACCGTTGTGCACACTGTACTCGCCCTCTCCGCGGGCCTGCCCGTCGCGCTCAGCCTCACTCGCATCGTCCACCTCCGCTCTGGTGAGTACTGTGTCAGACCCGCCATCCTCGCCCAGGATAACCGTTGTGCACTGTACTCGCCCTCTCCGCGGGCCTGTCCGCCGCGCTCAGCCTCACTCGCATCGTCCACCTCCGCTCTGGTGAGTATTGTGTCAGACCCGCCACCCTCGCCCAGGATAACCGTTGTGCTCACTGTACTCGCCCTCTCCGCGGGCCTGTCCGCCGCGCTCACCCTCACTCGCATCGTCCACCTCCGCTGTGGTGAGTACTGTGTCAGACCCGCCACCCTCGCCCAGGATAACCGTTGTGCTCACTGTACTCGCCCTCTCCGCGGGCCTGTCCGTCGCGCTCAGCCTCACTCGCATCGTCCACCTCCGCTCTGGTGAGTACTGTGTCAGACCCGCCACCCTCGCCCAGGATAACCGTTGTGCACACTGTACTCGCCCTCTCCGCGGGCCTGTCCGTCGCGCTCAGCCTCACTCGCATCGTCCACCTCCGCTCTGGTGAGTACTGTGTCAGACCCGCCACCCTCGCCCAGGATAACCGTTGTGCTCACTGTACTCGCCCTCTCCGCGGGCCTGTCCGTCGCGCTTAGCCTCACTCGCATCGTCCACCTCCGCTCTGGTGAGTACTGTGTCAGACCCGCCACCCTCGCCCAGGATAACCGATGTGCTCACTGTACTCGCCCTCTCCGCGGGCCTGTCCGCCGCGCTCAGCCTCACTCGCATCGTCCACCTCCGCTCTGGTGAGTACTGTGTCAGACCCGCCACCCTCGCCCAGGATAACCGATGTGCTCACTGTACTCGCCTTCTCCGTGGGCCTGTCCGCCTCGCTCAGCCTCACTCGCATCGTCCACCTCCGCTCTGGTGAGTACTGTGTCAGACCCGCCACCCTCGCCCAGGATAACCGTTGTGCTCACTGTACTCGCCCTCTCCGCGGGCCTGTCCGCCGCGCTCACCCTCACTCGCATCGTCCACCTCCGCTCTGGTGAGTATTGTGTCAGACCCGCCATCCTCGCCCAGGATAACCGTTGTGCACACTGTACTCGCTTTCTCCGTGGGCCTGTCCGCCTCGCTCAGCCTCACTCGCATCGTCCACCTCCGCTCTGGTGAGTACTGTGTCAGACCCGCCACCCTCGCCCAGGATAGCCGTTGTGCTCACTGTACTCGCCCTCTCCGCGGGCCTGTCCGCCGCGCTCAGCCTCACTCGCATCGTCCACCTCCGCTCTGGTGAGTATTGTGTCAGACCCGCCATCCTCGCCCAGGATAACCGTTGTGCACACTGTACTCGCCCTCTCCGCGGGCCTGTCCGCCGCGCTCAGCCTCACTCGCATCGTCCACCTCCGCTCTGGTGAGTATTGTGTCAGACCCGCCATCCTCGCCCAGGATAACCGTTGTGCACACTGTACTCGCCCTCTCCGTGGGCCTGTCCGCCTCGCTCAGCCTCACGCGCATCGTCCACCTCCGCTCTGGTGAGTACTGTGTCAGACCCGCCACCCTCGCCCAGGATAGCCGTTGTGCTCACTGTACTCGCCCTCTCCGCGGGCCTGTCCGCCGCGCTCAGCCTCACTCGCATCGTCCACCTCCGCTCTGGTGAGTATTGTGTCAGACCCGCCATCCTCGCCCAGGATAACCGTTGTGCACACTGTACTCGCCCTCTCCGTGGGCCTGTCCGCCTCGCTCAGCCTCACGCGCATCGTCCACCTCCGCTCTGGTGAGTACTGTGTCAGACCCGCCACCCTCGCCCAGGATAACCGATGTGCTCACTGTACTCGCCCTCTCCGCGGGCCTGTCCGCCGCGCTCAGCCTCACTCGCATCGTCCACCTCCGCTCTGGTGAGTACTGTGTCAGACCCGCCATCCTCGCCCAGGATAACCGTTGTGCTCACTGTACTCGCCCTCTCCGCGGGCCTGTCCGCCGCGCTCAGCCTCACTCGCATCGTCCACCTCCGCTCTGGTGAGTACTGTGTCAGACCCGCCATCCTCGCCCATGATAACCGTTGTGCTCACTGTACTCGCCCTCTCCGCGGGCCTGTCCGCCGCGCTCTGCCTCACTCGCATCGTCCACCTCCGCTCTGGTGAGTACTGTGTCAGACCCGCCACCCTCGCCCAGGATAACCGTTGTGCTCACTGTACTCGCCCTCTCCGCGGGCCTATCCGCCGCGCTCACCCTCACTCGCATCGTCCACCTCCGCTCTGGTGAGTATTGTGTCAGACCCGCCATCCTCGCCCAGGATAACCGTTGTGCTCACTGTACTCGCCTTCTCCGTGGGCCTGTCCGCCTCGCTCAGCCTCACTCGCATCGTCCACCTCCGCTCTGGTGAGTACTGTGCCAGACCTGCCACCCTCCGAAAGAAAATATTCAATTTACCTCAATAATTTTTCAAGAGCAAAGTTTTTATATCAAACCGGTGCACCGTTATTCCACCACATACCAAACTGGCGGAAAAGGTTCACTAATCCCACTGATCGACGCGTTGTTGCAGTCCTCAGGACCTACCACCCTCGAGGCGGAATATCGGTTTGGGGATTAGTGAACCTTTTTCGTCAGTTCGTTATGCGGCGGAATATCGGGACACCGGTTTGATATGGATATAAAACTTTGCCCTTGAAAAATGTTTGATTTAAATTGACTTTTTTCATACAGTACATCTTTGTATGACTAATTATTTGGGAATTTTGTCGTTAATTATTTGTTTTATTTCAATATTAAATATTGTTACAACCCAAAAGTAAAACCCTTGCTAGTAAAATGTAGGTCCTATAATTTAATCCAAGCATTTTTGTTAGCTGAGTTGTAAATATGAAACCCGCAATTGAAGTTCGAAAAAACAAAGTGTCAATTTTACAAACTGGCAATAATTATTGAGCGTTAAAAGTCATATAATATTATTTGTAATGGACAATTTGAAACCCATCGAGGAAACAGTGGAAATAGCGGTTTACAGTTCATTAGCCCAATTTATCAAATTGGATGACATTGAAGGTTGGATGAGCCCTTTAACGCGTTATTTGAAGAATAAAAGCGAATAAATTCATTGAATTATATTTTACGTATTAAACGTCCTCTTTTAATCAATAATTTTTTTATTCTATGAAATAAATAATTTGTTATAGACTGCAATTATTTACCATTCATTATATATCTTTCAAACATTCTAAAACATGACTCAAAAAAGTATAATTACCAATATCATAACATAAATAATGACTTTTTAAACTCTTTCATAACATTATATTTTTGCAAGTAGTTTTAAAATAATTTACGACGCTTCAGTTTTATTACCCATGCATATACAATGTTTAACAAAAACATAGTTATTTGTTTCTGTCAAAGTAAATGTCAATGGTACAATCCACTTAATCTTGTTAAATAATAAACTAAATTTTGAACCAAACTAATTAATTTCATACCTTAAGAATTTTTAAAGCTGTGAAATAATATGAAATGATGAACAAAATTTGACAACGATTAACAAAAGCCATAAACTTTTTATATGAATATACCGTTTATTATATTTAGGAGAAAACAGCTAAATTCTTCACGAGAAATTCTTAAAAATAGTGTGAGACCTACTTTATTTATTCTTGTTGAAAATAAATTGAAAAAATAAAGGTATCAGAAATAACAAGGAGCAGAAGTTGATAAATCTGTATATTTTCCAGAAAACATTAAAAAATCTCTCTGAGTAAAAAATGACTAAACATATTCTGTACTAGTTTTAAAATAATACATCTACATGAAACCGATTCTTAACCAAAGAGTGGCACATTAATCTACTGACTGTAAAACCAAAATTTGGCAGTTTCACAAACAAACAAAATAACATCATAACTAATATATCGTTTATCGATTATGCCCAGCATCTGGTGTAACTATAAATAATTATTGTGTTTAGACGATTGACAAACGCAGAGAAACAAATTACACCCATTTTAGATTAATATTTGAGATAGAACTTTTAACGTATTTTTCAATGACTTGCATATAGAACTTCAGGCATAAGAAAATTGAAACCCTAGTTTATGGAATAGCTAACGTACAGCTACTCCAATCCCAATCGATATTTTCAATCCCGGGATTACGGGGCTGCAAACTATAATCCCGTGATCCCGTTTCGGGATAATATTGTCCCAACATAGAATTTGCCGATACAAAAGGAAAATCTTAGTATACTTTCGCATATATATATGGTATCGTAAATAGAGTGCAGAGCATTAAGCATTTTTCCGTTTAGTTTTCAGTACAGTAAAAATAAGTGAAAAATTCCATAAACCCCAAAAAA
The DNA here is from genome assembly GCA_035578135.1 of Flexamia atlantica. NCBI lineage: Eukaryota > Metazoa > Arthropoda > Insecta > Hemiptera > Cicadellidae > Flexamia > Flexamia atlantica. Next base: position 50,047,100 of record JAQJVK010000009.1, on the reverse strand, counting down.
TTAGCACAAGCAAGGAATTTGGTACAGATGTTGCGTATATCTTCCTTTTGAACATACTAAAAGTCCCCTAAAATTGGAGCTGTGCTACGGCCGCCATCTTGGAAAATGGCGGCAAATTTCTGTATTTTTGCCTTTAGCTCCTTTATTATTGGAGATACAGAAAAAAGTTTCGAATAAAAATTGTAGCCCATAACAAAAATCACATTTTTGGTCATTATCATTTTTTCTCTAAACCCAACGGTTTTTGAGTTATTTGCAATTAAGTATAATTAAATCGTGGCTTTTCCCGTTATACAAAAATTTCAGAAAAAAGTCACTCAACTGCGCGGTTTATCAATGTTTTTGTCCAGCCTATCGACTTTAAATCGCTACCCCTTGTTGTTGGGTGATTGGTTCTTAATGTTGACACAGTTCTCATTTTTGACCGCCATCTTGGATCCGCCATATTGGATATAAATTATTTTTCTCAAAAGTAAAGATGGTGTTGTGATACATCATTACAGACTAGATTTTTGGCCTAAACTCAATTCTGAAATCCGTTTTTCAAAATTTGGATTCGCTAAAAAGATATGCTCAAATAAAAATTCAGCCCTATACATTTCTTATGGATATTCCGTACTATAGATTTTCTCTCCGGAACACTTCCAACCTTGCCATTCCCCGTCACTCAACTTCATTCTTCCAAAAGCACTTTTACTACAATGCAGTTAAACTCTTCAATAACCTTCCATTCTCATTACAGGCTGAACAGGATGTTGGTAAATTTAGAAAGAAATTAAAGTCCACCCTTTTAAATAAGGCAGTATACAGCATCCGTGAAAACTGGTAGTCTTGACTCGTAATACTAGTTTTATTAAACTGTAGTTAAGACTTGTAAATATTTCAGTTGTTTTTACTGTAAGATAAACAAGATGTTTTATCAAAGAATGTATTATTTGACTTGGCCAATGCAAGTATTTGTTAATCTGGCTTGATTAATGACTTATTGACTTATTATTGACTTACTATGAATATTATATTTTGATTATTTATCTTATATCTCCGGTTCTAAATAAGATATGCTGCAGGTTTTGGACTTTATATACTCAGTGATTTAACAGCTTTTGAGGGAGATATTGATCGAAACTTGCAGGGTGTCTTATTTAGAACCGGAGATTTAAGATAAATAATCCAAAATAATATTCTAAGTACGAAATATCTATAATAAATTTATATGGCCGAATTTGTATTTGAGCATATCTTTTTGGCGAATCCAAATGTTTAAAAACGGATTACAGTATTGAGTTTAGGGCAAAAATCTAGTCTATAACGATGTATCACAACACCATCTTTACTTTTGAGAAAAATAATTTATATCCAATATGGCAGATCCAAGATGGCGACCAAAAATGAGAACCCTGTCAAAATTAAGTACCAATCACTCAACAATAATGCATAGCGGTTCAAAGACAATAGCCTGAAAAAAAGCATTGATAAAAACTGCAGTTGAGTGACTTTTTTCTGAATTTTTTTTATAATGGGAAAAGCCACGATTTAATTATACTTAATCGCAAATAACTCAAAAACCTTTTGGTTTAGATAAAAAATGATAATAACCAAAAATTTGTATTTTTAATGGGCTTCAATTTTTATTTGAAACTTTTTTCTGTATCTCCAATAATAAAGGAGCTAAAGGCAAAAATACAGAAATTTGCCGCCATTTTCCAAGATGGCGGCCGTAGCACAGCTCCAATTTTAGTATGTTCAAAAGGAAGATATACCCAACATGTGTACCAAATTCCTTGCTTGTGCTAATTTTTTTGGGTCAAAACTTATTTTTACTGTACTATTTGAGTTGTAGACGTGTTTTTGAACAAAATTTGTAAAGTTGAACAACTGATGTCATGATCACTGTTATCATGAAACACTGAATAATTGACATCAGAGTGAAAACGGAACACATTATTAGGAAGGCCCAGAATAACAGCAAAATAAGTAGAACAATCATAAAAATGTTTATTTAAATGTAAGTTAAAGAAAGTCTTATACAAAATATGAATATTATTTAGTTACTTGACAAAACGATATCAGAACTAGACATGAAACCCCGCTTGGAAACATGTAATATAAAAACTAAAACTACAACAAAATGTTTAAAAAACAATAATAAGAGCATCGTAATTAAACATAAGGGCAATTTTAATATAATGTATCAAACAAATTTAAAATCTCTTTAAGTTGATCTATGATTACTTGGCCAACAACGCCATTTAACCATTTTTCTTAGCCTTGAGCCCCTACGGGTTTGTATTCCCTACTAACGACAGCGACCGTCTACTTGAACAGCAAGTTCTGGGGGAGGGCGGCAAATGGGAACTATAGTTTCCTAGATGGGAAATTTTGCTTTTATAATTCACGCATATTAAAGCAAAGAATAAGCTATTTTTAATAAAGTTCTCATCCTCTCGTTTTCCGAGTTGTCCGCAGAAAAATGTCTATTGAAATACTATCAAAATATTACATATAGTACAGTAGCGAGCTCACGAGTGTGGGACTAAAATTTTAAGGCGCTAGCCAGCGGCCCATGCTATCTTTACGGGGTTGCTCTGTGGGTTGCATCGTCTTAGCCCCACACTTTGGAGCTCACTACAGTAACTGGAAGGCTGAAGTACGACTCGTTGCCACAGGTAAGCTGCAGGGAGTGGTGGTGAGAAGCAGGATGTCGCGCCCAGTGGAGATGTTCCTAGGAGTGCCTTACGCGACGCCGCCCACCGGAGTCAACAGGTTCAGCCCGACCCGCAGCGTGCCGCCCTGGGCGGGCGTGCGGCTGTGTGACCGCCTGGCGCCCGTGTGCCCGCAGCGCCCGCCCAACGCCACCGCCGCCCACGGCCGCTTCTCCCGCGCCCGCCTGGCCGCCCTCCACCGCCTAGCGCCCTTCCTGCACGACTACAGCGAGGACTGCCTTTATTTAAACGTTTTCGCACCCGCCTTTGGTAAGTTTTTAAGGTGCTGAGCTTTTATATTTAACTGTTTCCCAAATATTTAATTTTTTTTTTAAGTTTTGAATCTATTCTATTTAGAATGTATTCATAGTAATGTAAGCACATTTCATCATATATGTATGCTTAAATTTCCTTTATTTTAATTATTATTACTAGCGAGAAGCTACTGTTATATTTAGTGTATTATATTTCATGTTTTAAAAAATATTTTTGTGTTTGTGATATTTTCTTTTGGAAATAAATTAATTTTTCATCGCTGTTAAGTAGAACAAAAGTAGTAGAAAAGTAGTTTTTTTAAGTTGTTATGTAGTGTAAATGCAAATTGTAACTATACAAATTTACACTTTGCATTTGTAGTTTGAATATTATACATTTGTGCTACCAAAGAATTTTAAAGTTTTTGAGCACGAAAACTTAGTATTAACATTAAAGGACCGAAAAATCTGCCAGTAAAATTCTTTTAAAGTTATCTACTGTTTAAATTTTTATCCCGTATGCGCCAAGTAGATTGCAGTTGACATTTGTAACCAAGTTTGTTGTAAATTGTCTCAAATAAAGAAATTTCGAATTTTTGAGAAATATAATGATCAAATATTTAATAAAACTAAGCTATTTATTGCAGTTGCGGCAGAATTCTAAACATTTTATTTTAATTTATAGTGATTGCTCTCATAATGAAAGAGAAACTAATTGATATTTGCTGTGCAAAATGACAAAATACTTTAAAATCGAAATTTATATAATTGTAAGTTTCTTAATTTTATGAGATTATTTAAATTTAATTCTCTCTCTACACGATATACCTAAACAATGTACTCGTAGATGCAATACACAAAGAATATATATTCTGTTGTTTTATGTGAACATAGAGAACATAATCTGCACACACGAGTAAACAAAATACACGAAAACAAGTAGACACAAAATGTTTTTTCTAAATATTATGTTCATGACCTTTTGAAGTTCTGGATAAGCAATTTTTATTTCCAAGGGTTGTTGAGTTGTTTTCCTGCAAGCGAACAGAATGACTCACGACAACTGCATGAAATTTAAATTTGCAACACCAATTATAATTTATCTGTGATCTGATCAAACTTTTTTTAGTTAAATTTAAATTGTTCATGATCATGATAGTTATATTAATTAGAACTCAATAAAAATATGATCCGATTTTTATATCCTTAACTAAAATTGACTCAAATCATTTAAAGACTTGACATTATGTTACGAGATAAATAAATAACTGTAAAAATATTAGAAACATAAAATACCCCCGTTGCAGCAGACCTGCATACTCAGCGAATTTCAAATTCAAAAGAGCACATTTCAGTCCAACATAGCGAGATTTGACATGTTTTTGTAAGCTCCATAAGAATAACACTGGGAATGAGTATGTAGGTTTGATGCAACAGGTATGTTAAAACTGGGGGTTTAAAATCAATATTTAGTAGATCTCAACTATAAGAAGTCATATACCAAGTTTTATTGAGATATGTTGAGAAATAAGCGAGATATAGAATTTTACTTACTTCCCATAAGGATAACATTGGGACAACGTACTGTGTTTAGCACTAGCGATATCTTGTTAACCAGTGGTCACAGAGCAACAATTTAAAATACTAGATTATTTGTTTGTTTTTTTAACTTAATTCAATGGTGTAAACCAAAATTACATTATTTTAATTTGTCTATGCAAAAATCCAAAAAAAACGCATTTTGGGGGGGGGGTTTATCCCCCTTTACCCTCCTTCCAGTGGTTCGATCTCCAGGTTTTCGAACTTATCCGAATAATTACTATTTTACACGCCTATGCCAAATTTCTTTCCAATCGGGCCATTTTTGCGAGCACTATCGTGCTTAAAGACATATATATATATGTTCGAACGAATGAAATATTTTTGCTTTTGGTGGCCCCAAAACAAAAAGTTAATACGGTCTCGGGCTTAGGTCTTACCATGAGACCTACGGTAATAGCTTCTTCCCCATAGGGGAAATTCGCTAAAAAAAGTTAAAATTTCAATATTAACTTGTTGATAGTATAACAAGCTCAACTGCTGAGAGAAATTTATTTTACAGTATATTTACTGACTTAAACCGCATCATATGAAAACCTATAATTTTTAGTTCGGGAAAGTATTAATGAAAAAAGTTAACCAGTTTGATGAATTGAAGCCTACGTGATTGAAGGTTATGAAAAGTTGTGAATACATTAATATCTTTCTTCGAGTTTTCTTGGAATGAAACGCGTTCTTGATGTTTCTAATTTCTCTTTCAAAAATTTATCCTTTATACATTACTCAAGAGCAATAAAGTGAGTCTGATTTTCATATGAAAAGTAAGACGTGTTTTATGAGCCGGGAAGCCTGTCTTATTAGTTATTACAAGTAAGTTAATCAAATTATTAACCTTATAATGCCTTATTAATTAATACAAAGTCAATACATTTGATGATGATATCATACTGCGCTATTTTTGTTTGAGTATAAATCAATAATGGTTTATTCTTACATGAGTTTATAATTGTTCTTTGCGTAAGAAAAATCTTACGATCAACCGTTATGACACATATTCTTTAATTCTTGATGGCGTGTGTTTTTGTAATTGAGTTTCTGGATTGAAATTGTTGAGGCTACTCATCACTGAATGTCTCAAATTTCTCTTTGCATGTTTATAGATTGAAGGAGCGTCACCCCAAAGGGGTGATGCTCCTTCGACGCCCATTTAATAAGTTATTTTGATAATGTTTCCTAATTAAGAACAAAATACGGTTAAATTTAAGTAAAACGATAAGTAATAAAGGGACCCATCATAGATTTTAGTGGTTGTTGGGCGAAGTTTTTTTTCGTGCAGATGCGTTGTTCAATTAGCCTCTTGGGTAAACCTCCAAAACTAATGTTCAAAATCAGTCAAGCTCACAACCGATAACGTACTTGTCACCGGAATCAAATGACTGTCCTCTCTACTCTTTCTTTTACTGTACTAGTTTTGAGTTTTAGTTTTTATTACAGTTATCCATATGATATTCCAATTTGGGCGGAGCAGAAGTGACGCGGTTGGGGTTCCATGAACCAGCAATCCAACATGTTATAAAACATATTTCAGATTATCGTGTGGATCTAATCCTTTTAGTTTTTTATAATACCGATAAAAAATATAGTTATTCAATCAGTTTTTTTGGCTGTTTATAGAGGACGGGAAGAGGCAGCCGGTGCTGGTGTTCGTCCACGGGTCGGACGACTACAGCTCCGGCAGTGGCAACCCCTTCGACGGCCGCGTGCTGGCGGGCTACACCGGCACCGTCGTCGTCACCGTCAACTACCGCCTCGGCGCCCTCGGTAACCACACGCCTCACTCGCGCAAACTAACATAATGTCCCTTATCTGAAATACAGGGAAAGGGATTTTTTGTGATAAAATAAAAAAAATTAAATTCATACGATTTTTAGAAAAATGAGATTACTACTTGTAGTTACTGAACGAATTTGCACTGTTTACTGTACATGAGGATCGGTGGCTGCAAGTGGCCTCTGAGCCTTGAGAATTCCGTTCGAATAATTTAATCCGAAGATCAGGCGTAATTCGATAAACTTAGACCCTTTAGGTGATACCAGTCTAAATTTTTTGGTGATAAGAATTCTACCAATGAGATGGGTTTTCCTTTTGTCATCCAAAATCTCGTGAAAACAGAATAAATTCTTAGCAATTAATATTTGTACGATGCAGACATTTTCAAAGCAATTTTATTCTACTAAAACACATGATATCCTTTATGTAAGGAATATCAGTACTCTCCTCTGGTTTTGCCTGAAGAGAAGGGCCTTCGGTCATTATACTTAAAGGTATTACAAGAGTGAAAGCTTATGAGTTTGATTATCATATTACATAATGTTTGTCTAATTGTTAAGCTATTTACTAGCCGCTTAATATTAAAAATTCTAAACTATTTCTTCATCGAAATTTTTAAGAATATTTTAAATTTACATATAACCAATGTATATAGAATCTTTCTATGAAAACATCTTGCTATCTTTTTGAACGTGTGTGAAGCTTCGGGCAACATCTTGTTTGATATGAGTATTTAAAACACATCACAGCTTCACAATGTATCTGGTTTATTCTACTCTAAATTTTTGTTAGGATGCAAACTTAAACTACACAATTACAGAGTCATCAATGGCTCAATAAATCAATAACTCTCAAAGACCGAGTAGCTTCCTCAACGACGAATTGACCTTCCTTCTCCGCCACAGGTGCCTTTTGTGGAAATTAATAGAATAGTATATGAGTCCTAGTAAATGCTTCCTCAGATCAATCCGTGACGCCCATTTAATAAGTTATTTTGATAATGTTTCGTAATTAAGAACAAAATACAGTTAAATTTAAGTAAAACGATAAATAATAAAATTAATCGACCCAAAGGGATTTAAAGTGGTTTTCAATAACTATATTCTATATTTTTCAAGGTAAATTGTTCAATCGTTCTCGATGCTTATTATATTTTAAATGAACATGGAATCAATAATTTTAGGACCACCAAACAGCATTAGCTCACTTACAACAAAAAGGAGAGAGCATTCTAAGAAAAGCGTAATATGTGTCGTTGTATGAACTTCAAAATAACCTGTCAACAAGTTTACCTTAGTTAGGAGCTAATAAAACCCAACGAAATTGACGTAGACAATGTCCAATATATTTCTGTGAAACAAAGTCAGTGGCATAACACCGCCTTCCAAAACCTATAATGGGATATCTTGTTAATTAATATTACAACACAAAAGGTTCGATTTACAAGAACAATACACTGCAAGGGTTGGCTTTCTCATTGAGGGTTGAAATCAATACTCAACTGATGGTATCTTACTTCCACCCCATAGTTCATTGTAAAATAATCCTTAGCACAGCTTCTGTTAAGGAGCTTTTTTAATTTAATAAAATAGTGCAATTATTTAACATTGTAATGCCCAAGGAAATACAATGAACATTTTAAATCAAGTAACAATGAAGCAATAAACTAAGAGTCGGTAGTAGGATACCGATTCATAATATTTAGATTAAGATTGGATATAATGATTACTTGAGCAGAATTAATGTAAATCGATTAACTCCTTGGTCGAATCTGACCGAACGATATACTGCTCTATTGTAACTGGATCTCCCACAAGTCAAAAGGACAAAAACGACCATTGTAAGCAAATCCTTCATATTTTGGTACAAGAAAAACATCTAAACCAAAGCTTCGATTTAGGATATGGTTTCACCCCTGAATCTTTTGTAATCAGTTTTGAAGATAAGGCAGAATCGATTTACCTCACGTTTTTCAAACTCAACTTCGCATTAGTCAAACCAATCGCAGTATTTGAATAAAAAAAACATGCAAGAAACAAACAATCCCTTTTAAACCTATTTTTACCTGAATATAACTTTTGGGGATCATCTTGGGCGCCAATTTGGATCATATGGCTTAACACATAATAACAGAAAATTTTCTTCTTTGCAATGGTGTTTGGCATCCGAGAAAAACCCTAAGCAGATGTTTTATCGTTATTTCAAGACAATCAATATAAGGACGGTATAGAAACACAGAGTTTTGGTCGCCTTCTTTAATGCCATACTTCCGGTCTAAAATCGGCTTGGCAACAGGGAGAGTCGTATTCATCAGGGAGATTGTACTCTTAAATCGTTGTTTCTTCAACTGTTACATGATTTGCTTCTTGCATCGTTTTCGAGATGGATTTTTTTTTAATTGGCCTAGACTATATAACATCAAAGCGCAAACTGAAGTAAAACTACATTTTACACAGCCACATTTATTTGTAATACCAACCCAATTAGGGGTGTGCGAATACTCGAGAATCGAGCTTTTTCGAGCCGAGTATACACTACTCGGCTCGACTCATTGCAAATTACTCGAAAGTTCGAGTCGAGTAGTTGCTCCCGCCGTTTACCCGAAATCGGAACGTGCGAAAGAATATTACGGCCATTTATCACAATGTCAATCCATCTTTAATATAACTGAAACCTCGTTTGTTATGAACTTGAAGTAAAAAGTTATTAAAGACACATAAATTTTTATATCACTCTATCTTTTCTAGTTTGAGGTTATTTACTATTACATCTCGTAAAAAAATTATTTTTGTTATATTCTAGAAACCATTCCAAATAAATAAAAACTTAGTTTTTTTGTTGACAGTTACATGAATAAATACCCCCGTTGCAGCAGACCTGCATACTCAGCGAATTTCAAAGGCAAAAGAACATGTTTCAATCCAAGAAAGTGAGATTTAACATGTTTTTGTAAGCTCCATAAGAATAACATGGAGAATGAGTGTGCAGGTTTGCTGCAACAGGTCCATTAAAACTGGGTGTTTTCAATTCAATGTTTCGTAGATCTGAACTAGGAGAAACCATATAGCAACTTTTATCAAGATTTGTCAAAAAATAAAGAAGATATAGAATTTTTTATTTCCCATAAGGATAACATGGGGAATGAGTATGCAGGTTTGCTGCCACAAAAATGGAAATTTCGGGGGTTTTAGACTAAAATACATTAGATATTATTTAGATGAAGCCACAAACCAAGTTTTATTAAGATATTTTGAGAAATAAGCGAGATATAGAATTTTACTTATTTCCCATAAGGTTAACATTGGGACAACGTACTGTGTTTACCACTTACAATATCTCGGTAACCAATGGACATAGAGAAATGATTCAAGATACTAAATTGTTTGTTTTTTCGAGCTGAATTCAATGGTGCTAATTAAAATTGGATTATTTTGATTTTTATATGTGAAAACCCCAAAAAACCCATTTTTGGGGGGGGTTTTCCCCCTTTACCCCCCCTTCCAGTGGTCCGATCGGGCTGGTTTTCGAACTCATCCGAATAATTGCTACTTTACACGCCTATGCCAAATTTCATTCCAATCGGACCATTTTTGCGAGTGCTATCGTGCTTACAGACACACACACACATATATATATATATATATATATATATATATATATATATATACAAATTTGAACGAATGGTGTTTTTTATATCTGGGGGCACCAAAACGAAAAATTATGATGGTCCCGCGCTTAGGTCTTACCATGAGACCTACAGTAATAGCTTCTTCCCTATAGGGGAAATTCGCTAAAATGTACCTGTGTCAATAACTCAAAGGAAATATTTTAATCATGAATTGAGTCAGCTAATTGGTCATGGCTTATAGTCAGTGTTTTCATTTCATTTCAAACCCCAGGTAAGCCTTAAACACAAGTTAGGCTTGAAAAATATATCAAATCAAGAATTGTTGTGAGTTTAAGTAAAAGGTTTTCTTTCTTTTTTTGTATCATTTATTCGCATATCTGCTTTTAGTTCAGTAACTCTTTTAAGTTTAATAACCTCGAAATTGGAATTTGTATTTGAGTAATGGTAATAATTTTTTACCATTATGTAGAAACATGATGACTATTATATTATTAACTTTAAAAAAAAAAATTCGTCTCGATAAAAGCTCGAAACTCGCGGGTATTTTTCAAAACTCGGCTCGACTCGACTCGACTTCAAAAATCACTACTCGCACACCCCTAAACCCAATATTACAAAGATGCATCGTGAGGGGCGAATGAAACTTTTGTCTAGATATATCAGCAGCATTTCTTATCAACGACTAGCAAAAGGTTTTGAGGGAAAAAGTGCCAGGTCAAAATTAAGAGTAAGGGTTCTGGTAATTAAATTCACAACCTTCTAAATCGATGTATAAGACACTAACCTCCAGTTCAGCGCCACACAAAATTTCAATATTCAATTATATTGACCATTGATGGCTGATCCTGGACAGCTGCTGACACTCTATTGATTTGGCTCGATTGCTGATCGTTTATAATACTCCCGTTATAATGTGAAGTTCCTTGGTTCTGTTCCATAGAACCTGTTTCGGCTTTTCGTTGTTCACTACGCCAAATAACTGTCCTATCTGGGCTATTGCCAAATTACTAATAACATATTTTTGCCGACATGCGTGCTGAAAACTAAATACTCTATTGTCACTTATTTTAACTTTTCAATTCAATCCCAATCCAAACGAATATATTTTTCACTCATAAACTCCCTGTTATTGCCAGGGTTCCTGAACCTGAACAGCGACCCCGAGTCACGACCCCGCATCGCCAACAGCGGGCTGATGGACCAGATCGCGGCGCTGCAGTGGGTGCAGCAGAACATCGACAGGTTCGGCGGGGACCCGAGCAGGGTCACTGTGGCGGGCCACGGCACTGGTGCTGCGTGTGTGCACTTCCTGGCAGTCTCCCCGGCAGTCATGGCAGGTCAGTGGTGCAGAAGTCAGGCAGGGTCACTGTGGCGGGCCACGGCACTGGTGCTGCGTGTGTGCACTTCCTGGCCGTCTCCCCGGCAGTCATGGCAGGTCAGTGGTGTAGCAGTCAGGCAGGGTCACTGTGGCGGGCCACGGCACTGGTGCTGCGTGTGTGCACTTCCTGGCAGTCTCCCCGGCAGCCATGGCAGGTCAGTGGTGCAGCAGTCAGGCAGGGTCACTGTGGCGGGCCACGGCACTGGTGCTGCGTGTGTGCACTTCCTGGCAGTCTCCCCGGCAGTCATGGCAGGACAGTGGTGCAGTAGTCAGGCAGGGTCACTGTGGCGGGCCACGGCACTGGCGCTGCGTGTGTGCACTTCCTGGCCGTCTCCCCGGCAGTCATGGCAGGACAGTGGTGCAGCAGTCAGGCAGGGTCACTGTGGCGGGCCACGGCACTGGTGCTGCGTGTGTGCACTTCCTGGCAGTCTCCCCGGCAGCCATGGCAGGTCAGTGGTGCAGCAGTCAGGCAGAGTCACTGTGGCGGGCCACGGCATTGGTGCTGCGTGTGTGCACTTCCTGGCAGTCTCCCCGGCAGTCATGGCAGGTCAGTGGTGTAGCAGTCAGGCAGGGTCACTGTGGCGGGCCACGGCACTGGTGCTGCGTGTGTGCACTTCCTGGCCGTCTCCCCGGCAGTCATGGCAGGTCAGTGGTGCAGCAGTCAGGCAGGGACACTGTGGCGGACCACGGCACTGGTGCTGCGTGTGTGCACTTCCTGGCAGTCTCCCCGGCAGTCATGGCAGGTCAGTGGTGTAGCAGTCAGGCAGGGACACTGTGGCGGGCCACGGCACTGGTGCTGCGTGTGTGCACTTCCTGGCAGTCTCCCCGGCAGTCATGGCAGGTCAGTGGTGCAGCAGTCAGGCAGGGTCACTGTGGCGGGCCACGGCACTGGTGCTGCGTGTGTGCACTTCCTGGCAGTCTCCCCGGCAGTCATGGCAGGTCAGTGGTGCAGCAGTCAGGCAGGGTCACTGTGGTGGGCCACGGCACTGGTGCTGCGTGTGTGCACTTCCTGGCAGTCTCCCCGGCAGTCATGGCAGGTCAGTGGTGTAGCAGTCAGGCAGGGTCACTGTGGCGGGCCACGGCACTGGTGCTGCGTGTGTGCACTTCCTGGCAGTCTCCCCGGCAGTCATGGCAGGTCAGTGGTGCAGCAGACATTGACAGGCAGGGTCACTGTGGCGGGTCACGGCACTGGTGCTGCGTTTGTGCACTTCCTGGCCGTCTCCCCGGCAGTCATGGCAGGTCAGTGGTGCAGCAGACATTGACAGGCAGGGCCACTGTGGCGGGCCACGGCACTGGCGCTGCGTGTGTGCACTTCCTGGCAGTCTCCCCGGCAGTCATGGCAGGTCAGTGGTGTAGCAGACATTGACAGGCAGGGACACTGCGGCGGGCCACGGCACTGGTGCTGCGTGTGTGCACTTCCTGGCCGTCTCCCCGGCAGTCATGGTCAGTGGTGCAGTCGAACATTGACAGTTAGGGTCACTGTGGCGGGCCACGGCACTGGTGCTGCGTGTGATAAATAATATAGCCTGTGGAATTAATATCCCAAAGTTACCCCAATTTTCTTTCCTACCATTGGGTTATCAGCGATAAGGGAATTAATATTATTTAAACGACTAAGAACAAAAAGTATTATTCATGGGTGGACCCTGGCCAAATTTTGAAACACTTTAAGCAGGTATTACAACGAGACATATTATTAATTTAAATCACAATAATGATTTTGAAGGCGATTCTGTAGGCTGTTAGTAAAAGTTTACAAACAGGATTAGTCACCTTACGTACGTATATCAAATATTTGTATGACTTTAAATTTAATGGTGCTTTAAATATGTAATATTTAGAAATTCAATTTTGAAAAAGCAAATGTTCATGACAAAAGCTATGTTTTCTGTGCTACAACAAACAAATTAATCTGCCTTCATGTGCTTACACTCGGAAGAGCTCAGTGGTAGACTAATCTGCCGTGTAAAACCGCATCATGATGTCGCTGAAGGGCTTAGTGTCGAATCGAGTGTGATTTTCGTTAGAGTTGTTTGCCAGTAATTTACGGACTTTTAAAATATTTTATTTTACTTTGCATGGGACAAAAGCTAGTTTAAAACTACATATTACATTAAAACTGTTTTCCGTTGCTGTTGAATTAAAGTTAACTTCAAACAAAGAATAATTGTTTTCAAATTTGTTTGCTGTCCTTATTTTATGGCTAACAATATCCCTTCTTATGATCAAATTAAATGTAAACGTCTATTTACAAATGAAATGACCTATTTATTTAACTTTTTTAAATATATGAGTCAAAATATTTTATAAATCTTATACGCTATGTCAAAAATATAATCAGATACTTTATTGTTTATATTTTCATAATAAAAAAAACAGCAAAAAACGATCTAAATGCTCAGACGACAATTTGATCAGGTAGAATGTGGGCAGTAATTACCTTTAAAGCCCATAAATAACCGGATTGTTGTTGCTTTTATGTTCTCCAGTTTAAGGTTTCATTGGATAGTAAACTTTGATATACAATCTACCATTGTTATACCTAAGGCTTACCTTATGATCAAATTGTATTTAGTGGAGACCTAGATTTCAACGCCGTAGCGTTATCATTAGTCCTTTTCTCCTAGGTTAAGCCAAATATAAATATCTTTCTCATCTCTTACTTGAGATTTGGTCAAGTTGAATAAAACCACACGTACTTTACACTGACACAAATGTATACAAAAACACAGGTAAAGAAAACTTTGATTCATGACCATGATCATGACTAGCACACCTAATCTCCATCATTGGGAAGAGTGATCAGATAACTAGCATGGTCGGTCGTTTTCACTCGATAGGATCTTAACTTTGTAGGATTCCTCGCATAAAATATCATAATAAAAAGCCTTAGATATAACATTGTTCAATAACAATCCAGAGGCTATATCCCTAAATGAAAACAATCTGCCAGTACCGTACAGTGAAAATCCTACATGACCTGTGAACACGCAGGTCTGTTCCACCGGGTGATGCTGCTGTCGGGGTCGGCGCTGAGCAGCTGGGCGCTGGTGGAGGACCCTGTGGCCGCGGCCGCCGTCCTCGCCCGCCAGGTCAACTGCACGGACCACGTCGACGTCGTCGGCTGTCTGCAACAGGTACGAAACTCTCTACACTATAGATAAAGTGTGTTAGAATACGAGGAGAGATTGAATTATTTGACTTTCTTGGTTCTCTGCAGGTTCCGGTGGAAGAGCTGCTGCGGGCCGATGTGACTCCGCCGGCGTTCCTGCACTCCTTCGGCCCCAGCCTGGACGGCGTGGTGATCCGCCCGGGGTACGCGGGTGACCATGACCGCCAGGTGGACGTGCTGCTGGGAGTGGTCACTGCGGAGGCCATCGGCTGGTTCACCGCTTCCGACCTTCAGGTTAACAAACCTGTAACACTCTTCCTCTTCCTTGGTTCAAAGAACTGTTTTGGTCAACTCCTCTGGATTTCAACTGCGTATGACGTGTAAATTGAATTTTTTCCCCTTAGATCTCCTTTTTCCTTTTCCTCATAGGATAATAATCTAATATAAATATTGCTTTTATGAAAAGAAGTACTTCTTTAAGAATTTTGTGTTTTCCAGATTCGTGGAATTTTTAGGGCTCGGAGGAATGGGGGAGGGGTTAGCTTTGTCTTCACTTTAACTGTATAGGATTCTTCGCATGAAATATCATAATAAAAAGGCTAAACTCAATATTCTACAAGCTAATTACACATATACATGAATGTTTTGACAGGCGGGGTTCGACCACACGCGGAGGGACCGCATCCTGCGCACCTACGTTCGCAACGCCTACGAGTACCACCTGCCGGAGATCTTCGTCACCATCGTGAACGAGTACACGGACTGGGAGCGGACGGTGGTTCATCCGGTGAACACGAGGGACGCCACCGTCGCGGCGCTCAGCGACGCTCAGTACGTGGCGCCCGTGGTGCGGACGGCGGACTTGTTCAGCGCGGCGGGCCGGGGCGCCACCTACTTCTACGTCTTCGACCACCAGACCAAGCACGGCGACTACCCGCAGGTAATCATGGAAGATTGTGTGGCTTTGTTTTGACACAGTAATAATCATGTACCGTAAATGGTCATGAATTCATCAATATTTTTCATTACAGGCAACCCTGCATTGACGTTTTTGTATTGCTGTAGCAGGGAGAAATTACTTATATGTAAAACAACCATTTTCCCAAATCTTTGAATAGCTAGTAAAAAAGTAAACAATAGTGATTCTTTGGATTGCATACCATATGGTTCTTTTCAAAAGCATTTTTGCGTCAAATTGATTACTTGTCTTTAAAATTACCGGTTAGTGATATATATGTATAGTCGGTTGTGTGTCGTAGAGGCTAGGGGTGGCGCACGGGGAGGAGCTCGCCTACATGTTCGGCGCGCCCCTGGTCGACCACCTCGGCCACTTCCCCCGGAACTACACCCGGGCCGAGATCGCGCTGGCGGAGGCCTTCATGTCCAGTGTCGCCAACTTCGTCAGAGTGGGGCGAGTAACATTCCCGCTTATAATTAATTCTAGATCGGACGAAATATCTAAGAATATTTATGATTTTTATGCGTAATTTTTAGAAAATAATGATAGGAGGCCTCAGAGGATCATGGACATTTTATTGGATTTTATGAGGCATATAAAATTAAAATAAACCGATATAATCGAATTAATAGTAATATGTTTGCCTCAAAGCAAATTCAAATTTTGTGACCCTTAACGAATTGCTCATGCAAGGACTGATTTTCAAAAGTTAGGAATTGCAAAATGAGTTGAAATATCGATTAATTAATTGGTTTAAAACCGTTGTAAAAAGGTGTTACAGTGTTTGATTTGAAAGGAAACGTTATTTTCATTCTCATTGTCGATTGTAAAATAGCATTTATTAGTTTCAAAACATAATTTTATTGGGCTTTGAAATTGTTCAATAAGTTTTCTTTTTGAGCAAAGAATTGACTGAACATGCTTATTTAATTGATTTAAACTTAACCATTGAAATTGTAACAAAGCACATTCAGTGACACACTACGAATTGGCTTCTCTATACAAATATAGAGTTAATAAAAAATATTCAAATGCATACAAACCGTTGAATATGTCATTTTCACAAGCTGGATGACTATGTTAGAAATTACTCAGGGAAAACTTTCTTTTATCTGGAAATTTTACAAAGCTGGGCGAATGCTTGCGGAAAGGTACGTGTATTGCTGAAAGGTAAAATGTGAATTTTGGGATCATTGCAGTTTTTAATAAAGACAAAGGTGAAGTTGAAAGGAATGCTTTATAGTCACAGCCAGCGTAATGTACGTGCGGACAGGATTGCGATTAACACTTTCTCATTTACACACCAAACTTACTCTCTTTATTTCATTACATTACATTTCATTGAATTTATATTTAAAGATTCCCAAAAAGAAATAACACATACACACACTTTCATACACAGTCATATTGTGTCATTGAATTACGCACTGTCGTAACACAATAAAGTTATATAAATAGTTACTATTTCACAAAATAACACAATTTCAATTATGAATGTTTTGCATTTCATTCTTTCACATTCAACTGACTTTTTTCTTTTAAACTCAACAGAATCCAAAAGAGTTGTGTTTGAAGTTGATTCATTAATCAACATTTTTAATTGCTTTGTCAATAATTATTTTTAAATATCGGCTATAAAGACTTTGTATTTTAGATACTTTTTAAATAAGGTTGCTTTTTATACGTAACAACTATGAGTATGCTCATAACTTTTAAATTAAGTAAAATCTTTAAAACAGTGGTTATTTTTAATTTGATCGAAATACTAATTAAGGCTTCTTTTAATATGCATGTGTCTGCCAACAAAGTAATAATGTCGTTAATTTTATTTTAGTAATCCTAACACGAAGGAATCCCAGGACCAATTTCTTCCAGTTTCGAAGGAAAAAAATCGCTTCCGATCGCTCACATGGGAACAATACGACTCAATTCATCAAAAGTATCTTGACATAAGTAAGTCTACAAATATTAATATACAAATATCTCCACAGTCAAAATATTTAAATTTCTTTAAATATTAAAAAATACGGTATATATTTACGTCTGTAGAAATATTTAAAATTTGTTTTTTGAAAAAATCTTTATTTTTTAATTGGAAAAAATTACTGAGGAATTTAGTTAGTTGGACGTTTTTATTATAGGGCTGGTGGGTCCTAAAATGATAGTTATAAATTATTCCGAATTATTACTGAGGCTGTAATATCAGTTGTAGGTTTGGAAATAAGTAGTTATTTAGGATATGATTAGTCTGCTACATAACTGAAAATAAGACCCCCACATCTCACTTCACTATCATTCAATGATTGTAATAAAGCTTAATTTTTGCAGTAGATTGGAATGATTACAAGTACATTTTTGGTTTTTAAGTTTCGCAGAATGAAAATTAGTCTAGAAAAAAAATTACTTATGAATATTATATTATTACATTAAAAATAATTGAATGAATAAAAACTATCACCGTCTCGTTATAAAGAAAGTCGTCCGCTTTGATGCATTATGAAAAAGTAATCGTGCTTTCTGTGTACTCCAGTTCATGTTTGAGCAAATGAGACTGGCCAATTAGGGGTGAGTTCAGCGTTTCAATAATGCAAGCAAAGGGAAGTATGAACCCCTCAACTCTATATCCGAAGGTAAATGTTTTATGACACTCCAAATTACGAGCTATTATTCTTTTATGTACTGCAATAAAGATCTAGTTAAAATTAATTTCAAAAATTTTCTAATTGATAACTCAATTGCAATCCAAACGTTATTTATCAGGGAATCATAATCATGTCAATATTTACTGAAGATAATTTAGGCCTAATTAACCAATGTAGTACTTTGGTTTCGCAACGTAACAAAAATTACCGCAACGCAACAAAAATTACCGAAATTATTTCGTTACCAAAAAAGTTATTATAGTTATTTTTTCTCAACTTATGAGGCTTTGTTAAAGAATTATTTATATTCATTACGACTGACATTCATATTTTTAGGCTTAAGGCCGAAAACGAAGAATCACTTCAGATCACACCACTTGTCCATCTGGCTGCAGCTGATACCAGAGCTCCACAGAGCTGGGATGGAGGACGTGCACACGAGACACAACCGCTTCCACAACCACCACGACCAGGAGCTGTACACCGGGCTCGTGCGTCCCGACCCCCGGAGAGAGAACGTGACTGTGGCTGAGGTAAGGTTCTCTAAAGGAGGGTTAATGCACACGAGACACAACCGCTTCCACAACCACCACGACCAGGAGCTGTACACCGGGCTCGTGCGTCCCGACCCCCGGAGAGAGAACGTGACTGTGGCTGAGGTAAGGTTCTCTAAAGGAGGGTTAATGCACACGAGACACAACCGCTTCCACAACCACCACGACCAGGAGCTGTACACCGGGCTCGTGCGTCCCGACCCCCGGAGAGAGAACGTTACTGTGGCTGAGGTAAGGTTCTCTAAAGGAGGGTTAATGCACACGAGACACAACCGCTTCCACAACCACCACGACCAGGAGCTGTACACCGGGCTCGTGCGTCCCGACCCCCGGAGAGAGAACGTTACTGTGGCTGAGGTAAGGTTCTCTAAAGGAGGGTTAATGCATGAACATTCAAGGATTCCAAGGTGACAATAACAAGTGTATAAAAAAAACTGCTCGTTTCTGGTCTATTGTATATATGCCTGTAGGAATAACTCTTGGCCGAACACCGTTATTCGTATGGCCTGTCAGCACCTGAGCCTTAATTATAGGATATCTCTATCTACCGGAATAAATTTTACATCATAATACATAGAAACATCTGTTTTGTGTGCCTTACTCATGGCTGGAAAGTTACTTTTTTCCCGATAACTGCACGGTAAATTTATCGTGTAGCGCACAGTAAATTTACCGTGCACTAGAAAACGGAAATAACGGAGGTAAACAATTAAAACAATCAGCTGATTCCAGCAAACTAACGTTTGATGCATGTTTATTAGTTACTTTAGAGGAATGTAGCTGCAGCACTGTTAGCAGTATAGCAAATGTTCGTTTATTTATCAAAGGCTAGGTTTGAAGGATTGAGAAACGTAATGGCTTATGCAAGGAATAACGATATGATTAAAAAAATAAGTTTTTTTACTGAGTTATGATGTAAAGTATTGTACGTCAAACGCCCGGTAAGTTATACTGTTCTCACATGAAAATCCCGCATTCGCCTCTGGCTGGCGCGGGAACTATCATGCTCTTGCGGTAAAACAGTACATATTATACCTTTGCAGTAACGTAATATAATAATTTGACTTAACACTACTTAAAACCCGCAGGTGATCCTGCCTATCACGACGATGGAGACGATGGTGACCACCTGCGTGAATCTGTACACCACGAGAGGCCACCGCAACACGACGCCGGTCGACACGGGGGCGCGGGAGGTCGCCTACACGCACGTGCTGACGCTCACCGTCGCCATCGGAGTCAGCCTGCTCGTGCTGAACCTGCTGGTGTGCGCCGCGGTGTACCACCAGCGCGACCGCACGCGGCTCGAGCTGAAGGCGCTGGAGCAGCAGAGGCGGCTGCGGGGGCAGCACGGGCCCAAGCGGTCCACCAGCGTCGTGCTGGACATGGACACCGAGTCGCCCATCATGGTGTTGACGCACTTGCCTTCCAAGAACGGCTCCGTGAAGTCGCTGGGGCCGCTGCTCCCCCCGGCGCCGAGTCCCCCGCAGATGCCGCGGCCCAAGAGGCCGTCCATACCGGCGGCGGCTATCAGTGAAATAACGGTGTAGTGGCGATAGACTTAACGGGTTCCAGTTTTTCATTGTCATTAAATCGCTTAATTAAACCGATTTTCAACTGTGCTTGGTACAGAAAGAATTTATGAATAAGTTGGATACAATTATTTTCTTTATCAGACATACAAATTATGAGTGTTCTACAATCAAGATCAAATTTATCAAGTTATATTCGTTCAATATAATCCTCGTATTACATCGTAAAATTCAAAACCCATTAATTCATTAACTTTATCTCATCCCCGTTTTCAATTTAAAATATAATTTCCAGTCATTTCCATATTTTTTATCATTTTGTGACACAGACTATTGAAATATTACTAACTGAATTTCCTCTTCTCCACAGCAGTAAAATGCCACTAATAAAGTCAATCAATGTTTTTCAAAGCCCGAGTTTTAACAGCTAAACCAAACACAGAGCGATTTATTTAGTTAAATCCTATACCGATTGTCGCGTAAAGACGAGTGTTGTATATTTCGTGTTGACAGTTTGGACTATAAACATACCTGTGAAATTTATAAATGTAGTGTTTTAGTAAATTAAATATTGTGCCCAAATTTTATACCCAATAAATATTTATTTTAGCCACAGTGTTTTATTTGAGTAGTTCAGTGATTGGTGTACTTAAGTAAAAGATGTAGTGTCCAAACAACGATAGGCTTACCTACTTAAGAGGGGTTCCAGCCCCTCTTTTGAACCTGTTTCTCCCATAATAAGACCAATGTTAACTTAAAAATTTGGGACAGCCTCAACTTCTTAATCAAACACTTTAAAAATTTAAGAGTATTAAATAGTCTAGTAATGCAAGTAAGAACATTTTTATCACGGTTTTTTTTTGTAAGAAAATACATTTGGATTTTTTTTAAAGTTTTGAGTTGGTATATTGAAAATCTCCTCACTGTAATTATCGTTAGACAATTTGTTGTTACTTGAAATGTTCTTTGAAATAAACTACTTTAGTTTAGTGGTTCAATCTGAACTATACCTATTTTTTAAGTTAATATTGGCCTTAAGGGAGGAGTAGATAAAAACGCGATATTTTTGCGATTAAACCCCCTCTTGAAAAACATTGTATTGAATAAATAAACAATAAGTAAATTCTCTATTTCCATAAATATAAAATATTGCAAATATACATATCGACTTAAAGGGGCTAGAACAAACTAACTGTGTTCTATCAAATTTTTAACGCTTCTCTCATAACAGTTTACACTATTTTCAATAAATAATTAAGTCAATTCTAAAATTCCCTTATTAAATCGAGAAGCAAGAGGTTATAAAATGCACTTATACTGTCTGAGACTTGAAAAGCCATGAACCGTACTCAATAATTAATGCTAGTAACATCAGACTGTGCAAGTGATTAGAGGATCGAGTTAATAATATGGGGGTGTTTTTGACAGAACACCTTTAACTAAGTTTAAGCTATTTATGATGACCTCTACCAGAATTTCGCCGCAGATATTTCTTTTCAACAATACATTTTCTTTTTAAAGAAGCGATCTTTTATTGTTTACAAAATGCGTATCAGCAAAGAAGAAGGATCCTGCTGATGAACACGGTCAGACTTTGATGGCTCGAGTTACTGTATGTGCGATACAAGGGCAATTAGTGTCAGGGTTGAAGGTGGAGGGAGGGGGAGCCTGGTGCAAGGCAGCGAGTCACGCGGACCACCACTGTCGCTCTGTGGCGAAGACTGCTTCTCCATTCTTCATCACCTTGGCTGCATCTATTGACCAGTCTAAGACTGTAGCGAGAAAATGAGAAAAAAATTATCGATTAAAGCTACTGCATTGAATTTAACAAGACAAAACTACTCGAGGTCGACTTTTTGTTTTGATAGTTTGAGTAAGCTAAAATATTTTTAAGATGTGTTTAATAATAAGGAAGATATCGAATTTGTTATTTGAAATAAGGATAACATAGGGAATGAATATGCAGGTTTGCTGCCACGAAAATGGAAATTTCGGGGATTTTAGACTAATAAACATTAGATCTCATCTAGATGAAGCCAAAAACCAAGTTTTATTGAGATATGTTGAGAATTAAGGAATGTATAGAATTTTTACTTATTTCCCATAAGGTTAACATTGGGACAACGTACTCTGTTTACCACTTTCAATAACTCGGCAACCAATGGATATAGATCAATAATTCAAAATAGTAAATTGTTTGTGTTTTCGAGCGGAATTCAATTGTGCTAACAAAAATTAGATTATTGATAAAAAATTCAAAACGTCATTTTGGGGGGAAGTTATCCCCCTTTATCCCCCCCCATTTCCGGTGGTCTAATTGGGCTGGTTTATGAACTCGTCTGAGTGATTACCACTTTATACTTCTGTACCAAATTTCTTTAAGATCGGACTATATTTAATACCGCTTTCGTGTTAAGACACACACACACACACACACACACACACACACACACACACACATATATATATATATATATATGTGCCATACGAATGGTGTTTTTGGCATTTGAGGAGCTCAAAACGAAAAGTTGATGTCTCGGTCTTGGGTATTACCATAAGACCTACGGTAAAAGCTTTTTCTCTATAGGAGGAACTTGCTTTCATCTACTCTGAACGATGTGATGAAATACACATCGAATTAAAACTAGTGTATTTTAAGGGAGACGCCACATACAAAGGTTGAGCTATAAATTTATACGATTACTCTATTAAAAACTGCAGAAAGCCGTAAATATTTTTACATAGTAAATTATTTTTACATTGGGAATTAAAGCTATTCGATGACACGATTTCCTTGGATGTTTCTGCAACGAGATCACAATATAAATACAAACAAGTTCTGTTAGTTACTTGTTTTATCATTTAAATGTACTAATAAAAGGACAGGCGATTTGAGGGCTATAGGTTTAAGTGAATAAAACTTAATTTTATTTGTTAAATAATTTTAGAAAGTTTTGAACAGCTAAGACTAATAAATTATCTAAATCAGGATCTTAGACAGATTTACAAATGCATTTTTATGAATCAAAAAACCATTCAAATCTTACTTTATAGGTTCATTTAAGCGATGAATTATTATTCTAAAGATGATTAATAATACATGCTTTATTATGTTTAAAAACTCAGTAATTCTTAAAAACCTAGACCTAAAGTATACAACGGTAAAGCATTGTGTTTTTTTTTTTCAAATCAAAATAATATAACAATTAATTTTTTAGTAATTTCGTAATATTTCATTCATTGACACAGTACATAAACCAAAGCAGTATCAGCAATCGACAACAACAGAAATTCATATTCAAAGAATTAAATTGATTATCTTGCCTGGAAATTGCTTTTAAAGGAAACAAATGAATCTACCTGTTATTTACGAGGTCATCATAAACCCCGTGAAGAAAATAAGATATTTTTATACTTCCAAGAAAATTTATTTTTAGGTTTTTCACGTTTCTTATTCTGTTAGCTCTTGAGAGTACGTTATGAAGCTTTACAAACTTTTGGAAATAGAAAATATTTACAACTTTATATATATAGATAAATATCACTTAAGTAAAGAATAGTGTTCTGGTAGTAGTCCAGGCAACGAATGCTCAAAAAAAGGTATAGAGGGAATTGCATGGAACACAATTTTTGACTTCGCAGCTTTGTTTGGAGTTAGGAGGTGAACATATCAAAAGTCCCCGACCCTAGCCCTTGAGCGGGGGGAGGGAGGGGGGTCTAAAGGTACCATTTTTTAAATAAATAAATTAAACTAGAACATAAGTATATTACAAATTGTATACTACAAGCAATATTTTTCATATTTTTTGTCATCGGGTACATACTAAAAATTTAGAACACAAATATATATATATATATAATAAAAACTAAAATAAAAAATAAATACCCCCATTGCAGCATACCTGCATAATCAGCGAATTTCAAATGCAAAATAGTATTTCCATCCAACATAGCGATATTTGACATGTTTTTGTAATCTCCCTAAGAATAACATGGTGAATGAGAATGCAGGTTTGCTGCAACAGGTATGTTAAAACTGGGGGGTTTTAATTCAATATTTAGTAGATATGTTTAGAAATTATGATGATATAGCACTTTTTTATTTCCCATACGGATAAAATAGGGAATGAGTATGCAGGTTTGCTGCCACAAAAATGGAAATTTCGGGGATTTTATACTAAAATATATTTCATCTCATCTAGATGAACCCACAAACCACGTTTTATTAAGATATGTTGAAAAATAAGTGAGTTATAGATTTTTACTTATTTCCCATAAGGTTAACATTGGGACAACATAATGTGTTTACCACTTTTAATATCTCGGTAACCAATGAAAAAAGAACAAAGATTCAAATTACTAAATTGTTTGTTTTTTTGAGCTGAATTCAATGGTGCTAACCAAATTTGGATTAATTTTATTTATCTACTTGAAAACCCCAAAAAACCCATTTTTGGGTCGGTTTACTCCCCCCCCTTCCAGTGGGTCTGATCGGGCTGGTTTTCGAACTCGTCCGAATAATTACTACTTTACATGCCTGTGGCAAATATCATTCGGATTGGACCATTTTTGCGAGCGCTATTGTGCTTACAGACACACAGATATACATATCTAGAAATTTGAGCGAATGGTGTTTTTTGATTTTGGATTCCCCAACACGAAATGTAATCATGGTCTTGGGCTTAAGTGTTACCATGAGACTTACGGTAATAGCATTGACTTTAAAGTCAATGGTAATAGCTTTTTCCCTATAGGAAAAATTCGCTAAAACTAAAATATTCATATCAAATGCAGGTTCCCTCTGGTAAAACTAATAACTACAATTATTTAAATTTTTTCCTCCTATAAAAAACGAATGTAATAAATTAAAGTTACATTGCATAGTTTGACAGTTAATTTAAATATCTGAAATAATGCATATTTTATTATGATCGGTGAAATTTATTTTATGTTCATAGTGTGATTGTAAAAATATAGAGGAACAACCCTTTTTCTGAGAAATTATGGTACTGAAACATACCACCGTCGCAGCAAATCTCCGCACTCAGCGAATTAACAAATAGAAAAAAATAAAAAAATAAATCCATTATTACTATGAAGAAATATAAACATATGATAAATATTTATATTTCAAAATAATATTTCATTGTTTTTTTTAAGTCACTGCAAAAAATATTGATAAATTGTTTTCTTCAAAATTTTATTAAATAGTTTGTATTTTTTTATTATACTCACTTATCAAGATGATAAAAGCCAAATTCCTATTAAATATACTTGTACTATATTTTACTCTTACTATATTTTTTTATTTACGTCTCCAAGAGTAGTAAATAGGAAAAATAAAATACTCCACGGGATCCGCTGAAGCTGAATAAAAAGTGATTAATAAATTGACCAATACAACATTTTGCTGCCCTGATACTATAATACATTTTTTTTATTGAGACCGATGGTCTTATAGCAATTATTCAAAATACCAAATTGTTCATTTTTCCGAGCTGAATACAATTGTGAAAACGATAATCTGATAATTTTTTTTTCAATTTGAAAACTCAAAAAACCTATTTCTATTGTGTACGAACTCGTCCAAGAGAACCTAGTTTTACACGATTGTACTAAATCTTCCTTCGATCGGACGATTTTATCGTGTTAACAGACATTAAAAATAATGAAAATTCTACTTCCCATCCAAACCCATATTAAATTTGAAACAAATCTGGTTGTATTTTTGTTTTGTGCAAATAAAAATCGTTTCCACAAAAAACTCACTTGAAATAAAGAAAGTATCCATAGAAAGCTATTAATTATTTAATATAATTAATAATATGATTACTGAGGATACCTTGAACGGATATTTTTTCCATTCTGTTAACAACGGTAATAGCTTATTCCAGAGGAAATTCACTATAAGGTCACCGTAGTAAATGGGAGGTCGAGCGGCTGTAAACTACAACTAACCTTCCTGTAATTAATTACTCAAAAGAGGACGTTAAAACATTCAATAAGCTTTGAGACTGATTAAATATGGACAAGCTTTGATGTTGAAATTCATTTATAATAAAAATAATTGTGAGAGTATAAATTATAAATGCCACAATCTTTCCAGGGTAGTGAATATAAATTTATAACATTAGAGTAAGACAGGAAGAATTCATAAAGTAATTGTATTCCTACCATAAACAGCTCATTTATTCAAACTGTAAAATCTGTGAACAATTTTGATAGTAAAACTTTTACAGGATTTAAGTAATGAAGATTAATGAAATGTATCTCAATAATATATTACTAGCTGACCGAATCGGGTTCACCCATGGAAGAACAGAAAAAACTTCCTTAGATTTAATTCGACACCCTTCAGGTTGCTATGAAAAATTCATAAGCTTTCCTTTAGTTTAACATTGAAACTTGTAGGAATGTTAATAAAAGTACCGTAGGACGTAGACCAATAGTCCGGCATCTGACAATGTTATCTGTGTGCAAATTTTGTCCAGAGAATTTTCCGTCTTTATTTTGTAGTAGGGGTCTAAAGAAGTGTTTTCCACTCGGGTGTCAAGCACGCAAATGGTACGTTCTCCAGATATGACGTCATCAATATGGCGGACAAGCAATTTTGAAATGCGTGTATTTTGAGTACTATCAGTCGGATCGGAATAAACTTTTTTTGTTTGAAAGATAATTTTTTATGCTAAACATTTTATATTCACGCAATTGTTGTATTAATAATACTTTTTCAGTAATTTTTAAAAAACCTCTTTTTTAATAAACCTAATGAGAAAATTCAATATATAACGTTTTTAATGAAAACATGATCAAAACGTGCCTATGGTAAACCTTTTAGAGAATTTTAAGACCTTTTCAAAAATACCATACATTATATACTTTGCTGTAATAATAAAGTGAATAAACTTGATTAATATTGTAAAAATGCGGAATTTTCCGAGCAGCAGACCAATCTTAGCCGGTCCAGTGTTCTTTGTACAAGACAGGTACAGAGCATTTTACTGATTTATTTTGTAGTAGGTGTATAAAGAACCGTTTTCCACTCGGGTGTCAAGAATGCACCTGAATCGTTTTCCGGTGATGACGTCATCAATATGGCGAAATATCCATTAATAAATCGGGAATATTTCACATACTATTCGTCCGATTTGAATAAACTTTTTTTGTTTAAAAGATAATATTTAAACCTACAATTGTTGTATTTAAACATTTATTCCATTCCTAATAAATATTTTGTAATTTTCAAAAAACTTGTTTTTTAGTTTTTTTTGCTTTGTTTTTGAACATGACTTTTTCATGGAAAAATTATCGAAAAATGTCTAGTATAAAATTTTTTAGAGCGTTTTAATACCATTACGAAAATACCATATTTTGGATGGTTAACTCAACCATTAAAGTGAGGGAACTCAATAAAACGTAAAAAAACAACGAATTTTTCGTGTTTCTCAAGGAAATGCTTCAACATCAGCAGGGCTACTGCTCTTTGTGTAAGATAGATATAAATAATTTTACTGCTTTATTTTGTATAAGATGTTAAAGAAGCATTTTCCACTCGGGTGTCAAGAATGCACCTTGATCGTTTTCCGGCTATGACGTCATCAATATGGCGGAATGTCCATTAATAAAATACCCCCGTCGCAGCAGAACTGCGTACTCAGCGAATTTCCAAGGGATTTATTTTGTATATGTGAGCATTCAACTTATTTGAAGGAAAGTATTATTTGAATAAGTTAAGTAAATAATATACTAAAAACGTATATTTAGTCACTCATGAGCTTCAAACATGAGGAAAATTAACAAAGATAACACATTGGTTTTCATTAGTAATACATACACTTTTGTATTTTATATAATTCTTAGTCTTTTAATTTTTAATAACTGTAATCTTGTTATAGTATATAAATGTCAACAAACATATAATATATATCAATGGACTCAAAACAAACAAATAACTTAATCTCATGAAAAAATTTAATTCAATCATATGGTCAGTTTTACAGTAATTAAAACATCCCTGTTGCACCAGACCTACATCTCCAGCCAATTTATAATATAAAAAAGTGTAAAACATAATATTATCAATCCTCATCATTGTACCACATACCACATATTATGCTACATTTTCAGGCAGTTTAGACCAAGACAACCCCCCCTCCAAATGGTTATACTTTCTTTATTAATTTTTTAAAAATAATTTATAATTTTTGATATAGTACATACATATTCTGCAAAAACTTGATCAATGAACTCTAACTATTAAAAATAAACACAAATAAAATATTCATCACCTGAAAATTTAATCATATGTTCAGAATTGTATTTTTTTAACATCCTAAATCAGGGTGACTATACTTTTTGAGGGGAAAATTAAAAATAATATTTGACAACGTAATGTGTTTAGCACATCCAATATCATCCAATATCTAAGCAACGGATTGACGTAGAATAATTATTCAAAATGCTAAATTGTTTGTTTTTTAAGCTGAATTCAATTTTGACAATTAAATTTAAAAATAATAGGTAAAAAGGTGTTAAATCTTGAAAATAAATTTAATTTTGTCAAAAGAGTAAACCAATCTTGCTGGTTTTCGAACTCGAAGTCATGAATGACGCTATACATGTTTGTTCCAAATTTCATCAAGATCGGGCCTTTTTTACAAAAGTTATCGCGCTTACGGACAGGTGTATATATATATATATATATACATATATATGAAAATGAACGAACGGTTTTTTGGGGTCTAAGGACCTCAAAATGACAAAATAACATGGTCCCGGGCTTAAGTCTTACCGTGCCGCCTACGGTAATAGCTACTTCCCTAAAGGGGAAATTCGCTAAAAGGCTCTATTTCACATACTGTTCGTCCGATTTGAATAAACTTTTTTTTGTTTAAAAGAAAATATTTAAACCTACAATTTTTGTTTTAAACATTTATTCTATTCCTAATAAATATTTAGTAATCTTCAAAAAACGTGTTTTTTAACCTTTTTTTGCTCTATTTTTGAATATGACTGTTTTCATGAAAAAATTA
Organism: Flexamia atlantica; assembly: GCA_035578135.1. Lineage (NCBI taxonomy): Eukaryota > Metazoa > Arthropoda > Insecta > Hemiptera > Cicadellidae > Flexamia > Flexamia atlantica. The sequence continues at coordinate 50,017,939 of JAQJVK010000009.1, read as the reverse complement.
TCAAAATATGTCTAGCATGATATTTTTGGAGCGTTTTAATACATTTACAAAAATACCATAATTGTATGGTTAACTCAACCATTAAAGTGAGGGAACTCAATAACATTTATAAAACCAAAGATATTTTGTTTCCAAGAAAATGCTTCAACCTCAGCTGGGTCACTGCTCTGTGTGTATGACATTTATAAAGAATTGTACTGTTTTATTTTGTAGAAGATGTCTAAGGAAGCGTTTTCCACTCAGGTGTCAAGAATGCACCTAAAACGTTAACCGGCTATGACGTCATCCATTTGGCGGAAAATCCATAAAAAACTCTATCTCACATAACATTCCTCCGATTTGAATAAACCTTGTTTCGTTTAAAAGTTAATATTTAAGCATGCAATTTTTGTACTTTAACATTTATTGTTTTTTCAATAAGGATTTTTTATTTTCAAAAACCTTGTTTTTAAAATTTAAAATTTAATTTTTGCATATAATTTTCAAGGGGAAACTATTATTATGAAATGCCTGGTAAAGGATTTGTAGGGCGCTCAAGGACCCTTTCAAAAATACCATATTTTGTATGCTTTGCTCAATCAACAAAGTGAGGGAACGCAATAAAACTAGTAAAAACATTGAATTTTCAGTGTTTTCCAAGTAAATATTTCAACCGAATATTAAATATTCCAACAAAAATACGGTAAGTTTGATTTTATATAGTCTTACATTTAAAATGGACGAACAAAGGCATTAGGCTATATTTATAAAAACCATATCTGTATTATGTTGCACTGATGTAAAGCAATAAATAAAAGACATTAAAAAATACAAAAGAACACTTTACTACGCCCTTTAGTTACATACAATACAACTGCATAAGTTCCTTTTTTTTAATACAAAAGGATAGATAACTTTATTTCAGCTCTTTAGTTATATGCAGTACAATCAACTGAATAAATTCCTTTTTTAATACAATAGAACAGATCACTTTACTGCAGCTCTTTAGTTATACACAAAACAATCAACTGCAAAAATTAAAAACAAAAGATTTTTTTTTAATACACAAGAGTAGATAACTTTATTGCAGCTCTAGAGCAGATAGAGTTTTTTATGGATTTCCGCCATATTCATGACGTCATAGCCGGATAACGTTTTACTTGCATTCTTAACACCCAAGTGGAAAACGCTTCCTTAGACATCTTCTACAAAATACAGCAGTACAATTCTTTGTAACTGTCATACACACAGAGCAGTGACCCAGCTGAGGTTGAAGCATTTTCTTAGAAACAAAAAAATCGTTGGTTTTATAAGTGTTATTTAGTTCCCTCACTTTAATGATTGAGTTAACCAAACAAAATATGGTATTTTTGTAATGGTATAAAACGCTCAAAAAGTTCATGCTAGACATATTTTGATAATTTCTTCATGAAAACAGTCATATTCAAAAATAGAGCAAAAAAGGTTAAAAAACACGTTTTTTGAAGATTACTAAATATTTATAAGGAAAAGAATAAATGTTTAAATACAAAAATTTTAGGTTTAAATATTTTCTTTAAAAAAAAGTTTATTCAAATCGGACGAACAGTATGTGAAATAGAGCCTTTTTTATTAATGGACATTCCACCATATTGATGACGTCATAGCCGGAAAACGATCAAGGTGTATTCTTGACAACCGAGTGGAAAATGCTTCTTTAGACATCTTATACAATATAAAGCAGTAAAATTCTTTATATCTGTCTTACACACAGAGCAGTGGCCCTGCTGATGTTGAAGCATTTCCTTGAGAAACACGAAAAATACGTTGGTACGTTTATTACGTTTTATTGAGTTCCCTCACTTTAATGGTTGAGTTAACCATAGAAAATATGGTATTTTCGTAAAGGTATTAAAACGCTCTAAAGATTTTATATTATATATTTTTCGATAATTTTTCCTTGAAAAAAGTCATGTTCAAAAATAAAGCAAAAAAAGTTAAAAAAACAAGTATTTGAAAATTACATACTATTTATTAAGAATAGAATAAATGTTTAAATACGAAAATTATAGGTTTAAATATTATCTTTTAAACAAAAAAAGTTTATTCAAATCGGACGAATAGTATGTGAAATTTACCCGTTTTTATTAATGGATATTCCGCCATATTGATGGCGGAATATCCATTAATAAAAACGCCGGAAAACGATTCAGGTGCATTCTTGACACCCTAGTGGAAAACGGTTCTTTATACACCTACTACAAAATAAATCAGTAAAATTCTCTTTACCTGTCTTGTACAAAGAACACTGGACCGGCTAAGATTGGTCTGCCGCTCGGAAAATTCCGCGTTTTTACAACATTAATCCAGTTTATTCACTTAATCATTACAACAAAGTATATAATGTATGGTATTTTTGAAAAAGGTCTTAAAATTCTCTAAAAGTTTTACCCTAGGCACGTTTTGATAATGTTTTCAGTAAAAAGTTATATATTGAAATTTCTTAACAGCTTTATTAAAAAAGAAGTTTTTTTAAAAATTTCTAATAAAGTATTATTAATACAACAAATGCGTGAATATAAAATGTTTAGCATGAACAATTATCTTTCAAACAAAAAAAGTTTATTCCGATCCGACTAATAGTATTCAAAATAAACGCATTTCAAAATTGCTTGTCCGCCATATTGATGACGTCATAGCTGGAGAACGTTCCACTTGCGTGCTTGACACCCGAGTGGAAAACACTTCTTTAGATCCCTACTACACAATAAAGACGGAAAATTCTCTGGACAAAATTTGCACACAGATAACATTGTCAGATGCAGGACTACAAAGGGAATTTCGAAAAACCATTTCTCATTACGCATCTAAGACCCAAAGGGGAGCACACATGCTAAATTTCAGCTCTGTAGGTGTTATGGTTTTGAGAATTTGGTGTCCGTTAGAAAACCTCTTCTTCTTTAGGTATAGATATCTCCTTCCTTTCATTTCACCCTTCACTTTTTTCTCTTTTCTTATTTTCTTTTGATCTTTTCGTCATTATTAGAATTTCTTTTAGAGACAACGTCGTTTTACATTTTTACGTATTTTATTTTGACTACAGACAGTCTCTTCTCTATGATACCCAATAAATAATACTATTATGGTTTTAAACATTGCATAGTATTGTTTTTAAATATTTAGGCTGTAATGACGGTCACATTGTACTTCACGTTTACAATTTTTGGTCATATATATCAAGGGCTATAGATATATTACAATTTATTTTTTTGTCTTGTAGACTTTAATAGGTTATGTATTATTTGCGAAAAGCAAACACAACATATCAACGAAACCTTCTCTATCAACGAAAGCTTAGATCGTTGTAGGATTCCCAGTGTCATATTACGTTGTCAGTTCATGAGATCTCAGGCTGGGCCAGATGACAGCTGAGATTTGTCTTATTTCCAGCGTACATCGCAGATTATCAGCAATTATTTCTACTTATTATAATGTGTTATGCTATTTATTTTTGTATTAATGAAATGCTAAAATACAATGAGTCTTCAATTCGTTATATTTGTTTTCCAAAATTCTGATACGATGGAGTAAAAAGAAAAATGTTTTATTTAGGGAAAGATATGTTATCAATAAGTTGTTGAAATTGTTGTCAATGTTTATTGTTCATCTTAATTATACCCATATTTTGAATAACAAATATACTGCGTGACCCATAATAACCCCCCCCTTCTTAATATTCGAACGGCTTTAAATTGTCTATACGAGCCATGACACCCGTTACCAGTATAACGTAAAGTACTTTATGGTGATATTTTAAAATTCATCCCCCCCCGTCAGCCACACCATAACGATGGCTAAGTTCTACCCCACGTATCTTACCGTTTTACTGTTTTGAGGTCAATGGTATAACGTTTGGGAAACTGTGAGCTATTACTTTAATTTTTAAAAGGTAAAGTCAAATTGTAGAAAACGTAGATGAAGGTAATTTATCTGGTATTTATAGCTGTTTATATTTATCTGGTATGCCGATCACTAGTAAAGACGTTCTGGTACAAAACTATAACATCATGTGTCTTAAAAATGATTTGGAAAGTTGGTTAAAATGGAAGGATTTTGGTCCACGTATCTTGCATGTGGTGTAACTGTCTCTGACCTTCTAATACCATGTATCTCAAAATCCTTCAATGAATTAATGGAATACAAACGAAAATATTGCACCATGCATCTTGAATTTGGCAGAATTGCCTTCACACGTGTAACATACGTTGTTAAAAGAAAAAAACTCTCATTTGAATTTGAGGAATAAAAATAAAGTCCACACTGGTGTTTTCAGTTGCTACTGAGAGCATTGTCAATAATGACGTTGTTAAAAGATAATCCGGGAAATGTTATATAACATAAAATATCCACGAGCATTGGGATTAAAAACGTCTGCCTTTTTTACATCACCGTTAATTATCGAACATTACATGACATGTGTTAATAGAGATTATATAAAAATATAACTTGTCGTAAATGGTTTATCTACAAACCAAGTTACAGTGTATTATTATTTACTGTTCAAGAAAGAGTTTTCCTTTTTATTTTCCACGTATGACTGGAGGCTTAATAATAGGGGCTTTAATAAAATATAGAGTACAAGTCAGATTCAGAGTTGGTGAAATTCCTACCTAAGAAAATTATGAAACGTGGGTAGTTTGGAAATGGTATTTTATTGAATATATAGTTGAGTTGATGAAAGTAGTTGAAATGTAGTTGTAGGGGGGGGGGTCAGCAGGGGAGGTTGATAGCAGCAGGGACACGGCACGGAGTCACGCAGGCCCGGCTGCCGTCGTGACGGGATTGCTTCTCTAATAGATGTCATCACGTTCACGGGATCCATTCGATATCTAAACTGCAGATGGAACAACAGAAATCAAAATAATATAAGCCAACCTCGAATTTAAAATATTAAATACCAGATAAATTACCTTCATCAACGTTTTCTACTGTTTGAGTTTACCTTTTAAAAATTAAAATAATAGCTCATCCTTTCCCAAACTTTATACCATTGACCTGAAACCCTATGAGGCAATGCTAAAGGTAGCGTGGTTCCGCTCATTGCAGTCAAAGGTAACCTCATATCATTTAAGAGTCAACTGATGTCAGCGATATCAGTAAATATCTTCACTGATATTTTCATTAGGACAAAGACTATAACATCTTCAGGGAGGATTTTTTTGATGTTCAATTAATTGGTCAAGGCCGGTGATCCTCTGAGATTTATACTGCTGTACGGCCATTGTTATTAATCATCTTTATAAACGATACCGTAAGCTCAATGTGGAATACTGATTATATTTATTTGTTAAGGATACCTGTTTGGGATTCAGTTAAAACTGTAAAAAGACAAATGCTATGAGTGTTTTCATAAAATTAATATAACTGACGCCCATTCTTGGGGCCCAGTGCGGTGGATGCGCGGTAGCAAAAACGGCTAGTGCGCATGCGCGACAACGCGTCGCTAGAGCGCAGCACTGTCATTCTGCTCTCAGCCATCAACAATAGCGTGTCACTGCATGTCGTCCTAAAAATATTGACCGACGGAACATTGACTCTTATTGACGATTAATGATATTTTTTAATTTTATTCAATAATGTAAATATTTCATTAGTATTTATTAAAGCGTCTTGATACTCTGAACAACGATTGACACAGAAACAGTAACTACGTGCGAGCTGCCGAATATACGCAGCCAGGCTAATACACTGTCGGCCGCCGCTGCCGCTACTACTCCCCTCTCCTCAAAGCCTACCCACTCCCCGCCCCATGCGTGGACTGGGCCCCAAGAATCGGCGCCAGTTATAATATTCTTCAGTGGTTTACTTGCAATTTTTCATATGTTCTACGCATTTCTTTTGGATGGGATCTAAACACACAATCCCTACACCTTTTGCCCTTCTAGCGAATTTCCCCCATAGAGAAGAAGTTATTACCGTAGGTCTCATGATAAGACCAAAGCCCAAGACCATATAACTGTTAAGTGCTGGCAATGAATACACAAACGTTCGTGCTGATCCATCACGCTTTTTTATAGTTTTTTCCTTCAGCCTATTTTATAATGCAAATTTTACTATCATATGTTCTTATTTAATCTTTCATCAAATGACTTTTGTTTTGTTTACTTTTCATCGTTTCAAAAAATAACACAGATCGGATCAAATTTTCTTTTAAATCCTAATTTCGTTAACCCCTAATTTTCTTAAAGATTTTCTATTATTTATGTGATAATATTTTAATAATATATGACTGTAATATGGTGAACCTCAAGATAAAGATATATGAACAAAATAAATGTCAAACCCATGTATCATCAATAAATTTACCTTCTGAGGATAATTACTTTTTCGGTAATCTATGTATGGACGATTATGTCGGGGCAAGAAGGGGTGCCACCCCTTCTAGGTGGTGAAAACTGTTACATTGCAACTAAGCCCGGAAATGGATATATTGACCAATTCTAAGCAAAGTTTGTTCTATAAAGTTTTGTCTTAAAGTCAATACTTTTCAAGATATTCACGATTGAAATTGGCGATTTCCCCCCTACCCCCAAAAAAAAACAATTTGCAAATGGTTTTCCACAAATAACTCAACAACTAAGAGATTTAGCGAAAATGTTATAATGAAATAAATTTTAGCGTATAAAACACAAAGATAATGATGGGCTTGTGAAGTCTGTAAAACCAGTTAGAGCCAAGTTATGGCTTGTTTAAGAGTGGTTTTAATTCGTCGAACGCCAAAACGCACAATTTCAATGTGAAATAACTAAAAAGCTAAAAGTTTTTCGAGGAAAACTTACTGAACATTTTTTAAAGATCATTAAAAGACCTTTAATTCTGTTTTTTTGGAAAAGTTGTTATCGTAAAAGTTAAGCGAGTTATGATCAAAATAAAGCTGGTTTACGTTTTTCGGCGATAAAAATCTTGAAATATCTTGAAGGTGAACGTTTGAAAGTTATTAGCGTTTAACGATTGTCAACAATGAAGGGCGCGCTCTTTCCCTTTCCGCTAGTGGTGGGAAACAGCTGAACCGGTAGCAGTATTGCTAACGTAGTAAAAAAAAATATATGCCCAAAGATTTACGAACTACAAAAAGTAGATGGTAGGTGAGCATTGGAAAGTTATTAGTATTTACAAGAACTTTAGAGTAATATAAATAGTTGACACACTATTAACTATTTTTAAATTTTTATGTTTTCAGGGCTACCAACCTATAAAACATTTTTGTTATTGAAAAAAGCAATTGGTACATTATTTGAGATAATTGTTAAAATATGTACTTGGTTTATCAGTCATAACTCAGTAAATTTTTAAGTTATGAAGGTTTTCTAAGTATCATTTTGTACGTTTTTTTAGGAGCTATAAGCTCACAGAGTAGTATTTGTTTTTCAACCCTAAAAAACGGGGTGAGCTGAAAGGGTTTGAAAATATCAGTAATTATCAACAATTGAAGACTTTGAACGCCTGTATCATCGTTAATTATTGTCAAAAAAACAACAAAAAGGTATCAAAATGTGTATCAAATCAATTGCTACAATCTTTTACTCAACAAAATTTTCCGTATCACCTATAGATTAAGAGTTATTTTGAAGAAAATGTATTTTTTTGTTATTGCTAAAATTCAATTTTTATTTTAAATTCACATTTTTTCCAAAAAAAAGCTCTTGAAAGAGTTCAACTTCTTGAGCCTATTGAATACACATAATTGAAGGCAATTGCAGAGCGGTAAGGCTTAATTCCAATTTGAGTATTAATTGGGGGTTAATATTTCAAGATTTTTATCGCCGTAAAATGTAAACCAGCTTTATTTTGATCACACCTCGCTTAATTTTTACGATAACAACTTTTCCAAAACAAACAAAATTAAAGGTCTTTTAATGATCTTTAAAAAATGCTCAGTAAGTTTTCCTCGAAAAACTTTTAGCTTTTTAGTTATTTCACATTGAAATTGTGCGTTTTGGCGTTCGAAGAATTAAAACCACTCTTAAACAAGCCATAACTTGGCTCTAACTGGGTTTACAGACTTCACAAGCCCACCATTTTCTTTATTTTTTATATGCTTCAGTTTATTTCATTATAACTTTTTCGCTAAACCTCTTAGTTTTTGAGTTATTGTAGAAAACCATTTGAAAAAGTGTTTTTTTTTGGGGGGGGGGAGGGGGGAAATCGCCAATTTCAATCGTGAATATCTTGAAAAGTATTGACTTTAAGACAAAACTTTACAGAACAAAATTTGCTTAGAATTGGTCAATATATCCATTTCCGGGCTTAGTTTCAATGTGACAATTTTCACCCCCTAGAAGGGGTGGCACCCACCCCCTGGGAAAAAGCAACCATTAAAACGTTTTAGCGAATTTCTCCCTAATTTACTTTGAAGCAGAGGGTAAGTAGAACCTAAATCCAAATTTTCATGCAAATCGGTTGTGACCGAGAAAATTCTCCAGGGAAATGGTCAGTTACTGGACTACCTAATAAAAGTATTCAGATTTCCTTATTTGTAAGGGGCAACGCCCTGAACCATTTCAGGAACAGGACCCATTTAAATTCAGAGGTTTTTTGGAACCTTTCCATATATGCGACTACCAAACATAAGTTTAACACCCCCAATCACAAAACATCATAAAAAACGAATTATTTGATTTTGTAAAGCCTTGACATCTAATAATTCAATTCTGCAGGTAAACCAACCTGCCAGAGATGCCAGAATATTTGCTTTCTATATTTCGGCAGTATAAAAAATATTGCAACAGAAATAAAATATTTAATTTTGAATGTTATGCATTTATAATGCGAGGGAGAAATAGTCCAAATGCAAAGCACTTATCATTCAAATACTTAGTTGCAGTAATTATCTTAATTGAAAAAGCAAACAAGTGCCCTTTTATAATTTTCATCCGGACATAAAGAAAAGTAACGTTGAAAAGATTTCACTTAACCGCAAGTGAAAAACCAAAACATCGCTTCTGAAAAGAACGGTAATAGCTTACTCCTTCTATTTCCTTCGTGAATTTATTTTCAAAGATTTGAATGTAATATTTAAATTTTAAATTTTAACGAAAATTCTTTGAATGTTATTGGTATAATTCAAAATTCTGAATTTACTTTGGAATTTAATAATGATAGTAGATTATTTATTGACATTGGTTCTTACTTTAAATATGAAACATAAATATGATAGGTTAATTAGAACTAATTTCTAAGGAGGAAAACAGCTATTGATTCTGAAACGTCTCGATCAATAACTTTCCCTTAAAAATGTTAATATTTTTAAGGCAATAATTCATTTTTATTCATTCTATATAAATCATATAGTCCTGTCAAAACAAGGTTTAACCTGGGAAAAATTCCGTTAATTTTATTACTTTGCACAATTATTTAGAAGTACCTTATCTACAGATGAATATACCAAAAGTTCCCGTAAGGCGAGCTATAGTGACAATTTGCGGGAACAGGACACTTATTGTGGTTTTTCGTAAAAATATCAAGAATCGTTACTCGCCGGTATTAAGGTTCATATAAAAAATAAAGCTTATTAAATTTGCTGCAAAAATTACCTCATGCATTTTCTTAAACTTTTATCGGTTATCGAGTTATATGGCGCTTAAAAGGAACAAATTTTTTTTTGAGAGTTTAAGGTAAAAATATAAAAACATTTACAAATGTTGGTGAGGACTATTAGATTCAGCAAAAAACTTTTAGAAATTTGAATCATTGTGTCCATTGGTTACCTAGATACTGAAAGCGGTTAACACATCACACATTGTACCAATGTTATTCTTAAGGGAACTAAAAAAGTTCTATACCTAGATTATTTCACAACATATGTTAGTTAAACTTTATTGATGGCTTAATACAGATAAGATATATATGAAAGCCAAATACCATTGACTGACTGACTGATCAGAGTTTCTCAATAACTGTAAGGCTTAGAGCCATGAAACTTGGTACAGTTATGTTTTACATGCTCTATGCGTACTAAGAAAGGATTTTGCAATATTTTCTCTCAAAAGCCCTGTATATGATATATTATGAAATTCAAGATGGTGGCCATTTTTAGCTTTCGAATCTTACTTTCTCAAAAACTGCAACACTTTGAGCCATGAAACTTGGCACAATCATTCTTTTTAGGCTCTAGATGCAAGAAAGAGAAAAGTTTTAAAAACACTTTTTCTCAGTGGGCTAAAATAGAGTGTTAAGAAAAATCTAAGTGGCAGCCATTTAAGTTTTTAAAACCATGGATGTGAGTACTGTAGAATATTTTTAGGGGACAGAAAAGGTACGAGATCCAATCTACTAAAAGAATAAAATGTAAAAATTTATTAAAAGAGAAACTTTTAGGGGAAGCAGGTTTTTGGCCAAGACATTTACCGTCTATTTTTTCTTACAGTTTTCGGTTTAATTTTCAAAAACGTGCTAAATTCAGATTGATATTAAGTTTAAAATACAAACTCAGCATCTTTTAGCGAATTTCCCCTATAGGGAAGAAGCTATTAGCGTAGGTAAGACCTAAGCTCGGGACCACTATAACTTTTCAATTTCGGGCCCCCAGAAGCGAAAAACACCATTCGTTTGAATGTTTTATATATATATATATATATATATATATATATATACATATATATATATATATATATATACACAGGGTGAGTCTTCTAAGCCGTCCACAAAAGATTATAGGCGAACGGCTTAACATACAAAGACGGAACAAAACAATTCCCCACTAAATCATACCTCAGGAACAACGTAAAAATATTTTTAAGCTTTTTAAAATACAAGGTGTTCCAAAAACCGGGGGTCATAGGTTCGAATCTCGGAATTTTCAAATGTAAACATATGTCATATTATACATCATTTTAAAGCTCTAAGCGAGATAAACAATTTGGTGAAAACAGAACTAAATTATCTTTATTATTTTCAAAATGGCGGCCGTTTTTGTGCAAAATATTGGCATTTACGGAATACCCTGTATCTCGAGAACTACTGAAGGTTTTTTCGTTCTGTTTGAAAATTCTTAATCCTTGTAAACTCAGCTTTAATTTGATATGCAACATGCTAACATTAAAGGAAAATATATATTAAAAGTTTTTTTTATAAATGTTGGTAGCACTGAAAATCAAAAATTTTAAATGGCAACATACGTCAAATCGGATATTATCTTAACTCACCTCCTATCTTAAGTAGTTTTGTAGTAATAAACAAAAAACTCCATTTTCCGATATAACACCCATGTTAAATGTGCAGTAGTCAAAGCATTTAAATTTGCATCCTATAACAATGAGTACAGCAAATAACATGGGCGTTATAAGGGAATAGAGTTTTTTGTTTATTACTGAAAAACTACTAAAGATAGAGAAGGAGTATAAATTGAAAAATTGTAGGTTTTTGCTAGACCTTTAAAATGATATACTATTAAACATATGTTGCCATTTAATTTTTTTTTTATTTTCGGTGCTACCAAATTTTCCTTTAATGTTGGCATGTTGCATATCAAATTAAAACTGAGTTTACAAGGATTAGGAATTTTCAAACAGAACGAAAAAACCTTCAGTAGGTCTCGAGATACAGGGTATTCCGTAAATACCAATATTTTGCACAAAAACGGCCGCCATTTTGAAAATAATAAAGATAATTGAGTTCTGTTTTCATCAAATTGTTTATCTCGCTTAGAGCTTTAAAATGATGTATGATATGATATATGTTTACATTTAAAAATTCCGAGATTCGAACCCATGACTCCCGGTTTTTGGAACACCCTGCATTTTAAAAAGCTTAAAAGTTTTATTACGTTGTTCCTTAGGTATGATTTAGTGGGGAAATGTTTTGTTTCGTCTTTGTAAGTTAAGCCATTCGCCTATAATCTGTTGTGGACGGCTTAGAAGACTCACCCTGTATACCGGGTGTCCCATAATAGTCCCCCCCCTAACTTTTTCCTATATTTTTTCAAATATCAATTCCACACCATCCCCAAACATTATTGGGTAGGTAATACTTCATTTTGAGGGGGTACCCAATTTTGGCCGCCATCTTGGATCCGCCATATTGAAATAAGGTAAGTTATTTCAAATATGAAGTTGGTATTGTGACCCATCATTTCAAACTAATTTTTTACGCCGAGTTTAGTGCCGCAACCCGTTTTTAGCTATAAAATTTCATTTTTGAAAAATTCATGTTTTTTGAGATTTTTATTAGAAATGTGACAATATCTTGAAAACGAAACGCTATAATTAAAAACGGGTTGCGGCATTCAATTCGGCGTAAAAAGCTAGTTTGAAATGATGGGTCACAATACCAACTTCATATTTTAAATAACTTACCTCATTTCAAAATGGTGGATCCAAGATGGCGGCCGAAAGATTTACATCGGTAAATGTTAAGTGTAAATCGCCCAACAATGACTGATGGTGGTTATTTGTCACTATCTAGCATTATTTTGTGGTTATGGGCCTATTTTATCAAATTGTAATGTTTAAATTGGTTGAAAATAAATAAATTAAAAGATCCCATATCTTGAGAACCAATTGAGATATTAAAAAGCAGATTGCGGCAATGTAATCAGTGAAAACATCTAATTCGAAATAATGGGTCACAACACCACTTTAACATTTGAAAAAATTATTTTGGATCCAATATGGCGGATCCAAGATGGCGGCTAAAATTGGGTACCCCCTCAAAATGAAGTATTACCTACCCAATAATGTTTGGGGGTGTTGTGGAATTGATATTTGAAAAAATATAGGAAAAAGTTAGGGGGGGACTATTATGGGACACCCAGTATATATAAATATATATATATATGTGTGTGTGTGTGTGTTTGTTAGCACGATGGCGGCCGCAAAAATGGTCCGATCTTTATAAAAATTTGGTACGGACATGTAAAGTGGTAATCAATTGGACGAGTTCGTGAACCAGCCCGATCGGACCACTGGAAGGGGGGTAAAGGGGGAAAAACCCCCCCAAAATGGGTTTTTTGAGTTTTTTACATTGAAAAATAAAATTTATCGAATTTTTTGGGCACCATTAAATTCAGCTCAAAAAAACAAATACTTCAGTATTTTGAATCACTGCTCTATAACCATTGGTTACCGAGATATTGAAAGTGGTAAACACAGTACGTTGTCCCAATGTTAACCTTATGGTAAACTTCTAATAAAATAAGTAAAATTCTATATCTCGGTTATTTCTCAACATATATCTTGTTAAAACTTGGTAAATAGCTACTTCTAGTTCATATCTACTAAATATTGAATTAAAACCACCCAGGTTTAATATGCCCGTAGCAGCAAACCTGCATACTCATTCCCCATGTTATTCTTATGGAGCTTACCAAAACATGTCAAATCTCGCTATGTTGGATTGAAATATGTTGTTTTGAACTTGAAATTCGCTGAGTATGCAGGTCTGCTGCAACGGGAGTATTTTGTTTTACAATCCGGATTATTTTCATTCTCTGGATTGGAAAATGCGGGGAAGCAAATTTTTAGAGCAAACGTTACATGTTCTCATTTCCATCTTGGATGGAACTAACAGCTGCACCTTTAATGGTGTATTGCACGCCTATGGCCCAAATAAATCATTCTATTAGTTAATTATTCCTAAAATTTGCACATGGGGTAGTATGATTTAATTAAAATTAGTTATCCTTTCAGCCCTCAAAGGAAAAAGCTGCGGGTATACCTGCTAGTATTGCATAATATTAGCCTAAAATCCCTGAATTTTACATTTCATAGTCAAAAAACCTGCATACTCGCATTCATTATGTTATTCTTATGGCGAGACATGTTTTAGCACGTTCTTATTACTTACTGTAAAATAGATATTTAAATCAATTATGAAAAAAAGCACTTTACTTCCATGCAGGTCACGGCGATCATAATTTATAGAAATCGGTTGGTTTTAGACAATAGTATTTGTAATCAAGAAACTTATTAACACTCTCATAAATACATACATACATACATCGTGCACATACATGTATCGTGCAAAATAAAAGAAATCTGTTGTATTAGACAAAAACCCTCAAGACGATTCAGTAGCCTTATATTTGAAACAAAAGAAAATACCCCCATTGCAGCAGACCTGCATACTCAGCAAATTTCAAATGCAAAACAACATATTTCAATCCAACATAGCGAGATTTTACATGTTTTGGTAAGCTCCATAAGAATAACATGGGGAATGAGTATGCAGGTTTGCTGCTACACGTATAGTAAAACTGGGTTGCTTTAATTCAATATTTAGTAGATCTGAACTAGAAGAAGCTATTTACCAAGTTTTATCAAGATATTTAGAGAAATAACTGAGACATAGAATTTTTATTATTTCCAATAAGGTTAACATTGGGACAACGTACTGTGTTTACCACTTTCAATATCTCGGTAACCAATGGACATAGAGCAGTGATTCAAAGTACTAAATCGTTTGTTTTTTTTTTTTAAAGTTGAATTCAATGGTGCCAACAAAAATTCGATAAATTTTATTTTTCAATATAAAAACCTCAAAAAACCCATTTTTGGGGAGGTTTACCCCCCATTACATCCCCTTACAGCGGCTGATCGGGCTGGTTTATTATCTCGTCTGAGGGATTACCACTTTACATGTTTGTACCAAATTTCGTTAAGATCAGACCATTTTTACGGCCGCTATCGTGCTCACAGACACACACATATATATATATATATATATATATATATATATATATATGTTGTGTATATATATATATATATACTGTATATATAGATATATAGTGATTTATTGTGTTCACTAATTAGGGTTACTATTATTTTTAGATGGATGGTTAAAATCATGAGAACCCTTTTTTAATTTCTATTTCACGACACGTGTTTCGACTTTTAAGTCATTTTCACAGTGTACTCTTAACCTAATATTATGTTGTCCAACAAAATTGAAAATACACAATCATATGATAATTTTATCATGTGGCATTTCTTTCCATTTTAGTGGAGCAAGTGGTATATTTATGTGTTCTTCTTCAGTTGAATTATTTTGTCGAAAAGTAAATTCTTTATTTCAACTTGCATGGTATTAAAAGTCGAAACACGTGTCGTGAAATAAAAATTAAAAAAATAGGGTACTTATGGTTTTAATTATCCATCTAATATACATATATATATATAAATAAATACGACCGAATGGTGTTTTTTACTTCTGGGGGCCCCAAAACGAAAAGTTATTATGGTCTCGGGCTTAGGTCTTACCATGAGACCTACGGTAATAGCTTCTTCCCTATAGGGGAAATTCGCTAAAAACAAACTTTCTGACTTTAAAGTGATATAAGACTTATGGTAAGAAGAATGGTCCGTGGATGAAACCAAAATATAATGATATTGTAAAAATCAAAACAATACAAATTATATTGATATTATATTTTTTGTATTTAATAAACTAAGTTTTATAACATTAGGTTTCTTGAAAAAAAACTGTTCTCAGATCCCAAAGGCTATCAAAATATTTAAATACGTAATTTCAAAGGAAAAAGTATGAGGGTCAGGTAGAACAGGACAAATTTATGTATTCATAACTGAAGGCCAGCGGTGATATATCGACTAGGGACGAATCGTTCCACCTGCTTCTCGATACTCGATCACACAATATCAAACTGTTCAGGGCAGTGCATGGATCTAGATACTTATTCTGAGTTAAAGCTTAAATCATGAACAAATTTTAGAATATTTAACGTTCGTTTTGCCAATAAGAAGAAATGCTTTATACAGATATATGACAAATCATGAAGTATAAGTTTCTTGTTTATTAAAGACCGTCTGATAAAGTTAGGCATTAATTTGCTTCCTGTCTGTATGATTTATAGGCAATCATGATTTTCATGACCCCCTTTTCTCAGTCTGAGGGTACTGTAGGAAAAATCCAAACATATTGATAGAATTGTATTTCCCTGTATGTGAGCACAATCCAACTATAATAATCTGAATTTTTTTATTGTTCTAGGAAATTTGAAATTATCTATATATTAATACGCAAGCTGTTTTTTTTCACAGTCAAACCTCAATAATAGCTCAACGGATTTTAACGTTTTTAGGAGTCAAATTTAAGAAATTTTTATGTATATTTGTCAATACATCTCAGAATTTTAACAAAAGGGCGTCACTAATGCACAGTCAAGGGCCGAAATTTCAGAACATTGGCGCTATCCATCGACATTTGACCAAGGTTTGTCTACAACTGAACTGATATGGTTATGCTTTTAAATATTTCTACAGGAAATTACAGATTGCAGCACTTACTTATAATTTATTTTCGAAAAGAGCGGATTTTATTATTTTTTACTTTCTCCCCCCTATACATAGTATATGGAGAAAGTATTGTTTTCGTCCAAATTTTCGAATTTGAGTTGTTAGTGGATATATTCGTTTTAGTTCCCCGACTCAGCGAGTCAACCAGTGGTTTGGGCCTGGGCGGGAAGAGGGGGTGACGTCACGCGAGGGGGGTGGAAGCAACGGAATAGACGAACGGACGAGTATATATATATATATTATCTATCGGAAGAGAGACACCACGTTACTCGTGTCATCGGAAGAGAAAAGCGCGAAAAAGCATCGGAAGAGACAGGTAATCTAACGGAAGAGTGTATCGGAAGAGAACCAAATATGTAAAATACTTAAAATTCAAAAACGTAAAAAATTAACACATGTAAGATAAATAATAAAAATATGAAACTAAATAAAACATTAAAGTAATTAAGATAATTAAACTTGTATGTCGCGCGAAAAAGTTGCATAAGCGAAGTGCATTTGGACTAGACGATTAGAAGAGAGTGCAACAAAGGGGTCAAATGATAATAATGACCTCTTGATAACTAGTATAAATATCGGTACAGTTCGAGCATCATATCTCCGGCTATGACCACAACGCTACTAACCATGTCATCATATTTTTAACATATGATATTGGTAAACACAACATTTGACAAGCAGAGGTGTTTTAGAAAATGTTTTCAGAAAAGTACCCCCTCTCCCCCCCGCACCATACAATCAGCTGACTCAGTCATAGCCGGAGATATAATGCGCGAACTGTACACGGCAAGTCTTAGGTCAGTTATGAATTTTCACAAGTTATGCGAGAAACACCAGCAAGCCATCTGTGAGTGTTATTGTGACTTTTCAGAGTGTGGACAGTGTTCGTACAGCAAGTTGTGTACCTCGGAAGGAGTAAAAAACAGTATCACTAATTTAATCGGTACTAGTGTAGCCTTTAGTGACTTTGATTTTGAGGAATTGTCTAGTGATAGTAGCATTTTAAACTCGACCGAAAATGATTCATCGGATTTGGGCGGGTCAGGGGCACAGAGACAATTGGCCGAAAATACAGATGAGAGGGAGATGGACGACAGTACCTCCGAAAAGGTACTGTCTTCAAATGATAAAATTCAGGGACCAGGAACAAGTATCAAAAGACCAGGTAGAAGAAGTGTTAAGAAGAGTACAAATGATACATACGAAAGACCACGTGCCGGAACCTCTAGAGAAAATACCGAGCTACTTCCAGCTGATACAACCAAAAAACAACAAGCAAACCCTGTACGTCTATCTAACAAATACAAGTTCCAGAAAAACAAGACCGGAAATATTCCAGATAGTAAAGGAAGTGCTGGAAAGAAATTACAAACCGAACCACTTGACCATGTCCGACCCGATCCAAAAAAGAATCCAAAAAAGTGGTTTTTGGCGTGGTGTCTGTCTGTCTGTGTGTGTGTGTGTGTGTGTGTGTGTGTGTGTGTGTGTGTGTGTGTGTGTGTGTGTGTGTGTGTGTGTGTGTGTGTGTGTGTGTGCGCGTGCGTGTGTGTATGTGTGTGTGTGTGTGTGTATGTGGATGTAAGCAAAGCTAGAGACGACACCAGTGGTCCGATTTTCATGAAATTTGGCATGTAGGTATAAAGCCGTGGTATATCCAGACGTATTTTTCATTTTTTTAATTTTAGCGAATTTCCCCTATAGGGAAGAAGCTATTACCGTAGGTCTCATGGTAAGACCTAAGCCCCAGACCATGATAACTTTTCGTTTTGCAACCCCCAGAAGCAAAAAACACCATTCGTTCGAAATTTTAGATATATATATATATATATATATATATATATATATACACGGGGAACCCATACAGTGCTCCTGATATATAGCTGTCTCCCACAGCACGATAAGTGCTCGCAGCCGCGAGCACCTAATGAGCGCTGGAAGTTTGAGTGGCCGATGATATATTTTAACCCACAGCCCAATAGATGCTCCCAGTGCTGGCAACAAATAAATTGAAATAGTCCTAGTCAGCCGATCACTAATTCATTAACATTTAACGTTTATCGTAGCTATCCAATTTAGTAGTCTATATATGCAGTATTTTTACAAAATATTCCTTTCCAAAATAGTTTTTTTGCACTGAAATTCTGAAAAAACAATAAATAAGATAAATTTGACATTTGCTTTATAAGTAACTCAATGAATATTAGCGTGTCTGTAACCGTTAAGTTCCAAGAATGTACGTACAAGGTTCTAGGACTTTTTGAACACCGAGAAGGCTAAACACCTTTTATTTTTCTGATAGACCTCTTTGTTTTGATAATTTTTACTGAGCAAATGTTTTTTTGGATGCACTACACACAGGTTGGTTTTATATTGTATTTGCTGCTGTCGAGTATTAGTGTAACTCAATCTTTCGGATGCGAGGTCAACCCCAGAAGACCCTGGAACATTTTTGCGAAGTTTCGAGTCTGGACTCAGCTAATATTGGTCTGATAATTAATCATCCTGACAAAATGAATTAACTGGGATTTGCCTTTATGTTATAATGCAATGTGACAAGACTTACATCTTATCCATTCCACGATCATCCTTCACTCATATTATGAAACCCTCTAGGATGATGCTGATAATAAGATGAAAATTCGAATTTACACGATTAAATATATATAAAATTTTATAGGGTTATGCCACTGATAATTGACCAATTCAAAGTTTAAGAAGTTATTACTCATTGAACCACCTAAAAATGGTGGTCATTGATATTTCTTCAAAAGTTTTGGAATCATTTTGAGAAACGGAACAAGATGCGTCCAAATTCCATACAGTATCAGTCGGCAATGTATGTATAACTAATATAAATTATATTATAACTAGCATATTAGAACTACAAAATTAATAAATTTCAATTTTACTGAAGTTGCTTGAATGCAAAAAGGCCGAAATTTGAACCAAATTCGAAGTAATATTTACCTAAGTTTCTGTGATTTGTCGTAGTTTCCCGTGAGAATGTTTTTTAAGTAAAATCCGTCTATTTACGTTATTTTTTACCTATCAACCAATTATTATCAAAATGTATATCCTAGAAAAGGTTTCTTTGACATCATCCTAAAATTCATTTGTGGATAAGAGGCTATCATAATATCATAAATTAGCTGCGCAACTGAACGTGATCATGTAAAATAGATTAGGTCCCTAAATAAAGCCCCATGTTTATCTTTGTGTCCTGCGTGCTACGTTATTTACAACGACCTTCAGATAATAAAGCCCGCCAATTTTCGGTGTGAACCATCTGTGATGAAGATGTTTCTCCTCATTCCATTGTTTCTAGAATTTTGTCAGTCAAATAAAAAAAATCCTGTGTTAAAGTAGGTAAACTTTTTCCAGATGACTGAGTATTGTGGTAGGATATCAGGTGTTTTAATTTACGATGTAAACCCCGTTTTTAGCGGAAGCCTACTTTGAAAATTGTTTGTTACGAAACCGAGTGTAGCAGGACCCTAACATCAATAAAACTGTCAAGCAAACAAACAACTCAAGTGATAAGCGTTTTTCTAACCACGCGCAGATGCACAGATGGGCGTCGTCATTTTCGGTCCACTCAACAGAACACTACAACTATTTAGTATTAAAATATTACAGTATCTCAATCTGACATTTTGGACGTGTTTAGATTTTACCGTTTCTACAGCTCCAAGTTAATTCAACTCTCAAATTCAAAGTTAATTAATTCAAATTTGTACAACGATTCAAGAATAGCGCCAAATTACAATAATCATACAAAAATTATATACAAGGTTACCATCATCAAGCTTATGGGAATCTATGCGAAACAAAAGTAATGCATAAGTAACAGAATATAAAATAAAAATATAATTTTATTGCCTACAACAATACAATACAATATTTGGCTGAAACAACAAATCAAATTCATTCAGGTTGAAATTAAAAGTATTCCCGTAATTTTACAGTATAATAAAATAATACGGTCTGATTAAAACCACCGCTATATAGAGATTAATTGTACAAAATGTAGGTACAAAAATGATTAAAAAACAGTTCTTGCTGTAACAATGACTGAAAATGTACAATGAACCACAGTAGAATAATTTTTTATTAAAATTGTTTTAACTCAGAAACTCGTCAAAAGAATGCAGGCTCAAGGTTAAAAGGTATTTCTTATGTAACTTGAAACTTTAAAATTTTGCTCGTTTAAAATATTATCCGGCGGGTTAAATAAAAATTAGTCCCAACGTAACTAGTTTTCTTAGAAACATTTTTTAATTTGTGTTGTTGAACGTACCTGTTATTCCTAGTGCTATAACTGTGAGAGTTTGGATTTCTCGTTGAAATGTTAATTTTTCTAAAATAAGAAATAGTTTCGAAAACATATAAATCAATAAGTTAAAATTTCTAGTCGAGAAAAGTATGGTCGTACCTACAGATTGCTGCTTCTTGATATTAAAAATTATCAAAAATTAGCAAAAACCAGGTTTTAAATGAAAAATACGTTTAAACCATGATTTTTCAAACATATTTTAATTTATAATATTATTGATTTTTAAAACTCTCAATGTTTAAATACACAGAAAAAGTCCACCGCTATCGCACCTCTTGAGTTCCATGTGTTACTTTTTAAGTTGTCTTGAAAAAAATACAGGAAGTCAAGATGATTACAGACTGTTAATCATGGTTTCAGTAGGGTAGATACTCATCCTTATGGTGAGAATATATTATTTTCTGTTTCCTTGTAAAAATGTCTATATTTTAAGAGATCAAAGTCATATTGTGGTTGAATATTAACTGACTTTTGTTAGTCTTTCATTCGGTGGAACAACTAAATAACTAATTCAAATATTGATCATCTACTTTGTTATAATGTATACGTTTGTTAAAAGAAATATCAAGAGGAAAACCGTTCACAGGTTTATAGCTGTAATAGCTTTAATTTGATACCAACAATGCGTAGAAAAGTACACTCCTACAGGTCGATATGCTCTGGACAAAATCCTGGAAATTCTTTTGATAGTTAATAATAATCTGTATACTATCAGCATATATTCAACAGATTAGAAAGTTACTGTGAAATGTGGAATTTACACTTGAATTTACAAAAATTAGAAATTGTGGTATTTAGGAAGAGGGAAAATTGGAATAAAATAATAAGTGGTGTTACAAAGGGGAACAGATAGAGGTAGTAAACAATTATAAGTATTTAGGAATAGAATTCACTTCAACCTTTTCATGGAATTTACATGATATGGGTAAAAGTAGTTCATCCAAATTTGGAAATAAATTCTGCTTGGAAATGTTTGTTCCAAAATAAAGATATTCCTCTTAGTTAAAAATTAATTTGCCATAACATTATTGTTAGATCTATATTGTGTTATGGGGCAAGTTTGGGGTTTTTTTACAATAGTGTGATTGAAAATTCTCAAAATTTCTTCATAAAAAAGCTTTTTTGTTTGCCTCAAAATAAGCCAAATTATGTACTGTATTTAGAGACTGGTTTTGACAGAATTTATTTTTATACTTTGGCTTTGCATATTAAATACATATTAGCAATCCTAAAATCCCCAGAAAATCGCCTTCCACGAATTTTAGCGAAACAATTACATCAAATATTTAATGGAGTAAGGAATTAAAATAATTTTTTCAAAACGGAATTTGACATTTGAGTTCAATTTAAATAATCTTGATGCGCTTCAAAACGAGATGTTCGATATGCGTTGATATAGCTCTTGATCATTTCAAATTCTCGACCTCGTCTCGAATTTGAACACGATCTCGAGCCCGCAAAACATAATTTTCGGGCCTAGTTGCGAAATATATTATTCCACTGTGTTTTATTTGCTAGAAGCTTCAGGGAATCAGAAACGACAAATCGATAATCGTTCATTTGGTGGCTATGATCAAAGCAAATTTCGTGGCTTGGCAACTTTTTTATTTCATTATTTGAAAACATTATTAATTTTAGTCAATAGATGCATTTACAACCAATAAATAGTTTTAGACATAAGGTAATATAGCTGCATTTTTTTAAGAAACTCGGTAAAAAGAGCCTATTGTTTATATTATTTTCACTACTCAACGACGTATTCACCTGTTTTACAATCGTCATTTGGTGGCCGAAACCAGTTCTTTTCCGCCAGAGAGCCGAAAGTCAGTTTGTTTGCTTGAAAAAAAAAACGTCGACTAGTTCTAAAGACAGGATAGTCGCAATCATATGATTTTCAGAGCGGAGTTTGTTTAAACCACGATAAAGAAGTTGTATCGTCTCTAATAACCTCAAAGTTTTGTTTTCAAGGGTGTCAAATATATAATCAGATTTTTAATATTATATATAGGGTGTATTTCATTGTGTATTGTGGTGAAAAATAGCATTCCTACCTCGGCCGATAGAGTTTTGCAGCTCTCGACTTTATCTCGAATTTGAAACCAATCTCGAGCCTGCAAAACTTCATCTTCGACCCCTGTTGCGAAATATACTATTACTGAGGGTATATTTCAGATAAAGCCGAAACGGAAAAGTAAAATAAACTTAGGAGACAAAATTTATTCAGCCATTGTCAGTTAAAGGTTTGTTTACAACCTTAACAGTAATAGATAACTTAGAAAACACAATTGAAAAGCGGAAAGTTTAAGTTAATGAAGATTTTGAGAAAGATTTGAAGTTTAAATACATTCTCAATTATTTGTGAATTCATGAAATCTTGGTATGTGTTAACAACACACTTAAAAGCTTTTAATTATTCAATAAGAGACAGAAATTGTTTGTGTGAGAACAGTAACGCGGGTTGCCCTGAACGTAGACTACAACAGTACCTGTCAACTCACCATAAACAAATCTTGATAGCGATCTCTTTGCCGCGCACGGCTGATATAGTCCGAGTCAAATTACCTGGTCCAGGCCGTCCGTAAGTCCAACTCTAAAATTAACATTAGACTTACGAGCGGACAGGCAGCCATACATTTGGGATGGGAAAACTAGTTTAAATATGGATACCCCATCTTCCTTTTTAAATGGGTTACAGTAACCAAATCTAAACCCCAATTGAGTAATTCCTCAAAAGGGTTGTCAAGAGAAGTTCAATAATGCAAATCCGAGGTCAATATGGCATCCTTAATTGAAAAGATAAGCACATGATCTACCTTTATGCAAACCTAATTTCAGCCCAGTCGGTTCGATAGTTTTTAACTTTATCCGAGACAATTGAACAAGACAGGTAGGCATACCGTTATAACATCACAGATAATTCCAAATAATTCCAACATCGATAAAAATAAGGAAAATAAATAAACGTTTAAACCTAAATTACCTTAAAGTAGGTAATATGTTTATTTCGATGTGATTACTTCAAAAAAATTAATATCACAAACAAAAACGCAAATTTTGAAGGTTAGCCAATGCTTAAAAAGATGTGACATTGAAGTAATTACCAAGTTAATGCCAATTTCTTGGTAATGAATTGTTTTTAACTTCTGGAACAATCTGTTTGTTAAATTTACGACCGATTACATTAGTTATAAAACAATGCTCTGTTGGCGTGGCCCGTGACCCACAAGGCCTAGCCAGAAGTGATGTGTAAAACGGTTCCGGGCTAGGTCTAGCGTCCGGGATGTATGAAGGAAGGACAAAAAAATATCTCAAATGTACAAATAACACCCAGTTTAGCCACTATACGCATAAAGTCAAAGTTAATCAATTATTATCCTTATAGTTTCATTCTTAGTCACATAAAGTATTACCATATTATCTATGTCTTTATATATATAAAGCCTATGTAACCTTTGATGAAATCGTAAGTCTGACACCCATCAACCTTGTACTTAAATGAGGTCGTGGAAGTATATCCCAGGACAAATATTAGTTTTTCTTAAGGGCACTGATACGCAGAAAAGAGCTAAACAGCTTATGCATTTGTTTTTATTTACAGTTATATGCTTACTTTTCACAGCGGACCGGGTTACCACCTGATAGTGGGCCGATACAACAATCTAAAACAGCGAGCAATAGGACAGAGATAAATTGCTTTGTTTCTCCTTATTACGCTCAATTCGATTTAACCGCCTATAGCATTAACCAGCATACCTTAATGTTTACCTTAATAGTATACCATAAAACATAGAATTATACTATTATGATGGAATTTTTTCGGTTGTTTTGTTATTTTTCTTCGTTTTTAATCAGGTTTCACCCCAATAATGGTTTTTTTACTCCATAAAATACCAAAAAACTGGGCTAACTCGGAAAATGACCCGTGCGTATATCTTTTTGAGGCCATTATTCTGATAATAGTTGACCAATTGGAATAAAATTTCTGTGCGTATAAGTTTTTAACCTAGAGAATATTCTACATTTAGCTATAGCCTTGTTAAGCCCCCCAAAACGCGTTTTATTGAGGAATTAGACTTTCTCATGGAATTAAATGGAAAGTTTCGTTTTTCAAATATGCAATGAAAACTATGAACTTTAGAAAAAACATTTAAATACAAAAACGTTTTATTTTGAGATTATCTTTCAAACAAAAAAAGGTTTATTGAGATCGGAATACTATTACCGGAGTTATAGAACAATTTATGAATGTAATGGCGGCCATATCTTTAATGTCTGATATGGGGGTGTTCTACACGAATTCGAGGTTGGAACTTCGGACAAAAATACTTCTACAGGTATATTCTATACACATACCAAGTGGCTAAGCTGTATCAAAGAGTGCAAGGTTTTGGTGAAAATTTACGCTAACCACACGTACTACAAAATAATAACAAACAAAGGTTCAATTCTCACCATTGATAAACTAATTATTTTATAGCTTTAATTTTTAGTATTGCCAGAAGTATGTTAGATTTTTCATTTCATGGATGTGAAGTGTTTTCCCGGTAAGGGGTAAGGGGTATAGGATAAACTAATTCGATGATTTTTTTTCTTTGATCTGAATCAATGGTTGGTTTATTTGTAAAAAAAATGGAACCTTAAAAAAATACTAATTACTACTCCTGAACTACTTCGGAACATTGGCTATATCCACTAACTGTGTTTCAACTTCAATTCACTTAGTTCACACCTAAACATATGGTGGTTAGATAGTTATAAAGTCAACCATAGATTGTAGCACTTATTTTTTCCTTGACATGCCGGCTTGTACAGATTATAAACATTATCACAAGTAGAATTGCTTAGGAAATAACTATTATTAACTATAAATAACTAACAGTAACTTCCTCTTTTTATGATATCATAAGGGGGTTTACAAACTCGCTGGAGACTTTTTTGGGCTCTTTCATTACAACAGGAAAAACTATTTTGTTCTATTATAATCATACGGGTATCTTCTGATTCTCATCATGTTGTGCCTCATTTTACAACCCTCTTTATGTATGAATTTTCAAGTATTCATCCATTACTTTAAAACGACTTTAAATATCAACTTCATGGTACATAAATACAAATTGTACATAGGGAGTTTAAAATTTTTACTTTGCACTCATACTGGTCATTTTTTTCGTTTAAAAACTTCATAACTAAAACAGATTCAAGCCATGAACTATTAAATGTTTTTTATATACAAAATTTAATTTACTTTACAGTTTCATATTTCTGTTTATGGTTTAATCACAAATGTCTGAGCAGTTTTTATGTTTAAGGCAGTATTGTGAATTTGGATCAATTTCGGTATACTTGCTTGTATTAACCTTAGAAAAGAAATTCCTCTGCTTACTGAGATAAAACTAAAAAATAAAGAAATAAATTTCTTATTTTTTTAGAAACTTTTGATGGATTTTTTGTATACTGGCTGATTTTTAACACAATTGAATAAAAAGATAATTTTATCTCCCGTTTCATATCAAATTCCAGAATGTATAAACTCCACGGCTGGAAAGTTTCAGGGGGGCATAACTATTTGTTATATACAATTTGTCCCTGAAAAAGTTCGATGTAAAGTAAATTACGTACTCTTATAACTTAACAAGGATAATTATTGCAGCCCTCACGAATTGTTAGTGAACTTCGATATTTCGTTCTTGGTTGGAGTAAGTGGTGTATGCTGATCAAACATGACTCATAAAAAATTGGCGGGTTTTTTATCTGGAGGCACTGGAGGTCGTTGTCGATTACGCAGCAGTTTGGCAGCCCGGATAAGCTCACTGGCCTCACATTGTGAGGCCCTATTCGGGATTGAACTCTATTTATAAATACTGTGTTAGGCGTGTCCATCCTCCCTTGCCACGATGGCGCACCCTTTCTCAAGGTGATAATACATTTCCTCTTCAAAAATGTTATCGACACCTTCTCATACTACATGATGTAATCTTATACCTTAGCGTAGGTAAACCTTTGTCAAGAGGGAGGTGCCGGGGGCCTGGGGGTATGGAGTACCCCCTAGCAAAATGAAGGGTCCGTTGGCAGACCCCCAGGAACTTTATAAATAAAAATTGGAACTGACAAATCTCATTTTAGAAAATCTAGAGACATAGAACAAACTGGAAGTTGATAAATCCAAAATAATTTAAGCTGCCCGTGATCGGCTTCTGAAAAACCTGGATCAATGGATTTTCATAAAATGCCCTTTAAACAAAAAAGTTTAAATTTAATCTTTAGCATAGTTCCTCCAGTTTTTTACAAGCCATCGGTAAACACACACGATAATTTTTTCGGCTGTTCTCGGCTTTTGTCGTATATCGTCCATAGTGGTTATACAGGTTTTCCATTAAAAACGTTTCAGGGTTTCAGGAGGTGATTTCTTTCATCTAAACTAAGAAAAAGTTGACATGAAGGTATGTCCTAAAATGCATACTTACCCAGTTATCTGCCATTTTGTATTTTTCATAAAACATTTTTAATCTATTAAGGTTTTCAACCGATTTCTTAGTTTATAAAATAATCAACATAATTGAATGGTAAATTTCAAAATGGTGCGTTTAAAACTTTTAAATTTAAATTCCGAAAACAGGTACTTTTACAAAAATATATAAAAATAAGCAATGCTTAGTGCATTTAATTTCCAATCTAATGACAATAAAAATATGAACATCGGGTTATAAACAACTAAGTTATGGTCTAATTTAGCTAACGAAGCAGCATAATTTTGAGCGAAATAGTCCATCGCTGCACTGAGCAACCCGATGAAATAGGCTAATTATGCTGTCTTGTAACTTAATTCAACCATAACTCAATTTTTTATTAGCCGATTCTCAAAATTTAGGTGTCATTAGTTTGAAAATTAAGTTTACTATAAATAGTTATTCTTAATAATTTTTTTTGTAAAACACAGTATGTCCGATATTTCAAATTGAAGATTTAAACGGCCACCACTTTGGAATTAACCATTCGATCATGTTGATTATTTTTCAATGAACTGTCCTTGACTAGCTGTCGGTACATACTGAGTCTCAAAGAAAATCTGTTTTGAAACTTCGGAGGTATATAATATTTTGTGAAAAATACATAATCGCATATTTAACCAGTATTTAACCTTCTTATCAACTTTTTTCTTAGTTTAGATGTAAGGAATCGCCTCCCGAAATCCTGATTTTTTTATGGTCATGCTATATAACTAATTGTCTTTCAAGACGGTTTGTGTCATTCGCAAAGCTTTTCTCGCCGTTTTCCAAACATGAATATAGGCGCGATTGTTTTAAACCGCACTTTTCGCAACGTTATATTATAATTGTAACCATGTCGTTTATCGTTTATTATAATTATATAAATGCATAAAGTTATATTAATTATTTTATAATATAAATATACACCCGACCGTTCACTCACGACCCGGAAACTCGATCAGTTGTTTTTACGGCCGTTTACAAGCCGTATTACATTTCAGTCGTCTATCTCTTAGCTCAGAATAATAGTCCAAAAATTAACTGTAGCAAACAAAAATTGGGGGGATCCCGGAAATTTTTTAATCTGCTCTAGGCATCGTAAGTTTAAAGCGAGTTTGGGAAGGTTTAACTTACGATAGACAAAATAAACCGAGCATAATTAATTGTGCAACTCTTCGAATTTTTTTACTTATAACTTGTAAACGAACCACCCGACAGACATCAATTCCTTGATTTTTTAAAGAATTTTGAATCCCACGTAGAATGACATTATCATTAAGATTGCTTTAGCTGCTCAGGTACTCCAACCATTCATCAGAGTTTACTAATTTTAACCAAGGAATAGTTACTGCTAACTCTCTGACAGAAACTTAATAATTATTTAAAGATTTTCAGGAGATCTTTTTACCAGTATTGTTTATGATTTCATTTCAATAATAATTATTATTAGACAAAGAAACGACGTTTGTCGGGTTGGTCAAACGTTAACTACAGAGCTCTTCATGTATTTATTTTTGCTGCATATTTAATCAGTAGTTTTAAAACTTTTTTAAATATTTCTTTAAAACTAGTTACCCCTTGCTCGGAATCGAGAAATTGTCATGCATCCACATCTAAATGAAAAAAATCATGGTACAGTATGCTAGGACTATTTTATTAATGATATGATTAAACTTCATAGTCACTCCGAACCCCAATAATACTGAGATTATTTCCTAAAGGTCTTTATAAACAATATTTCTTGTGAATACTCTATCATCGTTCAGGAGATGATTTGATTTTGGTTAAATTATAGATAGTTCAAGTTTATATGGAACATCCTTACTAAACCACAGAACATCACTTAGTACCAAAATAATTGTTAAAAATATATTATTTTAGTAATACTGATTTTTACATATCCATAACTGTCACATTATAGTTGAACAAAATAAAAATAGTTTAATGAAAACCTTACAAAGTGTTATATTTAATCAACGATCGAGCGCCTTAATACAACTACGTGTTTTTGATTTTTAGATCATTAATAACAAACAAACTTCATATATTAGCCATCACCATAAACTCAAAGAAAATTGTATACCAATCATGTTCTCCAAGGTACCTTTGTGATACTTAAATTATTAGTATAAATTAAATAATTTTTTACAGGCAAAGTAATACACAAGAAAACAAACAGTTATTTGGAAATCGACTGCAAATTTTTTTTATAACACACATGTTTTAAATTGGTTGTTTTAAATAGATAATGAAGAAGTAAATTATATTGTAAAAAGTTACAATTAATATAACATATTTTACATTGTCATCATAAAAATTGCTATAGTTCAGTTTCTGTTACTAAATCATAACCCTTCTTAATATTAATCCGGACTAAAATGGCTCACTAAATCCACTAACTCATAAATTAATGCTTAAAGTCTGTTTCAGTATATATATTCAATGGTTTCAATTACAATAATTACACATGGCTTTGCTGCAAAACGTTCTTTACTCTATTCAGGTGTTTTATTGAAATTTATATTCTCATGTTAAATCTTATGGACAAATACTAAACTTTAAGGGCGTCCAGGGCCTTTCCCTTTAATCTAATCTTCATAGACTTTATTTCCTGCAAAACTACACGTCAAGCATTTTCCAACGACACCTACATTATTTAAATCCTTCCAGTATGACAAACAATCGAGGAGGCGTAATGATCACAAACAACCCTAGCGTATTAAATAAATATAGATTCACAATTATCTTTATAAATATCTAATGGTTTTAATTTTTTCTGCCAGTGTGAAACTAACGGCTTTGCTCAGGGAGATCTGACAGTTTTAGTTATCTTTGTTAAAATGATAACGAATGGTTGCGGTTGAACGGACTGACTGATCTTAAAAATTTAAACGTCATTTTACGTGGGATTTAATTTTAGTTTTAAATGAAGAACAGTGTAATGGACAATGAATGAAATGTCCATAGAAAGCATATTTCTCGAGTGTAGGCGTAAAATTAACAAAAGTGCACTATTATTTCAAATCAGTTTACTTACGTAAACTTTATTTCCATAAGGTGTCAATATATTTTGTTTCTTCACGCTGAAACGCGTCCAGCGTGAAGAAACAAAATATATTGACACCAATGAAGTGCAGGTAAGTAAATTGATTTGAAATAATAATCACAGGTGTCAAGGCTGTATATTAGTTAAAAGTGCACTATTTACATTGTCGTTTGCCTTCCAAAATCTAAACTCGGAACACCATTTGTTGGCCGAAACTAGAGCCGAATGTCAGCTGATCAGTTATTTGCTTGAACAACGTGGGAACATCACATAGTTATACGGCATTTAAGTAGGTTACAAAGGTAGGGTAGTTGCGATCATATGTTTTTATTAGCTCTGTTGTGTTCTCGACCTTCTCCAGAATTTGAAACACGATCACGGCCTGCAAAACCACATTTTCGGACCTAGTTGCGAAATATACTTTCATCACACTGCACAATGAAATAAATAATATGTAACATTTTTAATCTGAATATATTTATTTGACACACTTGAAATCGAAACTTATATAAGTTATCGAAACTAGTTATCGAAACTAGTTATATAAGCGATATAACTTATTTTCATGGTAGCTAAGCAACGACAGCTATGAAAATCGCATTATTGCCACTACAGTAGCCTGTCGTCGGAACCTATTGAATGCCGCACAGTTAGGGTGGATGCACCAGTGAATGACCGTTGTGCTAAATAAAACTTGAATTGAGCACATTGTTTAGGCTAGCTAATTATAAATAAGTGTAAAACCAGCCTTAGAATATGATTTAGCATTCATCTTTCTTTGGTTAAAATTGGTGGAGTCAAAAACACTTTTTAAGCATATTCAATATAGAGTGTCAAACTATATTCGATTTTGATGTTTTCTGCTATAGCGACTATCTCTGCAAGGCTTAGGTAGATTTACATTCACTCTGCTTGATGAATATTTTTAAAAATTGTTTCAATTAAATAATAGTTAACATACTATCCTACAATTAAAAATCAATTCTATTGATCTAGATGTTATAATAAATTATTACAGAGGGCGGTCGTAAATTAGATCGTAACTAGGGCAAAAACTTGTGAATGACCGGATGAATCCTTCGCGGACATTGACAGGAACAAGGTCGGTATTTTCATAGCTATGATCTATTCTCTCATCTGTGTTTATTCCTGTTCATTGTTGTCAGCTGCTATTGTGCTATTCTCACTTTTTGACAATACTTCAGCCAAAAGAGACCGGTTTTGGTACAAGATCGATCATTCACTGGTGAAGAACCGGTCATTCATTGAAGCGTTGACATTGTTGTATTTTAATTAATATTATAATCAGTATTCTTATTAAGTTACCAATTAAAGAATACCTCTTAATCCTTTAAAAGTAAGGTTAAATAAACATGAGACATCATCCTTGTTCGGCAATTCAATGGTGCACCCATCCTATGTGATGTTCACGCGTTGTTTCAAGCAAATAAACGATCAGCTGACTTTTAGCCCCAGGGCCGAAAGTTTTCGGCTCTCTGACGAAAAGGAGTTTTTTCGGCCTCCATAACATGATGTACGTTAAACAGGTGATTTCGTCGTAGTGTGGTAAAAATGAATGAGCCTAATTTAAAAATGAACATATTTAAATTGACTTTATTTGACATTATTCAGCAAGGTTGACTTAAAACTGAATTGAATAAGAAGATAGAAACCGTATTTTGATTTTCAGAAAGTATAGGGTGAAGGGGGTATATCCCCCTGATCCCCCCCTCGTATCTACGCCACTGCTGAAATAGAATGCGAATGACGATTCGTATTCTACTTCAGCCAAGTGCAAGTATTGATGGCTGTTTACCTCATCAGGTAAACATTTTAACCAAATATTGAATAAGGGCATAAGTCTTATTAACTCACTTGAAAAGTGATTAGTTTAAATTAAGGCAAATTTCGAGAAAGATTTTAAGTTCAAATACATTCCTACTTATTGGTGAATATATATAATCTGGTATGTGTTAAAAACACACTTTAGCGTTTTCCATTATTCACTAAGAGGCAGAGGGGCTTACAGAATTAAAAGGCTCATCGGCAAGAACTAAAATTAAATACAATTAAATTTAAACAAGTTTCTCTGTAACATACCTTTAATACCTTTATCACCTTTTTAAGACCGGGACGCAGCACTGGCTGCGTATTTTAACCGGAATATGAGTGAAAGATGAGTGTAGGATGATTGTATAGCTATCCGACTCTATCGCACGTTTAGACAATATGGTTTACAGTTATTGTCTGTTTTGGGTCCTCTCCCATATAGTCAAGGACATAGCCAAGATGGGAAGAGGGGGGGAGGATCTCTATAACCAGAATTCTAAGGCAAATTTCAGTTCCCTGGGGCGAAAGCAACAAGGGAAAAATATATTTAATTATAATAATTATATTTTAAGGACATTTTTAATTGGGTTCCCTTCCTTCAGCAGTTTTCGTTATTATGCGACACTAACGGTGACTTTGAAACTGCGTCTTCATATGAGCCGATGTTAAATTTGTGCACTTTTGGCTGCTCAAGGCGGTGGAGGGGTAAACGTCTAAAAGGTGGTGGTGTTATTTAACGTCTCAAATTCTTAAAATAACCTCTTTTTTAAACACCATTTTAAAGTGGAGTTGTAGAGTGTAAATTGATTCTGCAAAATAGTTGATGTTCACTCGTTAAAAAGGTGGATGGCGTTAAAAATTTGTCAACTTCAACAGAATGAATAACGATGAACGATCCATCGATTCATGAACGATTTTGGATTTTCAATAACATTCTACAACTCTTTATCTCTAAAATTGTATGTTGAATTAAACTTTAATGTGAAAACTGTGGGCGCTAAATGGCACCGCGCGGGCTTTAGGTATATTTCGGCTAAGGTAGGAACCTCTTTTGAGGACAATTTAATTTTAATAAGAAAAAAGTTAATACTAGACGGTGACCGTGGCTTCGCCCGCTTTTAAAATGGTATGCCCTTTGGGTGGGAAACAATCCTTTCAGTAAGTCCTGTATTTGAGGTTGAGCAACAATTTTATTTGTGTTGAAAGTAATCTAATTATCTTTTTGGGATTAAGGGGGGGGGAGTTTAATTGTGCAGAAGCGATAATAAACTATTCAAAGTTACCTAAGGTTTCGTGGGAGTCAGTTTAACACATTTCCTATTGACGTTAAGGCCGTTATAAACACCGTTGATAGTCAATATGAAATTAGGGCATAATAACAGTTTTTTTTTAAGTATAAGTAAGGGTCTCGTTGTAACAAAGTATAAAAAAACTACTCCACGCACACTTCACGATTTAAAAATATTAAATTAAATAGGGACTTTTCCGCCATCCACGGTAAAGCAATACGGTAAACGTTATACGGTTTTTTATTTAACTTGGTGCTAAATGAGGAACTGAAGCTGATTTAACTAATTAACGTTTATCGTGTTGTTATTTCTATCAACGATAAAGTTTGTGTGGCTTAAAGTCGTCTTTAAAGACGATCGATACCATTAAGTTTTTGTTAAGGAGACGTTTATTCCAATTATAAATGTTACAAGATCGCTTTCCAGGATGTATCAGTTTTTTTACGATTTTTGCATATTAAAAAATGCACCGACATAAGATACTAACTGTGGGTTTTGCCATTCAATTCATAAGAACGAATGAGATTCTCTCGGTGAGTGCTGACGTGACGCGAGGAGGGGGGCGCGGCAGTCTCGGGGACAGACCTACCGCTGCGCCACAGCGGGCCTCTTCGTAGGCAATGGCACCTATGATTTAAACTTTCAATGCAACAATTTGATTTTTTTATTGAATATCAAAGAGACAACAATTAGAAGTCATGGAAAAATTATCTCATGTCAATTGGGCTAATATTAAGAGCTTTAGCTTATATCCTTATTTTACACGTTTCAACTTTATTTTTTAACAGCTCTTGAACAAAATACTTGATGTTATCTTTAACTAAATGATCAAATAAATTGTATTAGGCTTGGTGATGGTGGCAATTAAGGCCTGGAAGCTAGTAAAATGAAAAAAAACTCCTAGTTTATTTTAACTGTTTATTAAGGAAAACTTTATATCGTTCAGGTTAAGCCAAAATAATGAATGCCGGTATTTTTAAGTCTGAAGTTAAATGACAAATTTTTTTGGTTAACAATCTACTTTTCAGCTTTTTAAAAATATTATGTACCGTAAAATATAAAAAAAAACTCTTAACTGATAACTTTTGTATTTTATACTTCAATGTTTGTTTGCACAACTATATCAAAAGGCTTAATTTGTTTCAATAATTAAAATAATTAATCTCTGAAACATGTCCTTTATGTAGGTATCATTGCAGTTTTATAAGGAATCATATGTTATAGGGACGTCGTTTGATATTCATAATAACTGTAAATTTTACTTATGAGTTATCATTTGGACAGAACCATTATAACGTACATCATTAATTGATTATTACCCTTGATATACAGGGTGTTCAATAAATGTGGGGCAGTGATTCTTTGGGTCAAAATAAACAAAATAGTTTATATAGACATATGACCTATCTCGCTTAGTTTAGTGTCTGTCTGTCTGTGTGTGTGTGTTTTTTTTTAATAATTCATAACTCCTTAACGGTTTGAGTTGCAGCGTTGAGTTGTGCAAAAATATTTATCTTATTAGTCGCTACCTTTGTACAAAATATTAACAAAAAATCCTTAACAGTTTCAAAATGGCAGCTATTTTAAATACTTGACGGCAAATTACACGAAAACCAAAATATTTAAAGTAACCGCCATTTTGAAACAGTTAAAGATTTTTTATTAATATTTTGAACAAAGGTAGCAACTAATAAGATAAACCTTTTTGCACAATCTCAACGCTGTAAATCAAACCGTTAAGGAGTTATGAATTATTTTGTAAAAAACACATACAGACAGACAAACGCTAAACTAAGCAAAATAAGACATATGTCTAAGTAACATTTTTGCTTATTGTGACCCAAGGAATCACTACGTAAATTGTTGCCCCACATTTTTGGAACACCCTGTATATTTAATATTTTACTGCTAAGTAGAGATCGTACTAACTCTACGGAGATAACAATGAATAAATAATATTCAACTCAAGTAGTTTTCAAATATTCGTAAGAGAAAGTAAATTTTTACAGATTGGAAATATATACCCAAGGTCTAAAATGTAAAAAATAAGAGAATGAAATAGAATGCCTCCCTTTAGTGTGTAATAATTAAAAATTAATTTGTACTCCTGTAATACAGTTTTATACATTTTTAATGCAAGTAAAGAATTTGAATTTGTCTGGTTACCCCTTTCCCTAAGAAAAGTGAATAATAACGTCTCAAAGGGGAAAAATATAATAAAAAGCTTTTAAATTACATTATTAGATTCAGATGAAAAAATTGAGTTCTTTCAATCGTGTCCCAGCAGCCAATGGTTACCGAGATATTACAGGGCTTGCGACCCGGAAGTGAACAGGTGTGATCCATAATCCATGATGATTTGTGCCAAGGCAGAGGACACGAAGACAACAGTTTAGGCGGGAAGGGAGAAACAAACGCGGGTGATAGAAAAATTCCCTTACTTGCAAACCTGCTTCTCCAAGGCAGAAAAAAGCAGGAGCACCTATTGGGAGCAGCGTGTGAGGGGTACTGGTGAATAGTGGAGGGGGAGAGGGGAAGGAGCAGTTAATGGGCTCTGGAAGTCCCCAATACGTGCTCTTCCTTAACCGCTCTTTAAGAGCGCCTATTGGGTTTTGGAAGCCAGAAAGAGCAGTTATTGGGTTCTGGGTAGAACTATATATATATATATATATATGTGTCTGTTAGCACGATAGCGGCCGTAAAAATGGTCCGATCTCGATGAAATTTGGTACAGACATGTAAAGTGGTAATCGATTGGACGAGTTCGTGAACCAGCCCGATCGGACCTCCGGAAGGGGGGGTAAAGGGGGAAAAACCCCCTCAAAAATGGGTTTTTTGAGCTTTTTACATAGAAAAATAAAATTTATCAATTTTTTGTTGGGACCATTGAATTCAGCTCAAAAAAACAAACAATTTAGTATTTTGAATCACTGCTCTATGTCCATTCGTTACCGAGATATTGAAAGTGGTAAACACAGTACGTTGTCCCAATGTTAACCTTATGGGAAATAAGTAAAATTGTATATCTCGTTTATTTCTCAATATATCTTGATAAAACTTGGTAAATGGCTTCTTCTAGTTCAGATCTACTAAATATCGAATTAAAACCAACCAGTTTAAACATACCTGTAGCAGCAAACCTGCATACTCATTCCCCATGTTAATCTTATGGAGCTTACAAAAACATGTCAAATCTCGCTATGTTAGATTAAAATATATTGTTTTGCATTTGAAATTCGCTGAGTATGCAGGTCTGCTGCAACGGGGGTATTTATTTTTTAATGGTATTTACCCCATAAAAAATGACAAAAATCCAAATTTCTCAAAAACGGCTCTAACGATTTTGATAAAAATTTCATGGTTTCTAGTGCTTAACATGACAAACAAAATGACACCACCCGCATGTCTGTAAAAAGGCAGGGTCAGAAGTTGGGGGTTTAAGTGTTAAAAAATTCATATTTTCCAAATTTCACAAAATCTGTGACCTCTAAAGAAAATATACTTGCAAACATTAAATTCGACTTGAAAAACTAAATAATCTAGTATTTTGAATCATTAGTTTACGTCAACTGGTTGAGGAGATAATTGATATTTTAGTTGGGCGGTAAACGCAGTACGTTGTCCAATGTTATTCTTATGGCAAATATTTAAAAACCGATATCTCCGTTATTTGCTAACCGATTTTGATAAAATTTGGTATATATTTGTGTGATAATTAATTGTTAATTTGTTTTATTTCACTAAATATGTTTTCTGATTTTAAATTACTAGAAGGGAGAAAGTATGTGTCAGTTTCCTGATACCGTTTATTACGACTGCTTTGGCCACTGAAACATGACGACAAATAACATTGCGAACTGTTTTCAACAGTTTTACTTTGTACACTATCAGTTTTTTTGAGTTATTACTGTAAGTAACTTAGGCCTTGGTTACCATGTAATGAAGTGTTTTAGTGCTTACTCAGTGCAGTTACCAGTCTACCGTTTTAAAATGTAGTTTACGATGTATCAATACATCTCAGCATACTGTTTTTTGTAGTTTTATCAAGTTGAGCCTTTTTTTTATTTGGTGCAGTTTTAATACCACCAATAAGAGCAAGATGCATTGATCGGTCAGATCGGCCGCTGGCATCACCCTCCTGATGGAACATTTGATGGGTATATATCGGCATTACTAGATCGTCGAAGTGCTCATTTATTTTCTTCGTTGAATGTATAATTTATTCTTTGTTGCCAGAAAGGAAAGGTCTGTCTGCCTAATTTGCGGATTCCGCCATAATTTCAAGATCTTAAAGAAAATCTCAAGCTGAACAGGGCTGTAAGATTTAAATCTAGAAACTTTTTGGAAAAAAATTCGATGGTTGTTGCTGTAAGCAGAGCATTCTTTGCCGGCATTAAAATATACATTTCAGAAACAAGAGAACAAAGGAAAATTACGAAAACCGAACAGGTGTTCCAAATAATGTTTTTTTAACTGGAACCCCTGCGCCAAATCGAATAATTTTTCAGTAGTTTAGCCATAATGTGTTTGGTTCTAAATTTAGTCCTTTGATGAAACTTTAAAACCATATACCAAGTAAATTAATTTTTCATTCTTTATTCTTTTCAATATGGATCTGTTTTGCTCGATTTCGAGTAACAGGTTACCTAGTAGTCCTATACTCTTATATGAGCAATGTTATCTTGCTTGCTTGCTTGTATGTTTGCACAACGATCTCAAAAACGGCTCCGAGGATTTCCTTCAAAGTTTGGAAATAAGTAATTTATGACTCAAAAACGTCTTTTATGCAGATTACTTGGCCAGAGAAAATCTAATAACGTAATAAATCGAATTTTAAAGTTGTAAAATTTTAACATTGTCCTTATGGGTTGCCGTGATAGCAACGAAAATAAACAAGGAAAGTGTAAACAAATGAAGTAATTATAACAGCTGTTTGGAATCTACAGCCATCAAGGGAAAATACAGCAAGTGGGATGAAGAGTCCATGGAGCAATAAAAAAAGGTTTCTATTTATAAATGTTATGACATTGAAATATTTTATAGTAACTGGATGAGCTGGTAAATATGAAATAACACCGAGCAAGGCTTGGTTCACCAGGTACTTTAATTAATATGGGCTTTATTAGTCTCTATGTTGTGTACAGGATAGCAACAAAATGTAAACAAATGCAATCACATGTTTTTATTTGAGCTTTAGGTAAATAAATACAAAACCCAAATATTTTATGGTTGTACTTTGAACAGTAGGTGGTTTCTAGTTTATATATGAGCCTACTAGTATCAAAAGGAGCAATCTCCAATTTTTTGAGATATTGAGATATTGATACCACCAGAACCATCTGTTGATTTTGAATCGAACTACAAACAAGAAAAAAATCATTTTTAGGGTTTCATAGCCAAAACTTTGAATCGAAAAGTAGTGTTAGAATCAAAAAGAACAATATTTTAATAGCCTTTAAATTAAACAGAGCAAACTCCAGATTGCCCAATCAGATGTCGCCTATCCAGGTCACGTGACCATCATTTTGTTGCTTTTTTCCAACTGCTGCTGGGTTATCCATTTCACTCTTTTGAAATTAAGCCTTTTTTACTTAATTTTGATGAATTTACAAATATTTTACAGGTAAAATACATTTTGAATGAGTTTAAGTATTTATAGAAACGTTTTATAAGGTTAGGTAAAGCATATTAATGGACTCTATACTATCTGAAGTGTCGCCTATTCAAATACAAAGCTATGTTTAAACCTTCCCAATTATGTTATTAAGTTACCTTACCGTTAAGTTAGCTAAGTATTTATAAAACAAGTATAGTTTTATATTTTTTACACAATTTTAAAATAATAAAATAATATTAAAAGCTTGTTGATGTGTTTTATTTCAGGTAATAGTATGTTTTTGGTGTATATCAGCGGAATTCACTCAGGCAATACAATATTTTGATCATAAGCACATAAATTTCTTTAAAGTAGCTTAGAGAATCATAATGCATACTATTCTTGGCAATTTAAATTGTTGGTAGCAAAGAGAACAAAATCCCATTTTGTAAACAACAAAGAGAGCAATCTCCAATTAATCAGAATCAAAAAGAGCAATCTCCACTTTTTAGTATCAAAAAGAGCAATCTACCATTTTCTAATTTGAACCAAAAATTAAATAAAAGTAATGTTTATGCTATTGTTTTTGATATCAAATATTAAAAAATACGCAAAAAAGGTTACTCATATGGCATTTCTAGAACTTGAGTTATAGAAATATCGCTCTCCTGTAAAATTCAAAAAAGTGGACATTGCTCTTTTTGATACTAGTAGGCTCATATATATCTGGTAATATACGTGATACTTATCTTGAGCATAGAGATAAACTTAAAAAGATATATGTGAAACAAGTAATCTAAAATTTTTGTTAAGTCTTGTAATAAAAATTAATTGACATAAATAGGGAACTAGCAATATTTAGCAATTACTGCAAGAACGAAGACCAAACCAAGCAAACACAAGATTTACAATTGAAAAGTATATTTTTATCTTGATATTCTAAACCAACGCGCTTTGAACGTTATAGGTTCTTTTCTAGTATTTACTGGCATTTTCTACTTTTTCTAGCAATAGCATCAAAATGCTCATTTTCATTAATTATTACTGAAACTAGTTGTATTTGGAGTACATTGAACCAGGTGAAGTGTTTTGCCGATTGAGGTCCGAAATACAGTTCCTCCCGAATCGACGTTATCAGTTAAAGGGACTAGCTCCAAAATCTCGACCGGCCGCCATTTCGTAACCTAATCAAACTGAAATAAACGGTTTTTTTGTTGTTTTTTTTGCTACCAGAACCCTAAACAGTCTTAATATCTTTCATGCAACCATGTCACTATAGTTACTTTGATTAACATCCCTGCTTTATATATGATAACTTGATATGATTTGGTAATTTTAGTAAACTTACTGTAAAACATTTTAGTTAGGTTATTCCTGAAATATTTTTGTGATAATTTTTATTTTTATCACTTTTATACGTAGGAGGAACATTTTATGCGCAAACCCAAAGAGAAAAGTGTGGGACTCTCTCTCAGATGTTGGGTATACCCACCAAACCTTCTATAGAACCGCGGGGAAAACCAGGCCGGAACCCTTATCGGAAAGCTTTAGCAGGTCTGCGTGTCTTTTGCACAGATGGGCCATGTCACCGTTCCGGGATACTGAGAGGTAACCGACACAATCCCACACTTTCGCGTAAGAACAGCTTGCACGATGAGCGCAACCCCTCTCCAGGAGTCTTCGTCGCGGAGCATCGTTCCCACAACGACGTCCGGGGACAGATCACCGACTGCAGAGACGAGCCTCCCATCTTCAGCAACGGAAGGAGGTATGATGAGCGTCATCCACCTCCTCCTACACGGTGGTGGCCATGTGGAAAAGGTACTCCCTGAAGTAGCCGTGACCCATCAAGAATCGACACAAGAAGATATAAAAAACTTAACCTTACCTTTATTGACTCAAGTAGATACCTAACCAATTTATACTCAATGCTAAATAGGAACAAATTTGAAAATGCTGGGACATTTAAAAGACCCTAGTAGTGAACAACGGATTTTAAATAGACTGCTTTAGATTCAACCATAAAAAATGTTCTATGTTTTAGGCAAATGCATGGAAGATGAGAATGTAATGAAAACTAGCAATTACACTTTATTAAAAGAACAATATTATTTTCAATCAACGTCTTCTCGCGTAATGCTAGTTAAAAGGAGTGGTTAAACTTAATCTTTTTTTACACAAGTCAAATCAAAATACTTTAATTGTCTACGTTGAAATATTTCTGAAAAGTATATTTTGAAGACTACATTATTACCTACAGTGGCCAGCATTAGCAGTCAGTAATTAAATCATTTTCAATCCTTACTTAAAAGTAAATTCCCAATAAATTTGCATAAAACATGAACGTAAAAAGCCCAGGGGCGGAGCCCAAGGGGATTTTAAGGAAGTGAGTAGGCCTATGTGTTTCCCGGGTTCAAGATCTACCTCTGTGTGAAATTTCAACCCAGTCGGTACAGTATTTTTCGAGTTCACTTGGTACATACATACATACATACATACATACATACTGTAACTGATGGAGTTGTTGGTTGTCGGATGATGTGATAGGTTGTAGGAAATAGCTAAATATGGATTAAGGCCGGAACATGCATCTATGGTACAATAAGGTAATCCTGTATTGTCAGGAAATGATTGGTCAGGGCAATTTACTAAAACTGTGAAATGAGTAGGATGATTTATCTAGGTGGAAGTTTTACCCTGAGGCCGATCGTGCCCATTGCCATATGGTCACCTAAGCCAGCTCTGATGAACAATAATTCGTAATTAATTCCATGTACAACTATACTAGGAGTACGCTTATTCTGCGCGTAATGGGATGAGTGAACTCAGATATTACCAAAGCATTATTTTGTTAATTTACGAGCAACGTGTTTGTATTGTTTCAAAAGTTCTAAAATAATTGACAATTAGGCTGGCCACACACTGTGGCGACAAAATGTTTTTTTTGTGTTTTGTTGTTGAACAGCTGACGAAATGTTCATCAAGCCATAATGGTTTAAATGTTTTTTCCTATTAGAATTGAGCAAACTCTACAAAACTATAAGCGACGAATAAATTATGTTTGCCAAAGGACATGAGAGGGCTTCGCCCCCCCCCCGGCCAGACACCACCCCTTTTACTCCGCCCGTGATTAAAAAGCTATGACGGTTTGAATGCTTTTTTTACTGTGTAAACCTAGCTCTACAAAATTATGAGCCACTTATAAATTATGTTTGCCGAAGAAAATGGGGGGCCTGGCCTCCCGCACCCCCCATTTACGACACCCATGATTAACGTGCCATAATGATTTGAGTTTTTCTTTTTTTATTAGAATTGAGTGAACCTTGCTCTACAAGGCTATGAGCGTCTAAAAACAGTTACACGCCAAAGCATTTGTATGCAACCCTCCAGATATACTCTGCCCCTTTATTAACATGCCAAGATGGTATGAATGCTTTTTTTATTAGTATTGAGTAAGCCTAGCTCTAAATAACTATGAGAGACTAAAAACAGTTACACGCTAAAGCAGTTGTTTCAAAAAGGCTATGGGGGGGCTTCGCCACCCCACACACCCCCTTTGAGCTGCCATGATGGTTTACATCCTTTTTCTCTTATAGTATTAAATAAACCTAGCAACGCTAAACTATCAGCGACTAATTACAAGCCAAAGCAGTTGTTTGCAAAAAGAACATGGGGGGCTTCGCCCCCCACAACCTCCCGCCAAAGCAGTTGTTTGTAAAAGGACATGGGGGGGCTTTGCCCTCCCCACATCCAGCTCTTTACACTGGCCATTATTATAAAGCCATGATGCCTTAAATGCTTTTTTTCTAATAGTATTAAATAGACTTAGCTCTACAAAACTATCGATGGCTCTACAAGCGACTATTTACACGCCAGAGCAGTTGTTTGTAAAAGGACATGGGGGGGGGCTTCGCTCCCCACGTCCTCCCGCAAAGCAGTTGGATGTAAAAGGACATGAGGGGCTTCGTCCCCCACGCCCTCCCGCAAAGCAGATGTTTGCAAAATGACATAGGGAGGCTTCGCCCCCCCAACAACGTCGCATTTACACTGCCCAACATTAAGAATTCATGATAGTTTGAATGCTTTTTTTTACTGTGTAAATCTAGGTCTACAAGATTATGAGCGACTGATAAGAGTTACACGCCAAAGCAGTTGTTTACAAAGGGACATGGGGGGCTTCGTCCCCCCACAACTCTCCTTTACACTGCCCATGATTATAAAGCCATGATGGTTTAAATGTTTCTTTTTCTATTAGTATTAAATAATGAACCTAGCTCTACAAAACTATCAGCAACTAATTACACGCCAAAGCAGTTGTTTTAAAAAGGACATGGGGGGCTTCGCCCCCCACACCTCCCCCTTTCAACTGACCATGATTATTAAGCCAAGATGGTTAACATGCTTTTCTACTAATAGTCTTAAATAAACCTAGCTCTACAAAACTATCAGCGACTAATTACACGCCAAAGCAGTTGTTTGTATAAAGAACATGAAGGGGCTTCGCCCCCCTCGCCCTCTAGCCAAAGCTGTTGTTTGTAAAAGAACAGGGGGGGCTTCGCCCCACAAATTCCACCCCCCACTCCCTCCTACCAAAGCAGGTATTTGCAAAAGGACTTGGGGGGCTTCACCCCCCACGCCCCCCCTTTGCACTGCCCATGATTATAAAGCCATGATGGTTTAAATGTTTTTTTCAATTAATATTAAATGAACCTAGCTCTACAAAACTATCAGCAACTAATAACACGCCAAAGCAGTTGTTTTAAAAAGGACATGGGGGGGCTTTACCCCCCCACACCCCCTCCTTTAGACTGCCCATGATTATAAAGCCATGATGGTTTACATGCTTTTTTAATAATAGTATTTAAATAAACCTAGCTCTACAAACCTATCAGCGACTTATTACACGCCAAAGCAGTTGTTTGTAAAAAGAAAGTGGGGGGCTTCGCCCCTTACGTCCTCTCCCCAAAGCGGTTGTTTGCAAGCCCCCAAATCCCCCTCTTTACACTGCCCATAATTATAAAGCCATGA
This sequence comes from Flexamia atlantica, assembly GCA_035578135.1. NCBI lineage: Eukaryota > Metazoa > Arthropoda > Insecta > Hemiptera > Cicadellidae > Flexamia > Flexamia atlantica. The sequence goes on along the minus strand of JAQJVK010000009.1, from coordinate 49,974,064 downwards.
TGGTTTAAAAGCTTTTTTTCTAATAGTACAAAAATTTTAATGAAGAAAAAGAAAATGAAGCTTGCATAGATAAATTAGGATTAAGTAGAGAAGTACAGATTGATTCACGGTGCTGGGCGCCTCGTCTGCGCATGCGCAGTGATGACTTTCCCCCACCACGGGACCTAATACAGTCAGCTCAAGAAACTGTCATATGTCAAAACATGATCTGTCAAAACATAATGTTTTTATTATTGTGAGTGTTTAGGTTATGTTATTTTGTTGATGTGTAAATATAGCAACGAGATTTTTTAACGAAAATGTTTCCAACATTTTAATAATTTCTTTTGGTGCAAAATGCTTGTAAATTTAATTACTTTGCATCCTTCATTAGTTTATGTTTTTTATTTTAGTTCCCTAACCTAAACGAAAAAGCGAACACCCGAAGAGACGCCCACCCGAAGTGATACCTATCATGTTTAAGTTCAAGGAAAGGAATATTAATTGGAAGACACTAACGAAAATATGTAGTATAGACAAAAAAGAATAAACGTTTTGTTCCTGTATTTTAGGAGGTAGTTTGCTAATACGGTTTGATTACGCAATATTGGTGCCGTGCGATGTTGTTAAAAAACAGAAAATACGTAGAAACATAAAAATTTGCTTGAGAAGCCTTGCAATCGTACACAATTTAGGCCTATATTGGCGTGAATAAAGAGGGTGAGGCTAGCCTACATCAAGATTCCTTCTTTACCATAGTGACATTAGGAAGATAGAATAGAGATAACGGTAACGGTTGAAGTATTGCTTTGCAGTCTGAACTGTTTCATCGTATGTGTTATTACAATTACCTGAACGTATATTTTTTATATTCTTGAGACATATGAGGAGTTTTGATGTGATACAGCAACCATAAAATCTGTTTTTATACTGTGTTAATTAATAGCGTTTTTTACAAAAAACTCTATTAATTAAAAAATAAAAAATAAAATTTTAAAAATTAATTAAAAATCGAAAAAATTATTTAAAGTCAAATTTTTCGTCTCGCGGCCAGTAAACCTATCAGTAGCATCGCTGCAGTAAAATCTCTGTCGCATCGCGGCCGTCAAGCCTGTCTCTGTTTTCGTGACCGTCGCATTTTTCGTTGTTCGTTGTTTAATGGCAAGAAAACCGCTTGCTCGTCCCGCGGCGGAAAAATCGCGCGCTCATTTCGTGGTCGGAAAATCGCCTGCTTGTTTTGCGGCCGGCAGATCTCTTGGACGCATTACGGACGACAAGTCTCTTGCTCTTTTCGCGGTCGTCACATCTATCGGCCATATCTTGAACAAATAATCAGTCGTTGCTGGTAGGCATATTTCTTTGTTGTTTCACCGCCGACAAGTATATCACTATTTTCGAGGTCGTCATATTTAATGACCACTTTGCGGCCAAAAAATCTGTCGTTTAAACCACAACTGGTAAATATTTGTCGCATCGCAACTACCGCTTGCCTTTTTTCATGGCCGGTTACAGCTTTCGGGGGAGGGGGCGCCAAACTCCGATTTTGCCCCAGGCGACAGTAAGTGTAGATCCGTCACTGTAGACGACGGAATGCACGGCGTGCAAGGCACGTACGCGAATGGTCACCTAAAGGCCATGCCAAACAACCGTTGTGTCGCGTCCGTCCTTCCATCCACGTCCGCCGCGACTGTCTCAGTCTCAGACCCCATCACACTGCCAGATGCGCGTCAGTAGGCCTCGACACATATCTCTAGGAAACGGAGGGAGTTCAGTACCTGGGGTGGTGGTATATGCGCATGCGCGAGCCACCGTCCGACCGGCGACGTTTCTCAAGAGTCGCTCCAGCCGCGACTCTCGGTCGACGTCCGCGGACGAGATGGACGCAGTGTGACATGGCCTTTTTGGCCTCTGGATGAGTTTATGATTTTTAAAATGTTGCTAATGGTTTATTTACTATTCTAATATTTATAGATTGTATTTTTTGTAACAGTAAATAATATATGTAATTTTAATTATAATTCTATATTAAAAAAAACTTACATCGACTAAAAAACAATCCTAAAACATATAACACATTCTTTATAAATTTTGTTGTTTATGGATATGTTTTTGTTGGTCTGTGAAATTTGAAATAATTCAAATTTTCTTCAAAAGACAGCTGATTATTTTAGTGTTGACTGTACGCATTCGTTGTAGGGGAAAAGTGGTGTGGGATTCTCCATCTCTCTCGCACACTTCCCTCCCTACACGCCAGGCACTGAGAATCAATCTGTATATGATTCAAAACGTTTCTCTTCAAAAAACTTAAGAAATATCTTACAGCAAGAAGAGTATGAAAAATGGTGCTCTCTTCCCCGTAAGGGTAGAGGCGCCATTTTATTCCAAGAGAGCGAATCGGAAAATATCCATTTTCACAGAAAATGTGGACTGTCAAACTCTGAATACAAAGACGCATTGAAAATCATTGGTGATGTGGCACCTCTGAGATCAGTCCCCGGCAGATCCAAGGATGGAACCCGGTGCAGGCATTGTCCTGACACCGAGACATCAATTTGAACCTATTGAACACGACCTTGGATCTTGCCCCCATGGGGAACTATTACGAAATAAACGCCACCACACAATAAGATCAATCATAGCAAATGAATTGAAGAAAAAGCAGAACTTTGAAGTCTTCGAAGAAGTGACATGTGTGGAAAACAATGGATCCATCAGAAGGTGTGATATCATTGCCATTGACAAGAAGAAAAAACATGGATATAATATTGATCCAACTGTCCGATTTGAAAAAGCACATAATCAACCACTTCTAGTACATAACGAAAAGAAAGATATATATAGTGGAACAAGAGATGACATTAAACAAAAATACAGACTTTCTATACTTCATTCAGCGAGAGTGTAAAGTAAAGCCACACCTCCTGCATCAGCTGTAACATTGGCAGGCCGTGTCACATGAGTACCTGATGTTATAGCTACAAATCGCCAAAGAGCTTTATTAAACCTGGAGCTGGAACTGGATGTCTGTTGACAAAGCCAATTTTGGTTATGTTTGTTTGCAGTGAACATAGAATGCACGTGAGCTTTACAATAAGTAAATAAATTGTCCACAAGACAAATTAATGCATCCACACATGCTTAATTTATTATTCATATCATATAGTATTCATTCAATTGAAATCACTAAGGGGAATAGCTGTGAACCATCCCTTGGATCATATGGACTGCCTCTTCTCTGATTGGTTCTTTTCTATACAAATGTTATTTAAAGGGAGGGGCTTTACTTTACACTCTCACTGAATGAACTATAATGTAGAAGTCATTGGATTGATGGTTGGAGCAAGAGGAACTGTTCCAGATTTTTTCAAAAACTTCTGGAATCAGTTCCACCTCCCAAAAGAATCTTTAAAAATTATCTCGACAACAGCCATCAGATATTCAATTAACATTTTAAAGAACCATTTATATAGTAAATACCAATGATTAATTATCCAACCATTTTTTATAATATTTCAAAATTCATCAACCTTTGTTATTCTGCAACCTTTGTTATTCAGCAACTTGTAAATTATAAGAAGGTGTTAATTTATTATTTAGTTAATAAATTATCTTTATATATGTATATAAACATAGCTTCGCCTCCCGCGCCTTCCCGCAAAGCGGTGTTTGCAAAAAAACTTGGGGGGGGGCTTCGCCCCCCACACCTCCCTCTTTAGACTGCCAATGATTATAAAGCCATGATGGTTTACATGCTTTTTTATAATAGTATTTAAATAAACCTAGCTCTACAAACCTATCCGCGACTAATTACACGCCAAAAAAGTTGTTTGAAAAAAGAAAATGGGGGGCTTTATTTTGCGGTTTCTTGCAAAAGGACATGGCCCCCCACATCCCCTTCCTTACACTGCCCATAATTATAAAGCCATGAAGGTTTAAATGCTTTTTTCTAATAGTATTAAATAAACATAGCTTCGCCCCCCACGCCCTCCCACCAAAGTGGTGTTTACAAGAGGAATTGGAGGGGCATCGCCCCCCACACCTTCCCCTTTACACTGTCCATGATTAAGAAGCCATGATAGTTTAAACCCCATGGCTTTCCCCTTTACACTGCTCATGATTAAGAAGCCATGATAGATTGAATGCTTTTTTAACTCTCTACAAGATTATAAGAAACTAATAACAGTTACATGCCTAAGCAGTTGTTTGCAAAGAGACATGGGGGGGCCTCGCCCCCCCACACCCCCCCCTTTGCACTGCCCATGATTATAAAGCCATGGTGGTTTAAATGTTTTTTTTCTACTAGTATTAAATGAACCGGGGTAGCGGATTTGTACCCCCCGGATTTGTACCCCCCACAAAAAACGCTACGTCATTTTGACGTCACAGGAGGCGGAGCCTAAATCGCTCGAGAAACAGCCCTCGACTGGAAATGTACCCCCCAATACATTATTAAATCATCAACACCTAAATGGTTTGCAATTAAATTATTTCCCTTGAGTCTGACCCCGGAAATGTACCCCCCGGATTTGTACCCCCCGGATTTGTACCCCCCATGGTCAGAATCTTAAGTCAGACCCCGGAATTGTACCCCCGGATTTGTACCCCCCGTCGCCAAATCTTCAAGTACTAACCCGGATTTGTACCCCCCGTCTCCAAAACTTGAAGTACTACCCCGGATTTGTACCCCCCGGATTTGTACCCCCCGGATTTGTACCCCCGATTGGAATAAAACGAAATGAATGGCTAAAAAAGCTCATCCGTGACATTTTACATATTTATACCTACTTTCATGGCAAACAGTCCAACGGAATACGAGACCATAAACGTGAAACATATATAATCAAACTAACAAATTTTTTATGAATTTAGATATTCAAAACAATATTTTATCCAATACTTTCATCGCGTATTATTGACAGACTTTCTACCTTACTTAATGATGAATAAGACTACACAATATAATAATAATAAGACATATTCGTAGAATAATACTAGGCAATAATTTATCGAACAGCCGTTGATTTACGAGAATTTAATTAAAAAAGTCAATAACAAGAACGAATATTGACCTGGTATATTTCCATGGTCGGTCAAACTGGATTTGAGCACAGGGGGTACAAATCCGGGGTATAAGACTTAAGTATAAGGCCACGGGGGGGTACAAATCCGGGGTAGGGCTTGAAGATTTGGCGACGGGGGGTACAAATCCGGGGGGCAAAAATCCGGGGGGTACAAATCCGGGGTAGGACTTAAGAATTTGACCACGGGGGTACAAATCCGGGGGATACAATTCCGGCGACCCGTTTTAACTCAACAAAATTATCAGCAACTATTTAAACGCCAAAACAGTTGTTTTAAAAAGGACATGGGGGGTCTTCGCCCCCCCTTTTAAATGGCCATGATTATAAAGCCATGATGGTTAAGATGCTTTTCTACTAATGGTATTAGCTAAATAAACCTACGAAACTATCAGCGACTAATTACACGCCAAAGCAGTTGTCTGTAAGAACATGAGGGGGCTTCGCCCCCCACGCCCTCAAGCCAAAGCGGTTGTTTGCAAAAGGACACGGGGGGGCTTCGCTCCCCCCACAACCCCCTCATTACACTGCCCATGATTATAAAGCCATGATGGTTTAAATGTTTTTTTCTATTAGTATTAAATGAACCTAGCTCTACAAAACTATAAGCAACTAATTACATGCCAAAGCAGTTGTTTTAAAAAGGACATGGGGGGACTTCGCCCCCCCACACCCCCCCCCCTTTAGACGGCCCATGATAATAAAACCATGATGGTTTACATGCTTTTTTAATAATAGTATTTAAATAAACCTAGCTCTACAAACCTATCAGCGACTAATTACACGCCAAAGCAGTTGTTTGTAAAAAGATAATGGGGGGCTTCATTTTGCGGTTGTTTGCAAAAGGAAATGGGGGGCTTCGCCCCCCACACCCCCCCTTTGAGCTGCCATGATGGTTAACATGCTTTTTCTCTCATAGTATTAAATAGACTTAGCTCTACAAAACTATCGATGGCTCTACAAGCGACCAATTACACGGCAGAGCAGTTGTTTGTAAAAGGACATGGGGGCTTAGCTCCTCACGTCCTCCCGCAAAGCAGTTGGATGTAAAAGGACATGAGGGGCTTCGTCCCCCACGCCCTCCCGCAAAGCAGATGTTTGCAAAAGGACGTGGGGGGGATTCGCCCCACGACAACTTCGCCTTTACACTTCCCAAAATTAAGAATCCATGATAGTTTGAATGCTTTTTTACTGTGTAAATCTAGCTCTACAAGATTATGAGCGAATAATAAGAGTTACATGCCACAGCAGTTGTTTACAAAGTGACATCCCAGATAGCACAACAATGAAAAAATCACGTGAAAATAACGTTTTCTTTGAACATTTTTAACGTGATTTTCACGTGAAAAAAAGTAAATATCACGTTTATTTCGCGTGAAAATATAGTGAAAATGTCACAACTTTGGCCGTGTTTTTCACGTGAAAAAAATACGTGAAAATTACGTTTTCATTTCACGTTATTTGTATATATTGTACATTTTTCACGCAAAAATCACGTTTCTATTTCACTTTATTTTATCATTTTTAACATTTTCACGTAAAAATTACATTTTAATTTTGTTTTATTTTTACATGGTGTACATTTTTATGTAAAAATTACGTTTTAATTTCGTTATGTTTTTCACATATTTGAAATTTTTTGGTTAAAATTACGTTTTATACACCTTATACCTTCACCATCTTTAACACTTTTTACATAAAAACATTTTTGTTAATTTTATGTTCAAATAACTACTTCAAAAAGTTGTTAGCATGAATAGCATATTTTTATTCAAACTCATTAAAAAAACTTAAAAGTCAACATATTTGAATTCTGTGATATTTAACAATAAAAATGTTGTAAAATTTACAAATTACTACTAGGCCTTATAACCAAGGAATAATACTGAAAAAGTATTACACCAAACACTGTTGTTTTAAAGAGAACATTGAGATTGTATATAAATATTATCAATTATTATCGTTATTATTATTATACATTATTTAAAAAATTAGAACTAAATACCCATTAATCATGGTATAATTTAATGCTAAGCACGAATAAAACCACGGAAAAAGGGTATTTTGTTCTACTTTTTGTAACAACCATAATATCCCTTATCAGTGAATCTGTCTGAAATATATATATAATTTCAAAGTGAGCAGTTATTTTAACTTATTCTTGACTAATTAAGGCCTTGTGAAATAAATAGAACGATGATTGAATAAATTTATGTATTGACATGAAAAATGTTAAAAAATTAACATATACTCAATACAGTGTAGGCTAAGTTTTTTTTTATTAAACCTTAATAGGCCAACACAACATTAGTTTGTACGCTTCCTCATGTTCCATTTTCAACCCCATCTTCCACAAAATCTTGCTTCCTGTAAATCAAAACAGATCCAATTAATATTATAAAGCAAACTAATATCATAATCAAAATTTACTGGAAGACTACACTGTAAAAATATTTTTACTTTGGTCTATCAAGAAAAGCCATGCAAACTCGGTATAGCAGGCAGGAGGTTACTGGGTCAGTGAATTAATAATTACTGTTTTATGGGGAATAAAGGCAGGAAATAGAGAAATAATAGTATATTTCACTATTAGTCTTGATGTGAAATGGGACTTTAGTGATGAGTTGTGAACAATACATTTCATTATGATGCAAATAAGTAACCAAACTTATAAAAAATCATCCAAAATTTCATAATTTAGTCATTTCTCTATAAGAAAACACAATAGGGCTGAACTGTCTATTTTAGTTTAGAGCCAGCTGGTTGAACTGTCAAAACCGGAACTTCGTTTGTTTGGGTACGAGAATGCAAAGTTTGGGTAACAAAAATCCGCTGATCATTATTTGCTTTGATGTAAGAAGTCGAGGGTTTTCGTAGATTTCAGCTGTACGGTAACGGGCAATCTTTGTATACAGAGTGATGAAAAATGCTTTCTGAGGTCATAAAAACGTTAAATAAGTTTAAACTGTTTAATTGCAATCAAATATATGGTAATGCTATAATAAGGAACTTAAAGTTTCACCTAAATTTATTTTGAATTGCTGTTTTAGTAAGTAGACTTCTTGGCAGGTTATCTGTGTTAGTTAACACTGGGTTTGCAAATTATCGTGGCCTATTTATATCCAATTCACATTTATAGTTTTTCACTCCAGGAAGAAAGCTTGTAGTTACAATACATGCTTGCTTACCTACATTAGGCCTAAATGCAAATTAGTTAAAAATTAGCAAAAATGTCTAAATACCAAGAATATTTGCTACCTAACATTATTTGTCAACCTCGGAACATCATATCGTCCAAGAGAAAACAAACCTTTGTATCATTATACCATAGTTTTTTTAAATTCCTTACACACCACATGAGAATTTCTGCAGATTGATGAAACATCCAAATGAAAATAATCTTTAGTGTAATATCGATTAAAAAATTAGAGCCAATAAGTAATCTGAAGAATGTTATGGAGTTTTCCGTGCGCTGATCATAAAACATCATAAAAAATATAAGACAAAAAGGAATCATAAGACACCCACAGAAAGCAATACTAAAAACCTACCTGAATTTTTTCTCCTTAAGTAAGTTGTGTTTTGAAGCCAACTCATAGACTGGATCGATTCTCACAATTTCTCCAAAAAGCCTAGAAACTTGTAATCTTTTCTTGGTGTTAAAAATGTAACAGCAAGCTCCTTCCTAAAAGAAACACAAAAAAACATAAAATTACAAAATAATCAAACATTATTAAATTGCAGATAAACAAATGTAAATTGCTTGAAGGCTACTTCAATATTTAAAAAGTTAAGTTGGCTAAGGTACTCATTACCAACGTTTCCGAATAGGCGGGTGCAGTTTTCCAAGCGGTCTAAATTTTATTGGAAATAGGCTATCAATCTGAAACTTTTATACGTCTGTAACCGAAATTAAGATTATTCAATTTCATCGAGAACAAATCAAAACGCTCTAAAAAACATCAATATCTAACCTAAATAAACAAAATAATGTAATCAAAAGCATTAAGGTGGAGTCTGATAAGGTCTCACCAGATGGGCCTACTCAATCAGAGTATATTTAAGTTAGGCCTTTGATAAGTGCTAGTGACGGGCAAAAATAAACAGTAGAAGTAATTTAGGTAATATGCTTTAGCAGAACGAAATATAATCATAGGTTATGCAGTTGGTGCGTTTCATCTTGAGCTTTGGCCTATTCCGTTGCCGAAGCTGTCAAACATTATTTATTTATTCTTAATGATCTGGGGCACTAAATAATGAAAAAGTTAATCTCAACAAATATTAAATGTGATTAAATACAAATTACAGTAAATAGGTATATAGACAGCTATTAAAAAATGTTAACATATCAGGTTAACTTTAGGTACCGTATCAGCTATAGTGTTCTGAACATATTCACTCCACTCCAACCGCTTCAGGTGTAGGCCTAAACGGTTCCCATAGCTCAAGATAAAACGCCCAAACTGTATCCAACAAGAAGTTCAAAATTTAGTAATAAAGCTGAGGCTTAGGAGTTAGGGGGTACGAGTTTCATAGCCTATCTGACCTTCTGCCGTTTGTTCCTATGGCAGACGATTCAACATCTGATTTTCTAAGAAACAATATCGAACGTTCTACCAATAGTCGAAGTTCGATGTACTGTCTGTTGGTCAGAACTTAACACCTGTCTTTGATATCGATTGATTTGTTACTTTACGAAAATATGTTTATCGACAGTATTTTAGTACAAGATGGCAGATGATGAGAAATAAGGTAGTAAGTTGTGTTTAGTTAGTTAATTATAGGCCTAGTAGTGTTTTAATTTAGTTTTTATATTATTAGGCGTATGTTTAATATAATTTTAGTTTTATTATATTTACGTTTGGTATGATTTGTTGTTTGTGAGAGAATCAAATGATATAGGCCTAGATATAATTGACAATGGTTTCGGTATTTGTTTGTTATTGAAGTTTCTTCACTAGCCCACTGACGGTTGTTTGTTAAAACAGTACATCAGTTAGTTGAGTTAAACATGATATGTTGATAGTTAATATCGGATAACCGAAATCTGAACTGAGTACCTAAAACAAAACTGATCTTTGCCCATGTTAAATCCTATTGAGAAGTTCAGTTATCAAACCTATAATAAGCATTTAAGGTAAACAATCGACAATAAACATAAACCTAGAAGATCAGATATGAAACTCGTACTGAATTATCACATGGGAGTGTTTTGGAAAAGGCTAGGAGAGTTGTTATGATATGCATAATTACCAAATTTGTATCAACTAATCAGAAAAACTATAATGGAATGCTGAAAGTTGAGGTTAGGTTATCTTGATTTCACAATAGATGATTAAATAAATATCCAAAGTATAAACTTACCAAGAACGATGAAAGCCCGTAGTAGGGTTAACTCATTGTTCGCAGTTACTTGAAGACCGCAATTAAGTCTAAACTTCCAATTTAAAACCTTAAAAGCCGTTATGACTTTAACTGAAACTGAGGCCAACGGCGTCTCACTCCTCACTCCACACTCAGGCTCCAGTTCAGTCCACCGCACCGCACCGGTTAGCCGCGGCGTCGTCTGAGGGGAGGTTTGTCTTGACACAATTCACGATTTATGGCCCATATTATTTTGGCAGGGTGATTTAATTTTTTTTATAATTTGAAATAAATAGCTTTTATTGTGTCAGGCATTTTTTAAATAGTAAACTATTTTAAAACATAATAAGTATAACGAATAACAATTTAACAAATAGTATAATAATTTTATATAAATAATTCATAACATAATTATTTATAAATCCATTAAATTTTTAAAAATTATTTTTTATATTTTTGAATTTTAGTTTGGACTAAATAAACGATTACTGTTGAATTTGTGTATTTTACGAGGGTGATAGTTTTTTATAAGCGCACAAGATTAATCAAAACGTATAAAAATCGAAATGAAGAAACAAGAAAATAAAAAATATAAAAAAGTTATATTTGTTATTTCATTTGATTATACTTTTGATTCATATTTTTCCCGTGAAAATAACGTTTTTAATTTCACTACATTTTTCACTTTACATTTTTTCATCATTTTCACGTAAAAAATATGTTTTGCTTTTTACTTTTACGTTTTTTTACTTTTTTCACGTGAAAATAACGTTATTTTTACAATGTGTGCTGACTGGGATGGGAGGCTTCGCCCCCCACAACTCTCCTTTACACTGCCCATAATTATAAAGCCATGAAGGTTTCAATCCTTTTTTTTAAATAGTATTAAATAAACATAGCTTCACCCCCCACGCCCTCCCACCAAAGTGGTGTTTGCAAGAGGAATTGGAGAGGCTTCGCCCCCCACACCTTCCCCTTTACACTGCCCATGATTAAGAAGGCATGATAGTTAAATGCTTTTTTCGTACTGAGTAAATCTATAGCTCTACAAGATTATGAGCGACTAATAACAGTTACACGCCAAAGCAGTTATTTGCAAATGGACATGGGGGGGCTTTCGCCCCCCCACGACCCCCCCCCTTACTCTGCCCGTGATTAAGAATCCATGATAGTTTGAATGTTTTTTTCTACTGTGTAAAACTAGCTCTACGAGATTATGAGCAACTAATGACAGTTACACGCCATTGCAGTTCTTTGCAAATGGACGTGGGGGGGGGCTTGCCCCCCACCCCCCCCCTTTAACTGCCCATGATTATAAAGCCATTATGGTTTAACTGTTTTTTTCTACTTGTATTAAATGAACCTAGCTCTACAAAACTATCAGCGACTAATTACACGCCAAATCAGTTGTTTGTAAGAAGAACATGCTTCGCCCCCTACGCCCACACGCCAAAGCGGTTGTTTGCAAAAGGACATGGGGGGGCTTCGCCCCCCCACACCCCCCTCATTACACTGCCCATAATTATAAAGCCATGATAGTTTAATTGTTTTTTTAATAGTATTAAATATCTTCGCCCCCCACGCCCTCCCGCCAAAGCAAGTGTTTGCAAAAGGACTTGGGGAGGTTTCGCCCCCCCACACCCCTCTTTGCACTGCCCATGTTTATAAAGCCATGATGGTTTAAATGTTTTTTTTATTAGTATTAAATGACCCAAACTCTACAAATCGATCAGCAACTAATTACACGCCAAAGCAGTTGTTTTAAAAAGGACATGGGGGGCTTGCCCCCCCACACCCCCCCTTTAGACTACCCATGACTATAAATCCCTGATAGTTTACATGCTTTTTTAATAATAGTATTTAAATAAACCTAGTTCTACAAACCTGTCAGCGACTAATTACACGCCAAAGCAGTTGTTTGTATAAAGAAAGTGGGGGGGCTTCGCCCGTTACGTCCTCCCGCCAAAGCGGTTGCTTGCAATAGGACATGGGGGGCTTCGCCCCCCACATCCTCCTCTTTACACTACCCATAATTATAAAGCCAAGATGGTTTAAAAGTTTTTTCTAATAGTAATAAATAAACATAGCTTCGCCCCCCGCGCCTTTCCGCAAAGTGGTGTTTGCAAAAGGACTTGGGGGGGCTTCGCCCCCCACACCTTCCTCTTTACACTGCCCATGATTAAGAAGCCATGATAGTTTGAATGCTTTTTTCCTACTGTGCAAATCTATAGCTCTACAAGATTATGAGCGACTAATAACAGTTACACGTCGAAGCAGTTATTTGCAAATGGAAATGGGGAGGCTTCGCCCCCCCACACCCCCCCCCCCCTTTAAACTGGCCATGATGGTTTAAATAATTCCCTCTAATAGTATTAAATCAACTAACCTCTAAAATAATATCAGCGAATAATTAGACAAGAGAGCAGTGGTTTGTAGAAGGACATGGAGGAGCTTCGCCCTCCCGCCAAAGCAGTTGTTGGCAAAAGGACATGGGGGGCCTTTGTTCCCCCCACATCTTCGCCATTACACTGACCATGACTAAGAAGCCTTATTAGTTTGAAAGCTTTTTTTTACTGTGTAAATCTAGCTCTACAAGATTATGAGCGACTTAAAACAGTTAAACGCCAAAGCAGTTGTTTGCTAAGAGTCATGGGGGGACTTCGCCCCCCAAAATCCCCCCTACCCTCTACCTATAATTATAAAGCCATGATGGTTTAAATGTTTTTTCTATTAGTATTAAATGAACCTAGCTCTACAAAACTATCAGCAACTAATTACAAGCCAAAGCAGTTGTTTTAAAAAGGACATGGGGGGGCTTCGCCCCCCACACCCCCCCTTTAGACTGCCCATGATTATAAAGCCATGATGGTTTACACGCTTTTTTAATAATAGCATTTAAATAAACTTAGCTCTACCAACCTATCAGCGACTAATTACCCGCCAAAGCAGTTGTTTGTAAAAAGGAAGTGTGGGGGATTTGCCCCCCACGCCCTCCCGCCAAAGCGGTTGTTTGCAAAAGAACATGGGGGGGGGCTTAAAGCCATGATGATTTGAATGCTTTTTTTCTCCCGTGTAAACCAGCATTTTTTTAATTATGCGACAATTTTACATTGGAAAAATACCATTTACATTTGTTTAGTTTCTAAAATCACTACAGGTTACTGTTTAGGGTACTTAAAGAAAGAAGTAAGCGAACCATCTAACCCCTTGAGCGTAGTCACGGACATATTCATCACCCAGGAGGCGGGGGACAATAAAGTAGTCATTGACATTGGATAAATCCACAGTAAACCTGGATCTGCCAGGGGCATATTTTCCGTCCAGCAAGGATAACAACCCCATTCGTAATCAGTCTCGTATATACAATTTTAGTGGCGCAGAGATCCGGGTTTTTATCCTTTTGGATCCTCGCCTTTTGGACCGCCTTTTTCAGTTTCAGAAGCTTGCTTATTCTTTGCCTTGGCCTACGGAAGCTCCCAGAGCTCTTGCTCGGGTTCTTGATCCGCTTGTGTGGTGCGGAATAACTGGTCACGAGGACGGCGCCAATGATGAGCCGTCCATGGATCCGTGACCTAATCCTCTTATTTTTGAATCTGGCTATCCTGACTTTATTATTATAAAACTAATTATACTACTATATATGTAAAATTAATTATTATTTTTGTGAATTTCTTGCTTGATTATGTATAGTAAAATTATGTAGGAAACAAATTATTAATCTACACATCTACAACTAAAACATGCTACATTCTCAATTCAATTTCATACGTATTTAATTTGTCTTAATATAACTGATCGCATGCATCCTTCTTGGCACAAAAGTTTGTTATTAATACAAATTGCGCTTTAAAAATATATTTTTTATCGCAATTTTGTACAAAAATTGCGTTTGCTGGGATAAAATTCACATTTGTTTCATCAATGTACTTTTATACATGCAATAGTATCTTTACTCATTGTTTTTTAACGTTTTATTAATTTTACCTAAAAGAAACAATCAATAAATATTTTCTCTTAAATATATGGAATCAGCTGTTAGTAAAAGGAACATGACAATGTGTTCCTGTTGGTTCCATCTAGCGTAATTCATATAAACTACTTCGACTGAGGCAACAAAACAGAAATGATCTATCTGAATTTTTATATTTCTAGGCATTGTTTTTTTCAATAATAAACATTTTAACGTAGACTTAAAAAACTAACAATTGATAGGCATGTAGCATGTCATTTAAGTGTTTCGTGAAATACTTTTTTTCTAAATTCCACTGTTATTTTCCTTTTATTTTGAAACAATCTTTATTTGTATCCCGTAGTTTACTAAAGTAAATTATTGCCCAATGTTAAACTTATGATGATTTTTTGCAAGTTAAAATATTAAATTACTCAACAAATACTAAACCAATATGCTTCATAATTTAATGGCATATTCCCTGTGAGATACTTAACGTTTGTGCGAAATTTGGAATTGATTAGAATAGCGGTTTTTTAGTTAACGCGTTACGTACACACTCACACACTCACACACTCACACAGTGACGGACAACGAATCTTCAACTCCGCTGATACATAGACTCGTTCACTTCGTTCACTCATCGATTAATGCCAGAAGGGCCTACCTTGCATGTGATTGAGAATAACTGCCTGAATTTAAACATAACTGTCTAATCGCTGATTACTATGATTCTGAATAAAGGTTTAATGAACTATTGAACTAAGTAATTAATTAATTGTTGGCAGACAATATGAGGAGCAATATTTCTGTTGAAGCTACATCGGTAATATTTTAAAGTGTCGCCTCAGGAGAGGCGAAACCCACAGAAAATTCACATCTTAGAAAAACCCCCAACTAGAATTTTTCCCCCCGGCACCCCAAAACCAAGCCAAACTAAAACATAATTGGCTGATATCAATTATTTTACGGAAAAGGCCCAAATTCTTAGCATTAATACTTATCCGATTATACAGTGATGAGTCGGTGAAGGCTATCCGGCTTGAAGTAGGAAGAAGCCAGGCAGGGGTTCCAAATCCAAAATTTCCCTCTGTCTTTCTAGAATGTTCAGGTGGACTGGCCTCTGTTCAGGTATTATGGCCAGTACCTGGTTTGGCGCTATATATATAAAAGTGACGCGCACGGCACAACCACGCCCCCTTCGGCCAAAAAGATTGCGCTGGGACTTGGTGGGGTGGTAAGGTCCTCGTTGGTTCCAGAGGGTTAGTTGGGGTTGATTCCCAAAAACAACCAAAATTTGGTCTGCAAGGTTACAGCACCTACCCACAATTGACACCAGAATATTTCGGATTGCGGGCTCTTGAAAAAGCGAATCGCGGCGGTGTTGAAGTTGCAAGAACCGATTGGTGTCTTTGGGGTTCCGGCTCATCTCCACTCAGAATAGGTGGAACCTGAGGGCTCCCAATGCGCTGGCACCTCCGCCTGAGACTTTTGATTCTCCTTCAGTTGAAGGTTGCGAGCTGTTTGGTCAGCAATCGGGCTCCTCCCCTCCCCAGCGGAAAAATTTGATACTTGAGGCCTCAAGGACTCTACACTTGGTTTCTGCCCTACTAAAAGAACTCAATTTGAATGAAAGAGGGACAACTGCATGCACAATGTTTATTATTTTTTGTTTTTTGAAATTTATTTATTTATTTATTTATTTTTAGGCCTTATATTTTGTTTTTATCTGAGATTTGGTATAAACCGAAGTCTTGTGTTGTTTTTCTCAGAATTGTTGCAATCATAATCATACTCTTGTAGGCTGCTGCAAGATGAAAGCTGGCGATGGTGATTATAGGTGAGTCTTGGTGAAGCTGGTTGTTACGGAAGATGGCTGTTGTTAAAGCTAGTTATTTCAGGTGGTGATTGTTGCTGAAGACCGAAGTTATTGCTGGAGATGTCTGTTGTTGAAGGTGTTTGTAGTTGAAGCTTTTTCAGGATATGACTGCTGCTGAGGTCCGGAGTTGACTGAAGATGTCTATTGTTGAAGGTGGTTGTAGTTGAAGCTATTTCAGGATATGACTGCTGCTGAAGTTCGGAGTTGACTGAAGATGTCTATTGTTGAAGGAGGTTGTAGTTGAAGCTATTTCAGGATATGATTGCTGCTGAAGTTCGGAGTTGACTGAAGATGTCTATTGTTGAAGGTGGTTGTAGTTAAAGGTATTTCAGGATATGACTGCTGCTGAAGTTTGGAGTTGGCTGAAGATGTAGACAATATACATTTTTTTATCTAAAGGACAAAATGTCTATTGCTGGAAGCGTGCTGGGCCCATAACCCAGAGGTCCGTGGATCGAAACTACGCTCTGCTACCAATTTGTAACTGATGGAGTTGTTGGTTATCGGATGATGTGATAGGTTGTTGGAAATAGCTAAATATGGATTAAGGCCGGAACATGCATCTATGGTACAATAAGGTAATCCCGTATTGTCAGGAAATGATTGGTCAGGGCAATTTACTAAAACTGTGAAATGAGTAGGATAATTTATTTGAGTGGAAGTTTTACCCTGAGGCCGATCGTGCCCATTGCCATATGGTCACCTAAGCCAGCTTTGATGAACAATAATTCGTAATTAATTCCATGTACAACTATATTAAATGCCAGAAGGGCCTACCTTGAATGTGATTGAGAATAACTGTCTGAATTTAAGCATAACTGTCTAATCGCTGATTACTATGATTCTGAATAAAGGTTTAATGAACTATTGAACTAAGTAATTAATTAATTGTTGGCAGACAATATGAGGAGCAATATTTCTGTTGAAGCTACATCGGTAATATTTTAAAGTGTCGCCTCAGGAGAGGCGAAACCCACAGAAAATTCACATCTTAGAAAAACCCCCAACTAGAATATTTCCCCCCGGCACCCCAAAACCAAGCTAAACTAAAACATAATTGGCTGATATCAATTAATTTACGGAAAAGGCCCTAATTCTTAGCATTAATACTATTATTATTATTATCGTATGCCGATTCGCCAGTCACCAACCAAAGCAAGATAAAAAAAGGAGAATGGGAAGGTTGCCGACCAAAAAGCCTTAGTCAATTAATAAAATATAAAAAGGAATAAAGTAACCTCAGAAGCAACGATTCTTGTTCCCTACAAAGCCAAATCGAGCTCTCTAATCCAGGACAGCACTAAATCGTCTACACTGTGAAGGCGACCTACCCCACCTGATATGGCACGCAAAGGGCAGTATTTGGCTATATGATGCATTGTCTGAGTTTCAGCCCCACAATCACAAGATTGGTCCGGGACCTGTCCCCACTTGAATTTCCAGGAATTACACCTACTCACATCCGTTCGGAATCGATTTATTAAAGCTCATTCCCTTCTAGGTAGCTGCATGCCACCTACTGCACACGTTGGATTGGTAATTAAAAACTTGTTACGCCCATTGAAAGAATCCCAAGATATTATTAGGAGGAATCGGGTATGAAATTGTTGTCTTTCAACTGGCGGGCAGTCTGTAGAGGAGGGTGCCTAGACTTGAGGCGGCCTCTTCCAAGTGGGAGATCCTGAAAGATAGGCAAATCAGGGGAAGATAAGATCTTATCGTATTCTTTCAATAATGCCTCTTTGCGGCGGATGTCAGACGGGAAAATATGGCTCAGTACTGGAAGCCAGGGAAGAGGGGTAGGCATCAACGTCCCACTTACTGTCCTCAAACCCCTGTTCAGCTGGACGTCAACGCTTTTGGTATGCACACTGTTCAGCCAAACTGGAGCACAGTATTCGGCTGTGGAGAAAACCAGGGATAGCGCCGAGATACGCAAGACTTGTGCGTTGGCTCCCCAAGATGACCCAGCTAGATGCTGAATTAAATTGGCTCTTGACCTTACTTTTGCTGCGCTTTTCTCTAAGTGGGTTTTAAATGTCAGTGTGCGATCCAAAGTAACTCCCAGGTACCGAGGGTGTTCATTATGATGTAGTTGGACGCTTCCAAAGTTTACATTCAACTTGTAGTTAGCCAGTTTGTTGTTGAGATGGAAACAGGCTACTTCAGGCTTGCTCGGATTCGGCTTGAGCTTCCATTTATCAAGGTACCTTTTCATAGTTTCAAGGTCTTGTGTCAGAACAGCTTCCGTTCGACCCAATTCTTTGTCCTGAGTCGCCAGGGCAATATCATCTGCATAGACGAACTTCCTGGATTGTGTTTGAAAAAGGTCAGCGGTATAGACATTGAAGAGCAGGGGGGCAAGTACCAACCCTTGGGGCAATCCATCTTTAAGTCTCCTAAGAGGGCTTTCATTTTTTCCCAAGAGAACTCTGAACATTCTCCCGCTTAGCATAGAGTTTAGAAGCCTCAGAAGCACAGGGCATGGGACAAGATTGAAAAATTTGTACAAGAGACCCTTCCTCCAGACAGTGTCATAAGCCGCTGAAAGATCAAGAAAAGCAACAGATGTTTTTGTTTTCCTATCAAAACCCCCCTCAATAAATGATGATAAAGTGAGATCCTGATCACACCAATTACGTCCAGGTCTGAAGCCAGCTTGTTCAGCCGGTATGCTGGGATTGAGGATAGGTGACAGTCTTGCGTATAAGAGCTTCTCCAGCAGCTTATAACACACGCTTAGGAGAGCTATGGGGCGGTAACTCTCAGCTTGGTCGGGCTCCTTTCCTGGCTTTCCTGGTTTTCATTTTAGGGCCAACATGTTTTAAGAATTCTGGGAAAATGCCATCCACACCTGCGGCCTTCCCTGCTGACAGAGTCTTGATCGCCGCTTCAAGCTCCTCCATAGAGAAATCCTTGGAGACTTCAAGTTGAGCCTGCTGACCTCTCTTTATATCATGCAGCTCGTAGTTCACGTATTTGTCGGAAGTTTGGCGTTTTAGCTTCGACAAAGAAAAGATACGCTTGGCTACGTCACTGGGCTTTGGCTGCGGCACTGCAGGATAATAATAACAATAACAGGATTAATAAACAATAGATGTATAAGATTTTATGTATTCCCTTTATAATATCTCATGAATATTAAAATAATTTAATACATTATGAATGTTTAAATAAGTAAAAATATTGTAAGTTAAATTATTCACGAGTATGACATCTTACCATGGGACCATGAAACATATGCTAATTGCTTTATCCCTAAGGTGGAAATATTACAATTTTGAATATTTTAAAAACTAATTTGCTAAAAAAATATCAAATCTGTTCTTGAAAGAGATTTCATTACAGGTTTATATTTTATCCTGAACACAAGGTCAATAAGACATAAATATCAAAACTGTCACAGACACTCATTCTGGCGGATATTATCGAAAGTGTTATTATCAACGCTAAATAATAAAGGTATAAAGGTATTTGCAGCTTTTTTATACTTTTAGCGAATTTCCTCTATAGGGAAGAAGCTGTTACCGTAGGTGTCATGGTAAGACTTAAGCCCGAAACCATCATAAATGTTCGTTTTGAGGTCCTCCAGATGCCAAAAACACCATTCGTATATATAAATATATATTTGTGCGCGCGTGCGCACAATGATCCAATCTGAATGAAATTTGGCCCAGACATGTAAAATAGTAATTAGTCGGACGAGTTCAAAAATCACCCCGATCGTAGCTCTATGTCAATTGGTTACCAAGATTGGGTGGGAGAAAGAGTGGTAAATACAGTACGTTGACCTAATGATAACCTTATAGGAAATAAATAAAATGTTATATTTCGCTTATATCTCAGCATATCTCAGTAAAACTTTGTACAAGGCTTCATCTAGTTGATATCTACGCAAAGAACTATATCTACGTGATTGTTCAAAAAAATCTCTCACTTTCACATTTTCATTACAGCAAACCTTCATACTTATTTCCCATGTTTTTATTTTGGAGACAATTGTTGTCTGCTCAATTGAAGAATATAAGATTGATTTTACTTGATTTAAGGCTCCGCCTAAATTATTAAATTATGCATTCGTTGAGTATGTAGGACTGCTGCAACGGGAGTATTTAACAAGAGTATTACGCTATGGACACTTTTTATCTTATATTTTTTAAACAACGCTTTAATTTATATGAAGCTCGTAGATGATACCTATAATGTTTTTTTTATTTACGTTTACCCTGTTATTTTAGCAGAAAGTCGTTTTGTATTTTTATTTGCCTCTTAATAATATTTTACAGACCTTCATCTATATTTTGTCATCATAAGCTTAGAAACTGAAATGACCACTATTTTGAATTTTATAATGATCTCATTTTAGCCTTTTAAGAGAAAACATTGTAAAATTCTTTCTAAGTATACATTTAGAGCCTATAAACAATAGTTGTGTTTAGTTGTGCCAAATGTCATGGGCAAAAGCCTTACATTTTTTGTAAAAAATCGTTGAAAACTAAAAATGGCTGCCATTTTGAAGTTTGTAATGACCTGTATTTAATCCCTTCAAAGAATCTATTAAACGAAGTAAAAATAAGTTGTGATATCAAATCTACGTAGGGTATCACCCCGATGGACGTGGTTAATAGTAACTAATTGAATCTCTCCCAATTCCATCAGCAAAGTCTGTCAGGTTGTATTAATTTGATTTACCAAACACGCTTATATATAGAGCCTCGAGGTAATTTATGAGTAGACCACCTCTCTAAATTGAAATTCCAATGGTGTATGAATATCAACGATAGCATGTACCAATGGCATTAATATATTACTTAAGACTTTTTACTATCTTAATAAGGAAACAATACAAATTTTTTTTAATAAATAATTAACTGGATATCAATAAATTAAATGTCCCCGTCGCAGCAGAACTGCGTACTCAGCGAATTTTCATAGGATTTATTTAAAAAATAAATGATTATGTGTTGAATGCACGATGCCTAATGAACCACTGTTCAATGACAGCTGAAACAGCCAAAAATAACCTTGAGAACAACACCATGTCCCCGTCACCCTCGTCCACACCGTTGCCTCACGCATTTCTGTCTCTCACTGTGTTTGCAAATTTTAAAGTAAATAGGAAACAAATGTAATTTTGGAATAAGTGAATGGCATGAGTAATCTTGTATCTAAAGCTACGGATTATTTAATTAGGAACAGTTTTCTCATTTCCTGGAGGGAACCAAAGTCAATCTGTCTACATTATCTCGCATACCCATGGTTTCGATCAAATAATCAAATCACTTAGGTTTAACGGCTAATTTCCAATAATACTAATGTATCATCGAAATAGAAACTCGAGTATCAATCTGGTAAGTTATATGATAAAAAAAAATACAACCATGCCGCTATAACCGTAATCAATGTAAATTTTACAACAAGCCTTTGGTTCGAGGGTACATACATCGCACATTATATAATTCAGAAAAATGAAACTAGAGAACGTTGTGATTGTGGCAAATAAAACATGTCTGCATCAGTACATTTACGGTCCAATTGCTTCCCAAGCTTTTTATTGTGTTCCAATTGTACGATTATATCCTATATTTAAGCTGTGTACTTTATCGTTCAGGATATCCGATTTCCAGGGCATGTTAATAGTTAATACAATTCAGAAGAATGACTGATCTGTATACTTTGAAGAAATTAGAGTAAACGATATAGCTTGTTTAGTGGTTAAATAGTTTTCGATTTCATATATGTTGATAGGACAAATAATTTAAATTAAAATTGTAGAATATCAATTATACTTTTAGATATGTAATATTAAGTTGGAAAAGAATAACCAAAATTATAAGCTCATTCAGTTGGATTACTTTTACGATTAAATCTGTTGAGCCTGTGTTATGATAATTTTCATTTTAATCCAGTGTTATTGCCAAATTTGCGTTTGAAAGATTTACATTAGTACGTCAATATTCTAAACCCACGTTTTTTTACTCAAGGTCAGGGGAGGTAACCTTCATCTTGAAAAATAGTGGCCATTTATCAAATAGTGGCCTTTTGCATCATCAAATACAATAAAAAATATCAAAAATTAAAAAAATAAAAAGGCGCCTGGAGATATTACGGCTTTATACCTCATTGCCAAATATCATGAAAACTGGACCGCTGCTGTCGTCTCTAGCTTTGTTTACATCCACACATCCACACACATGAACAGACAGGCACCACTCCAAAAAAACCACTTTTTTGGATTCAGGGATCACTGAAACGAATATTTCCACTTACAACTCAAACTCTAAAATTTTGACGAAAACAGTATTTTCAGAATATACTATGTTTAGGTGGGAGGAAGTAAAAAACATGGATTTCTATCAAGTACATAAAATGACGAACAATCATAATATATATTTTACCATTATTTTCAAATTTATTGTTTTAAGAAAATTAATGACGTTTTAAATATATTTAGAAAAAATGTATTAGAAATTTGAATTCTGTAAATTAACTTTGTTGCCTGGAAAATGTGCAAATATACGTTCTTAATGAAAATCCGAGTTTACTTCGGGTCAGATACGCGAAAGGTGCTGCATATATAAAAATGGCGCCGAAAAATATGGTTGTTAGCCATGTTATTAAGACATTGTATTTATTCGATGGGACTACTAATTTGATTACAAATAATTTGATTTCTATAAAAATAGGGTTCCACTTTATTGAACTCTGCTAAGATGTACGCTGCTGCAGTTTTCATATGTGAATTTTGGAGTTTATCAAAGCTCGCTTTAAAGTTTATTATGCCGAAAACCTAATTACTCGGTCCGATATCGAGTTTAAAGCTTCGCCCTGAAAGCTAATCAGGCAACCTCGACCTGGAAAAGATTATTGCTTTGCTGCGGTTTGTTTTTCGTGTAATAAATGTTTTTTTTTGCATTTTCCAGTAATTGCCATAAAATTGACTTGAAACGCCGAATTTCAATCATATCATTAGTCACTACAAATTGATTGTATTACTTTATTTTACTAATTTTTTTATTCGTGATTGATTATTATTCCAATATTAGTGAGGCAATTAATTAAACGTGACATCTGAAGTAATATTTTAATAAATGGATTTGTTTCAAATAATTTGTTTAATTATAATCTAAAGATATGCACACACGCACACGCACGCGCACACGCACACAGGTGTGAGAAGTTAAAGGGAAACCAAAATTGCAGTTTAAAACTTATTTACACAATATGATAAACATGGTTTTCATTACACGGAGCAAAAGTGAATTTGTGTTGCTTAATCGTTGTGAAGCTTTCTCTTCGCCTCATTTGTAAAACTCAACTGTGCACAACAAGTACCACTTTTGTTCTTTGTGAAGAAAACTTCTAGTTTTATTTTTTATTCCTAACATAGTCTTTATCTGTTTCTGAAAAAGATAACGTGATAGTACTTTATACGTTCCAATAACCTTCGTTATGTAAGAAAAAACTTTAGGAGAGACTTTTTTAAACGTGCACGTAGTGCACTATTTATGTACCTAAAAACTTAGTTTTTCTAAAACCTTACTCAAATTTAAACCTCATAACTTTTAAGTTTAGGTATATTTATTTTTATCATTATAGTAACACATAGAGGCTTGAATCTTTGTGCATGCTTGTCACTTTCTTGGGAGTTATCTATGCGTAAACTTTAAAAAATACCTTTTGTTTAAGCAACACCATTGTTTTATTATAAAAGTGCTCAAAATATATAAAAAAATATGTTTATTAGGTGTAGCTTAAAAATTTAATTGAGCTAAATATGCATTATCAATTATTATAAAAATTTAATGTTTATTAGTTTTATTTCATGGATACCTAAGCTTATGTGAGTCCTTGTTTGAGACACATTAGAATGGATAAGACGCCTTACCTACGCATTTTTTTTTTCAAGTAAAAGTCCTGCTGCAATTTTTCGTATTACAGAATTAATATCAAGTTATCTCAGTTACTTGTTTAAATTAAAATAAATTGTAGAGAAAATTCCATAAAAAACTCAAACTAAGCTAGAATGGCGATTTATTCAATTTGGAAAAGAAATAAGACCAAGGGAATAAGAGCTTCAGAAGTAAGCAAATAAGTCACGTCAGAAGAGCATCAGCAAATAACTGAGAAGATTATGTTTGATTCGTGAGCGAAAGCCTGAAAAGAAAGGCTATTGACTATTAACCTTGTTCGTGTAACAACTTCAATACTACTACATTTGTGTTATTAGGGCTGAACTGAAAAATTATGAAAAATTAATTATATTTTAGAAATTATATTTTTTATTACGTCAAAATAATACGTTATTAATAAATTCCAGTGCACTGTTTTAATTGAAGAGGATATAATCCTTTAAATTACAAGTAATACTACAGCAAAATTACTTGTACGAAATGGTTTTTAAGATTAAATTTAAAATTAAAGTCATCATCGTCGTTTTACGGAAAACAATTTAACTTAGTTTGAAGAAACATATAATTTACAAATAAGAGCTTTGATCGAAAGTTGATATTCAAATGTGAATTTAAAATCCCGGCGAGCATTAGCGAATTTCCCCTATAGGGAAAAAGCTGTTACCGTAGGTCTCATTGCAAGACTCAAGCCCGAGATTATCATAACTTTTCGTCGTGAGGACCCCAAATGTCAGAAAGACCATTTGTTCACATATATACCGGGTGTCTCACCTAAAGTGAACCAATAGCTAACTTTTTTATTATAAATCTGACAAACAACTTCTTATGGGGCACTTCCCTTATTTTTTAACGCTGCTTTTTGTAGTCACTTTGAAATTTAAAAATATGGCCGCCATTTTCCAATATGGCGGGCAACTTCGATTTTTCTTATGGAACACCCTATATTTTAGGGCGTTTTTAGATTCTACGCTTAATTTTAGAAACTTTTTATTCTTTATAATTTTTCCTAAATCCAATGGTTAAGGAGGTATGAACAGTTAAAGTTAGATTTTATCCCCATTTAAAATGCATCGGGAAATTGTTGGTAGTCTGAATATCGAAAACGGTTGAGTTTAATAAAAGATACCAAAGAATAAATGTGCCTGAAAATGTTAGTTTAGTTGAGGTTTAATCATAAAATAATTTTTAGTCGAGATTTAATCATGGAAATGTGTTATTTTGATTATGATTTTACTCCATAAGGAATAGGCCTACATGGGATGGCACAGTTAAATTGTCACGATGCATTTTAAATGGGGAAAAATCAAACTTTAACTGCTCATATCTGCTGAACCATTGGGTTTAGGAAAAGATTATAAAGAATAAAAAGTTCCTAAAATCAAGCGTAGAATCTAAAATCGCCCTAAAATCAAAATTTTGTTTTGGTACGGGAATGGTTTGTTTGGGTACGGAAATGAAATATTTGGGTACCGAAAAAGCAGCTGATCATTATTTGTTTTGATGTAAGGAAATCGAGAGTTTTCGTAGATCTCAGCTGTACGGTAACGGGCAATTTTCGTACACAGAGTGATAAAAAAAAGTGTTTATTAGCATATCCAAAATCGAACAGAATCGCTCAACGGGAAATCCCCTGACACCCATTTGCATTTAAAGCTCAAGAATAATTTAATCTAGTATTTTGGTGTATTATTTACTCAAAATATTCAAAACAATACTTTCCTTACATGTTTTGATTTATAACGTTTACATATAAATGTTAAATCATTTGGAAATTCGCTGAGTGCCAGGTTTGTTGCGATGGAGGTATTTTTGTAATATTGAGTGATTTAGAAGCTATCCACCATAACTTTTGTTTATAACTTTCTTAAAAATATTTATAACCGTGCCAGCTACATAATAGTTATATAGTATCTGAAGAGAAGACTTATCATTACCCTAAACAATTCGATCAACATTGGGTAAATCGCGTAATCTAAAAATAGTTGGGCACACAAAATATGTTTTGTGGGAGGTTAAAGGGAAACAGCTATTTTAGGCTAAAGGTTTATAAATATACATGGCCCCTTAGAAACTCCGAGAATTAACCCATTAGATACGTGGTAATTTGATTCGTTTTACTAACGTTACTTCCTATTTTAACCTCGCAAGAAAAGTGAACCACATTAGATAGACGTTTGCAAAAGCCAAACAGGGACATCCTGCCTTCCTACATTGACATAAGGTAATTAGCCAAACATGTGTGTAGTTCCTCTTAATACAGTGGAACAGCACAACTATGTGCGCTTGCAAATGTATTTCGTTGGTGCATCTATTTTATGGCAAAATGAGATTACAGTATATTGAATCAAAACATATTTTTGTTACATTATGATAATGTTTGAACAAAAGCTATCAGGATTACCATTTGTAAACCGGTTTACCTACCCTTACCATTATTCTGTCCTTGAGATCCTGAATTCATCTGTTTGTCCCTCAGCTATTAATACTTTTTAAATAACACCATTAAGACTTATTACAGATGGACTTTTAAATTACCTAGATAAAATAATAATATCCATTATATTAAAGAAATATTAATATACCATTTGATACTCCAAATGGCATGATATACTTGCCAAAAAAGTACAAAGGTTTGGGTCTTTTCAATGCCAAATGGGAAGCAGTGCTTCAACAAATCAACAGTATATCAACCTTGAAAACCCAAAACAACCAATATATTGAGGAAACGAGAAATTTAGATGAAGAAAGCCTACAATTTTTAAATAGATTAAGTCTCGGAAATTCATCAACGTTTATTGATAAAAAGACAAATACTCTCAGCAGCAACAAAATAAGGAGCTATTCAGTAAAAATGTTCGATGAATGAATGAAATATCCGCAAAAAGGAAAAGGCGTTTCACTCTTCAAAGAAGATCCTCAATGTCATAGATGAATAATGAAACCGAAGGACTGTCATCGCGAGAATGGCGAGGCAGCCTAAAGATGCTTGGAAATGATGCAGCAGTTCGAGCTGTACCTTGCAGGACCCGAGACAATAACCAATGTCAGCATTGCCTCGTTGAGATCGAAACATTTGGCCTCGTCTTGGGTGTCCGTACACACAGCAAACAGCTATTACAGTTTTTACGATATTACAGAAAACCCTCAATTTGAGAGCAGGGTTGCTGCGCATAAATCCAGAA
Organism: Flexamia atlantica; assembly: GCA_035578135.1. Classification (NCBI taxonomy): domain Eukaryota; kingdom Metazoa; phylum Arthropoda; class Insecta; order Hemiptera; family Cicadellidae; genus Flexamia; species Flexamia atlantica. The sequence continues at coordinate 49,946,720 of JAQJVK010000009.1, read as the reverse complement.
ACTACTTTGATAACATCCGACAATTGTTGCTGTAAGCAGAGCAAGATCTTTTCCGCCCATATGACTTTGGATCTTTTTAATTATTTTTTTTTCTTGTTATTAGAATATCCATTTTAGAAACAAGAGAACAAGGGAAAATGAAGAAAACCGAACAGGTATTTACAAAAAATTGTTTACCGTAAATTCCTGTGGCAATTCGAATGAAATTTACAATGTCCAGTAGTTTAGCCATAATTCCATTTACTTAACTTAGCCCTTTGATAAATTGTATAAGTATATTAAGTAAATTGTTCATTCTTTATTCTTTTACTATAAGATTTTTGTTTTGCTCGATCTCAATCACCTGGTTATCTAGTTATTATTAATATTACTTTTCATCACTCTGTATACGAAAATTGCCCGTTACCGTACAGCTGAGATCTACGAAAATTCTCGATTTCCTTACGTCAAAACAAGTAATGATCAGCTGCTTTTTCGGTACCAAAACATTTCATTCCCGTACCCAAACAAACCATTTCCATACCAAAACAGAATTTTGCCGTACCCAAACAAACGAATTCCTTAATTTGACAGTTCAACCAGCTGACTTTATAAACTAAAATAGACAGTTCAGCCGTATTGTGTACACTTATAGAAAATGACTAAATTATGAAATGTTGGATAATTTTTTATAAGTTTGGTCACTTATTTGCATCGTGATGAAAAGTACTGTTCACAACTCGTCACAAAAGTACCACTTCGGGGCTCGATAGTGTTTTACATGCTCGGCTTACGCCTCGCAAGTAAAACACTATCTTGCCCCGAAATGGGCTACTTTCGAGACTAGTATTGAAATATACTATATCTTTATAAAAAATCACATTTATTTTTATTTTTTAATTGTATTTTTATTATTATGTATGTTGTTAAAATATATTATTGTACGGAACTAAGAGAAATAAATTTATTATCATTATTAAGACCACATTTTAATTTATATTTGTTGTGTTGCAAACTCTATAACCTTCAATCTATAAATCAATCCCAAATAACCCACAACTTTTGAGAGAAACAAACTTTGATTCCCATTAACCCCACACTTGAATAAAAAGATCTCGGTGAGATAGGTCAAGTAAACGTTTCCTGAAAAGTTTCTTGAAAAATGTCCCCAGGGGCACAAATCTAAGGAAAAGAGCTGAACAGCTGATGCATATCTTTATTTATGATTAATATTTTACCCAACAGTTGCTGAGCAGCTCGTGTCCACTAGTTTGTCCTAATAATTTAAATTGAGAGCGAGTTTTAAATTTATAATAATAATTATAATAATGCAAATTAATTGTTTTTATGCGTTTATGAAATTGAATCAAAACCAATAAATTATTATATGTATGCAATGTCCTAACATTACAATGTACCCGGATATTGGAAAGGGTTAATAAATAAATAGTAGTATAATAGTACTGTTATTATCATTCGTAGACCGTAATTTATTGTTTCCTTGCTATAATTCAATCACTAAATCAAAGTTTATTCCGATGTTTTTGGCTATGTCACGTCTATTTTTTAGATTAAATACTTCAACCAACTGTTGATTGTTACCTTAAAACTAATTATTAGCAAATAATCATTTTAACTTTATCTATTTCAAACAGTTGAACACGTCTCTCAAAACTCATCAAAATGTAATGCGTTTTAAGTATAATTGTTAATTTTGAGTTTAAAAATCGTTCTATTTTAATTAAAACAGTGAAGAACCTAATCTATTTAACTTTTATTTGATATTTAATGTTAAACTCGCGTTGAATCAGGAGAGGAGCTCTACTCAAGATTTACGCCGGTAATTGAGTTGTTTAAAGCATTTTCAAGACAATGACGTCACTAATGTAGAAAGGTGGCTCTCTTGAGGATTTCTCCTTCAGATGTATGTACATCGAAAAGCTTCTTTCTTGTAAAATTTGCTTATCTAATACAACCTAACGTATCGGATATTTAAATGTCAGTCACCCATATTGGATATTTCATCAACACACGAAAACTATTTATTTCTAGGTTTACGTTTTGACTGTAGTTTACAGCAATGTTACAGCCTTTTAATAAATTAAGCTGCACCATTTCACAATGGTGAACAGAAAGGAAGTGTAAGCTTGTTAAGATCTTTCTTATTTGGCAAACACAATACTGTACCGCAAATCGGAGCTAACAACGCAAACGGAGATAACAAACTCCAGGCTGGCCCGGTGGACTGATGCACTTGTATTCACAAAAATATACCGGAAGGCGTCTAGACTTGGACAAGTTAAGTTGAAACGTTATGAGTTTATACTAATTTTTATAGTTTGGATTGAAAAAATTGTATCTAGAATTCTATATGTGCGGTTAAAATAACCTCTACCCATAATACCTAATCACGATGGTAATGTAAATTCACGTATGCTTAGTTATGTTGGCATTTGAAATACATTCTGTTTGCAGTGTTAAACATATTGCCCAAATTTTGTAAAACTATTTAATTTAAATAATCTAAAAAATGTTCACAAACTAATACCAAAGCTGACAAGAGCAAACAGCTCTCGATAGCCGGACAGCACAACAACCCACTAAACATACAAACATTTTTTCACATAAGAAAGCTTTGATGAAAAATTGATATTCAAAGTGAATTTAAAATACTGATGAGTTAAAATGTTCTTTAAATGGAGGATCTCATTATGCTCTGTTCTTTGTAATGTGCAGTTTAAAAGAAATCTCCGTTGCTGAAGGTGGGCGGTAATACACCCAAAAGTGTACAGTGTGAAAATACATTTGTTTGACACCTCAAGGCAGAGTATGTAAGCAAATAACTTTAACCTGTCAGATCCCATGGGCGCCCCGATGCGTCTGCAGCCTCTGGTGGTGCCTAAGGGAGTTACACTCACCTAGTTCAATGATTTGCCATCAGGCTGCGCTAGAGCCGTAGTTCAATGATTTGCCACCAGGCTGCGCTAGAGCCGTAGGCTTTATGAGTCAAACGAGCGTTCATCCGACTGTGTGTACCTGGCCGAGGGGTCTGAGGCGTTGACTGGCGAGATAAAGTCGCAGACCTTCGGAGCGTCGCGGGTTCGAATCCCGCTCATGCGCAATCCCTATTAGGCTTGCAAATGTGTGGTGTAGTTGGTGGGAGGGCCCACCTAAAATAAACGGTGACCGGCTTGGGTGGAAGTTGACGGCATTTGTACGTTTAATAGGGATTGCAGTGAACACCAGTTTTGCTTCTTTTTACCCTTGTATAGAGGATGGGTTAAAAATATTGAATTAAATTTTAGTATTTTAAGGCGAAGCTTCCTATAAATTAAGCTTTTAATACAGCCATCGTAGACTCTACCCTTATTCGAATTTGTTGTAGAAACGGATATATCCGATGTGTGTTTACTCCTAAAGCAAGAAGGGGGGAGTAATAGCTTCTTGTTACACTAATTAGAATCTGTGACTGCTCCCCTTCTCCCCCTAGGTCTAATTCCCTCCCCTTAAGACTCGTTACGTTCAAATTTGGTGTCGAGTGACGGCAAGGGATTTTAATCTCCAAAATAACCAGGTGATACAAAGTGAATGACTTAAAATTAACAGACTTCGTATTTTTTTAACAGTTTAATTATGTACCTCAACGCCAATCAACGCTTTAGGTTTTATTTAAACTTCGATACTTAAAAAAGTACAGGGTGTTTTTTTAACTTAACCCAAAACTGTATTTTATCAGTGAAGGATTATTCCCCCTATGATCCCCGGATTTGACAACACAATATTATATTCTTCGGGGATACATAAAAAGTAAGGCCTACGAAAACAATTCCCAGGATATTCAACACCTCAAAACAAACATAACAAATTTAATGCAAGAGATTCAAAGAGGTACCTTACAACACGCGTTCGGGAATTTGATGGAGAGAGCACAACTTTATACAAATGCCAATGGCAGATTGTTTAAACATATAATGTAAACTAAACATGATCAAACTTAAATAATATGTTGTATAAAATGTAAACATTAACAAAACAATACTCATTTTCATATTCATTCGTGCATTATTCAATCTTAAAATTGAGTTGCGTTAAAAAAACCCTGTATTTTTTGTGCGATTTTACACGGTTTCATGTTTTCATCGCATCAACGGCCCAAACCCATATCTTGTCGCTATCCAACGGAGTCCTTTTTTACGGAGTGTCAGTCTTTCATAGCCCAATGAAACAGCTGTTCTTGTTGCCATTTTATAAGTGCGAGATCTATTGCTGTTCTAACTTACATTTGATTAGCTACTTTTGCTTTGAGGTATTAAAATTTTAATAATAATTAAATTGTAAAAACTCAAGGCACGAAAACATAAAGGTTTTTAATGGTTAGAGCATACCTCAACGTTAAAGCACAGTTTTCGATTTGTATCTATCAAATATCAGACAGATTGGCTCAGTAAGCGTAGTGGAGCGTCAAACAAACAAAGTAACAAACTCTAAAACTTAAAATATAATAGTATTGGGCTAGTTCTTAATGTACTTTCGAAAAAATAGTATTTCCTAAAACCTTGACAGTTAATAACAGTCAGAAGACAGCGGCAGCGTAGGTGAACTACCCATCAATCAACAGTCTTTGAACCTCTCAATCCACTTACACAGCTCCTTCTTGCTCTTCCTTATAGTTTGAAATTAAGTTAGGTTTATTAGAGGTATATGTTATAATAAAACCACGCTCAGCCAATTTTCAACTAACATAATTTACTCTTCATCCCTAAACTGGTTTTGGCAATATAGGCGTAAAACTATTTTTACCAACTCATTCAAGATGACTATGAAGCTATGAAGCTACCGATGAGAGAAATCTTGGCAGAACTAAAGCAATAATCAAACATGGAAAAATATTAGCAGCAAAAAAACATATAATAAACACATGAAAGTTTGCTTGACTGCTTAAGATCAATGTTAGTCATCACGATAGGAATTATTGCAAGTAAATTAAAATAGATGATTATGATACCATGTGGACTATCGTACTTATTATGCAAATTATACGACTAAAAAACTTAAACCACCGTAGTAAATTTATAAACTTAAATTATCTAACTTATTTGTATTTCCTAGTAGTGCACGTTTTACAGTGATCGGTAAAGAGTAAATTTCCAGCCAAGAGTGAGGCTCAGAAAACAAGTGTTTCCTTGAAGAATGATGTAAATAAAGATTATGATTCGTATACTTTCAAAACGGTGGTCTTTTTAATTTTTGAAAACCTAATATCTCAAAAATAAATACCCCCGTTGCAGCAGACCTGCATACTCAGCGAATTTCAAATGCAAAACAACATATTTCAATCCAACACAGCGAGATTTGACATGTTTTGGTAAGCCCCATAAGAATAACATGGGGAATGAGTATGCAGGTTTGCTGCTACAGGTATATAAAAACTGGGTAGTTTTAATTCAATATTTAGTAGATCTGAACTAGAAGAAGCCATTTACCAAGTTTTATCATGATATGTTGAGTAATAAGCAAGATATAGAATTTTACTTATTTCCCATAAGGTTAACATTGGGACAACGTACTGTGTTTACCACTTTCAATATCTCAGAAACCAATGGACATAGAGTAGTGATTCAAGATACTAAATTGTTTGTTTTTTTGAGCTGAATTCATTGGTGCAAACAAAAATTCGGTAAATTTTATTTTTCTATGTAAAAAATTCAAAAAACCCATTTTGGGGGTGTTTTTCCCCCTTTACCCCCCCTTCCGGTGGTCCGATCGGGCTGGTTCACGAACTCGTCCAATTGATTACCACTTTACATGTCCGTACCAAATTTCATAAAGATCGGACCATTTTTGCGGCCGCTATCGTGCATATATATATAGATATATATATATATATAGATATAGATATATAGATATATATATATATATATATATATATATATATATCTAAAAATTCGAACGAATAGTGTTTTTTGCTTCTAGGGGCCCCAAAACGAAAAGTTATAGTGGTCCCGAGCTTAAGTCTTACCATGAGACCTACGGTAATAGCTTCTTCCCTATAGGGGAAATTCGCTAAAACTATACAGTTTTGAAAATTTAATTACATTTCTCATTCTCTTTGTCCATTGACAATTTGTTATGAAATTTAAAATTTTTGAGATATTAGGTTTTCAAAAATTAAAAAGACCACCGTTTTGAAAGTATACGAATCATAATCTTTATTTACATCATTCTTCAAGGAAACACTTGTTTTCTGAGCCTCACCCTTGGCTGGAAATTTACTCTTTACCGATCACTGTAAAACGTGCACTACTAGGAAACAGAAATAACGGAAGTCAACAATCAAAACAATCACCTGATTGCAGTTAACCAACGTTTAATGCATGTTTATTGGTTACTTCAGAGGAATGTAGTGGCAGCTCTCGTGGCCGTAGCAAATGTCTTTTTTCATTATAGGCTAGGTTTGAAGAATTGGAAACGTAATAGTATGCGAGAAATACATACTCGCCTTGCGGCTCGCGCGGGAACTATCAAGTTCGTACGGTAAAACGGTACTTAGGCCTACCAGGCTAGTAACGTATATACTATTTTCTTGCCAAAAGTCTTATTTTCCACAAACACATACTAAGTTCGAACCTTATATCCCAAACGGTTTAAAAGTTAAAGCAAGAAATGTAAAAATCACGTACACAACGACAGAAGGCAGAGAAAGAAACGTTGCGAAGTCAAATGTATGCTTAAAGATATTTTTTTGTTTGTGTTGACCTAATGAAATTAGTTTCATACAGTCGAAGCAGGGCACTATGAATTTAATAAACAATAATTTAATTCGTAAACTCAAAATATACAGAGTGTTCCTATATTAATTAATAAAAGCGTCGCCAAACTTAAAAATTGTATTCCCAAAGCCAAAATAAGCAAACAGGTTCATAGGGATAGAGGTATCACACTTCATTCACAGTCGTTTTGACTTTATGAATTTCTTTTCACATAATTTAATATAACTTGGAAACCACTTGATGGTGTTCGGGTTGGCTTGAAGATGATGCGATAATACGACACACTTGCAACGATATTTAAAAGTATGGGTCCCCAGTTTCCCCTCTCCACCTAATCTAAGAAAAATTTTATTAAATAAATAGTTTCATCAAGGCCTATCAAGCAGTATAATATTTTATTCATGATCATATTTTTTAAGTAGGCATCTGCGAAAATACATCGAAGATCAAACTCTATAAGAGACATATTATCGTCAGATTTTACACCCAAACCATCAGCGCTTGATGCTGATGTACCTGCCGATCTTGTCATATTACAGGGGCGATGTTTGGCAATGTTGTCAAATGGTAAATACTCTAAACTGGATTTATATGAGCTATTTTCAGGGATGTTTGAATCCTAAATATATAGCCTGCATTGTAAAATTATTCAACTAACAAACATATCTTTAATTCATGGTTTATCTACATTTTAAACTGAAAATTAAACTTATTCCCCGAATATCAATTTCTTGTTTGAAATATTGCTGTTATGTTACAGATAATTATTTGCTTTTTAATGGTTATTACTTCATTTCTTGGTCATGGTTTCCATTGTTTGTTAAGTTCAATATATTTTATAATAAATTATGATGTTGCCAATGTTTACTAAATTTTATATACATATAATCATGTGATACGATTTGTATTTTTTTCTTTACATGGCTCCTCCAACAGTATAAAACAGCTTTTAATAATTTAAATGACAGTGTAATAAATCTGGTTTCAAGTTTTGACCAAGATATTTTTGTAGGCCAATTTAAGGGGTCTGAGGAGGATAAGGAGTCCGCCCTTTATCCCTTATAGTTGAGAGATTTAGCATTAGAACATAAATTGAAAGTAACTATTGAATAGAGAAAACTCGTACCCGTTGGGAGCCCAGTTGTTACTGTAAGTTAGCTATAGTCAAGGACTACTAATAGTTTTAATTTGAATTTTTTTGTTCTTGAATTTTTCTTTGGGTCAGATTAAAAAAAGGAAATCTTACTCTCAGTCAACGTTGCTCTCAGTCACTGAATATACTGAGTATACGATGGAATGTACCTTTGGTGAATCGACGGCGAGTTATAAGGGTAAAATAAGTCATTCACACCAACATTTGCTGTAGGTGGAGATGTAACTGGAACCAACATCTCAGACTTTACATCAGTGAAATTTACATCTCAAATGGTTTAAAAGTTATAGCACACCCAAATGAAATAAGACAGAATGCTGGATACACTGAATTCAGTGAACGATAATATAATTCAGGCATGTTGTGGGTAATTTTATGTTGTAGACAGATACAATATCTTTTGGAGATTGTTGGAGTCGTTAAACTTTTGAAAAGATTTTTTACATAATAGCTAATGACATGTTTACTTGAACACAAGATAAGCTGAAACCTAATTTTGATAAGAATGAAAGATTTAAAGTTGATAGTAGATAGGGGTAAGGATTTAATGACGGATATGATTAATAAGTCAATAACAGTAGGCTGCTTCCCAGAGTGTATTAAAACATCAATTATAAGGCCAATATACAAAAATAAGGAAAAGACTAAATTTCAAAACTATAGGCCTATAGCGATTTTGTCAGCAATAGATAAGATATTAGAAAAATATGTTACTGAAAACCTAAAAAAATACCTTACAGATAATAACATTATTAACCCCAGACAGTACGGCTTTCAAAAAAATAAAAGTACAGAACAGGCATTGGACGCAGTCACAAATACAATAAATCAATATTTAAATGATAGATCACATGTCTTGGCACTTTTCATTGACTTTTCTAAAGCATTTGATACGGTAGAACATGTTGAAATAATAAGATCTTTAAAAATGATTGGAGTAAAAGACAATATTCTTGAATGGTTTAAATCATATTTATATAACCGAAAATTCATAGTTAAGGTAGCAGATACATACGGTTCCTCAAGGAGAACAGAGTACGGTGTCCCGCAAGGAAGCCAGCTTGGGCCTATACTATTTTTAATATATTTAAATAATATCTTCCAATATATTGGAGACTGCCATATATGGGCCTATGCAGATGACTTTTTACTTGTAGCAGGACACCGGGACATTCAAATAGCACAGCTGATGTTACAAAAAGATTTTATTAAACTTACAGCATGGGCACATGACAAGGGTCTGATAATAAATTCCCAAAAAACATCAGTAATGCATATATGCCCAAGGAATATGAGAAAAGACATAAATATAGTAATTAAATATCATAATTGTACATGTATAGCTAATCTGGACTGTTACAATGCACTCTGTAGTTGTGAACGCCTAGAAGTTGTGGAGAAAACTAAGTACCTAGGTGTTACATTTGATAATAAATTTACCTGGAGAGAGCATGTCGCAGAGCTACGAAAGAGACTAAATCCATGTTTTGCATCACTGTATAGAATTAGAAATAAAATAAATGTTAATGTGAAGAAAACTGTCTATAAGGCACTGATTGATAGCTTGATCAGATATGGTATTGGAGTTTGGGGATCTGCAGCAGACACTCACTTAAAATCCATCACAAGTTTACAGGAGAGGAGTCTAAAACTATTGGGTCTTGACAGAATGGAAAATATGCCTAGGCCAGAGTCAAATTCTCATCCTCAATATAGTTTTGCAGGAATGTTAAACCCCAAAGGAATGTTTATACACAACAGAATTATGACGTATTATAGAGATGATACTCATAAAAAAGAGAGAATAAAAAAATTTAACACTAGAAATGATACTAGATATGAAACTCCTCGCATGAGAACCCTTTTTGGAGACAGGCTCCCAGAATACATAGTACCCTTTTTATATAACCAGTTACCAGACAATATTGAAACCATAACCAACTTAAGATCTTTTAAAAAAGCTGTAAATGATTGGTTATTAACTTCATAAGAATCAAAATCAAAATTCACAAACAATACAGTACTGCCCATCATTAAAATCTCTAGATCCTCCATCTTGAAGTAAGAAAAAAATGGGCTAAGGACTTCGGCCTGATGAAATGGCAAGCAGAATAGTTTGTGTAGGAATAGAGGAATAAAAGAAAACTCAGCTGGTGCAGAAAATGGCATGACAGTCAACTGGTGTACTATAAAAAACTGCAGCTGTCTCATATTGAGATCATTGTTATCTTAGTTATTTGTTAGTTTTTGTGTTATTTATTTGGCTGTATTCATTGATATTTATATTCATTGTTATTTATATTTATTGTTATGTATATTTGTTGTTATTTATATATATTGTTATTTATATTTGTTTTTATTTATATTTATTGTTGTTTATGTATTTATTTGTAGATCTTTCGAAGCCTCAGATTATTTGACAGAATGAACCTTGCCACTGGTGTTCCTGTTATGATTGTAGTCACCTCCTAAGCCACACATATAGTTAGGCAATTTGTAATTTTGGAATATTATATAATAATACTGGACCTTACTGATAAGTAGTTTTTTAAGCCTACTTAGTAAGGCCAAATGCTGTGAAATTTTTTTGTAAAAATCTAAATAAATAAAAATAAATAAAATACAAAGCTAAGCGGGTTACCATCAGCTAGTATAAAAAAAAATCAATGTTAAAGCAATCAACGTCATTTTCCTTGCCATTTACATTGGACACTGTATAGCTAATGCCACATAGTTGAAAGATATTCTACGTATTCACGAGTAGCAGTCTCTGACAGTTTGCTACACATTACCTGCGGAGATTGGCTTGGAGTTGTCTGTCGTCAATCATAGTTGACTCTTGTTGTTTATGTATTCTGTCCTCCAAAAGTGATGCAACCTTTGCCCTTCTGCTACGGTACATAATTATTAAATTTTATTTTATATTAGATATACCACAAGATTTAAAAATCCCTTTATGCAAACGTTTAAGTTAAATATTTTACTAAAATGGACATATTCAATATCCATCTTTAAAAATGTATTCATTTATGCCTGAACCTAATAAATATATCTCAGTATTTAAGTTGCCTGTACTTGAAACACATTTTCAAATATAAATCCATATATAGGAAACCGAACTAGGCAGCTGAGTTCCGGGGCACTCTGAGAGCCGGGCCATGTCAAGCACTGAGTTGCTTGATGCTAGTCAAACTTTATCTTTTTTTTATCATTTCTTTCATCCTTAGCTCTTCACAGCTCTTGTTCTCTTTCCTCAAGACACCCTATCATTACCCCTGTCAAATCCTTAGTAATGCAAGCAATTAAATGACAACCAAATATTTACTTTTTAATGGTTATTACTTAAAAAGGATGTTAACCATAGACCTACATATCCTCTAACAATTACAGGATCCATGATTGCAACTAATGGATTAGGGTCATGGTTATGAAACTGCATTTTAGTAAATTATACAGTATCGTAGAGGTTTAATATAGGACCCTATGGTATGGCTATCGCATTTTTTGGGAGTGTGAATTGACATAAGATTTAGGAACCGTAAATCATTCATAATAAATACATTACAATGCATTTAATATCAATACAACATACTAGCAGTTACCATAGGCTTCGTTCACGATACAATTTAAGGCCTTTTCGCTTGTGTTATAAAGTTTTATGAATGCAGGTTAATTACTTTCAGTCATATACCTGCTCCTTCGGAACATCTGTCATCAAAATCTGTACAGTACTTTAATTTAATTTTTTGAGCAATAATTTTTGATTCTACCCCTGGTCCTCTGAATTCATCATTTTGAGGTTATGACTCAATTATCCTCTCAAGCTCTCCATCCTTCTGATCTGTTGTGGTGTTTCATAAGACCGACTTGTTACTGGCATCACCGCAAAAGATTATACGATTACCCTCTAGGCTTGAGGATGCTGTCAAGCTTTCCAACATATTCATCAATCTCGTGACCACACCAGAAAGAGGCCGAAATTATGTGCAGGTCTCCAATCGCAGTTCGCACTTGCACTGGCGGAAAGTGCGTAGTATATTGTTGCATTTCTACAGCAGCACTCTTTTCTGTAATTTCCGGGTTTTCCTGGTTTTCCGGGTTCTCTATATTTTCTCGTCTCTCCAAACTGATCGGATTTTCAGGTATCAGGTTCAGACTTATAAGACGAATCCATGGTTTCGGGTGTCGACCACGATGGTGACGAGGTAGATGTTGTTGCCGACGTTTCGGACGCGATACAGCTGTCCATTCTCGAGGCGCACTAACACTCATTCACTGGTCGGCGGGCCCTCTGCCTCAGGTTATATAGGCTCGGGGGTGGGGGAGGGTTGTTTACATCTCCCATTGTTTTCCCGGAAGGCGCGGCTGACCTGGGCTGTTCTAGAACACATTCGCATCTCAGCTTTTCTATAACTGGAACCCACGTACAACTTAGCTCCATCCCGTTATCTCTATTAAAATTATTGCGATGTTTTCGGATTTCAACTGCTTCCAGGACCTTTCTCTCAAAATAATTGTTACTGGTAGCCAGGACTTGAATTTCATCAAAATAAATGTCGTGTCTATTTGTATGAGAATGTTCAGCAACTGCAGAGGTATTGGTATCGATGTTTTTTGTGCTTCTTATGTGTTCTTTAACCCTGGTGGAAATTAAACGGCCTGTTTCCCCTACATAACATTTCCCACAACTGCATTTTATATGGTAAACGCCAGATTTACTAAGAGGAATTCTGTCCTTTATTGGTCTCAGTATTTGTTGTATTTTCATGTAGGGTTTAAAAATGGTTTTTATGTCGAATTTTCGTAAAATGTAACCGATTTTGTCTGTTGTACCTTGAATATACGGTAGAAAGGCCCGGTTATCATTTGGAGGATTTTCGGTTTTATTTTTATTATTGAAGTTAAATTTCCTTTCTTGCTTATCAATTGCTCGTAAAATATTGTGCTTTGAATAGCCGTTCTGTTGCAAAGTAGTAATTAAATGGTGTTTTTCTCGAGGAAGGCTTTCTTTGTCGGAAATTGCAAACATCCTGTTCACTAGCGTATTTAAAACTGCATTTTTCTGAATGGGATGGTGGTGGGATGAAGCATGTAAATATCTGTCGGTGTGTGTGGCTTTTCTATAAACGGAATGGCCTAGTGTACCATCTATTTTCCGTGTTACTAATACGTCCAGAAAAGGAATACAGCCGTTCTGTTCTATTTCCATGGTGAATTGAATTTTAGGATGGATCGAGTTTAAGTGTTCTAAAAATTGTTCCAAACTGTTTTTACCATGGGGCCAAATTACAAAAGTGTCGTCTACGTAACGTAAAAACAGCTTAGGCTTAAGCAGAAAGGATGAAATTGCCTTCTTTTCAAAATATTCCATAAAAAGGTTTGCCGCTACTGGGGAGAGTGGGGAACCCATTGCTGCCCCGTCGACCTGTTCATAAAAGTAACCATCAAAGTAAAAATAGGTAGATTTTAAGCAGAAGGCAGCGAGCTCAGCTAAGTCTTCCGGTAAAATGTTCTTAATAATTGAGATGGTTTCAGGAAGAGGTACCATGGTAAAAAGTGACTTAACATCAAAGCTAACAAGCAGATCTTCCTCGCTTATTGTTATTTTACTGATGATGTCAATGAAATGGCGCGAATCTCTGACGAAGGTGTCTGTTTGACCGACAGATGGAGTTAACAGCCCTGCAATATACCTCGATACTTTATGAGTTGGTGATCCTATTGCGCTAACTATTGGTCTTAAAGGTACTCCTTCCTTGTGAATCTTCGGTAGGCCATAAAGAACTGGTGGAGTAGGGTCGGATGTGATTAAAAACGGTTTTATCTCTGGAGGAATCGAAGAGGCTTGGACAAGGCGCTTTAATTCCTGTGTAATACGTTTAGTAGGGTTCCTAATCTTCCTGTAGCAGTCCTCAGAAATTAATTCGTGTAATTTCTTCCGGTATTCTGAAAAATCCATAACTACCGTTGCATTTCCTTTGTCCGCTGGTAAAATAATAATGTCTTCGTCCTTTTTAAGGTTTCTCAGTGCGGCTATCTCCTTTCTGGATATATTAGGGCGTGGGGGAGATGATTTTCTCAAAACATACGAAACATCCTGTCTAATTTCTTCAGCGATGCCGTCTGGAAGCTTCCTTATTGCGTTTTCCACTCCGCTGATTACTGAACATTCTCATACAAATAGACACGACATTTATTTTGATGAAATTCAAGTCCTGGCTACCAGTAACAATTATTTTGAGAGAAAGGTCCTGGAAGCAGTTGAAATCCGAAAACATCGCAATAATTTTAATAGAGATAACGGGATGGAGCTAAGTTGTACGTGGGTTCCAGTTATAGAAAAGCTGAGATGCGAATGTGTTCTAGAACAGCCCAGGTCAGCCGCGCCTTCCGGGAAAACAATGGGAGATGTAAACAACCCTCCCCCACCCCCGAGCCTATATAACCTGAGGCAGAGGGCCCGCCGACCAGTGAATGAGTGTTAGTGCGCCTCGAGAATGGACAGCTGTATCGCGTCCGAAACGTCGGCAACAACATCTACCTCGTCACCATCGTGGTCGACACCCGAAACCATGGATTCGTCTTATGTGTGCTTAGACCACGGAAGCCTGTCTCATCGTATTAGAAACCTATATGGGAAGGTTCAGACTTGTTGATGCCCAGTCGACTGACCCACGTAGTATACAACTTGAATTTATGTCAGACATCATAGTCGTGGGACAGCGATTCTGTCCTTTTCTGTGAAGTTAATTTGGCAATTATCGTCCATTATATTGTGACTGGGCGGGCAGATCACAGATTTTGGAGGGCTCTTTTAGTCTGGGCGTTACGATAAAAAGGAAAAGGGGCGTCATGAGGAAAGAAACTGACCGAATAATTGTTACAAGTAGTCGAGTATATATAGCATTAAACATAGAACAAATTCTAACAAAAGGGGTTTCAACGGACTTCTGTTGGAATATATGTAATAGTTGACAAAAAAGTATACCGAAAACCGGACAACCGGAAGTTTGTGTTTCAAGATGGCTGTCACCAACACCTAAAATAACATTAAAGATATAAGAAAGTAAAAAATATGACGACAATTAAAGTAATTTTGGTGTTGTTTTATCACGACCACAGTTGATGGGTAAATTCATTTGAACATTTTAAGCCGCCATCTTGGTTCCGCCATATTGGATCAAAATATGTTTTAATGTAAAGGTGGTGTTGTGCAGTTTTAAAGATTTTTTGGGTTTTAAAGACCCATCATTGCAAATTAAATTTTTACACTGGTTTCTATTCCGCGATCTGTTTTTTTTTAATACTGATCACTTCTCAAGATATTAAAGTTTTAAAAGATTTACATTTTATGCATAGTAAGCAAATGATCTGAGAATAAAGCCAGGTAGTGAAAATTAAACACCAGTAGTCACTGTTGGACCATTTTCACGTGATTTTGACGGAATTAGCATTTTCGGGCGCCATCTCGGATCCGCCATGTTGAAATGAGCTAAGTAATTTTAGATATCAAGGTGGAATTGTGACCTACACTTAAACAAATTTTTTATGGCGAATTGAATGTGGCAATCTTTTTTGTAATATCGTTTTTAATGTTTTAGATATCGCCATTTTAGCGAATTTCACCTACAGGGAAGAGGCTATTACCGTAGGTCTCATGGTAAGACCTAAGCCCGAGACCATGATAACTTTTCATTTTGAGGCCACCAGAAGCAAAAAACACCATTCGTCAGAATATATATATATATATATATATATATATATATATATATGTGTGTGTGTGTGTGTGTGTGTGTGTGTGTGTGTGTGTGTGTGTGTGTGTGTGTGTGTGTGTGTGTGTGTGTGAGCACGATAGTGCCCGTAAAAATGGTCCGATCTTAATAAAATTTGGTACAGACATGTAAAGTGGTAATTCCTTGGAGGATTTCGTAAACCAGCCCGATCGGACTACTGGAATGGGGGTAAAGGGGGACAAACCCACCCAAAAAAGGGTTTTTTGAGTTTTTCATATAGAAAAATAAAATTTCTCGATTTTTGATGGCACCATTGAATTCAGCTCAAAAAAAACAAAAAATTTAGTATTTTGAATCACTGCTCTATGTCCATTGGTTACTGAGATATTGAAAGTGGTAAACACAGTACGTTGTCCTAATGTTAACCTTATGGGAAATAAATAAAATTTTATATCTCGGTTATTTCTCAACATATCTCGATAAAACCTGGTAAATAGGTTATTTTAGTTCAGATCTAGTGAATATTGAATTAAAACCACCCAGATATATATATACCTGTAGCAGCAAACCTGCATACTCATTCCCCATGTTATTCTTATGGACCTTACCAAAACATGTCAAATCTCGCTATGTTGGATTGAAATGTGTTGTTTTGCATTTGAAATTCGCTGAGTATGCAGCATGCTGCAACGGGGGTATTTTAAGTTACGAATAAAAAGTCTTCCTTTAAATCTACGCGTCTAAAGTGTGATCGCTATGAAAACATTGGTGTTCAGCCGTAAGACTAATATTGGCAATGTTTTGAGAATA
This sequence comes from Flexamia atlantica, assembly GCA_035578135.1. Classification (NCBI taxonomy): domain Eukaryota; kingdom Metazoa; phylum Arthropoda; class Insecta; order Hemiptera; family Cicadellidae; genus Flexamia; species Flexamia atlantica. The sequence continues at coordinate 49,930,275 of JAQJVK010000009.1, read as the reverse complement.
GCACTTTGAATACGAAGTCTGAGTGTGTGAAGAGGAACCCTTAAATAAGTGCATAGAAAATCTAAATCTTGCCAATTTGAAATATCTAATACCCCGCATCGGTGGGTTTTCCAGATTGTCCTCTAGATGCTAGTTGAAATTCCTTATTGAAGTTTTAAAGTTGAGTTAATACGATCAACTCGTGTTTTACATCATGTTTTCGTGTAAATACAATAGTTATTTTTGAATCGTGCATTATTTATCCTCAGAGGAGATGAAAATATGTCGTGAGTATTTAGGGAATAAAGTACATTACCTCTTTCGTGAAGATTGTCGCCCACGGTAAGCTCGGACATTTTTACCCGTGTATTGTAGCTTACCCGTTAGGTATTGTACTTTACTCGCTCAACACACAATATTTATTTGTGAGTTGAATGAGTAAAGTACAACCTTGTCTCCCGAGAGAGACAATGTGTCAAACTCCCTAAATACACAAAATATTTTTACCCAACCAGCAATAACAAATACGCAATCTATAAACATATATTTCATTAACTTAGTAATTAAACAAAATCTCTTTTATTTCGATCAGCAATTAGTCCTGCAACCGAGGAGCTGCAACCATTCACGCACCAGCAAACAGCTGATTGATGCAAAATTCGTATTCGCTTAATTCTTAGACGTTCTTAAAACTGGTTGTTGTCAATGTTATGTGTTGTTGTTACTTATGAGATTATTCCTACTACTAAATTAGCTGTTAACACCTGCAATCTGCTAAGCTTCAACTTTTTTGCATGTCTAGGTGGAAATTAGAAGGCATTCAATTTTTGTTCAATTTAATGTTATTCTTATGGGTTTACTTTGTCTCCCGGTGGGAGATAAAGTAATCACTTTATTCCCACTGTGAGACAAAATATTATTTTACTCATTCATTACAAGGAGTAAAAAACGTCTAAACATAGCAGGTGGGGAAAAATTTATATTATCTTCCAGTAGGAGTAAAGGAATCACTTCGTCTCACAGCAGGAGGGCAAAGTAAACCCATAAGAAAACCATTATTCAAACAAACAAACAAAAACATAACAAACAAAATTCAAAAATCGGGTTCCTTCAAAGAAATGTCTATGCAAAAATGCAAATAATTTGCAGCTACGCAGCTTATCTAATTACAGGCGATAACAGCTAGTTAGTGACAGAAAACTACATCAGAACGGAACAGCTGATGCTTTGCGAGAGTTAAGGTTTTGAAGTTATATGTTAATCACAATACAATACAATCAACTTGTGTTACTTACAGTCGTGGTTTTGTGTCAATGCAATAGTAGCTTTGTATTGTGTACTTATTTATCCGTACAGTTGGGGGGAAAATGTGTGTATTTCGGGAGTAGTGTACACATTTCCTTTGTGGGACAATGTGTTGTTCTTAACTTTCTTAACACACAAATGATTACCAATTCACAAAGTCAACAGTTACACGAAAAACGAAAACTAAAGTCTTAAACATGATACCTTTTCAGTGTAAATAAGTCGCACAAAATATAAAAGTCAAAACAATTCGACCTCACCCAAAAATAACAATATAGTTCAAATAAAAAAAAAACTTGTTCTTAGCGGATGTTTACACCCTAACAGGATCGTTCATGCAAAATGTTTAAATTCTAGGTCAAGTATTTTAGGCGATGATATTTGAGTGTATGTATGAGTGACACTGATTACTATTAAACAATATTTAATAGAATATTTAATAAAATCAGAACTGAACCTGTCCAGAGGCTAATAAAGGTACTCATGTTCGACAAAGGATGTTCATTCACGCGATCGGCGATGGTCTTACAGAAAACAATACAATAAACTAAAAAATATAATATATTTTCAAAAGAGGCAATTAGGTAAAACAGCCTTAAGTCAAATGACTGTCATTGACTTAACTAACCTCTCGTCTTCAATCTAAAGAACCAATTAGTGAATCTCCCGTCAAAGTTATATTAAATAAGCTTCGCTGTGAGATAAATTAACCAAAATAGTAAACATGAATTTTGAGAAAGGGTGTTTTATCTAAATAAATGCATTGAATATTTGTATGCATTGAATTTTCAACGTTTAATCTAGTAATCTTAGTTATGTAAATTGCCTTTAACAAAAGGAAATAAAACTAAAGAGGAAAACGCACAACCTTTCAATTTTCTCAAAGAACATTAACCCGTTACGTAACATTCATCAGAGATGGAAGCTAAATTTAAACACATCTGAACATTTTCTGTTATTCACACGGACTGTCAATAGTACGCCAAGTGCACATTACAATTCATTCCTACATAATTACTAAAGCACTTTTAATTACTACGCAAAATTACTACGCAAATATTTTTCGTAGGCCTACACTTTCAAACCCAAAATAATTTAGGTTATAAATATTAAGATTTAATTCTCATAACAAGGATTGTCAATAGCATTCCAAATGCACATTATAATTTATTCCTTCAAAATTACTAAGGCATTTGTTTGCAACTATGGAAATTACGACGAAAATATTTTAGTAGGCCTACACTTCCAAACCCAAAATAACTTGGGTTATAATATTAAGAATTAATTCTTATAAATATGAGAATCAATTATTTTAAACTAAGTAATGTATAATAACTACTAACATTTTAAATCTATGATAATTGTAAACTTATATATCAGTACAGGTGGGACGATTTTAAGTATTTCCAGAGTAAAGTATACATATATATCTCTCTTGAGACAATGTTGCCCTTTCCTTCAACTAATTTGTAATATTTGTAGGTTGAGCAAAATTCTGGAGTATTGTTATGTCTCTTTAATATTAATCGAAATGCAATTAAACTTTGCAATTGTATATTTGAAACAACAACTATCGACACTTGGTATGCCCACTGGGGCTCATCCACGATGGAGGTCATTGACTTTTAAATTTCAGGATAACTTGTGTTGCACCTCATTTTAAATATCTTTGAAACAGAACACAACGCCGCAAAATCGAATTGCAAAAAGGTGCAAACAAAAATTACAGCTCTTCAAATATTTTTAGGTCTCACAACTAAACTGAAAGGAAAAATTTTTGACATGTTGTAACTTTTCATTAAAACCATCTTCTGCGATTGGGTTCGCTCTGTTTTGTTCTGCTTACAAAAGAACTCTAAAATGAGGTGCAACTCGAGGTATGCTTACCATAAAGAATCTAAAGACATCAACAAAGGGCCATCCCCTAAGAATGCTAAAATATTAAAAATAACGAAAACTTTGTGGTTCTTGTATAAGATACAAAAATGCAAAGTGTTACCGTCCTCTGTTATTGTTGTGTGTTATTGGCATAAAAATTAGGAGTTATTTTATATATTTCACTTCTTGCCCATATTTTAGTCGTGAAACATAATTGGAAGGCCATAGAATGATTCTAATGATCTCACCTACCTTTTCAAACTTTTCAAAAAGTGGCAGTCCTGTTGTTAGGACAACTCAACTTCCATGCACCTAGGCAAACACGATCCCAGGACACTTTTGAGTGAGTCTAGAACCAAACCCTTTGTCAGCAAATAAGTACGATTCCACGACTTGAGCAAATTGACAATGAGATTGGGCAAGTGGCGAACCTATTTCCATCCTCCTGCACATCCTTTCAGAGACATAAGAAGATTAGTGGACTCTTCTGTCTTCAATGTTTGTAAAACGCTCCATCCTTAAAGAGACTTCCAAAAAACAATGTTTTGATTCATGCTTGTATTAATAAATGTACACAAGTACATTTGATTGCCATAAGTCGACTGCCATTTTTTGTTATGTTTTACTGCGTGAAAGTTGTTATTGCATTCTGATGGTATTATTTATCTATTGTTACTTATTTATTTATTTTTGTTCAATTGTTATGAAACAGAGAATTATTTATCTTTGTAGTTTGTGAGTTATGTAGCTTTCCATGTTGCACTATAACCTTATACCTTTTTTCTCTACCCCTTTTTTTAATGTATATTATGCAGTTTTGTTGCATGCTGTCTAATTAATTTATATTTATATTTGTATTGTTGATTTTTTAAATCATTCATTGCATGTAATCGTTAGAGCATTATTATGTTTTATTACATTGCATGACAAAACTTTTAGTCCTTGCAATATCTGTTTGCTGGTTAGTGTTCATTATGCATGAAAAAATATATATTTAAGTTAGTCGTAGTCAAACATACGTTCCTTTACACGACATTTCTTGTAAAAATAGTGTTTGCCGCAAATAAAAATAATTAAAAAATAGGTCAGGACCATTTTATGTTTTTTATGGAGTGAATGAAAGTAGTAGGCTATACCTGATGAAATAAAATTTAATACTCAATTTGTTACTTAAGTAATCTCCTTCAGGTATCAAAATATCTTCTAATTATACCGTACATGTTTCGAAGGTATTACCCTTCATCTTCAACAGTATCTTCGTAATTTCCACAAAATTTACATCATAAAGTCCACATTTAAAAAATTTTAGCTGTCGGAACTTTTGAAAAATAGTCACAATAATCATTACAAATGACATACGCACACACGGAACAAATACTATTTTGATACCTAAAGGAGATTACGTAAGTAACAAATTGAGTACTAAATAAAAAGGTATCAAGGCTGTTAGAATTATTAGAAATAAAATTATCACGCTGAGTTCTTATAGTTTGTGAGGTAATTATGTAAGTTTTGAATTAGATCGGAAAAAATCGCTACAGGTAACTTTAAAAGCGTAAAGTATTGCAGATCGACAATTAAAGAATTATAAAACTTGTTCTATAAAGAGCTTCAGAAGTTAACACTCTGCTTCAAAGGGCGAATCTTCTTTACGTAAAAAAATCCTTTGAAAAGGAAATCCTCGTTCAAAATCACCGGAGTTGCAGTCTTGAGTGAAAATACGTAACAATATGTCTAGAGTATATAAAATAAAACACTGCTAAGATCAACTCTGCGAGGCTTTTATTTTTAAAACTTAACAACCGTACAGTTATAACTGTACGGTTGTAATTTGCAGAATCGTCAAATTAATTTACTACACCAACTACCAATTTTACTAGAGTAAAATTTTAATCTTTTATTTAAAAACTTATAAATGCGTCTCCGGGCTTTTCAGCATCCTCTACACGGATGTATTTTAATATAGCTAGTACAATATAGTATTTGAAGTCCAAAACGTAACTACAGAATTATATCTTGCAAATAATAAAAACATCGTGACTGATTAATTTGATAAATTATACAACTTTCATTAACTCCTTAGTGAAACACAAACCCTCCTAATGACAAGTTTGATGATGTAGACAGGAGATGTCAACTAAGTGATGTTGTAATGGGGCCTAGCTAGGACACAATAACATGAACTAACAAGCAAGTAATCTGAACCTCATTGAGATACCTCACTCTCCGGGACTGAACTTCCAACATCGCCGAGACAATGCCTTCTACGTCACATCTGATCTAGCTTGGGTTCTACTAGCTACCCTTAGGCTCAAGAGGAATGTGTGACTTAATATGTATGGCACTTGTGTGCCAGTTAGCTGGAAATACGTGTTCTTTCTTTTGTCCTATAATTAAAAATAGCCGTTCTTTCTTCAGTTTGTTCACGTATGTCCTCCGGTATAAAGCTTAACATAAGAACTTTAGGAAGCTCAAAAAAAAGGCCCTACCGGAGGAAGATAATGCAAGGAAAATTTCCACAGGGGCATAAAGAACAACTCCTCTAAGTTGATGACTGATGGATGGACGGTATGGAAAGCATGACGGACAAACAGATGGCAGAAAATAAATACTGGGTTTTACATATCCAGATAGTCAGCTGAAGATTTTTTAATGAAATGCTATCGGTAAAGTAAACTAATATGCCAAATAAAGGTAATACAATTGCAATCCCTCAAAAAGTCAATAATGACAAGTGAACGTGGAATCAAATTTAGTTTAACTCCTAAGTTAGACCTCTTAAGGCTGTAAGTGATAAATAATCGCAAAACATCATTAATACTTGTTTAAGAAAAAAAAATATTTTTAGTGGTAAAATTAAGCCTGGATGCTAGTGCCCCCTGTGGATTTTGGCACAAGCGTGGCTGGCGCTAACCACACGTATTTGAGAGAGCTACGCCGAATCCCTTCAATTAAAAAAGCATAGTAATCTATATGTGTGTGTGTGTGTATATATATATATATATATATATATATATGTATATGTATATATATGTGTGTGTGTGTGTGTGTGTGTGTGTGTGTGTGTGTGTGTGTGTGTGTGTGTTTTGATATATTTAGTGCTACAGCCAAAACTACACGTCGCAGACCCTTGATCTTGGTATCAAATCAAAGCTTGGAATCTTATGATGTGCACTATGGTGGTTGGGTTTCGATATATTATAGGGTTTAGGCACAGGATCGTCCTAAAGGGACCTATGTCAAGGATTTTGTGAGTACTTTAGGTTTTAGAGAATTTTCCCTATAGGGAAGAAGCTATTACCGTAGGTCTCATGGTAAGGTCCGATCCTCATGAAATTTGGTACAGACATGTAAAGTGGTAATACCTCGGACGAGTTCGTAAACTAGCCCGATCGGACATCTGGAAGGGGGGATAAAGGGGGATAAACCCCCAAAAATGGGTTTTTGAGTTTTTTACATAGGAAATTAAAATTTATCGAATTTTTATTGGCACCATTGAATTCAGCTCAAAAAAATTAAACAATTTAGTATTTTGAATCACTGCTCTATGTCCATTGGTTACCGAGATATTGAAAGTGGTAAACACAGTACGTTGTCCCAATGTTAACCTTATGGGGAATAAGAAAAATTCTATATCTCGCTTATTTCTCGACATATCTTGATAAAACTTGGTAAATGGCTTCTTCTAGTTATAATCTACTAAATTTTTCATTAAAACCACCCAGTTTTAATATACCCGTAGCAGCAAACCTGCATACTCATTCCTCATGTTATTCTTATGGAGCTTTCAAAAACATGTCAAATCTCGCTATTTTGGATTGAAATATGTTGTTTTGCATTTGAAATTCGCTGAGTATGCAGGTCTGCTGCAACGGGGGTATTATTTGTTTATATCAATTCATATGGTTTAATTTGAAATGGTTACCGTGGTTAGAGTGGTTGCCAACAGAATTCAGCACCTACAATTGTTTTTGTACAACAGGTGAACACTGTCTTATTTAGCAATTGTGTTATTATTTAGGTTTTAAATTATTTAGTAAATTTTTAATGTTAGGTTATGTCATTGAAAACATAAAGTGTACTAAAATTTTGAGCTACATATTTTTTGGTTAAAAAACTTTTTGATCCAACTGTCAGGTTTGAACTAAATGAAACATAGCCTAAAGAAATACACGAAGAAAAGAGAGCCATCAACGAAAAAACTATAAATTACTATTCGGAAACATACAAAAATTCTAAATTTCAAGTATACAGCCTCATGATCGGTGCCAGGGGTACAAACCCAAACTTACGCAAGAATTCTGGACAAAATTTAAGCTAGAAAATCATATACTAAATTTAATTTCGCTCACAGCAGTCAAGTATTCTGTTAATATTATCAGAAGTCATCTATACAAAAATAACTAGTTTCAATTAATCAAAATTTATGTACTTTAGTATTCTTTGTTAATAAGCAAATCATGTTGATGATAAGACGATAAATAAAATATCTTTATGTTCAAAGTTAGTAGTAATAAATGGGAAAATGTCAAAACGTAGGAGAAAATGTTTGCAATTCCATATCTTATCTCATAGACGATAGATTGTATGAAAAAAGAAAGAACGAAGAAAAAGAAACACATCTAAGGGTATCACGGGAAAATTCACAGCGACAGACGCACAAGGTGATGAAAGAAATAATCAGAACAGTGATAACGGATAACCTTCGAAAGAGAGATGAAACAGAAGAAGCTGTTTTAAATTAAACACCTTTACAAGCTGGTTACAAAAGGACAGGTAACTATTATTTGGACCATGAAGGACATTATTCCAATCAAATATAGATTTCATTGAACACCCGAATGTAGTAATTTGCAAGATGGACAAAGTTTGCAGTTATTCCAAAGCAAAGAATTTCATTCAAAGTGGAAACGCAAATTATGTGCTGTTTGAAAGGACAAATAAGACTGTTACTACCAAATATGCCACTCCCGGCTTTCTCAAATACATGTATGGAGAAACATCAAAATATATTTAATTTAGACCTACACATTACATTAGACGTTATAAAGATTGCTTCCAAATTACGTCTGGGCCTTCATAAGATTTTTCAACCCAGCGAAGCGGGTTACCAACAGCTAGTTATTAAAATAAAACGTCTTGAACATGTTCAACATAAATATCGTAGAGGTATAACATAAAAAGATCTCAAATAAAAATTGTTTTAAGCAGTTTAATTGAATAGAAATGGTACAGTGCTTGCCAATACCCGTAGTCAGCGCTAGGCTCACTTGCGCCAAATTCTAAAAGCTAGCAGGAAGGCTCAATTTTACTGTTTTCAGTTATTTTCCCACAAGGAACGCCTGCGACAAAGCTTAATTTTACCACTGAAAATAATTTCAAAACAAACATAAAAGCTGTTTAGCGATTATTTATCCAAGTTTTTTTATATTATGTCGTTGAAACGTATATGGGAATTTTCCCGGATTGCTTGAAAATTTCCAGAATTGTTCTAATTCATAAGAATGGTGATGCAAATGTTGCATCGAGCTATCGAGCAATCTCTATCATTCCGACCAAAGCAAAAGTTGTCGAGAAAGTCATGCAAAACCAGCTAGTTACCTTTGTTGAAACAATCAATTTTTTCTCGCACTCACAGCACGGGTTTTGAAAGGCGAGATCTACAACAACTGCACTCACTTCTCTCGTGACGAAAACTTTGGAGGTTTTTGACGAAAAACAGTCTGTGGCTCTTGTTCTCTGCGAACTGTCGAAAGCGTTCGACGTTGTATCGCATGATATATTGTTGGACAAACTTAAGCAATATGGTGTTGGAGGCATCGTACTTAAAATATTCTGTGCCTACCTAATGAACAGACGGAAGATAGTGGCGGTGGAGGGCGCTTTCTTTGCTCCTGCTGTGATGGACTACGGGGTGCCCCAAGGCTCAATCTTGGGGCCGACCTTGTTCCTCATCCTAACAAATGATATCGGAAGGGAGGGTGAAACTCTCCTTTTCGCAGACGACACAACGCTTTGAGGCAGGGCTCAACACCCAAATGATGCGGTCGCAAAAGCTGACCAAATTTCTATTGAAGCGAGTAACTGGTTTTCGTTTAACGGCCTCAAGCTAAATGAGGACAAAGCACAAAAGCTCCTGTGTACTCTTAGTCGATCTTCACCATTATTAGATCCCCCAGTAAAGTTGCTTGGCTTTACAAAGCTTCAAAGCTTACATGGGACTACCACATCGATGCAGTATGTCTTAAACTTGGTAGAACCATTTCCCTCTTACGAATAGAAAACTCAAACATCAAATCACAAAGCAATAACTCTTGTTAGTATATTTCTCATTGTTTCATATTCATTTAAACTATGGCATCCAATTATGGGGCCATGCTTCCGGATGCACAAAACTTTTAAAGTTGCAAAAGCAGGCCTTGAGAATACTGTTAAATAGTAAAATAAACGCATCTTGCAGACCACTCTTTAAAGACTCATATATTTACATTGTTCAACCAGTATATCTTCAATTGTCTACTCTACGTAAAGTCAAACCAGATCAGCTATGAGACCAGAGGTGAAATGCACAACCATGACATCAGGGGTGCCCGAAGATTGAACACGGATCGCTGCAGGCTGGCTAAGAGGAGGGACAGTTTCCCAGCCATTGCTGTCATGATACCAAGTAAGTTCACTTCATTAGAAGAAAAGTTTTTTCAAGCAAAAGTTAAGAAAGTATTACTGGACAATCTATATTACTTAGTGACTGAATTTTTTGAAGGCATCGCCACAATATAGTGTCCACCGCCATCGCAACGTATTCAAACATATGTTTTATTAGTTTTAGTATTTTTGACGCTATCTATCCGGCCTAGGCTGGTCATTGATGGAGAGGGGGTAATAGGTAATAGGTAATGTTATATGTTTTCATGAATTTTTATTCATTTCTACTGGCCCTCCAGAATGTAAGAAAACAGAGAATTATACTACTATAATCGATTTTCTCGATTTTTTCATTTTATTTAGGTATCACCTCAATTATAGTATCTTTACTCCAAACAATACCGTATCAAGTAGGCAAACTCGGAAAACGGCCTGTGCGAATATCTTTTTGAGGCCATTATTTTGATAACAGTCCACCAACCGCAATAAAATTGCTATGCGTTTTAAATTTTCAACTTAGAGAACATACTACATTTAGCTATAGCCTTGTTGAGCCCCTCAAAACGCATTTTTTAAGTGATTATACTTTCTCGTGGAATGAATTGGGAAATTTCGTTTTTCAAATATAGAATAAAAACTACTAACTTTATAAGAAAATGTTGAATAAATAATGTATTCCAAAATTATCTTTAAAACAAAAAAAAGTTTATCAGGATCTGAATACCAGTACAGGAGTTATAGAGCATTTTTTAATATAATGGCGGCCATCTTTAATGGCTGATATTGGGGTGTTCTACACGAATTCAAGGTTGGTCCTTCGGGCAAAAAAACTCCTACTGGTATCTTCTTTACACTTTCCAAGTGGTTAAGCTGCATCAAAGAGTGCATGATTTTGGTGAAAATTTACGCAAACCACACGTACTGTAACTTGTCTGGCGGAACATCAGCCTGGCGGGGAACCGACGTAATTTGAATAGCAAATCAGAGATCCGGATTTCGTTGATAGCGGCCCGCGCCAAGCGGGTTTGGACACACGGGCTGGGCAGCGTCCGTTGTGATGGCCACCGTTGGTGCAAGATTGGTTGGTTCTTCGAGTTTGAGATGGTTGAGAAATATTAGTTTTGAAAAAACTGTTATTCATTAAACTCGGTTTTTTATACCTCCACGGTTTTAAATGTTTCAACTCATCCACTCATAGCTACCGCTTTTTTTTCTTTTACAAAGAAGTAAAATTAGTCAACACGCTGAGCTATCACTTACGAGCAACTTAATAGGATATTTATTTTGCTTCTTATCTAATAAACGTAAAACTAGTCACATTTTTTTTCGGGGGGGGGGGGGGTATTGTATTCAGTATAAACCTGAATATTTTTTGTATATCGTTAAAAACTTTACTTTTTACTCATTTTACCTAAGTCATATTTCTTAAGACATAAAGTATTGTTTTATTAAAATTAGGATCTGATAAAAATCACAATTTTATTGCCGTTGCTTCAAACTATTTGTTTTAGATCGGGATAAAATGTAAAATTATAGCTCAGTTAGAAACTTGCACTGATTTTACACAAGACAAATATTTGGCTTATGATAGCAACCATTTCTATCACTAAAAACGGGTCGTTTTACTTCCCAACGGCAACTAATTACTTAAATACCATCTTTAATTCAGAGCCCAATGACGACTGCTCGTTAGGACTGTAATATTTAAAAATTGTTGGGTTCAGTTACATTTTCCAAGACCCAGAATTAGGCAATATTGAAATACAGTCCCCACTTTGTAACCCGATGCTATTTGCTCTTAGCTTACTCTGGCTTGATGGTGAATAATCTAATGGTTTTACTCATACAGTCTTAATAATTTTTGTAGTTTTATTTCAAAATTCGTAATGTAAAATACTTTAGTGTCACGTTTGAATTACATTTAGGGTAAGTATTGTCTCACAATGCATTGTATAATTATTTCACTGAAACTGTTTGACATCAAAAGTTTGAATATTCTTACTTAGAGTTCAATAACTAGATCGTCATTTAACATCGCAGCTTAAGTGTTTATTTTAAGTTTATTATTCATTAATTTATCTTCATCATCGTTTGGATAGACAGTTTTTTTTCCTGGTCAATGTTTATTTTACGTGTCTATATGTATGACTCTTCTTATTTCGTTACTTGAGCTTACATTTACCCAATTTACTATTTTTTATATTCATCAAAAATGTCGAATGTTGAGTAAATTTGGAAATAACATTTATTTATTGATACTAAAAAAATAAAATTAGGCTTCCATTAAGAATGCTGGAGGTGTATTTTATATTTATAAGGAAATGACTACTTAAGATTAATGCACATATAAATATGAAATAAGTATTGTTTTGTTTACATTTTACAAAACCTTTACATTTTAAGCAACCTATTATTTAAGTTTGATCACAATTAGTTTACTTTATGAGTTCAAACAATCATTTGTACAAATTCGTGCTGTCTCCATCCAATTCCTAAACACGTGTTGCAAGGTACGTCTTTGGATTTCTTGCATTAAATTTGATATGTTTGTTTTGAGGTGCTGAATATCCTGTGAATTGTTTTTTAGGCCTTACTTTTTATGAATCCCCAAAGAAAATTATATAGTGGGGTCAAATCCGGAGCTCTTGGGGGGGGGGGGGGTATAATCATTCACTTTCGGTTTGCGATGTTAATCAAGTTTGGGGTTGCGTTAAAAACACCCTGTATAAGACAATTAGTTACCATCCAATATGAGCGGTTCAAATATAGTATTTTAAAAGCGTAATCCTTATTGCATGTTATTCTAACATATAAAATACGCACGAATTCAGCGTTGAAGTCTTGCAATTTTTATACACGTTTAACACTTGTGTAGAAGATACCTGTAGAAGTATTTTTGTCGTGGACGTCAGCTTTTAGTTTCACAATGTAGTATAACCACAGTAACTAGAATAGTTACCGTGAGTATAACCATGATGTGTGTACGTTAGCGTCAATTGTGAGTAGTCAATTACATAGTTAGTTGTAATAGATTATTAGGCCTACTATCGAATGTAGTTCATTGCTATACTTTATTTTCGGTCGTAAAACTCGTTAATCTTACCAATCGATAGTTCAATGTATTCGATACATCGATTAGTTATCGTTTAATGGCTTATATAGTAGTGTTTACATGAATTATAGTTTGGTTCTTTGAGGAAAAGTACTTCTACTCTTATTTTCTGTACACTCACCAAGAGGCAAAATTGTAATAGATTGCGAAACTTTTGTTAAAATTCACAATAATCACACTTACCATAACGTAAAACTTGTATGAATTCTTTTAGCTCTTCCTATCCGAAGGAAGTTGATCAATGTACTAAGATCTGCCTTAATGCGTGTTCTTCAACTACACTTTTGATTTTGCTAAAGTTAACAAACAAGTATTAAGTATCAAAGTTGTTACAAATTGGGATGGTGAAGAAATAATTTTCTTATATTTTCTGTAACGAGCAATATTAGTGCTCGTTAGGACTTTGTCGTAAAAAGAAGACCAATTCTAAGTTCTGATCCACGAAAAAACTTATGTATTCAACATTTATTTATAGGAGATTAAATATTTACTTACAGCAACCATTGTGTTGTTTTATTATTCTTCGCTTTTTATTTGTTTTGTAAAACGTAGCAATAAAACGTGATGTAATTTCGCAGTGTCTTACTTTACTGTTTGTTAGTCATCACAAATTTTTGTACCGATGTTTTATCACCCCGATATTACTGTTTTCTTTTTTTATTTACTAGTAAGTGTTAGTGGCTTCAATACTTCTAAAATTGGCAACAATGTTCCCATTTTTGGCTAAGGCTTTTCTTCCTCCTTCCGGGTCTTAGCTCGCAGTCTTTCTTTCTTCTTTTCCAGGCTATTCGTGCCAGCCTCTTATTTTCTTCGACCTCAATATATATTTTGCGTCATACCAGTGGAAATTATTCACGTTTTGGTCAGGAGCGGCCCGAAACGGGTCGTTTTACTTCCCAACGGCAACTAATTACTTAAATACCATCTTTAATTCAGAGCCCAACGACGAATGGCAACTGGACCCAGTTTCGATCCTGGTCAGGACTCAAACCTGCGACCCTCAGGTTTTGAGCTGAGCGCTTCATCCATTCGGCTATCAAGTCGATTATTATCATCCGGTTTGTGGCGCTATTCCCATTCTTGGTGTCTTTCCTTCTTCTTCTACCAAATGGCGAATCTGTGACAAAGGTTTGAATATACCTCAGGGCTTAGTCGTCGCCGGGTGATATTTAAAACATTAAATTGAGGTTCATACTGAAATCTTCTACAAAAGAACTTAGGAAACTAAAATCAAGCTGGACGTAATTATCTTCCCCCTTGGGGCTAGTCAAAACTTCCTACTTATCTGTTTGAGTTCTCTCCATTTGTTTAAGTTTCCTTACAATGTTATTTGAGGATGTTTCCTTGATTAACTATGCTAAATTATTGAGATCATAATAGATTTTTCTCAGATTAGATTTACCAATTAAATTCACTCGCTTAAATTTTTTAGATTCAAGATATTACAACTTGGGAATTAAAAATAAGTTGTGTTATAATTTATAGCTAATAATTTTTTTTTCAAATAAATAGATAAAATTACCTTATCCAATCACTAGTATTAAGACGACATATTTCGCTGCTTAGAACATCATCAGGTCTTATGAGTATGCAGCCAAATTAACCAATGTATTGTTACATTGTGGCAAGTCAATGCCTATGCTGCGTTTAAAAAAAGACTAGAAAGAATCGAATACTTCAGTGCATGATCAGTATTGTTTCAGTCAGTGATAGTGAAATAGTGCTGGCCAGCATACTCCAGTTTTAATAAGTTTGAACCATTTTAGCATAATGTCAACTTTTTATTATCACACTGTAACAACATTCTAATGAATCAATTGACTTACCACAATGTAACAATACATTGATTAATGTGGCTGCATACTCATTAGACCTGATGATGTTCTAAGGAATGGAATATATCGTCTTTAGAATACAAGTGACTGGATAAGGTTATTTTATTTATATTTATTATATATTCAAATCCAGGGTCACAATGAATACTATAGTGTATTTTTTATCACACATTTCCTTATTGTTGCTTAGATCATCCTTTTAAATTCGTAGGTGATATGCCAATGAAAAGGTTATAGCTTGATATATTAATTCTTCTTTAGGTGGTAATTATTGCATGATAATTTTACTTTGGTATTTCAGTTTCAAAATTTACGCAGCATAGGCCTTTTGGAAAAGAAAAATTATTTTAACGTTGGTGTCATATTGGGAATTATTTACGGTTGGGTTAATTACAACACAACGATAAAAGCTTTGTTATTTTAAATATATACAGTTTATTCTTAGTACATGGATCCAAGTTGATGAGCAGGAAATGAATCCTTTGACCGATTACGTTAAAATGCCAACGTTTATGATGTAACAACGTATGTAGCAGTTGTGTTATAACTGCAATAATTCCAGACTTTTCTACTCTGGACATTCCACTATTATGATGTGATTTAACAACCATAACAAAAGGTAGAACCAATATTTCATTAAAATCTGTACTTGAACTTTATAAGCTTAAAATAATTTAACTTTAAATAGAACCAAAAGAGTTTAAGGTTTTTTTAAATATATTTCCTTTTAACTCTTAAGCAAGTTCCATCGTCAAAAGTCTTAGAACTAAAATCTGAAACAAAATTGCTCAGATAATAATTTTTTTGGAATATATTTTTAATCCACATAAATGGTACCAGAGAGTTACAATTTTACCAGTTCTTACTTTGCGTCCAAAAAAAAGACAGAAATAATATTTGTGCAATGTAGTAGTGAACTGGATTTTGTTTTAACCGCTTCTTCTTGTTGATAACCCGTTTTAATCTACTGCACATGCATATAAATACTGTTTATAAAACTTGTGTACTTGCATTGGCCTATTACAATGATGCCCTTATTACCAGGCGAGCCTCTTGAAAGTTTTGGTTGTAAAAGGATCTATGTACTACTGAGGTAAATAATTTTATATTATATCATTGATCATTGATTGACCGTACCTCCTATGATACTTATACCTGTAAAATATGACTGTAGGTTTTGAGACATGGTATATTTTATGTCAACAGATTTATTTAACAGTTATTTAAAGCAAAAATACTAATAAAAAATGGAGTAAATTACTTAAATTTGAAGCATGTGGTAATGGTTCACCTTTCCATGGCAATTTACTGGGCAGACAACCCTCGGTTTCTTAAAAAGTTAACGAAATTAAAACGAGTCATCAGAACTATTACACTAATCGTTTGGGTGCACAAAAACATATACTAAGTAAAATACTACTAATTTCAATTACAGTTTTTTTCAACTGTAAATTACCAATGTTACTGGACTAAAGACTAGAGAGAATCAATCCAATCCTTCATACAAAATTATTTACCTGAAATAGAAAATAAATATTTAAAAATTAAACACGGTTTTACGTCTTCTAAACTATATTAATTCACTCAAGTTTCAAGCAACTTTAAAGTATCCGTACACCTCCTAACAAGTCATGACAATTTATTAAAACGCTTTATAATGCTCAAACTTTGCTATTACAATGCTTAAAGATATATTAATTTCAGGGAAGATTTTCCTGGTTATGATATTAAAAAATTAGAAATTTATGAAGGGATGGGGATTTTGTAACACCTTAAACTGTACCTTTAAATAATCCAATAAAATATAATTAATGATAATTAGTTTTGTTATTAGGCTGAGTAAACTGCAGCAGCAAGGACAAAGATTTTACTTTAACATATAAGTTTAACCTCATAGCTTTGAGAAACTTATCATTTAATTTTGTTCCTGTACACACACATCAAACAGGAAAATAAGTTGGAACAACTTTGCTTGTTTGAATTGGTTCTGGAGAATTTTGGCCTTATTGGTGGTGGAAAGTTGAGTAAGCTAGAAGGTTTGACTAATCCAGATAGCTTCATTTGGGTTAAACTTAGTTAACCTATTTTGTTTTACATGAAAACTAATTTAAAAGTTAATACTTAAATTTAGCAAAATCAAGCAACTACTTAAATTTACTTCATTACAATTAAAATACCAATAAATTCGGTTATTTAGTTTGCAAAATTAACAAATTTAAGTATAAAAATAATTTTGTTTTCGTTTAAAGTTTATTTTTAGGACAAAACCTCTTCTTTCGTATCATTAGATACTCCAAAATAACTAAGGTAATAAACGCATTATCCTTTCTGTAACATCTAAAATACATAGGGAATCCATTAAAAACATTTCAGGATTTCGAGAGGTGATTCCGAATATCTAAACTAGGAAAAAGTTTATGTGAAGTTATGTTGTTTGTTCGACGAACGAAATAGGACTTCTGAAGCTAAAGTTCCATTGCAATTTTACAAAAAAGTTTATTTATGAGACATCTTTAGCGGCCCAATTACAAACCACAGATAAGCATAATGTCCTAAAATGTATAACCCAAATATCCGCCATATTCTATTTTTCATCAAATATTTTTACCTACGAAGTTTTTCAACCGATTTTTTCGAAACTCGGTATGTACCTATAAATAGTCAAGGTTAGTTTGTTTATTGACTGGTTTTATAATTTTGGTGTCATTAGATTGGAAATTAAATTTTCTAAATATCGTTATTCTTTATAATTGTTTGTAAAATGTGTCATTTTTGCAGTGTTTCAATTTAAAGATTTTAAACGGCTGCCATTTTGAAATTTACTTAGACATCATGTTAATTATTTTTCCATAAACTGACCTTGACTATTTATAGTTAGTTATAGGTACATACCGAGTTTTGAAACAAATCGGTATGACAATTTCGGAGATAAAAAATATTCTGTGAAAAATACAAAATGGCGGATAACCGGGTCAATATGAATTTAACGACATACTTTCATATCTACTTTTTTCTTAGTTTAACTGTAAGGAAACACCTCCTAAAATCCTTAACGTTTTAACAACAACCTTAGGTTTTTAATGGACATCCTGTATAAAGCCGTTTTTGAAGTTGACATGAGTTTAAGTGGAATCTCAATCACCGTTTACAACAATGATGTTGGTGATATAGTTTTATCGGAATAAGTATTTTCTTTCTAAATAGTACCAAAAAAACGCCTAAATTATTTTGAACTACATTTTGCTTTTCTTATGTAGGCATATTCTTCAGATCGATAAGCAAGGGAAATTCACATTTAGTCTGGAATTATGTGGGGAATGTGCCAGGTGTTCTCAACTACTATCAACCTGTCGTTTTGAGTGATCACAAATAACATATTTCTTATTAAATATATCTTACGGTATTATCTTATTATCTTACGGTAATACTGTAAAGTGATAGTATGGATTTATATCTAATTCATGTTTTGAATATTATTTATAATAGTGTTTTGATACTTTTGGACGTTGTCAGTAAATATTTACTGTGATAATATTTTCCATATTATAATATGATCTCAGGTTCGTTCATCACAATCATTTTCGAGACTTAAGCTTCTTGACAAATTCTTGACAAATAAAAGGGGTTCTCTCCTTTACTGATCAGATTTAAGTACTAAAGATCTTCAAAAGCCAAAACCAACTATCACAAGGCATAACAGAATTGTAACAAAAGATCATCTTTAAATCATAACGTACTGCAGATACCGCAGCGGCTTCACGCCCTGAAAGAAGTGATTTTTAAACAAATTGTGTCATACAAAGTTAAATTTTACAAATTAATAAATTACCTATTTATTTTAATCATATATCATATATGCACTGTAAATTAAATTCATTCCAGGTTATCATTATCATATTGAATTCCTTACATTCCTTTTTTAGGGTAATGATTGAATAAATACCTTCATGTAATATTCTCATTTATCATTGAATACCATTAGTTTTGGATGAACTTATTATTTTCATGTCATTAGATGAACCTATTTTAGTTCATCTCATACTTACTCCGATGGATATTGTTATCTATGGAAAGAAATTAAACATATGAATTTAGAATATTACTACCCTGATTTATAAACAGAATTGTTGTTCTCCTGAAGGAAGACCAAAGTTGGTCGTTTGACGTTAACTTTCTGTTGGAAAATAAAAACTTTTCTCATCCCTTTACTGGCATTAAGCTTGAGAAGTTAAACAAGAGCAAAGGATTTACACACAATAAAACTATCTCGAGAGACTTATACATAAACAATACAGCTTTTAATACTTCACTTGTCCGTACAATGTTCACAGAAGACGCCTGAAGTTTGGACGTATAAACGGAATAGGACAATTGGAGTTAAAGTTCCATTTTTTTAAGTACGAGTTTTTCATAGTTATCAGAAAAGTATACCTATATTAATGTATATAATAACTAAGAACAATGAATATTAATTTGTTACAAATTTATTGAATAAACTAGTATAAAGAAATTGTTAAATCGGATTTAAGAAAATGAATTGTATTTTTTAGAATAACACCCATTTGTTTCTGTTGCAAATACATATTACAAATGAATTTTTTTTCAAATAAGTCCAGGTCTACAGGATTGAACATTACTTCTTTGAACGATATTGGGTATTGTTGTATGAATTAAAGTTTAATGAAATATCGCCCTGCCCCTTATTAACGTTTAATGAATGTTTTCACGTTTGGAAAAATGGGAACATTTCATATAGACAAAATAACTACTTAAATGAATGTTAGCTAAATAAAGTATTTTTTTTTCTTGCGACAGAAGAAAAATCGCAAAATAGGGTTTTAGTAGCAATATTGTTGTGTCGGCAACATTTTTTGGGGTCACGACTTGTGTTGGCTGTCTCAGGACGGACCCACATATCATAGCAATATCAGGTGGTAGGAACTTTTTACATTTTTTACTACAAGTTTATGGAACAAACATCCTTCATTTTTCCTCTAAGGTAAATTGCAAGTATGTTAGGTGATAAAAAAAATTTAGGCCTAAATTGGTTTTCTTTTGTAAACTTATATTACATGAACATTTACCAGGATCAAAAATGAAAGTTTTATTGGGGGTCTAAATTCTTATAAAGCAATATATATTAATCAAAACGGAATATCAAGATATTCCGTCCATTGGTACAAGTACCGATTAGTTTGGCTGTTTCACGAATAAGCAAGCCGTTTCGGGTGCTTACTTTTTCAAACAAAATTAATACAGTTGCTATAATTGGTAACATTTTTGATACCTATATTTATCAAAAAATTAATAAAAACTATTAGTATCCAAATTGAGTGTCTTTTTAGAAAAGTTTTAAAATATAGGTTTCTCTTCTTACGTTAACCATGTAACATAAAACTAAAAACAGTATGGTCTTTTTTATGAAAAACAGTCAAGACAATACAGCACCTTCTCAGGTTTCCTGTGACACTGTGTTTAAATTGATATTGTACTTTATGGAAACTCTCAACTATACCATGAAAGACCTAAATTTTGATCTTAGATATCCTAAATATGTTACTTTTGGGCTGGATTTTCCGAGATCGAAAGATAACTTCACACATACTATGTTTTTATCATTGGGGTTGAAAAAAGGCAATTTACTTCAAGGTAATTATACTCAACATATACTTCTTTACTGTCATTACATAAATCGATTTTAATGTGTACAATTTTCCCTTTAGATAGTAGTTTTACTGATACAGCAATGCTCCTATTTATTTTCAATTTATTGTCAGCATAACATACCATACAATAAAAGAAATGCTTTTAATTTATTGTCAAATTGTTTTTTTTATTAGAGTTCAAATTTGAATTCGGGCGAAACACCTATAATTGAAATCTGCAATGGTGAAAATTTATTTTTATTTTCCCTAAGTATTCTTTTTGAATATTATGTTTAAAATGAGTATGAAAGTGATTAATAATAATTATTTATTAGTATATTCTGTATTATTATATCCCCAAGCAGCAATGCAAAGAAATCCCACTATCTCTATATGCGGCTGATGTTTGAGGTTGTCTTCCATGTTGTCGGATTCCCGACATACTCTCACACCTTAAACCCCAACTTGGAAATGTTAGATACTAGGATTAATTTAGCTGTTTATAGATATACTGTTTTAATAATATAAATTAATGCAATGCACCTTTTTGGGTTTATACGATATGATGTTTTATTGTTGTATTTTTTTATTAATACGTTTGTACTTAAGTACTCTCTTAATGTGTAACACGCATTTATAGTGATCGTGAATGTGTGTAATGGGAAACAGAAGCGTTTAACAGTAGGCTTACCTGGTGGACTGAGCCCTGTTTGGTAGTTATTTTCCCCATTTTATAATCTATGTCTCAACCTTAACCTTTTCACTTTTTCAAGACGTACTTCTTAAAATGGACACAGGTATAAAATATTATATTATTTTTATATAAAATATAAAAATATTACAGTTTTTAGCGAATTTCCCCTGTAGGAAAGAAGCGGTTACCGTAGTACTCATGAATGGCTTAGGTGAGACCATGAACACTTTTTCGTTTTGGGGCCCACAGATACAAAAAACACAATTAGTTCAAATTTATATACATATATATTTGCATTTGAAATTCGTTAAGTATGCAGGTGTGCTGCTACGGGGATGTTATGGATTTCCACAGTTAACATGTAATCTACAACAATAGTCGGATCAGACTACGAAGACAATGCTGATATTTTTGCCTGATTTTATAATTTTATAATTTAACATTACCCATTCAGCATGGGGAAAAATAAAGACAATAAGGCAAATAAACGAGGCAGACAGAATTGTGATATGTACACTTATAATGGCTTAGGACTACAACATTCATAAATCAAACAATAAAACGAAAATTGACACATTTACTGTTACTTACACATTTCTAGTAAGAACTAAGCATGTAAGAATGTTGCAACACTCAGCTGATCGCCGTAGTATAAACGATTGTAGCTACCAGGATGCAGGTGCTAATGGCAGAACGAAACAAAAAGGATATTTTTGATTACTTACTAAGTTAATTAAATAGATGAGTATAGTCTGGAAATTTGTTACTTCAGCAGGGGGAAAAAGTTTAGTGTATTTCGAGAGTAAATCACGTTTTCTCACTCGTGAAAACTGTCGCCCTCGACAAGCTTGGGCACCAACATTTTCACCAATGAGACAATGTTGTACTTAACTCACTCAACACACAAATAACTATCGTTAGCCATTAAATGTCAGCCTATTAATTTTTAATAATCTTGTACAAGAGAATTTAATTCAGCAACTCCAGCTATTATATTGTTAAGCAGAGCAAAATGTTATGCAAGAAGTTATACAAAGGAACCATAAATTATTTACATCCGAAAGAGGACCCGAGGTAATGACGTCATTGTGTTGAAAATGTATTAACAAACTCAATTACCGACAGGAAAAGAGCTTTGTCTGAAGATTCCGCGAAATAAGATTCAAATTCGGCGAGAGCGTACAAGTGGTTTGACATCAAGTTCTTCGGTTTGAAAAAAATGGAATTAATTAATTGTAAAATGTTATTAAGTCCGAAAATGTGTACACAGTATCGTTAAAACAATTTACCAAAGAGCATCTTTGAATCCCTTGAACCTTTTATTAATGTATTTTTTGAAAGGGTAAAACATTTAATATAAATCAAAGAATTTATTTTATATTAGATTCCAAACAATCCAATTTAATTAAATTTAAACAAAAAAAATCACAAGTCAAATTACAACTGATGACATCGATACGTAAGCCAAGATCTCTAAATTCCGTACCATATATTTTTCTATATGAATTTTTGAATTTTTGGTGGTGGTCTAATAGCATGAGCAATATGTTAAAGAAACTATCTAATTTTTATGAGCTATGTCCATAGTACTTAAATAATAATTTTTTATAAATAAATTATAAATAATTAGAAAAATTCAATAATTTATGTATTGTGAAGAGTACTATAGTTATATTGAAATAGAAATGAAATGTTATTACTGATCAAAGACACAAACGTTTTACTAATTAAGATATTAGTAAGTCTTACATAAATAAAATAGAGACAAATTATATAGAGATAGAATACTGATCAGGGCAGCTCTTGAAAACAAACTCAAAATGAATTTATATTGAGCTTTACCTGACAAACTAGAATTCAACGAAGGGACTAGTTTATCTTACGTTTATTACACAATTATATACAATCAATACATGGGATCTTCAGTTTTTCACTGCCCAAACTAAAAACTAAGTAAACTATTTTTATTCCATTATCAAATAATTTGTTTATTCAAAGCATTGGACAGTTGATTCTGCTGTGAATGATTATATTAAGAATAGCATATAAATTATGTGCCTAATACAAAAGACGTATATATCTGTTTGTGTATATATATATATATATATATATATACAAATATATTAGGCATATAAAAAAATTATATGAAAGAAATTTTAAAAATATAATGCAAATATGAAATACGATGTGTTTAACGAACAAATATATATATATATATATATATACATCGTAACAACTATATAAAAATATTGTCTAGATATCGTTTAACTAAATCGTATTATTTTTTTGCATTATATTTTTTTCTCTCTGTGAAGACTATTTTATAATGATCCTGACTATAAAAAAACATTAATAGTTTATTCAGAGGTGGTTGACGCTGCAATTTATGTTTCAATTTGGTACTACCACTTTTAATTTCCAGATCTTACAGGATCGATTCCAACTAAATACAGCTTAATATTAAGATTTTTTTGTAAATTAATTTTTTTTGGTATATAAAACAAGCCACCTAATTAGGGTTAAATTACCACAACCTATTTAACTGCAATTCCATTAAAGCCATAATGTTTGTAGCATTGAGCAAATGCAAGTAAATATACGCATCAGTGATGATGTACCCACTGTATCAGCGGCAGAGGTACACAGAGCTGTGTCCGATTCATTAAATGATGGAGGTAAACAGACGGCCTCTATTTGCCTTTTCGCAGGTTTGTGATTAATTCGGATCTATTCATCGCCAATAATTCACCTTATTCTCCTTAGTTGCTCAAAATATGAAAAAAGGATACGACTATTATGTGTTTTTGTATTAAAAGGTTTATACTCTTTCGTGATATGCCTAATTTTAAATATTTCTCAAATGAAAGCAAAAAAGGTTAATGCTCTCCATTTGAAAAGCGAAGGAAGAGATATCAAAGAATATGATATATATGTCTACTGATGTCTCCTATATATGTTCCTATCTTGAATCATCTTTAATAGTTTATTATTAATGATATTCCAAAACATATGAAACAGAAATAGTCTAAAAAATCACTTGTTGAAAAGTTTCTATTGTACTAAAATAGACAACAAAAATAGTGATACAAAATCAAGGTTGGTTTAGTCTGAAGTCATGAATATGTATATTGCCACTATCTTAAATGGAAAATACTCCCGTTGCAGCATACCTGCATTCTCATCGAATTTCAAATGCTTGAATGTCCACGTAGCTCTGCAAAAATCAACGATCGTCCGTAAATAAGCATGCAAAAATATTCCCCTTAAGAATAACAAGGGAAGTAAGTATGCAGGTCTGTTGCCACAGAAATTTTAAAATAAGGGATTTCAGGCTTTGATCCAGTAGATCTCAACTAGATAAAGCCACATGCCAAGTTTGATCAAGATATGATGAAAAATAAACGAGCTGTGCAATTAGTTTTGTTTATTTCCGATAATGTTAACGTTGAGGAGGTGAGTACGCAAGTTTGCAGCCTCAGGAATCTAAATATTTCGGAATTTTAGGTCATATTCAATTAGATCTTAACTAGATGAAGACTAGACCAAGTCCTACCAAGACTAAGTGGTAAAGTATCCAAGTTAACTAGACCAAGTCTTACGAAGTTTTTTGAGAAATAGACAAACTACACAACGTTTTTTATTTCTCTCAAGGCACATCGGAAATGAGTGTTTAGGTTTGTTTCCATGAAAATGTAACCATCCGGGATTTATATTCATACAAATTTGATCGAATGGTGTTTTTGGTATCTGGAGGCACCAAAACGAAAAGCCATGATGGTCCCGAGCTTAGTCTTACTATGAGGCCTACAGTAATAGCTACTTCCCTATAGGGGAAATTCGCTAAAAGAGGATTTTATTAACAGGAGTTATAAAAAACTAAGTCTAAAGATATTTATTTTATTGAAAAAGTTATAAAAATAAAGGAAGACTTTTTTAATGGCTAGGATTTCCCCATAGTGAAAATATAGTTTGATAAATATAAAATATGTAGGCTATCAAAGTAAAACATATCAGCTATAGAAGATGATACTTCAGTGTAAGTATAATCACCTAATTTATTTACGTATAAAAAGCCTATTATACAATATAACAGGGATAAACCGCACTATCTGTAACGCGGACTGTATTCGCGACGGCACAGATGACAGTCACTTTTGGCACAATGCGTTTTTATTATAAATAAGACACCTGACATTTGAATCTGGACTTAGGGTTTTTATTTAAGTTATTTATTAAATATTTTAATAACCTCGGACATTTGAAATCTAGGGCAAGAGATGTGCTACCCAATTCAAGGTATTTAACTGATTATTCTGATGTTTTGAAAAATTTTAATCAAGTTTTATGTTTTTATGTTTTTTTACTTTCACATGCAGAGGAAGGCAGGTCGTCAACATGAAAGAGGACAGGTTAATTAGCGGTAGAGTATGCAAGTGCTCTTTCACTGTGTAAGCACAAAACAAATAAATCCACTGTGTAAGTGGTATTTTAATTTAATTCACAAACAAATAATTCAGGATCTTGTTAAATTATGACTATTGTATGTGCACTGAAATATATTAAAACGATTTTGTTTCAGGTCAAATCATGTTTATTGAATGCTATATTGTTGATTGCTTTTTGTTTTCGAGTTACCGTTACATGATGACAGTGAACTGGTTGGTAGCATATAATGACATAATTTCTTGGTCGTATAAATGTCACTAAATCGGTCATAATACATTATATACATTATACATACATTACACATTGCTTGAAATGGAGACCTACCCAGGTAGGTATATTTTAGGCCAAGTATGAGTGACAGATGAGTGAAGGATGATTGTGGCGCGATCTTGAAGTCTTGTTACTAAGCCCGACATGTTCCTTAGTCAGGACTGTTGATTAATAGCCGAACAACCAATTGCACCTAAAGGACCTACATTTTAGCGAATTTCCCCTATAGGGAAGAAGCTGTTACCGTAGGTCTCATGGTAAGACCTAACCCTAAAACCATCATAACTTTTCTTTTTGAGGTCCTCAGATGCCAAAAACACCATTCGTTCACTTTCATAAATATATATATATATATATATGTGTGTGTGTGTGGGTCTTTAAGCACGATAACTTGCGCAAAAATGGTCCAATCGGAATGAAATTTGGCATAGACGTGTAAAGTAGTAATTATTCGGACGAGTTCGTAAACCAGCCCGATCGGACCACCGGAAGGGGGGGGTAAAGGGGGGTAAACCCCCCCAAAAATTGGTTTTTTGAGATTTTTACATAGAAAAATAAAATGTTTCAAATTTTTATTGGCACCATTGAATTCAGCCCAAAAAAACAAACAATTTAGTACTCTGAATCATGGCTCTATGTCCATTGGTTGCCGAGATATTGAAAGTGGTAAACACAGTACGTTGTCCCAATGTTAACCTTATGGGAAATAAGTAAAATTCTATATCTCGCTTATATCTTAACATATCTTGATAAAACTTGGTAAATGGCTTCTTCTAGTTCAGATCTACTAAATATTGAACTAAAACCACCCAGTTTTAATATACCTGTAGCAGCAAACCTCCATACTCATTTCCCATGTTATTCTTATGGAGCTTACAAAAACATGTCAAATCTCGCTATGTTGGATCGAAATATGTTGTTTTGCACTTGAAATTCGCTGAGTATGCAGGTCTGCTGCAACGGGGGTATTAATGTAATAACATAATTAGGCCTTTTCGATAAAGCTTAAATAAAATGAAAACCCAAACCAGCTGCTACTGGTAAATGGGCTTTTAAGTAGCCCAACAAATGACCTAAAAATGGCCAAACAAATATAACCTAATGATTTTTACAATGCTAAAAATCATCATACTTCATTCATACTTGAATTTTAGTAATATTTATCTTTATCTACGTCTGGATGGCACGATGAGAAGTGATGAGAGTCTTTCATATAGGTTTAATACCTTGCTCATTCGGCTCTAAAGTGTTTTAGGTGCTTTCTCACTATAAAAGATTTCTCCGAGTATACATTAAAACCAACTTAAAGTTGTTGTTTATTTCAGAGTTGGGTTGAGGTTTCTAACAACTGTTCCCAAGCTTTTGATCCAATCATCGTAGTGTTGATCGCAGATTGGTATTTTTGTATAAAAAAATCTATTTCAAAAGATTTGTAATTAATTGCAAATAATTCATCATCTGCTATATTTTATGCTACTAATTTTACTGTGGTGTTTTTTAACGTACAATAGTAAATTCATTACTACAGGTAGCGGAAATACCCCCGTTGCAGCAGACCTGCATACTCAGCGAATTTCAAATGCAAAAAACATATTTCAATCCAACATAGCGCGATTTGACATGTTTTTGAAAGCTCCATAAGAATAACATGGGGAAAGAATATGCAGGTTTGCTGCTACGGGTATATTAAAACTGGGTGGTTTTAGTATTTTTTTTATTTAGTAGATCTGAACTAGAAGTAGCCATTTACCAAGTTTTATCAAGATATGTTGAGTAATAAGCGAGATATAGAATTTTACTTATTCCCCATAAGGATAACATTGGGACAACGTACTGTGTTTACCACTTTCAATATCTCGGTAACCAATGGACATAGAGCAGTGATTCAAAATACCAAATTGTTTGTTTTTTTTGAGCTGAATTCAATGGTGCCATCAAAAGTTCGAGAAATTTTGTTTTTCTGTGTAAAAAACTCAAAATACCCATTTTTAGGGGGGTTTACCCCCTTTTACCCCCCCCCCCCCTTCGGGTAGTCCGATTGGGCTGGTTTACGAACTCGTCCGAATAATTACTACTTTACAGGTCTGAGCCAAATTTCATTCCGATCGGGACATTTTTACAGCCGCTATCGTGCTTAAAGACACACACACACACACACACACACACAGATATATATGTATGATACCCCCGTTGCAGCAGACCTGCATACTCAGCGAATTTCAAGTGCAAAACAACATATTTTGATCCAACATAGCGAGATTTGACATGTTTTTGTAAGCTCCATAAGAATAACATGAGGAATGAGTATGGAGGTTTGCTGCTACAGGTATATTAAAACTGGGTGGTTTTAATTCAATATTTAGTAGATCTGAACTAGAAGAAGCCATTTACCAAGTTTTATCAAGATATGTTGAGAAATAAGCGAGATATAGAATTTTACTTATTTCCCATAAGGTTAACATTGGGACAACGTACTGTGTTTACCACTTTCAATATCTAGGCAACCAATGGACATAGAGCCATGATTCAGAGTACTAAATTGTTTGTTTTTTTGGGCTGAATTCAATGGTGCCAATAAAAATTTGAAAAATTTTATTTTTCTATGTAAAAATTTCAAAAAACCCATTTTTGGGGGGGTTTACCCCCCTTTACCCCCCTTCCGGTGGTCCGATCGG
The DNA here is from genome assembly GCA_035578135.1 of Flexamia atlantica. Taxonomy (NCBI): domain Eukaryota; kingdom Metazoa; phylum Arthropoda; class Insecta; order Hemiptera; family Cicadellidae; genus Flexamia; species Flexamia atlantica. The sequence goes on along the minus strand of JAQJVK010000009.1, from coordinate 49,901,791 downwards.
GCTGGTTTACGAACTCGTCCGAATAATTACTACTTTACACGTCTATGCCAAATTTCATTCCGATGGGACCATTTTTGCGCAAGTTATCATGCTTAAAGACACATATATATATATATATATATATATATAGATATATATAGATATATATATATAGATATATATATAGATATATATATAGATATATATATATAGATATATATATATCTATATATATATATATTTATGAAAGTGAACGAATGGTGTTTTTGGCATCTGAGGACCTCAAAAAGAAAAGTTATGATGGTTTTAGGCTTAGGTCTTACCATGAGACCTACGGTAACAGCTTCTTCCCTACAGGGGAAATTCGCTAAAACTATTCGATACTAGCTCAAGTTTAACGACTGAGTTGCAACTGAATCCAGTAAATGAGTGACGATCAAGAAATAAGCCCTTATGTCCATGTAATTAACGATATTTTTACCGTTCGCGATTTTTCCGAGTATGCATGAAAACAAAAATTAAGTCGTTAATTGGGGATGGAATATTTTGAAAAACTGCTATAGGTTTGTTTTCTAACTTTCGTAAAAAATTTTTCTATTGCGTACTTGAGCAGTTACGAACAAACAGTGGTATTTTTATAATTAAATAAATTATATTTTCTGCCAGGGTTATAGTTTTTTGTTTAAAAATATAACAAGGTCATACCATGATTTTTCTATATTGTTGTGATGTTTCTACGCATACAATAGTGTATTTCCTATTAATCCTATTTCCTATATATAACTTGTGTAGTGCATACAAGTTTTTTAAAGAGTAAAACCTTATAATACGAGCTGAAGTTTACGACGGATGCAGCCGTAGCCAGAAAATGAGCGACGATCGAAGAAAAACACTTGGCAATGTGATACTGTAAAATATATTATAAGATCTAATTAAGAAGATAAACTGAAGTAATTGAAAAAGTACCAAAAAGCCAACAACTTTGTTTTTGGATAGTATAGGATCTTAATTAGATGATACAGGAAAGATTTATTACTACAAGAGATAAACAAATTCAACTAGTTGATAAAAAAATTAAATTGGTCACAATATGATACAAATTTCAATTATCAACATAGTGGATATAACAGGTACACAATGCGCGATCAAATACGAGTACATGACTGCTTAAATTATATTAAACCTCAGAATGCAGATTTCCTTGATCGTGTTCTTGAAAAGTTTTTTTTTAATATCTAATAAAACTGTTATCTCATTTGTAGATCAGTTATTGGTATAGTAATTTTTTTTGGAGGCGGTGCGTTTTTGGGAAAGGTCCAAAGATATATATACAATATGGTTATCTGACGTGTGAAGCTATGTCGGGAATCCTACACAATGGAGACAACCTCAAACATCATCCGCATACTGCTAGGATTTCTCTGCAATGCTGCCTGGAGATTTTAATAACACATGAAATAGTACTAAATTATTCCATACGTTTCTGCTCATTTAAACTTAGTATTGAAAATACTTAGGGTAAATAAAAAAAATTGACATCCCCATTTGGAATTGTTCTCTTTGTAATTGACATTGATGTTTTTTTATGGCTACTAATATTCAATTTATGAGTTAGTTAATCTTGGGACCGTTCTGGTTGAAACTTTTTTTTTCTTAAGTTTAAATTAAAAGTGAGTTATATAAATACAGTTTAAATCAAATTATGACCTTGAACTCACGGCTGACTGAAATTTTATAGTAACTTAATCTAGATTATCTTAAACCTGGTTTCAGCTAGAATGTGCGAACGACTCTGAGATTATTAATTTTTCAAGTGATCCGAGTAGTTAAAATATACAGGGGGGGGGGGGGGATAAAAAACCCTTCAAGACTTCGGAATATGGTTACTTACATCAAAACTAAGAAAAAAATTCCTGTGAACATGGGTCCTAAAATGCTCGGTTATCCGTTTGTCGGTCTGTATGTGTTTTTAACATGATTTTGCATAACTTTGGAACTACTTAAGATATTAACTTCAAACTTGGTACTTATATGCTGCCTATTAGGACCTATTTTGGTGCGAAGTATCAAGTTTCTAATTTGTACCATTTCAAAATGGCAGCCTTTTTTATATTTTAAAACTTAATATCTTAAAAACCGTAAATTTTTTTCAAAAATTGTACAGGAGACAACAAAGTTGCGCAATTTTATTTCCTACAAAACCATACAAAGATTATTAAGATCTAACTGCAACCAACGGAGTTATTGCAATTTTTGCAACAGAATACATGCTTGTTTTATGGTAGCTATAGCAAATTTGCTTGAATTCTGTTATAAAAATTTAAATAACTCCGTTAATTGTTGTTCAATCTTAATAATCTTTATATGGTTTTGTAGGAAATAAAATTGCGCAGCTTGTTGTCTCTTGAACAGTTATTGAAAAATTTATGGTTTTTTAGATATTAAGTTTTAAAATATAAAAAAGGCTGCCATTTTGAAATGGTACAAAGTGGAAACTTGAACAACATTAGGTATAATATAGCAACAAAATAGGTCCTAATAGTCAGCATATAAGAACCAAGTTTGAAGTAGATATCTTAAGCAGTTCCAAAGTTATGCAAAATCATGTTAAAAACACATACAGACCGACAGACGGATAACCGAGCATTTTAGGACCCATGTTTACAGGAACTTTGTTCTTAGTTTTGATGTAAGTAACCATATCCTGAAGCCATGAAAGGTTTTTTATCAACACCCTGTATAATTAAATGTTGCATAACTTAAATTGTTGGTAAATGTGTGACGTTTGATGCTGGTAGAGTGATTAATCCCAAATTTACACGGTTTGCAAAAAATTACAACAGGGGATTTGTACAAACCTAACATTGCGTTGACAAAATCGTAGCAACGTCACGCCGTATTTAGCAAAGCACCACAAATATAACGTACTGCGAACTTGTAGCGTGTGCTAAATTTGGTCAGAGGTAAACTTGCTTCAATTAACTCCTCATTTGGAAGAGAAACACTATGGCTTCAAAACTTTTACCAAAATTTCTAAACGGCTATTCCAAACGAAATTCATCCAACGCTGAGAGGTTCAATTTTTCCATTTACTCAGTTCAGGAGGAATTTTTATTCACTCATTAGTTGGAAGTTAAAAAGAAAGTTTGTTTATTTGTCTTGACTGACAAATCTGGCAGAAGTTATCAATCTCTTTTACCGATGTCACTGTCAAGAACAAAGAATAAAAAGCATCCTTCAGAAAATCAAAACTACTACTGACATTTTAATTAAATTTCGAGCTAAACCAATGAAGCTCCAACACGCACCAACGAATATAACTCAACCATATCAAAGAATGTATATTTGGCTGTCTGAGAAAAATGAGATCTGATAAAGAGATCTCAGGTATGTGGAAGGCCGAGTGGCTGCAAATATTAACAAACCTTTGTGTTATTACTCAAAGGAGAGCGTTCAAAAAGTTTTGGGAGTGAATAAAGTGGGTAAGCTTTAATATTGGGATCCACTCATAAAATAAATATGATTGTCACTATAAATGCAACAACCATTTCTAATCTGAATTTGATGCATTCTCATAACACCAAAATAAATAAAATAATCAAATGTTGTGATTTTAAACACTTCCAGCCTTTTCATCCTTCGTTCTTTGCAATCATTGTATATTTTTTTTATGTTGTAAGGGTATTTAACTAAGTTTATGATCAGTATTGCGGGTGTAATCTATGGTTTTAAGTAAAGCTTTTGCCTCTTAAAAATGAATTCCAAAGAAAGCGAAATCATTTGGTTAGAGAGGCAGGGGGAAATCTTGGTTATTTGGTTTGGTAAAGGGAATTTGGTTACAAGAAGGGAATTAAAATTTATTAAAAATAGAATGAATCAATTTTCCAAAAAAACAAACCATGTCATTCGGTATTAGATTGATTCAACAACTCTCTTTCGTAAAAATTTTTGATAGACCCTGCTAATGCATTTAATTAAAATTCTCATTAAGTTGAAAAACCATACGTCAGGTAGGATGTTTACTCTTACTATACTAACGCCTAAAGATATATTCCTGTACTCTTACACACGAGCAATGTTATATTGCGTGCGTTCTTGCTTGCTTGCACACAACTATCTCAAAGACGGCTCCGAGAGTTTCCTTCAAAGTCTAAAAATAAGTAATTTACTACTCGTGTTATTTGCAGATTACTTGGCCACAGAAAATCTAATATTGTAATAAAATGAATTTTAACGTTGTAAAGTTTTTACATTTGGCTAATGAAATGCTATATGATAGCAACGAAATAAACAAGGAAAGTTTGTAAACAAATAAAGTAATCATAACAGCTGTTGGTAACCACCTACAAGGAAATATAAAGCGCGTGGGATGAAGATTGAATGGACCAATACAAGTTGGAATCTATTAATTCTGTAAGACTGATATATTTTATAGTAATTGGATGAACTGATAAACATGAAATAATACCGTGCAAGGCTCGACTCATCAGGTACTAATGTATAGTTGAAACAACTCTTTTAACCTTTGGATTTCGCTTAAGCCCTAGATAAATTTTGCAGCAATTAGTTTGACCGGACAAAAACAACATTTAACTGCTTTCGTTCAACGAAAGCTTGGATCGCTGTAGGATTCCCGGTGTCAAATTACAGTTGACAGTTTGTGCGATTACAGGCAGGACTAGTTGACAACTGTGATTTCTCTTTTCGCCGGTGGATGTCTCAGATTTCATTGGCAACTTTCTAATTTGTATTATTGACCCTATAAATTTAATTGTGCGAATGATTGATTGTAATGTAAACTAATGTATAATTTCTTTCGATTATTTTGCTGCACTTTTGAGCTGTGTATTAAGAGGGTCATTAATGATGTGTGACATATTTTGAGGATTTTCATAGTGTGCAAAACCACAAATTATAAATCATATTCGTGCCATCACTATCTATAAATGTATAGTAAATTTGTAGTAAATTTATCGTTTTTTATTTTTTTTATATTTTAGATAGGAATAGTTTTGTTTGATACAAACATTTTTCTTGCATGTAGCAAGTTTTTTAAGATCGGAAAAGGAGAATTAAATAGTTTGATTCTGCTTCTGTTGGTAACTATCTATATGTATATACATATATGTATATATAGTGCTTGATTTGCGGCGGAACGCGACGGGACAGCGCGGCGTTCCGGGACCTCTTTCTGTCAAAAGAGTCGATCGTGTGTAATCGGCCGGAGTTTTTGTTGGAAGAGACGATCGCGTTCAGTCGGACGGATGTTCCGAAAAATACAATCGCGTATAATCGGCCGGAGTATTCGTCGTAAGAGACTTCGCTTGTAATCGGATGGAGACTTGCCGCACAAGTCGATCGCGTGTGAATGGTCAGAGAATTTGCCGCAAAAGACGATCGCGTATGATCGGTCGGAGAAGAGAGGTACATGTGGTAACCGGCCGGAGTATTTGTCGGAAGGGTCGATCGCTTGCAATGGACCGGATAATTTTACCGAAAATAACGATCGCTTAACATGTACGGAAATTAGGCGTGGACTTTCGGCCTAAAATTCGCGCTCTTTTGTCTAGTCGTTTGAGCTAAGTCGAATGTTGAAAACGCTAAAAACTCGCACAAGTCGTCATAAAAAAATCTAAAATTTCTTTAAGCCATTTATATTTCAGTAAAATAATGCTGTTAGTTTTTAATTTACTTATTAAAAAATTTGAGTTACATAAATGTGACATTTTAAGTCGTCATAATTATTCACGTAGACACATAAAAACTTTGTTGAAGAGAAGAATGATGGGGTGGAAGGGGGGTTATGTACAAACTGGTAAATTACAGTTCTGGTACCTCCATTTTTTCAAATCAAGCACTGTGTATATATATATATATATATATATATATATATATATATATTATTTTTATTAGTATAATTACTTGTGTGGTTTTTTTAGGTTCGGATCTATGTAGATTATTATTTTATATTAAGTTATTCTCAAATATATTCAAATTAATATATATTCAATATACATATATTAATATATATATATATATTAATTAATATATTCAAATTAATATTATAGTTAGTTATTATTATATTCTCAAATCAAACTGTAACGGTTCCAACCCTTAAATATGGCCTCTAAGTACTTCTAATTGTTAAGGTTCCACACCAAAGTATATTTTTTATGAGTTTCAAAACAAAAATGCATATTCAACTAATATTATTGCAGTAAATCAAATAAAAATTGCATTGCAAACGTAGAATTTTACGTTTTTTCTATTAATACGAGTACATCCATTCCATTTTACAAAAATGGTCGTGACGGCTGCGGTGGTGGTGGAGGTGTTGGTGGTGGCAGTGGAGGTGGTATTAGAGGTGGTGGTGGTGGTGGTGGTGGTGGTGGTGGCGTTGGTGGTGGATTTATCGTTCAATCTGCAATTTAGACTATCGAATGGTTTCCGTGAACGTGATGACATCTATTAAAGAAGCAATCCCGTCACGACGGCAGCCGGGCCTGCGTGACTCCGTGCCGTGTCCCTGGTGCCATCAACCTCCTCCGCCGACCCCCACCCCCTACTACTTTTCAACTACAGCACTTTCATCAACTGACCTACTAATTCATATATTCCAAGCCCTTCTTCACCACCCAAGCTGCATAAACTCTTGAAAGTTTTCTTTCGAACACTGAGTTTTGTCTCTCAAAGTGTTTATTACTATTACTTGTCAAATGTTATATACCTTATTTAGAGGTTGAAGTGCATTTAAAATTTCAAAGTGATGAAAAGCAATGTTTCATTTACGATACAATTATAGGTCTGGTTGTTTGTATAACTTAGTGCAAAAATATATCAGTACAATCGAAATGATATGAAATATGGCATAAAATATGGCATAATAGACCCCCTCTTATACGGACCCGTCCGGATAGTGGATTTTCCGGTTAAACCGACGTTTTATAAAATTAATCATTAAATGAACATTAAAATTATACATTAATTATCTAACTTTCATTTCTCTATTATATATTTCCCGTAGGAATCATTGACATCATTCCTAAATCACACAAAACTAACACATTTTACTAAAATTGAAGAGAGCGTATAGTTTTTAGACACATCATTACTGGTCTCAAAAATTTTCAAAAAGAATCGTCGATACAGTACCGAGCATTTCCTGCCGATCACGTCCGGTTAAACCAATGTTTTACCAAATTGTTCGATTAAAAAAATGTTTCTTCCTCCAATAGCAGTCGTGGAAAAGGTCACCGAAAAGGAGGGAGTCTAATTGTATTTCTTTTAAACCCTATTTTTATTACCTATCTTATACCAGGTGACTCGCCTAATTCAGACCAATAGCCAATTTCTAAAGTTTATTTTTCGGCTTTAATAAATACTTATATGGGACATTGAAAGCACATAATTTTAAAGGCTATCAAATGTTTGCTCTTACGTTATTTGACGCGTGAAATATAGACTTTCATTTTACATATCTCATTAACCGTTGGTTTTATAAAGACATAATATATTACAAAAGCGTCTCAAATTACCTTCCTGTGGAATCCAAAAGCCCATAAAATGCAGGGTGTCCCATTAGAAAAATCAAAGTTGTCCACCCTATTGGAAAATGGCAGTCAGGTTTTTTTTCAAAATCGAGTTCACTATAAAACAACCTAAATAATAATGTGGAGTTCTCCTTAAGAATTTAACTGTCAGATTTATAGTTAAAAGCTGCCTATTGGATCACTTTAGGTGATATACACGGTATATTCAAGCAATTTTGACACTCGCAAATTTCTTCAGCTTTTGTCCTTGTTTTCTGAATATGTTAATGCGTTCTAAACCTTTTTTAGGAACTTAATTTACTTTGCTAATAATTCTACGTCACGTTATACGTGTAATCATTAATTTTTTATTCTGATAATACATTCAAGTCGCATCGTAAAAAGTGTGTCAGTTTTTGTCTTCTGAACTAGGATTAAAAGAGGATCTTATTAGGATTTGCTGCAACCACCAACAGCAAATACTAATGTTAACTAATGTTAATTTTATTACTCTATCAGAAGGTGATGATATAACATTTATTGACACAGTCATCACGTCATATTGTTAACAATCTTAAATTTACGTAAATAGCTAAGAGAAGGAGTTGTAAGGAACCCTTTCTGTCAGTAGCAGAATAACTATGTAAACTTAAAATCCTGGATCGGATCAAACTAGGCTAGAACTGAGTCAAATGGATGGAGGTCTACTAATTATTTATAACCAAAGATATAAATACACCAAACATAGGCTAAGAAACCACTTGAAAAAAGTACTTTTACTACCCGTTGTAAATGGTAAGATGGTATTAAAGTGTTTTTTTCGTTAGGTCTATGTTATTGATATATAAAAATAAGAGGAAGCTCTTCAATACATTTTATTACAAATTAAATTTCGTTTGTAATTTTTTCCCCGTCATAGTGCTACGTTTGCTCTTTTTTTACTATAGGCTACACAAAAAGAAGTTAAAAATGTATACTGTTTTACTATTATTGGGATTACAAAGTATCACCTCCAACGAAAATAGGGTGTAAACGTATGCTCCCTTTTTCGTGAAATCAATAGTCATCAGTTGAAAGTGGGTTTTGGCCATGTGCGCATTCCAAATAAAAAAAAATAACGAAGTAAGGTAATTTTTTCAAAGAACTATCGCTGTTCAACTGACCTATTGACTCTCAAAGAAATTAGTACAACAGTAAAAAAACTTCAAAACAAAGTGGGGTAGTAAATTAATTAATAACTGAAGGCCAGAGGTGATATATCAGCCGCGGGCGAATCTTCCCACCTGCAACTCGATACGTGACTGTAAAAATATCAACTGCACAGGGCAGTATACAATTAATTGATTTAATTGAACCGATTGAAGAAAATTACTTTACTATTGCCGAAAGAATAGTTTAAACACAACAATTCCCAAAAGTGACCAGCGATGGCAGTCAGTAATTCAATCACTTCCCTCCGCCAAAGTCAATTCCAAATGTCACATTGTATTGATGTGATTAACCCCTGCGCTATCACAGAATGAGGATATTATATGAGCGCAAAGTTGCTCAATGAATCCTGAACACATTTCCAGTGTTAGATAAAAAATTATGTACTAAAAATACTCCAACGAACATCGGTCTAAAAATTGTGTTCCCTCTTTACGTTTAGGATGCTTTTATGTTTCAATTAATTGAACAATATTGAAAACCTCTAAAGGCCTCCAGGTCATTCTATAGTCTGTATTTTATCATGTCATATAATGGATTATGGCGTATAACACATAATCAAAATTGGCGATGATACATTCGATCAAAAACTTGATATACTATAACTCTGTTTTGTATTTGTTAAATAACTCCTTAAACAAGTTTTTTTCGAAAATAGTATTATAGCCTAGTATTACTATGGAGTACATAGTGGCAACTGTGAGTATAATTGATGCCGCTTCGTCGCGTACCGCGCCATCCAAGGACCAACAACGGATATCCCTCTGCTTGAACTTCCTCCTCGTTTTAGGACATGAGACAATCCTGAGTTTACCATTATATGCTACGATACATTTTGACAGCCTATAGTATGTTAAATGCACTGTGGGCTATGATGATACATTTGCAAAATTAAGGGCTATGAGACACTTTTTTACGTTTTCTTGGTTATGATATGTTATGATATGGTTTGACATTAAATATATTTTTCAATATTACAGGCTATTAGACTTACGCTTTCATGTCTCAACTAAAGACCCTTGAGCTAATTCTGTTAAAAATGCAAAAATATTTTAGTTTAAGTAATCTTTAAGGATGTAAAACAAAATACAACAGTACAACGATTTGAAAACTTACTTTTTTTATCTTCCCCTTAAAGAAAACTAATGATGATAAAGGTATATTCGATTATAGATCTTTGGCACAGTTCTATGGCTTCATTTTGGTGCCTTAATTAAGATTTCAATCAAATAAGTTTAGTTCAAGTATAATTAAGATAATACATGTTATTAGAGTACATCTCTGACACTCAATGCTGCAGGGTGTTTTAAAGGTGCACTTGGCAAACACAGTTTGATAAAGTTTAAATAATAATAAACCTCAACACACTGAATATGTAACTATTATTATATGACTTAATGTGTAAAGGTAATCGAACGTATGAAGTTGCTGGTGAATGTTTTCAAGCCCCTAACTTTTTATCGCGGCTACTTTGTAGTGTCCTAGCTTGCATGTGTTTATGAAACACACACGAAGCTCAAAGACATTTGGGGGGGGGCAATGCTTGTGTGTTTGCATGTCTTTAAGTAAGCTATTAATTTTTTACCATATCATTTATGTTTGGCTTACAAACTATAAAACACAAATGTATTTAATTTATCCCTAGTCAATATTATAACACATTATTATAACACATATTTCAAAACTAAATACCATCCACAGAAGTCGTTGCCAACGGCTACTAATTTAATCTCTCTCAATCCCAACATCAAAGTCAATTCCGTGTCTGTCAGATTGTATTAATGTGATTTCCCGTCCACGCTGGTGTAAAGAGAGCCTTCAGGCGTGTTGTGTGCAGACCACTCCACGATATTAAAATGAGTAACACGTGTAAGTATGAAATAAATATTAGACATGTAAATTGCAACGATTTTCAGTTGCTAAAAGAAGAAAAAACTTTTCTTTGGTTTTGAAATCAGTGTTATTTGGTCATTAGATAGAGATAATTGCGTAAATGAATGTTACCAAAGCAGAAATCAAATTAATACAAAGTCAGATATAAAAGGGGAGAGTATGTAAAAATATCTTCAGTTTCACTCGGATGTTGTTAGTTGACTTCAATTAAAAATAGGCAAAATTCAGCTCATAAACTATCTAAGCTTATGTTTATTTTGTGTTAGTATTTTCTGTCACTGAAAAGTTGCAGCTTAAAAAATCCCTTATGACGCTTGTTTTTTTCTCATGAGCTATCGCACTAACACTGATAGATAGCTCAGAATATCGGAATATCCTGACATATGGTAAGATAAGGTTTTACAGTAAACAAACAATATTTTAATCCCGCAGGTTTTTATATAAGAGAAGAACTTTTTTATATAAGAGAAGAGATTATAAAATATTAAGTCAGAATTCCCCTCCATCAATGCTATTTCCACATCAAAGTAAGCCCTCATTATGGCTGGCTGTTAACGAGTCCAATGTTTAACATGCTCAAAGCTGCTATCAACTGTTTAATGCTCATTGGCTATATACGTAATACACTTTGACCAGCTGGATTCTCCCACGTATCACGATAAAAAGATAATCTAGAAAAGTATTTAGTGTCCGGAAAACATTTTAACGTCAAAATGGAGTTTTCACTTGATAATATAATTATTTGTTAATGTAACCATCAATTTATTTATTTTTTCCAGTCTGGCTTATTTTCATTGAATTTTTAAAATGTATCTGTAAAGTAAAAGACATGATCGGTAATTTTACGTCCAAAGATGAAATAAACTAATTTAATTTAAATAGTTTCTAAAATTAAACGTTTTCAACATCAAGTAAAAATTTAGTTTTCTGTTTCAAGCCATTTTATTTCTTTCGAATTTTGCAATTAATCCCAAAGGAACTGTTTTAGTAAATGATGCCGAAATTCGGTTTTACGAATTTTAAAATAGGAAATTGAACTTTATTCTACTAATATGTCCTTATTCGTGGGTTTTAGTAATAAATACCAACTACCGAAAATGTCGTAATACAACCTTTAGAATAAAATAATACACCTTAAAAACACCCTGGAAATACAGGTGTCTGCAATGCCAGGACAATACAGGCCTGGGAAATACAGGAGCTGGTAAATTTTCCCATGCTGTGCAAATAGGCTCGGAAGTACCCATGACTGGATCCATGCATTTGACCGATTCGGCGTTTGACCAACTGGGCCGACTGGGGTTCCCCATCACGGCGTGATCTCTCGCCCTTAGACGCTAGTACAGAGCGTTTGGCCAACAGGCTCTCTCCATCACTGTGACGCATCGCTTGACCAATCAGAGCACACCGCTCGACACTATCATCGAACGCCGAACGCTATTGGTTGTTGTTTAATTCATTCATTCATCACCATCAAGACGATAAATGAACTCACTCACGACGTTGCTGTTGCCATAACTCGATGCCAGAATAGAACTGACACGATGGAAACCTTCGATTCGGCTTATATAAATCCAAGTTTATTTGTAATAAAATGTTATGTTTCGTAATCCAAGTTTTTTTTTTATGAAATGTGTTAAAATTCGGAGAATTGTTGGAAAAGATAGCTAATTATTGAAATAGTCGGCGTATCTATAAACTTATAATTCTGGTATTTTGTATCTTGCTGTAGTAGTTCTGTTTAAAGTCGCATTCTCGAGCTACGTCTCGGTCTTAAAGGCATTTGTAGGCACTCTGAACCATAATAAGCCATGTAGACTTTGGTTTTGAAGAATGATCTTAATAAATGCCTTAATACTATCAATCCATTTAAGTTATGCTCACCGGGTTTTTGGCGATAAATGATAAATAAATAAATAAATCTTTATTTTCTGCACAATATTTTGGTATATTACATTACAACATTTTGACTTAGGCCAAAGTCAAAGTCAAAGTCAAAGTCAAATAATTTTATTGTTAAAGACACAAATGTGCATTACAATCGTCAATAGTATATATATTTATACACACAATTAATACACAATGGAATAAATTTACTTATAATAAAAAGTAAATTCTAGGAGTAATATTCCTCCAAGCTGTAACATTCCTTAACAATGAGAAACTCTTTTAATTTGTTTTTAAATCTGATGGTGTTTGTTTCATTTTTTAGGGATGATGGGAGGTGGTAGAATAGCTTTATGGATGAATAATATGTCTGGTGCTGGTAAAATGTTGTTCTGTGCTGAGGTATTGATAGGCAATTTATTTTCGGAGATTACGTTGAGATGGAGGTTGATGAGGGAACAGACCAAAGTTATTTCTCAAAAATGTCAAACAACTGAAAATATAAAATGATGGGAACGTCAGGATATTGTTATCCCTAAACCTGCCCCTGCATGATGTCAATCTACGAAGCCCAAGTATAATTCTTAAGGCCTTCTTCTGGGCATTGAAAACTGTTTTGGTTTTTGAGCTATCGTGGCCCCAAATTGCAACACCATAAGCAAGGATAGGGAAAAAACATCCATAGTAAGCTGTGAGAAGGATTTCACGATTTGAGAAATAAGCAAGCCTGCGAAGAAGGAAGAGAACACGACTTAGTTTTTTGGATACACCGTCAATATGCTCATGAAAGTTGAGATTAGAATCTATAGTTACTCCTAAAAAGTTGGTACTAGAAGACGACATAACTTCAAAGTCACCTATTATCAATTGGTTAATCTCGGAACCTTCCCTTTTCCTTAGGAAAAAATTTACAACCTTTGTCTTCTCTGCATTTATACCAAGACCATTTTCGGATAACCATTGCAAGATTGAATTAGCTTCAATAAACATTTCCACCTCTAATTTTTCAAGATTCTTGTTGGAAAGAGCAAGAGAAGTGTCGTCCGCAAACAAACAAAGATTAGCTTTAGAAACACTTCTAGCAATATCATTAATGAAAATAAGAAACAAAACCGGGCCTAAGACACTGCCCTGCGGTACTCCAGACCGCACTGTCAGTTTTTCAGAGTCTCTCATTTTAAGAAAACCTATCTCATCTATATATGGGACTGAAACAACTTGCGATCTGGTCTGTAGGTATGATGATATCCAGTCATAAGCATTTCCTCTGAAGCCTAATTTTTCCATCTTTTCAAGCAAAATGGAATGATTCACAACATCAAAAGCTTTGCTTAAGTCGAGAAACAAACCTAATGAATATTCTTTCAGGTCAAGTGAGGAAGACAAAGAGGAAACAAAGTTAAATAAGGCATCTACGGTCGAAGTATTCTTCCGGAATCCAAACTGGTTTTTGAAAAGGATGTCATGATCAGTCAAAAATGAAGATAAACGGTTGAGAAATACCTTTTCAATTATCTTTGAAAAGGTTGACAAAATTGAAATTGGCCTGAAATGTTCAGGAATTCGAGCATTTTTTATTTTGGGCAAGGGTTTGATAGATGCAGTCTTCAGCAATGTTGGAAACTGTCCATTCTGGAAAGATGAATTAATAATGTGAACAAGAGGTCCAGATAAACTATTAGCACATGACTTCAAGATTTTCGATGAAATACCGTCATTTCCAGATGAATTACTTGACTTAAGCGACTTTATTGCTGATAGAACCTCTTCTTAACGCCTCTTCTGATAGGCCTATAATTATTAACGTTATAATCAATATATAAATGTTTTGAATTAGGGTAATTGAGATTTTCGAAGGCAATAGGTAATCTGTATTCGGTTAAGTTAACGGATACCTAATCAATATATTCTCTTGAAAAATATTTCTTTGTTAATAAAATTACCAAAATATTACTTAGATTTTAGTTGTTTTATGTACAAGGGTTTAATGAATTAATAAGATAATATAAGGCCTCCAGTTTTTCTTGATGCCTGAAGTTAATGGATGTTTTTAATTCTTAAGTAGGCCTACCGGCTTTTCAGCGTTCACTTACTCAAATCGTACGACTTCAATAATGTAGGTTTTAAATTCATTTATGGAATTTTAATGTAATAATTAGTTAATAAATGAATTGAAAGAAGGAAAGTAAAAATTATAGATGAGGCTTCAACGAATCTAAATAAGGTTGAAATTTAAGTTCAATTTAATTTATTGTGGAGTCATTTACTTACACCCAAAAAAATTCTTTGTGCTGATTACGATGTAAAAATTTCGTAGCAAGGCGGAAATCGAACCCGGGACCTCGAAACAAGTAACCGAATGCGTTGACCACTGAGCCACCTCGATTTCATATATTTGACCACAGAGTTCAACCATAGTGCGGGAACAAGATTTTTGAATCTTCGCATCTTCAATTTGTTACCGTAAGGTTAATCTACCCGTAGAAAATAAATTATTTTGTATTTAAACCATCGAAAAGTTACTGAGGTCTGGTCAATGTATTTTTATAACTTGGCCTTCTGTGATCATAAGTTGATATACTGTTGGTTAGACTTAACATTTATTGAAAAGCAACAGAAGTACTTTTGCTAGTACCTAACCCGTTTCACTACTGATTTCGTACAACCAAATACGGAGTTTATATTATTTGTATAGATTCGAAGCACGTATTTTCCATCAGTATGCACCATATTAACAAACCTGTAACTTATTATCATATCGCACAATCACAGGAAACAAATAACTATTGAAGTTGAGTGGGTCTTAGGAAATATTTACAAAAACAATCTTGTATCTTTTTTCACAAATACTTTTTATCTGTTTGTAAATTGTTGTCCCTGTGGTCTTTACGACTCCGATGCGTACCCTTTTCATGTACCCTTGTGAAAAAAACAATGCTGGCAAAGGTCCATGAGTGATTGGTCTCAACCAACAGGTTCCAAGACCAACCAACTGGTTCTAATCAACTAAATACTAAAACGTTGTGCAGTTAAAAAATACTCAAGGTTAACATTTTTGTGTACATACTTCAATGTGTAGCTTGATTCCATTTGTGACTTTTGTGCTTGCCCTACTAAAAGTACAATACATACATTCGCAAGGGTATAAGTAAATTATGGGAATATTCCACTTCAGGCACTAATAAGAAAATACCCTATTTAATTTTGAGAGCTAATTTCAAATAGTTAGTTCCCCGTGTGATGAAGTTTTATTAATAATAAAAATATTAATGTCGTTTTAGGCAGTTTAAGCAGCCACTGAATACAAACTACCTCCCCAAAATGGTTTTGGTTTTTTATCTTGTGCATTTTTTGCTAAGTAAAACTAAGTCATGAACAGGTAATACCTTTCTTTATAAGGTGTAATTTATTGTTGTTATTTATGCCTGTTATTATGTAAATAAGAAAAAGTATTCAATTCAATTCATATTGAATATAAAAGCATATCATAGGATGTTGTTTATAGTATTTCTTGGTAGAGTAACCTTTTGTTCATTAAATTTTCTCTTTATCCAAAAACAATAACTGTTTTCAGTGAAACATTGCAATCAAATTTGTTCCTTGACCATAAGAACACATATAAAATCGCCCTTCAGCTGACAACACCAAATCTGTCACTTTACCATCTTCGATAAAAATAAATATGGAAAATAAATAATTCTCCTATAAAATAAATAAATATGGAAAGCAAAGTTTGTAATATTTTGCTCTTTCCGTCGCTATCTTCTTTTTTGTGATCATTAATTCCTTGTTTCCCCTTTTGTCTACACAACTTTAGATTTTAAAATATTCATTAGGCCCTAAATAACGATAGTAAAAAATCAGATAAGATCATCGTTTTTATTACTGTAATTGTATCTTTTTCGAATTAAATATTAACATCAAACCGCTTAAACCATAACATTATCAATCAGAAAATAAAATAATTATTATTCATGAATATTCTGATGAGGTTGGCACACCTGCTGATGTTCGGTCCATAAGTCTCCCGTGTGCCCTGCCGGACATCATAGCAATCCACAAGTCTCCCGTGTGCCCCGCCGGCCGGAGCCTGTCTGACAGCTGTGATCAAACGGCGTCTATGGAGCTAGCCGTCCCTACGTGATGGGGAACCCAGTTGGTCAAATGCCGAGTTGGTCATTTGTCTTGTCCCCCCCATGACCCGACAACGCGAAAGTACTATTGACTATAAAGCTATTAATAATTCCTTACGTCTTGCATCTCTTTCGTTGTATGCATATAATCATTGTATAAATTATATTTGGTAAATTGTATGTCTTTTCTTTTCTGCGTCTCGTCCATATTTTATTTACGACGAGCTGATGAATGGTTCAAAACCAGTCATCACAGTCTGATCAGGGCCCAACGTAGTTCTCTGCATGGATTCTTATTATGTATGTATTACAGAATATTAAAGTTTCTTTTCATAAAAAATAATCTTTATAATTGGGTTTTTAGAACCAGAATATTGTAACAGCAAGTTCAACATATATTACTAATTTAACTGTTTTGACTTAACACGACTTCATAAACTACGTAGCAGTAGACTACGCGGGAGGATAGCAGGCCCCGCCCCCTTTGGTCACGCGACAGGTCACGTGACTCGCCCCTTTGTTCTGATTGGTCCCCCACCCCTCCTAAGCCCCGCCCCCTTACCCCCACCCCTCCTAAGCCCCGCCCCCTATGGAGTTGGTAAAGATGGCGTCTATCACAGTTGGCGTCGTCTTTTGCGCCGAAATTCCTAACCTCACTTTTTTCCGCCAAAACGTTAGGGAGCAAGATGGCGGCCGTGGTCCGCCAAAACGTGACACCGGGTTGATGTCACAAGGGTCTGCCCCCGTCCCCCGCCCCCCTGTACTGTAACCAGTGTTGGCAACTGTAGACAGTGAAAACATTGTAATGTTATAATATTATGTGAAATTTTACTTAAAATTAAATAACTCTGGAATGGGCTAGTTAATATAGCTAAGATTTGGTATTTGGGTACTTCTTAACCTCTTCTACCTTTTCCAAAACCTCACACCCCCCTCTTACCCCACCCACCCCCTTCTTTTTCTTCTTTGTACCTACCTTGTACCTTCTGAAGCTTCCAAATGGCCGAGTGGCGTTGGAATTGTCAAAATGCCCATGACATGCCGGGACATCTTCTTGATGTGTTAGTAGGGTTGGGACTGATGGTTTTAGCCCTAGTGGCTACTGGAAAGAAAAAAATTCTTCCAATGAGTAGAATGCATTTTGGAGTAAGAATTTTTTGAGGTTGCTCTTAAATTTACAAATTTCTACTTCAAGCCTAATTGGTTGATCAAGTTAAATAAAGGACTGTAATTGATTCATTTAAATGTAAAATCACATTTTAAAGGGAGCTAGTTGCATGGACTACTCACAGTTTTCATGTTTTAATGGAGAAGAAGGAAGCTAGCTTCTGATTGGCCCTTGGTCATCTTCTTGTTTTTCTCTCTTGCTTGTGGAGGGAAGTTTAAATGGTAGGAGGGAAATTTGAATATTTAATTGGCATTGATTCTAAATAAAATAATAGTGATTTGGGCCTTAACATTCCGCCCGCCAAAAGAAACATTTTCTTTTCATATAAAAGGGAAGTGGGGCCAAAATAAACTTTGCCATAGAAAAAGGGATATGAGGCCTATACCATATCCGAAAAAAACACCAAATCTTGGTGAAAGACAGTGATATTTACAGAAGAACAAAATAAAACTGTTGTTCATGACATTACCTAATGTCGGGTAATGGCATCTGGACAGAAGACACTAAACAAAATTAATCTGAGGAAACCTTATCCTCTAGAAAAAATCAAATGAAAAATGAACTAAAATTCCTTCTGAATGTTCACCACCTCCAGTTATGACTGAGGTAATGGGCATAGCTTCACAACTGGACGAGTACAGGTCCCAGAAGAAGTGCGAAGAGTGACGACTCTGGTGATGTCATCTTTTCCAGGGTGAAGTTCAATTACTCGTCCCAGACTCCAGCGGAGAGGGGGTAGGTTATCTTCTTTTATCAGTACTAAGTCTCCTATCTTGAGGACTTCCGATCTTCTGTTATTCCACTTCTGCCGCTGTTGAAGAGTATTGATGTATTCATGATACCAACGATCCCAGAAATGTTGATGAGCTCTTTGAATCATTTGCCAGCGTGAAAGACGATTTAAGTTCAAGTTCTGTAAGTTTGGTTCAGGTATGGTAGTAAGAGCATCTCCCACGATGAAATGACCTGGAGTAAGCGCAGTTAATTCATTAGGATCAGAAGAAAGTGCACACAAAGGGCGTGAATTCATTACAGCCTCAATTTGAGAAAATAATGTAGACAATTCCTCGAAAGTCAAAACTTGCTCTCCGATAACCTTTTTCATGAGAGATTTGGCCGATTTAATATTGGCCTCCCATATCCCACCAAAATGGGGCGAAGATGGAGGGTTAAACTGCCATTTAATGCCTTTATCTGCAAGAAAGTTGGTGATTTGTGATGAGTTAGGCTCAGACGCTAACAACCTCTGAAACTCATGGAGTTGATTCTTCGCTCCAATAAAATTGGTACCTCTGTCGCTGGTGATAGTTGCACACATTCCTCTTCGGGCGATGAATCGATGAAAAGCTGCTAGAAAATTCTCTGTACTTAATCCAGAAGCAACTTCCAAATGTACTGCTCTTGTAGCTAAGCATATAAACAAACACAAATATGATTTCAATAGTTGTGGTTTCCTTAATTTGTCGGACTTTGTGGTAAAGGGACCAGCGAAGTCGACGGCTTAATTAATGAAGGCTCTGTTGCGCTGTAACCTAACCGCAGGCAAAACTGCCATAAATGGTTCTGGTAGGGTTTGTCTAAACCTAAAACACTTCAAACATTTGTGTATCTGTTGTCTAATTACTTTATGAGCTGATAAAATCCAAAAAAGCCGTTGAATTACTGCTTGGGTAACTTGAGGTCCGGCATGTAAGTGCAACTGATGGTAGTGCTGTATAATTAGACCAGTTAGATGACTATGTTTAGGAAGCAAAGTAGGATGTTTCCTTGCATAAGGTAATTGTGAATGTCTGATCCTGCCCCCATCACGTAAAACAGCTGTATCATCTAGGAACGGGTCTAAACGTCTCAGTTTATTAGAACAGGGTTTGTTCATTTTAATAAGCTTTATGTCTTCTTTGAAATAGTGTTCTTGGGTCTGCTTAAAGTGAAGCAAAGAATCATTGAGTTCAGATAAGGTGAGATTGCCACTAGTTCTATTGGACTTTGTAGAGCGACAATTAGCAATAAAACGTAAGCACCAAGCACCGATACGTTGAAGCCTAGTTAATGAGGAAAATCGTTCGATAAATTCAAAAGAGGTTTTCTCGGTAGTGCTTATAGTAACTTGAAGATCTGGTTGAAATGTAGTTTGCTTTAACTCTGGTAAATCAGATAGCTCAGAGTGTATAATAGGCTGTTTAGGCCACTCATTTTCATCCTGAGAAAGCCATGATGGGCCATGCCACCATAAAGGATGATCCAAGATTAATCCAGGTAAAACTCCTCTTGAGCCACTGTCAGCAGGATTGTCGGCAGAACAAACATAATTCCATGCAGACGGAACAATCTTCTGTTGAATCTCTGAAACTCGATTTGCAACGAAAGTTTTAAGTAGATGAGGGGATGTTCTTATCCAAGAAAAGACGGTCAGTGAATCACACCAAGTGACTACTTTTATATGTTCAAAATGAGTGCTTAAAAAATTAGACAAAAAGCTCATCATTTTACTCAACAAATGAGCTCCACACAGTTCCAGTTTGGGAATAGATATTCTTTTCAGAGGTGAAACTTTGGTTTTTGACATAATTAGCTGTGAGTAGATGTCACCCGATTCTCCTCTAGTATGAAGATAAATCACTCCGCAAAAACCACTTTCTGCTGCATCGCAAAATCCATGAAGTTCACACGATGACGATGAATGAATGAGATATCTGGGTAAAGAAAGCTTTTCCATCTCTGGAAGTTGAAGTACAAAATCTTCCCAAGACTTATGTAAGTTAGGAGGGAGTGATTCATCCCAGCCTAGGCCTAAGGTCCATAATTGTTGCATAAAATGCTTGGCCCAGAATACAACAGGAGCTACATAGCCTAGTGGATCAAATATTCTCGATAGACAAGACAAAACTCCTCGTTTGGTGAAGGAAGTAGAATTCAAAAATTGCACACCAACGTGAAATGTAAAAACATCCTGTTTTGACTCCCACTGAATGCCTAAAACTTTGATAGTTTCCTTATTGTCGCCATCGAAGCGAAAGGGGACTTCCCGATGTTCTAGTGGAATGTCAGAGAGAAACTTAGCTTCGTTACTTGACCACTTCCTCAATTCAAAACCTCCAACTTTGAGAATTTGAACCAGTTCATTTTTTACAACTAAAGCAGATTCTAAAGAACATGAACCAGACACAATGTCATCAACATAAATATCATTCCTTAAAACTTTGGCAGCCATAGGAAATTTGTTTCCTTCATCTGAAGCCAGTTGTTGTAACGTGCGAATCGCCAAAAATGGAGCAGATGAGACCCCATAGGTCACAGTTTTTAGCATATAGGTTGCCAATGGTTCAGTAGGAGAATCACGCCACAGAATAGCCTGATACGGTTGATGTCGATCGTTAAGCGAGATCTGCCGATACATTTTGCAAATATCTACTGTAAAAGCAACAGTGTGCATCCTGAAATTCAAAATTATTTCAATAATATTTTTCTGAAGCTTTGGTCCGATAAGTAAGTTATCATTTAATGATTTACCATTTGAAGTCTTTGCCGATGCATTAAATACTACTCTAAGTTTAGTAGTTGAGCTTGTCTCTTTAATTACAGGGTGATGAGGAAGGTAACACTTGATCAAGTCTGTTTTACCTTGAGGAACATATGTCATGTGGCCTAAATTTTCATATTCATGAATGAATTTTGAATAGTCATTCTTTAAATTTTCATTTTTCAACAATTTACGTTCCAAGTTCTTAAAACAGCTAGCAGCATAAGAGTACGATTCTCCAAAACTAGGAGTTTCACTTTTAAAGGGAAGCGAAACAACATATCTACCATCTTGATTGCGGGTAACCGTGTTACTGAAAATAGTTTCACATTTTACATCATCTGGGTTTACTAATTCATGAGTAGGGACTTCTTCTAGTTCCCAAAATTTCCTAAGTTGATCATCTAGAGACCTGCCAATGGTTACGAAATTTGAGACAATAAGCCTAGATGAAACTTGTTCATAAGTGGTTGTTTTGTGACTTAAACTCACAGGACCCATTAAAATCCATCCAGATATGCTTTCATGTGGAATGGGAAAACCGTCTGGAGCAGGCAACCGCCCGCCATTCAGTACCTCAGAGTACAAATCAGCTCCTAATAAAATTCTATTTTTCCAGGTGAGTCAAAGTGAGGATCAGCTAGGTTTATATCCTTATACTGCTCTTCAACAGTCTCTGGAAGCGAGTTAGATGGCATAGGAGGTGTAATTTTAGAGAGAATTACAGCATTTGTGTGAAGGCATGGTTCAGTCGCAAAGCGTGGCTTAATAAAACACGACACTATACCTTTTGTGGACGAGACTGAAGTTTCTGCTACACCACAGACCTTTTCACTAAATTTACTTCGGGGAAGGCGCAGGCGTTGACAGCACTCATCCGTCATGAATGAAGTTTGAGATCCACAGTCGATCAAAGTCCTGACTGGTTGATACTGACCAGATCTATCTCTGATATGAACAACAGCTGTTCCTAGTAAAACTAAGGTAGATTTCTGCATTGTACTGCTACAGGATTGAAGAGGATTTGATTTCAACTTTTCAACTGACTGATTAGATTCTTCACTAGGGCCTACATTATTTCCTGAACCTAACCTAACCTGATGTTGGTCTTTGTCCAGAGAATCGTCATGTAGTAGTGTGTTGTGTCGAGCACCACAATTCAAACAATTAGTTTTAGAAGTACAGTCACTCAACATATGCGAGTTCCGTAAACAGTTGAAACATGATTTACGAGATTTTATCCAATCCTTACGCTGAGCAGGAGTTTTAAGTGCAAAAATATTACATTTGTAAATTGTGTGCGCTTCTTTACAAAATGGGCACTTAACCGTGTCAAAATTGGAAACAAATGCTCGTTTCGAAAACACTTTGGATGAAGGCTTAGTGTTGTGTGAAGGCTTGCTCTGACTCAGAGATGGTTCTGAAGTGGATTGAGTGCTTTCTAAAGCTCGACATTGTTCAGTAAGAAAAGTCAAAAATTGATTAAAAGTAGGTAAATCAACATCAGAATGTTTCAGTTCAAAGTCTTTACGCAACGTTTGGTCTATTTTGCCTATCACTGTATGTAGTAATATGAAGCTCCATTGCTCGACAGGTAAGCCTAATGTTTTTAGGGCATTCGAATTTTCTGATAGGGTGTCTATAAAACTTCTCAGAGATTTAGACGACTTAGGCGTAACAGGAGGATGCTTTTGAATTTCATCCAAGTAGCATGTAGCCAGCTTACGTTTATTTTGAAAACGTGTCGTAAAACTTTGCCAGGTAATAAGGTAGTTAACGTCAGTGACAGGCAACGTTTTAGCAAGACGCAACGCATCATTTGTGCAAGACCCAATAAGGTACATAAACTTCTCAATATTAGACAAAGATTTATTCTCATGCACTAACTGTCTAAATAAGTCGTAAAAGGTAGGCCATTCTTTAAAAGAACCTGAAAAAGTAGGCAAACTGATTTTGGGTAACTTAGCCTGGCTTTGAGAAGGTTTTTTCTCAATTTCAACTTTAGGAGATTGCGGAATATTCTTTGATACTACAGTAAGAATGTGGTAGTATTTGTCACTAACACTATCTGATAAATCCCCTTCTTCAGTATGGTCTGTTTCACCTAACCTACTTTTTAGCCTAATGATTTCGGCTTGATGAGAGTTGAATTCTTCAAACACGTCAGTGACTGTACTACTACGAGTTTTGAATGAATCATAATCAGCTGTATCTACAACTAATGATAAGCTTAAGTTGTAGATCTTTTCTATTTTCTTCAGATCCCTATCCCTGCGAAAGCGCGTAGCTTCCAGTTGGCTCTTGAGTTCCTTTATTGCTTTAGCCTCAGTCATTTTCACTGGAGGGGCTTAGAAGCACCTAAATAGGTTATTTTTGCAAATATGCTCAAATAAAATGGGAAATATTTCATGAAAATTAGGATTGAAACATTGATTGAAACAACTCATGACTTTGGATATAGAATAGGCTATCAGATTTAGGCCTATCTAAGAAATACTATTATGTGCTTCTTTAACATGAAATCAAACAAATAATGGAAAAAGAATAGCACACAGAAAAATAAAAGAACAAATTGGGTTCTAAGTCCACTTATTATGCCTACTTGGGCTATAGGCTAAGATTGGTAATAGGGCTAGGCTATTAAACAATTGGACAAGGCCAAGATACTATTTTATTGACAGCAAAGGCCAATAATTAATTGAATTGATGTTGGATGTAGAAATACAAGCCCAACAAATATTATAGATGAATAATGACTTAAATCCAAATGGATTTTTAAAAAGTGACAAGATATTTCTTGAAACTATGCAATGCCATACATGCTGCAGAAGTACTCTGGTAACGTCTAATTGGAATAAATGGACATATTACCAAGTCTGATGATGATGTATATGGCCAGGATGGACCAAAAAATGGTTGATCAAGTTAAATAAAGGACTGTAATTGATTCATTTAAATGTAAAATCACATTTTAAGGGGAGCTAGTTGCATGGACTACTCACAGTTTTCATGTTTTAATGGAGAAGAAGGAAGCTAGCTTCTGATTGGCCCTTGGTCATCTTCTTGTTCTTCTCTCTTGCTTGTGGAGGGAAGTTTAAATGGTAGGAGGGAAATTTGAATATTTAATTGGCATTGATTCTAAATAAAATAATAGTGATTTGGGCCTTAACACCTAATAGTTAGGGGTAATTTTTCAAAACTTTTTAAACCTGAGTAAATTGGCTTTCTTTCAAAAAAGGTCAGCCGATGCTGACATGCAAAATTATTTTTAGATCTGGTATTATAATTGTGTGTATCATTACTATATTCTAAGGCTTGGGTTTTGATGTACATACAAATTTCTAAAATATATATGCAAGGCACTGTTTAAATCTGTAAGTTAATAAAATAATCTCTACAATGAGTCCGAAAAGGCAACTTTAGCATGCAACGAATAGTCTTTTTTTGTAAGGTGAAGATTTTCTTCAGTTTAGTGTCTACCGATCCCCAAAGGGCGATAGAGTATGAGATGTGGCACTCGACTAGGCAGTAGTACACAGTCTTTAGAAGATCGATGTTCGTCAAATCACGCAAGTTTCTGATGACAAATTACCCTTTTGAAATTTTGCTTTCGATCTTCATAAGCTGATCCTCCCAGTCGAGTGCATCATCCAGTCTCACCCCCAGAAAGTCAACCGTTGTTGACGTTTCAATTTGATCATCGCCAATCAATAAACTTGGGTTTCTGAAAAATTTTGAATTTTTCCGTTGATGCGTTTGGAAACAAGAAAATTTTGTCTTCTTCGGATTTAACTTGAGCTTATTTTCAGCAAAAAATTGGGCCAGACAATTAGTTTTGATGAAAGAATCAATTTCAAAGTTGTCAATCTCCCTGTGTTTGGTGACGATTGTTGTATCGTCCGCAAACACAAAGAGATTGCTCTCTGGGACTACCTGTGTGATGTCATTTACATAAACGAGAAAAAGCAAAGGGCCCAAGATCGAACCTTGCGGAACACCACAGGAGATCGATCTTTGATCAGACTGGACGGACCTAATTTTGAATTTGGATTCGTGTTGAATTTCTACCACTTGGTGTCGGTTATCGAGATAAGATGTTAACCAGCTCAGAGCTCGTCCCTTAACCCCAAGGGCAGAAAGCTTACTGATTAAAAGATCTGTCCTGACACAGTCGAAGGCCTTGCTGAGATCGGCAAAGACTCCCATCACCGTCTCCCCAGCCTCGACCGCATCACAACAGTCATTCATAAAATCGATTAATGCCAATTTGGTTGATCTAGACTGTCTGAAGCCATACTGTCTGCCACACAAGAGGTTGTTATCCTCCAGGTAGGACATTAGCTGGCAGCAGACGGCCTTCTCAATGAATTTAGAAACAACAGGCAGCTGTGACACCGGACGATAATTACACATCTCACACTCATCCTCATTTTTAAAAATTGGTTTCACCTTAGCCACCTTGCAACCATCCGGAAAGAGGCCAAGTGACATAGACTCATTTATTAGTATAGACATAGACATGCAATAGTAGTAATTCAATTTCTTGTTTGCAAAATTTGAAAACTTTCATTGATATTTCATCTAACCCTGAGGATGTTTTGGGTGAAAACTTAGCGAAAATCTTATCTAATTCCTTTAAGTTAATTTGTCTAAAATCATATAGTTCAATGTGCTCAGTTCGAGGCAAGGAAGGCTGTACCATGGACTCAAACCCACTCATTTCAATTTCTTCATTTATTTTGGCCGGAACATTTATAAAATAATCATTTAGTATTTCACTTGCTTCAATTGGATTCCTAATTATCTTATTGCCATGGTTTAAGGTCAAATTGTTGTGAGTTTTAGTTTTGCCTCTCCACTCATCTATTATCTTCCAGGTTTCTTTCGCTTTATTGTCAGAGTTTATGATTCTACTATTGTAATAAACCGCCCTATCTTCATCAATGCTTTGTCTGTAACTACTAAGTGCACTTTTATATCTATTTTTGTTCTCTATTGTTTTGTTTTCCTTCCATATATTGTATTTATTGATCATCTCCTCTTTTTTCCTAACTATTTTATTACTTATCCATTTAGGTATAGATTCACTTTTTATCTTAGTTTCTTTCAAAGGACAAGCTATGTCAAAGTAGTATTTGAAGGTGTTGACAAAAATGTCATATTTTTTATTTACGTCAATTTCATTATAAAGGTCAGTCCATGTTTCCTTCCTAAGCCTAACTTTCAGTTCTTGTAAATTGACTGGTTTTAGAGACCTGATTTTCTTTTTCTTATTAGCTTTTTTATTATTTTGAACATTTACAACTATGGATATTGAACAGTGGTCGGATATGTGAGGCTCAATCACGCAACTCTCCTTCACCCTAGTATTTGTAATAAAGTTGTCAATACAGGTTACAGATGTTTCAGCAATCCTAGTGGGAGTTGTAATGACAGTGCCTAGACCAAAGCATTTTAAGGTGTTGTAAAATTTTTTAACTTTGGCATCCTGTTTTAAAATATCTAAGTTGAGGTCAGAGCCAATAATGCATGTCAAATCATTACCTCCTACGTTACAATCATTTAAATAATTACTAAGCTTTTCTAGGAATGTGTCAAAATTTCCATCAGGACTTCTATATAAGGAGGCTATCATAAAATGTTCCCCACCTATGTCGAACTTAACCTCACAGCATTCAAAATATTGAGTTTCAGACAAACCAATTCCAGTATCTAATATTTTTAAATTTGAAATTTCTGTTGAGTCCCTTATAAATATAGCTGTTCCACCCAATAACATCTCATTCCTGGTGTATGAGTTTAGTAGGCTATATTTTTGTATTTTTATTTGATTTATTTTCTCACTGTTTAACCCATGTTCATTAATCAAAAAGAATTCAGGTTTTTCTTCCTCCAAAAATATTTCTATCTGTCCTAATTTCTTTATTATGCCTCTTACATTTAAATGAACTATCTTGATTTTGTTTACTAACCTAATTTTGCCATCAGATCCAACCCTATCTATGTTTCTTCTATGTCTACTGTACTGTTTTCGTTTTTATGTCATTAGTTAGGCCTACACTAATTTTTAAATTAACATCAACACTCTCAACACTTGCCAGTATTTTGTCATTTGATTCATTTTCCTTATCTACCTCCTTATTCCCTACAGTTACCTTGTCATTCTGCATGCACTCATTTTCTCCTACAACTAACTTACCGGAAGCCCTGTTACTTGATTTACTGCTGTTTGACTGATCCCTTTCATTTGTCGGCTTTAATGGCTGATCATGACACTCAGGTCCTCTTTCATTAGACCCAGCCTTATTTAATGCACTATTTATTAGGCTACTAATTAGCTGCTTACCTGTGCCATTCAAATGCAAGCCGTGCTTGGTATAGCAGTTTCTTTCTAGGCATTTATGCTGACAAACTCCCATTTTTTCTCTGTACAGTACTTCTTAATAATTTCATTTTGCCGGGATATCAGGGCATTTTCATCCTCTTTATCAAATCTGTACGGAGTCTCAACCCACATCAGCCTCTCACAGTGACTACCGGCAGCGAGGTGGTCCAATCTGCCCCTCAACTTTTGGACCTCACTCTTACTCAAATGGTTTGTCCCTCCCACCATTATAGCCAATTCCCCCCTTCAAAATTTTTTGGTTTCGAAACAATCCCCTTAGCAGTGTTGATTAGAACCGACATGGAGCCACCCGGCAGTACATGCGATTGCACCGTTCCCCTAAGTCTATCTCTAAGACCCCTAGCGTGGCTATCCCCAATTAGAAAAACACTAGGTTTGACAATGTCCCTCTTAACCACTTTCCCCCCCTTAGTCCTTTTATTTGCTAAGTTTGCCGCAGCATTTGAGGTTGACTTCTGGCTACAGGAGTTTACTTTAGTCCCCAGAGGTGGGAAATGCTTGAGTGAATCCAGTTGAATTCTCGAACTAGAAGTGTCCGCACCAAATTCCCGTAAGAGTTCAAACTTGTTTGGCGATTCAAAGTTCTTCACCTTTGCACTTCCACTCAAACTAGAGTTGGGCCTATTCCCCCTCCCTTTTTGCATCTGCCAGGTTGACTCCCTGCCAGGGCCTATCACACCCAGTTGCCTTGTCAGTTCACAAACTTTTTTACTTAAGTCTAAAATACTAACTTCTTTAGCAGCAAGCTGATCATTCAAACTAGCGTTTTCTTTCCTAGCTAGGTCCAACTGTGCCTTGAGCTCGCTATTTTCTGTTGCTAACTGATCAAATTCATTTAATTTACTTCTACTTGAGGGCTGACTATACAATAGAATGCAGGATCTACATACCCAATTATCTTTCCTTTTAATATTTACAAACAGAATTTCTTTCAAATAGCTACAAGATTTCTTAGAATGATACCAAACATTACATATGTCACATGAAATAGATCCCTCAACTCCATCTACTATCTCTTTGTTACATTTACCACATGTTTCATTTACATTTACCATTTTGAGCAAAAGGTACAGTCAATTCAAACGTTGCCTAGATAAAATGTTTAAGAGTAACTTACTTACTTGATAAATTCCTTGCCGATTTGGTTTGCATAGCCAATAAGAGCCAATTCGTGGTGTTCAATTTGGAATAATTTAGAGGTTAAATTTTGGCCGATTCAACACCAGGGCCATGAGAGAGAAGGTAGCCGTTATGGAATAAAAGGATTTTGAGATGAATATTATGGGAATATATTGAGGAAAAAAGATAGATTGTAAATAGCGAAGGGTATGTTAGTAAAAGTCCAAAAACCAATGAAGTTTGTAGCGTGTTTCACAGGGCAAAAGAGGTTAAGTTCGAAATCCTCTTAAAGTCAATATATAAAGTGCGGAATTATTTGTCAAAATGTAAATTATTTTAAGCACTGACACAAAATTATACAAACTGTACAAAAACTGCAGAAATAGAGAAGATTAAAGTTGATAATCCAGAATTTTCACTGAGTCCACAACAGAGCAACCATTCTCGACCACGGCCGGAAGCGGAATCCCGCCTTTTAGCGAATTCCCCCTACAGGGAAGAAGCTATTACCGTAGGTCTCATGGCTAAGCCCGGGACCTCTATAACTTTTAATTTTAGGGCCCCCAGAAGCCAAAAAAACCATTCGTTCAAATTTATATTATATATATATGTGTGTGTGTGTGTGTGTGTGTGTGTGTGTGTGTGTGTGTGTGTGTGTATGTCTGCGAGCACGATTACGATAGCGCTCGCAAAAAAGGTCCGATTGGAATGAAATTTGGCACAGACGTGTAAAGTAGTAATTATTCGGACGAGTTCATGAACCAGCCCGATTGGACCACCAAAAGGGGGGGTAAAGGGGGATAAACCCCCCCAAAAATGGGTTTTTGAGTTTTTTACATAGAAAAATAAAAATATTTTATGTTGGCACCATTGAATTCAGCTCAAAAAAACAAACTATTTAGTACATTGAATCACTTCCATTGGTTACCGAGATATTGAAAGTGGTAAACACAGTTCGTTGTCCCAATGTTAACCTTTTGGGAAATAAGTATCAGCATCATATGCCAACTTTTCGTTTTGGGGCCCCCAGAAGCAAAAAACACCACTCGTTAGAATTTTTAGATATATATATAACCTAACTAGATATATATGTAACCCTAACTAGTGAACACAATAAATCACTATATATCTATATATATAGTATATATATATATATATATATATATATATATATATATATATATATATATATATATATATATATATATATATACAGTATATATAAATGTGTGTCTGTGAGCACGATAGCGGCCGTAAAAATGGTCCGATCTTAATGAAATTTGGTACAGACATGTAAAGTGGTAATCCCTCGGACGAGTTCGTAAACCAGCCCAATCGGACCACCGGAAGAGGGGGTAAAGGGGGATAAACCCCCCAAAAATGGGGTTTTTGAGTTTTATACATTGAAAAATAACTTGTTCAGAGAGGCAAAGAGTATTTGAGGAGGACCCAGTGAAACAGTTAATGGACTCTTTTCTCAACTCGAGTCAGAACCCGAACTCGTCCGATGGTTGCCGACTCGAGCCGACTCTTTTCTCAACTCGAGCCAGAACCCGAACTCGTCCGATGGTGAGAAATTCTTGTATACTATACTACTTACAGGTAAAACGTCATAAGTAGATAGACTCATATGAGCCAGATTTTTTTTAGCAAGTACTGTATAAGATTAGATATTCAAAGAGAGCACCGATTCGGTGCTATCTACTTCCGGTCTATCGCCTTATACCTTTGGCTTTAACTATGGACTACTTTTAACATCAAATAATAATACAGAGACTAACCAACTGAATAAATCAACTAGACTTTACTAAATGTTTTAGCTTAATATCCACTTACTTTAAAGAAATTCTTGTGCACACCTAACACATACCATTCAAAAGTAAAACTTCGTAAGGAGATAGTCTCATACAAGCCGTATTCACGAACAAACACTGTAAAAAATACGATAATCGAAGGGAGCGCCGTGTCAGTGCTCCCTTCTTCCGTTCCGTTGCCTCATATATTTGACCTTGAACATGGACAATTTTTACTATCGAATATTAATATAGAGACTAAGCAACTGAATAAATCAATTAGGTTTACTGTTACATTACTCTCTATGCACAAAAATCATATGATAAATATATTTTGACTGAGGATCAACTTTATTTCAGCTGTAGTAAATGCACCATTTATTGATGAGTTGGAGATTTCTATAAGTTTAAAATTATTGATTTAGAGTGCTCAATTTCCACACCACGGTAGGTATCCTTAAATAAGCATGGCGCGCTTTTTATTATAGTGAGTTTCCCCAGGAGGCCTAATCTCACTCTTTTTTGGATTATTTGTTTTTATTTCTCATGCACTCTGGTCCGTTCGAAGGTGTAGCCTAGAATTTTCTAAGTTCTAGACCCACAGTCTACTAAGCCCTTGTTCCACATTCATACCGGGCATTTCAAAGAAGTAGCTCAAGTTCTCCTCAAACCTGAGCGCCTCAATCTACTAAACCCTTGATTTACATTCACACCGGACCTTTAGTCCTTGTCTGTGGCAGACGCAGGAAATCATTTTCTAAGGCAGCTGAGCCAACCTGCCATCCCCATATGGACTTACCAGGGGTTAGCCCTGCAAAAATGTGGGTGTCTGTCCACAGAAGAAGCTTTCAAGACTCAGCTTCGTACACACCCATCACTGGGGATGTAAGGAAGGTTACTGGGTAGGTGCCCAACGCTCTTGGGACCTGGGAAAGTGGGGGCTCAAGAAAGTAAACTTGGATATAAATAATCAAAATTTACTGTAACCTTGCACATAACACAAAATTAATTGATATGATTATTCCATTGACGAAATTTTATCATATTAAATTATCAACATTAGAAATAATTCAGTATTCAAATATTTGAGATAAACTGTCTTCAATTACTCATTAACCTAATTAATAACTTGGAGTCGCGCGCTCCAATGACTTCCCATACTAAATATATTCATAGGTCGTACAGAAGGTACCAACAAAACAACATGAATCTAGATATTGAGAACTAAGACACAAAGATAAAACAGTAATGCATCATATAATACCAAACAATTACAGATAATAAATGGGCCAAAATATATTCTATTGATAACGACTTAAACTAACGTCCTGGGCCCCTAGGGTCTAGAGCTGGTTGATCGGGGCTCGGTTACATCCATCAAGTCCATCATCCGAGGGGTCCCGCATCGGTTCACCATGAGGCAGTCTGTGACCAGTCCAAAAACAAAAGTGTAAACTCACCCAAGAGGAGTCACACAATACGGGCGACACGACAGGTCCGGACCGCGGCGGTTTGGCACGGCGGCGCGGGCGATCGGTAGGAAGGCGACCGGCGCGGTAGCGCGGCAGCAGAGTCGCAGGCGGTCCCGCTGAGACCGAGTCCACGGCGCAACAAAATCCTCCAGTGCGGGTGCGCCAGGCATCCACGGGTCGGCTCGTCCACACTCCACAAATCACCAAGAGACCCAGCCGTAGTCCAAAAAGCCCTTAAACAAGGTCCTCCAAAATAGTTCTATGCCCAGAATATTTTATAACTAACAAAAATATAATAGGAGTTTTAATATGATATAATACATGCTAAAATTTGTTTTTGTATTTTTCCTTTTAATTTTTTTTGTACAAAAATAATGTATAAAACTAAATTCACTTTCGACTCAGACTATCTGAGCAACATTCCTCAAAACAAAGAGGCAGGATATGCCCTGATTTATTTAAAGCTCACTGGCAACAGTTATAATTCAAAACAAAATTCACAGTATAAATAGTCACTGGCAACTATTAAATCACTATAAATAGATTCATTTCATGTCAAAACGCCAACAATTTGATCGTTATGGTGATATTAGTCACCTTAATATTTATCTGTATAAGTGACTTTCTGTCACAATTATTTTTAGATTGAACAATCTTATTACTACACATTATCAATAATTAAACAGCTTGACAGTAATTAATTACACAAGTAAATTTTTTACAAATAATAGCTGACCTAAACAATGAATGAACATAAACTTTACATTACAAATAACTGACAGGGAAATCACTTAATTACTTAACAAGTAAAAATATTTTTAACTCGAGTAAATAATCTGTCATTAAATTCCTGAGCGAGAACAAGAATATGTCATGATATCTTGGTAATCAGAAATAATCACAAATACCTAGCCCGCTAAATATTTGATATTACTCTCGTAATGCAAAGTTTTCTTTAATAAACAAATCCCGATATTAGCTTGCAACTTATTTAAAATCCTTGTACTAAACGTTAGCTTCTCAAATTAGGCCAGAAACAATTCATTGATCGGATATTTACAGCATAAATTAACAATTTAACATTTGACATAATCAGTACACAAAGCAATTTTTACAACATTTCATTAGTTCAGACACCGTCCATAATTTATGTAAGTTAACAATTAAAATATTACAAAAAGATACAAACTTACAATTACTTAAGATATTAAAATAGCCTACAGTGGAATTATTTTTAGTTGGGGTTTTCTCGCCATTCACGAAATTTACTAATTAATTATTCTTAAGCCTTGAATAATCTAATTATTTTATTTGGCCCAAAACTACACAGATTTTTATTTATTTAAAATATCTATGGTTGAAATTATTTCAATAAATATTTCAAAATCAAACAGGCTCAGAGTACCAAGGACTGGCTTATTTTTAAAGTCCCACTGGGATAGCAAGTTCAGTAATGAGAAAAATATTTACTATACTAATTGGCAAAACTAATTAATTAAATTGTGGTAATAGATCACCTTTTTAAACGAAGTCGTGATTTTCCATTAATCCAGCGATGCTGAAGGGCTTCTGATCGTGAGCGGCGACGTGATCGGGTCAGTCGTTCTCCTGGCAGTGGCAACTCAGCGGTAGCGTTATCGCTAACGCACGTTTATGCAGGCTCGCTAGCGAGTTTGTCGCGGCCGCAAAGTCCAATCGGCAGGGCGGATGACTCAACAGATTATGCCTATTGTTTGTGGGTTTAGCACGCTCACTCAAAATTTAGTAACTTTGGCCCAAATGTCGGCGCGCTACGACATTTTAGATTTAATTGAATAAATAATACAGGGTGATCAGTCCTGAATTATTTGGCCTGGCTTACTAAATAAATTGCGCATGTCACACAGTACTGCTGAGAAACACATAAATTGACCTTGTGAACTTTCATTTCAGGGTCACAGGGAAGAAATCATCCTGACGAGTCTCCAAATCAAAGAAAATAAACAAAAAATTACGGTCTTTTGGACATCTTCGATCAATTTGAATGTAACATTGATGTTTTGGATCCTTAAAATCCTCACATGACTGGCAGTAAACCTCTCCACATACATGGGCTGTCTTACATTTGGTTGGGAAAACTAATTTTTTACAACTCTGACAAAGCTGTATAGTCTTACAAATCTGACCCTGGTGAGCTATAAAACATCGTTCATTTTTGAAAAAGCGCTTACAAAAGCGGCAGGTTATGCCTCCATTTTCAATTTTACAGGGTGAAGAAATAGAATGACACGAAAGACACCGATTAGAACATCGATGGTCACCTTTGTTATTATAGGAAATGTGATAAGCTTCACAAAAATAATGGCAGACAAACGCAGCAGTTAAGTTAGTTATTACATTATAATGCCCATTATAAAACAACAGATTAACTTTGGATTTAGCATCCTCATTACCACCGGAGAAGTAAACATCCCGTCCTTCTTTATCATAATTATAAACTATTATTCTATACTTTTTAAGATGGGCCTGGAATTTTTCACTTTTAATAGTGAGAGCACATGATGCATGAGTAATGGCCCATGGTACATGAATAACTAACTACACAAGTCAAGATAGATCATGTGTCTTCAATACTACTAACTACACATGTTAATGCTAGTAAGCTGACTACACAAATCAAAAGGACAACCATTAAAAAGCTACAAGAGCAAAGTTAATTATTAAATATCCATTTCCTTTATGGACAATAAATGTTAATTTTCCCATTAATATTTAAATTAATGACTTAATACCTCAATATATGATAAAAAGTACAGACTAAGGTAGTAGAGACTCAAATATACCCATATACAAGTTTTAAATAAAATCCAATAATTAGTTTCTGAGATATAGTGTTTTATTATTTGCCCCTTCAATTTCTGTGATGCAATCTGCAGCAACCAGTTTAAGCCTTAGCATAAGTTGACATGTACCTATACACCAAGTTACATCAATATCCGTCACCTAGTTCTTAAGATATTAAATTTTTAAATGTAGCCCCTTCAATTATCTAGATACTCACCCATAATACAAGGTATAAGTATGTTTCAAATTGTAGCAGAAGTTAACAAGTATCCACATACCAAGTTTCATTAAATTCGGTCAAGTAGTTCCTGAGTTATTAAATTTTAAATTTTTACATGATAATTGCCCCTTCATTTTTGGTCGATGCAAACCACTTTACAAATGTTAAGTTTTTTGGTATGATCATATTCCCCATAAAGTCGGATGCCCGGAAGATCGATTTTTGGGCCCAAAATTGCTCTAGGACCAACCGTTTTCGAGATATCGACGATTTTATATATTTTTAGCCATATTTGAGAAGGAGAAGAACAAAAAGAGGGGGAGGGTGGAGTAAGAGGGGGGTATAAGTTTATGGAAAAGGTAGAAGAGGTTAAGAAGTACCTAAGTACCAAATTTTATTGCATTCGGACTAGCAGTTTTTGAGTTATTAAACTTTAAATTTTTACATGATATTTACCCCTACATTTTTGGTAGATGCAAAACACGTTACAAATGTTTAGTTTTTTTGGTAAGGTCATATTTCCCATGAGGTCGGATGCCCGGAGGGTCGATTTTTGGGCCCAAAATTGCTCTAGGACCAACCGTTTTCGAGATATCGACGATTTTATATATTTTTAGCCATATTTTAGAAGAAATACCCCTGTTGCAGAAGACCTGCATACTCAGCGAATTTCAAATGCTAAACAACATATTTCAATCCAACATAGCGAGAATTGACATGTTTTGGTAAGCTCCATAAGAATAACATGGAGAATGAGTGTGCAGGTTTGCTGATACAGGCATATTAAAACCGGGTGGTTTTAATTCATTATGTAGTAGATCTGAACTAGAAGAAGCTATTTACCAAGTATAATCAAGATATGTTGAGAAATAACCGAGATTTAGAATTTTACTTATTCCCCATAAGGTTAACATTGAGACAATGTACTGCGTTTACCACTTTCAATATCTCGGTAACCAATGGACATAGAGCAGTGATCCAGAATACTAAATTGTTTGTTTTTTTGAGCTGAATTCAACGGTACCAACAAAAATTCGTTAAATTTTATTTTTCAATGTATAAAACTCAAAAACCCCATTTTTGGGGGGGTTTATCCCCCTTTACCCCCTCTTCCGGTGGTCCGATTGGGCTGGTTTACGAACTCGTCCGAGGAATTACCACTCTACATGTCTGTACCAAATTTCATTAAGATAGGACCATTTTTACGGGCCGCTATCGTGCTCACAGACACACATATATATATCTAAAAATTCGAACGAGTGGTGTTTTTTGCTTCTGGGGGCCCCTAAACGAAAAGTTATCATGGTCTCGGGCTTAGGTCTTAGGGGGGAAGGGGACGGGGCTTAGGAGGGGTGGGGGACCAATCAGAACAAAGGGGCGAGTCACGTGACCTGTCACGTGACCAAAGGGGGCAGGGCCTGCTATCCTCCTGCGAAGACTACTCGTAGCTAAGTGAAGAATATATCAACCAAATCAAAAGTCCTTTGAACCACTGAACCTGTCGGTTTACATTCTTTTAGTCCTTTGAGCTACTGAACCTATCGGTTTACATTCTTTTTCCCATCCAATAATCACATCCGCTAAAGTAACTATTTACTAATAGAAAACTAACAAATCAAGCAGAAACCAAGCAACTTTTAGATAAGTCAAAACTCTTTGATTATTTTATATGAAGTCCTTTATAGAAGATATATTTAATGTTCCCTCTTGTGACTGTGCTGCACAAGAAAATAATCAAAATTACGCTGAGATTACTCCAATTTTTTTTTATTTTTTATTACGAGCTACTCGCAGCAATAGATTTATAATCCCTATTATAATCATAGAATTGCTTACATAAATAATGTGAAAATCATGTTGAAGCCCGAAGTACAAAGGTATAGTATAAATTAATAATTTCCCTTTTTCAACAAGGGCAAAATGATAATTTAGGTGAAGTGAATTGTAACTGAAGATAAACATAAATTTGACTCATTGTTAGTTAAAATATGTTGTGTTTTTCAACCACACGCCGAATAATTAATAGATTTTCTCATTATTTGGGTTGCAAAAAATTCATTTTAAACCTAAAATTGTTGGCTAATTGCATGATTTTAAGAACGCGTAGGAGACTTAAAGTCATGACCTTTTTTTATAAATTATAGAAAATTCACTCCATTAATAATGGTGGTTAATAGGTAATATATTTAATGGATTATAGAATTAGAGGTCAAGGTGAAATATCAATAATGCAATAACAATTACATGTTTTACTCATTAAACCATTAACTTTCAAAAGTTGAGATTGGTTTGTTTGCTGACAACCATTCTTCCCAAATAGGCAATTTATACCTAGAAGCCAAGCAGGCAAGTTCAACGACGAAGCGTTGGAAAGTAATTACCTTTCCACAGATTTGATGTCGTGATGAGTTAGGAACATGAAACAGTGGACAGATTTCAGACTACGATGATAAAACTGTGTTTCATTATAATATCCAAACCATCCTATATAAAATTACAAATTAAATAGCGTGTAGCATTGACTGACTAGCTGGTAACTTGTTTTTCTTGACAGTCCATTACTGACTACGACTGTAATCAGATGAGAACCAGTTTCAATCTCTTCTAAAGATTTTTAAGTGAGTGGAGTAGGATCTTTTTAAGCTTAGATTTTCTACGAAGAAGAAAATCTACGAGAAATGGCTGCTTTTTACTATAACCTATGACTGTCTGAAGTCTGAATGTAATAGAAAATTAGGACAATACCAAAGGAATTATTACAGTATTTCTAATCAGAAATCAGCTGTATAGTCGAAAGCAAAGAAACTTTGATGATAGGATTATTTTATTCCAATATGAATTTCCATGATGGCGTTTACATTATTTTCATTGGATCGTTACCCAGCATTATTGGAGTTTATTGTTATAAAAATCAAGTATACTTGGGGTTGAAGTTCTTCAACTAATACAGGAATACATATATTTTAGAATAACATTATTTACAAAACAGAAACTACTAAAATACTAAAATATGTTACTAAAATATGTTCATGAGTATGTTTACATAAAATTTTCTTCTAGCGTATTAAAAAAAAAATTATAAAATAGATATAGAAATATCTATTAGAAATAGATATTAATCTATTTATCTATTTTTATCTACGTATTTATTTGTTTATATAGACAAAAGTAACCCTATTATAGTAGACCTAATCAGTGTGTTAATAAGCCGAAGATAGGTTAAAATACCCCCGTTGCAGCAGACCTGCATACTCAGCGAATTTCAAATGCAAAACAACATATTTCAATCCTACATAGCGAGATTTTACATGTTTTTGTAAGCTCCATAAGAATAACATGGGGAATGAGTATGCAGGTGTGCTGCTACAGGTATATTAAAACTCGGTGGTTTTAATTCAATATTTAGTAGATCTGAACTAGAAGAAGCTATTAACCAAGTTTTATTGAGATATGTTGGGAAATAAGCGAGATATAGAATTTTAGTTATTTCCCATAAGGTTAACATTGGGACAACGTACTGTGTTTACCACTTTCAATATCTCGGTAACCAATGGACATAGAGCAGTGTTTCAAAATACTAAATTGTTTGTTTTTTTTGAGCTGAATTTAATGGTGCCCACGAAAAATCAATAAATTTTATTTTTCTATGTAAAAAATTCAAAAAACCCATTTTTGGGGGGTTTATCCCCCTTTACCCCCCCTTCCGGTGGTCCGATCGGGCTGGTTCACGAACTCGTCCAATTGATTACCACTTTACATGTCCGTACCAAATTTCATGAAGATCGGACCATTTTTGCGGCCGCTATCGTGCTAACAGACCCATAGATATATATATATATATATATATATATATATATATATATATATATAAATTCGAACGAATAGTGTTTTTTGCTTCTGTGGGCCCCAAAACGAAAAGTTATTGTGGTCCCGAGCTTAGGTCTTACCATGAGACCTACGGTAATAGCTTCTTCCCTATAGGGGAAATTCGCTAAAACAGTAACCCTAAGTATTGATGTTTTTATGCAATAATATATTCTATTATGATGAGTAGTGGTCGAAATGACAATTACTTTCATGAGTGACCCGATATTTTTTAGTTCAGGCTAGTAATACATCATAAGACAACTAAAAAACAGTAAAAATACACAACAGTCTGATTGGAACAAATAAAACAGCTTCTGCAACAGTAAAGTAGGATCCAATTGCCTCTTAAACCTTTTGCAGCTTTACAATAGCACGATTGCGTTGTATATTTGAAGGTGTATTTTATAGGTCTGCATATGCATTATGCATAGTTTATAGCTGCAGTTCATGCACTGTAACTCATACGGGGAACTTATGCAATCAATCTCTTTTAAGTTGTCAGAGAATAGAACATCTATAGAGCAGAGTTTATCTTCTGGGTCACGAGAGATTGGTCAATAAAATTCTATTCATTAATGCTAATTTGACGTACGGAATTTTAATTAAATCCTTTAAATTAAAATTAGGAGCGAAATTTGTTTAATTGAACAATGGGATTTAAAAAAGTAGGCTAATTACTAATTCTAAAGGAACGCATATGAGTAATATAAAAGGTTATTCAAAAATAATTAACATTTTTAAATTAATACAATAAACCGGGCTCAATTGTCAGAAAAATTAAAACTACCATTAGAAAGAGGACATTTCAAAGTTTTTTTAACAAGCTAAGTAGGATCTAGGCTACATGCAGTGGCGACGCGTGACATTTTTGAGTGGTCATCGCTGATAGTGTAGAAGTACACGGGACTGCGCCGGCGCCGCGCGGCGGAACGGCTATATTGCTATTTATAGAATAGTCGCGACAGACCTGCGCTTGACCGGCCCGGATATCCGTCCCCCAGCGTCATTCATAGACCCCACGACCATAGATAATAACATCCATGACTCTACTGAAAAGGCGAATGGAATAATACTGATACTTAAAAGCTCTCGGATGAAAGTTTAACATTGAAAAATGCAGCTAGCTATTTTATCAAGCAGTTTATGATTTCATTTTTATAATATTTTAATCAGTTTAGTTTTATTTTGATAATTGTTTCAGTTGAAAAATTATATCACCTTCTCCTTCAGTCATTGTTGTGCTCATCGATTAATAATAAAACATGTTAAAATTTTAATTAAACCACTGCAACTTCACTCATTGAAACTACACAAACACAAGCACAGCGCGCGGCGCGAGAACTGTGCGCATGCGCAAGTAGCGGAGCAGGTCTCTCTGCACTGTGAAGTGAACTATTTTAGGTCTCTTTGCGTATGCGCGAGTACCGGAGCAGGTCTCTCTGCACCGTGAAGTAGCACTGACAGAAGTCGAGAGTGTTGCTCGTTACGTGGCGAAGGCTGCCGAGTACAGCCGAAGGGAGCCGGACGCCAACCGATTCTCCAGCGACAGAGAATCGCTTGGCCGCCTGTACAACAGCGGTGTGAGTGGTGGGGATGGAGGCGGGGAGGTGGGCGCTCCACTCGATTGGATTCTCCAAACTCGGAGAATCGGTTCGGATTTAGTCAAAAGAGAACTACGGACGCGGCGCATCTGGCGCCCAAAGCAAAACGCCATGCATAAAAAATAGCCTGATACTCCGAAAATTTATGATTTTCTTTTGAAAATAATAGACATTTAGGCTTCTAACATTATGTTATTTGTAGTTTTATCTAAAATATTTAGTTTTAAAATTGAGTTAGTCATCGGCGAATCTGTAGATGACCGCACGCCTCGCCACTGGCTACATGCGCCCCACGGGTCACACGGCAGACATCAGCTCTATAGTAAAATTCTGGCTAGACCCTCCCAAGGATAGTCATATATTAGTAGATGTACAGCTCTTGTTATGTGCTGTCTTAATTCCAAGAGAATAGAATGGTAATGGGGGAGTAAAAATTTAGATTCTTAGCTTTAATGCTAACATGACGGGTATAAATTATTCTGTTTCAATTTTATTGACTTATAAAATTGTATATTTTTCCTAAAAACTCTTGTTATGTATTAAGCGTTATGATAATAACATTTATTTAAAAA
The DNA here is from genome assembly GCA_035578135.1 of Flexamia atlantica. Classification (NCBI taxonomy): domain Eukaryota; kingdom Metazoa; phylum Arthropoda; class Insecta; order Hemiptera; family Cicadellidae; genus Flexamia; species Flexamia atlantica. Next base: position 49,860,600 of record JAQJVK010000009.1, on the reverse strand, counting down.
GGTCTTATATTAGGATCAAATAATTTGTTTAAAAAACAATTTTAATTAATAAAATAAATTAAAGCTAATCATAGTAAGTCCAAAAAGAAACGTCCTCTGTCTCTAATCCTTAAGCATTTATAAGTTTTCCGTCTGAGAGCAACAATAACTTCATTAAATTTAGTGAACTTTGACGAACGATGGTGAATGAGCGGCTTAACAGCTTTGATGTTTTTTTAATGGTATTCGTTAAACTTCTGTAGAATGAATAGTTTTCTCGTGAGCAGTCATTTTTGCCTCGAAGGTAGGCAACCACAGGATTCACCTTGTAAGCTATAGTCATTGACTCAATCGTGTAAGAGTAATTAATTAGATCTATTTCTCATGGTTGGGATGGTTATTGATGTTTTATACTTAATGCATATTTGTTAGTTATTGAATTAATTAATTATTCAAGAAACATAATGCTACTGTATTAAATATTTACCGATCAACAGATTTTTTTATAATTAAAGAATGAATCTTCCTTTTTTTGAACGATATAAACAAACAACATTTGTCTTCTAGTTTAATCACCCATTTACTTTACATAACAAAATAATTTTCAATAGCAGTCAAAATAATGTGAAATATTTATCTAATACTCAATAACAACGCATTAATGCACAATGCATAAATTCTGTATAAGTAAGAATTGATTAGTAGTAGTGGTGAAAGCATAGCTGATCGCTGATGCCATCAAAGCAGTGTCAACCAATTTGGCATAATCTGTTAGGGTGTGGCTTTCACATGATCCACTCCTTTACATGTGTATTTATAACCTTCACTTTGATAAGGATTTCAAATTTTCTAAAACTTGAGATATATTTTAAATATTTGCTTTTTAACTAAATAACTCTCTCTCGTGATCATAAATGGAAAACATATCAAAAACACGTTTTCATTACAATCCAACAAAAAATTAACTCGTTGATTCAATTCAATTATTCCAAAATTCGAACTATTTTTTCTAATTGAAAAATATTTTTTATTAGTCTTACTTTTTGGGACTGGAAAACCGAGGATTATTAAAATAAACCAAGGCAAATGTTATGTGCTACATACTTTAGTTGTGTTATTTTTAATTTTTACTGCCGTTTTTGTTTAAAAATTACGTGTCAAAAGAAAACCCCTAAGCTAAAAAGATTTCAAATCAGAATAATAAATGCAATGTTACATTTTAAATTTCTCCCTTGAAAACACTGTTTTCTATAAAATAGAGGTTTTCTTTGGTTTTTACGTACAACGGTAAAACAAATACTAGTTTCAATAATCAACATTTTCAAAAATTTTCTATAATCTGTATAGAACAGAGAAAAGTACTCATTTTCAGTAAAGAGCGAAATGCTGATAAAATCACCATACTTTCAGAATAGCTAGTAAAATATTCATTTCACTATCCGAATACCGATAAAATAATGTCAAATCATAAAATGACATTCACTTTACAACGCAGCGCTTCTGGCAATAACGCTATTCTGAACATTACACATGAGGTTAGGGCGAGGGAGTTCGATAATTTCTCGGATCAATCGTAATCAAACATTCATTTTGTATCATTGAATTCGATTTAATTTATTGTATCAAGTAAAAAGTAACGTACATCATAAATGTTACATTGAATTGTGAAACAAAATAATATAATAAATGAGACACTGCTATAAGCTGTTACAATCCGAGTATAATAAATAAACAACCTCGTAAAAGGTTTGGGAAAACTATTTTTACGATAGAGATACATCAAGCGGATTAATTTATTGAGAGTGTTAATTGCAACCTATCATTAATCTTCGCGAACTGATCAATATAGTAATTAATATTTTACCTTTAGTCTGAATCAGCATAAAACAGTTTCAAATTAAACCAACAATAAAAGAGCAAGATGATAACGACATTTGCCTACATAGGACTAGTTATCTTGTTTCTAAAATTATTCTACATATTGAGGTGGTTTGCTTGTAAGCTGAAAGAAGAGACGATGATGTAACAAGTAGCCTAACTGTGAATGTGTTAAAATGTTGGAGCGTTCCAGATTCGTAACTAAAAAAAAACTAGTTAAAGGTAGTAAAATGACTTGAAAAATTTAAGGTGGAAATAATCAAATTTTTGAACCTCTTGCTTAAATGTTATTCTATCCAATTGGGAGATGTTCTATCAAATTAGAACTGCAGAAATAAGTTAATGTTAAACCAGCTAATTGCTGAAAATATAATGTTTGATTGGTGAGAAAAGTAAATATAAAAATGCTATTGACAACAGGTGGAAAATGTTATTTCATCTATAAGGCAATAGTTACTATTGCCCTTAAATATAAAATATTGATGAGTTGTTTTTAGATAACTTTCAATTTATAAACACATTATTACTTACTAGTGGCTTGAAGGGACTGAAAGTCACTAGTAGTGGAATATTGATTTAAAAACAATCTTTCTTTATTAAGTACGAATTGTCTTTATAGTAATTGGCCTTTAGATCAACCACTTGCTAATATCTGGTTTTGAATGAAGTATCAGCACTATATATGTTTTTTTTTAACAAGACAGATGTTTTTAAATTCTAATTATTTTTAAGTGGCAGATATTTTACGCTGATTCCCATTCTCTAGTAAACTTCAAGCAATTTCAGTATTATTTTTCCCGAGGCCTTGGCATCAAAACCTTTAATTTGAGTCATCTCCCATCATCCTAAGATGTGCCATATCCCAACAATGTCTTTGCAAAAATTTCACTTACTTATGTACTTAGATGAAGAAGGAATATAAAGTTGTAATTTTTAAAACATCCAATTGATTACCACTATACATGTTCGTACCAAATTTCATTAAGACCGAACCATATTTACGGCCGCTACACACACACATTATATATTATTTAAGACACACACACACACACACACACACACACACACACACACACACATATATATATATATATATATATAGCAATTCGAATGAATGGTGTTTTTTGCTGCTGGTGGCCCCAAAACAAAAGGCTATCATGGTCTCGGGCTTAGGTCTCACCATGAGTACTGCGGTAACAGGGTAACAGCTTCTTCCCTATAGGGAGAATTCGCTAAAATATTAAAATCTCAACATTTGAATTTAGTCCTTTTTAAAAATTGACAGAATTATGAGAAAAAAGAAAATAAATGCATTTACCAAAGATTAAGGAAACCTACATCCTACATCTAACAACTTCTCAAAGACATTGAAAATCGGCTCATTCGTGTGCGAGAGGCGAAAACGGCCAATAGAAATAGTCAATTTCTTTAACAAATCCCCTTCACCAGTCAAATCCTCCTCAAACTTTTAATTTTTTAAATTCGGTTTCTAGAGGAAGCGTTATGTTCTGAATGATATAATTGTGCAGAGTTTCAAGAATCTAGTTTGAGAACTAGGTGGTCACTTCACTAGTGTGGTATTTGACAAATATATAGTAGATGGCCATAATAGTTTTGTATAGTTTATTCTTTTAATAGATTAATTTTTGTCTTTTGAAAGTTATACTACAGACCTTCCATCCATGTTTTAGCGAATATCCGCAACAGGGAAGAAGCTATTACCGTAAGTCTCATGGTAAGACCTAAGCCCGAGACCATGGTAACTTTTCGCCACCAGAAGCAGAAAACACCATTCGTTCGAATTTATATATATATATATATATATATGTGTGTGTGTGTGTGTGTGTGTGTGTGTGTGTGTGTGTGTGTGTGTGTGTGTGTGCGCGCGCGCGCGCGCGTGTGTGTGTGCGTGTGTGTGCGCGCGTGTGTGCGTGTGTGTGTGTGTGTGTGTGTGTGTGTGTGTGTGTGTGTGTGTGTGTGTGTGTGTGTGTGTGTGTGTGTGTGTGTGTGTGTGTGTCTGTCAGCACTATAGCGGCCGTAAAAATGGTCCGATCTCAATGTAATTTGGTGCAGACATGTAAAGTGGTAATCCCTCAGACGAGTTCGTAAACCAGTCTGATCGGACCACGGGAAGGGGGGCTAAAGGGGGATAAACCCCCCCAAAATGGGTTTTTTGAGTTTTTTACATAGGAAAATAAAATTTATCGAATTCTCGTTGGCACCATTGAATTCAGCTCAAAGAAACAAACAATTTAGTATTTATTTCGAATCATTGCTCTATGTCCATTGGTTACCGAGATATTGAAAGTGGTAAACACAGTACGTTGTCCCAATGTTAACCTTATGGGAAATAAGTAAAATTCTACATCTCGGTTATTTCTCAACATATCTTGATAAAACTTGGTAAATAGCTTCTTCTAGTTCAGATCTATTGAATATTGAAGTAAAACCACCCAGTTTTAATATACCTGTAGCAGCAAACCTACATACTCATTCCCCATGTTATTCTTATGGAGCTTACCAAAACATGTCAAATCTCGCTTTGTTGGATTGAAATATGTTGTTTTGCATTTGAAATTCGCTGAGTATGCAGGTTTGCTGCAACGGGGGTATTCCATTATAAGCTTGCAAAATTGGAAAGACCACCATTTTGAATTTTATAACGTAAACTATTTTAGCATTCTCAGGGAAACCATTTAAAAATCTAGTACGAATGTAGAGTTTATAAGTAATGTTTGTACCAAGTGTCAGTGCCCAAAGCCTTAGCTTTTAAGAAAATAAGCTTGAAAACTAAAAATGGCCGCCTTTTTGAATTTTACATTGTAACCTATTTTGGGCTTATTCTAATAGGTTATATTGGGAATATTCTAAAATGCTTTCTCAGTACGCATCTTGAGCCTTTAGAGAATATGTGTGCCAAGTTTCATGATCTTACAGTTCTTGAGAAATTGTGTCTAGTGAGTTAATTAGAGAGTCAGTCAGTCAGTCAACCGTTTTGGCTTTTATTTATATAGATGATATAGTCGTTTGAGAGAGAATATTTTAAAATCCTTTCTTAGCACGCATGTAGAGCCTATAATAGTAGTTTTCATCACTAGGAGCGAAAGTGGCTCTTTTTGGCACGAGATCGTAATTTACAGGCGAGGCGCAGCCGAGCTTGGAAATGCGATCGAGTACCAAGGAGACACTTTTGCTCCGTGTGATGAACAACATTTTCATCATTATGTATAAATAACCATTTAATCGTTAAAAAATTAGACTACATGATTTTGAGGTTATCCAAAATAGTCATCGTCATTTACACATCTGTTAGTTGCTTACAAACACAAGTTAAGAAATCGTTCAACCTTTCAAACGTAACATAAACAAATTTTCACATTAGAGTACGGCAAAATTTACCATATGTTTTTCAGTACTCCTATTCGAAGTGATCCAAAAACGATCATTTTGCGTGTTATTATTTAGAGAACTAAAACGGCTGTTTTCCAGACAGTATGATGAATAGTATATTTCACTACTAGTCACGAAAGTAGCCCATTTCGGGGCAAGATAGTGTTTTACTTGCGAGGCGTAAGCCGAATTGTGAACAGTACTTTTCATCTCGATGCAAATAAGTGAGCAAACTTATAAAAAATGATCCAACATTTCATAATTTAGTCATTTTTCTATAAGTAAACACAATACGGCTGAACTGTCTATTTTAGTTTATAAAGTCAGCTGGTTGAACTGTCAAATTAAGGAATTCGTTTGTTTGGGTACGGCAAAATTTTGTTTTGGTACGGAAATGGTTTCTTTGGGTACGGGAATGAAATGTTTGGGTACCGAAAAAGCAGCTGATCATTACTTGTTTTGACGTAAGGAAATCGAGAGTTTTCGTAGATCTCAGCTGTACGGTAACGGGCAATGTTCGTATACAGAGTGATGAAAATAGTATATTTCACTACTAGTCACGAAAGTAGCCCATTTCGGGGCTCGATAGTGTTTTACTTGCTCGGCTTACGCCTCGCAAGTAAAACACTATCTTGCCCCGAAATGGTACTTTTGTGACGAGTTGTGAACAGTAATTTTCATCACGATGCAAATAAGTGACCAAACTTGTAACAAATTATCCAACATTTCATAATTTAGTCATTTTTCTATAAGTAAACACAATACGGCTGAACTGTCTATTTTAGTTTATAAAGTCAGCTGGTTGAACTGTCAAATTAAGGAATTCGTTTGTTTGGGTACGGCAATATTTTGTTTTGATACGGAAATGGTTTGTTTGGGTACGGGAATGAAATGTTTGGGTACCGAAAAAGCAGCTGATCATTACTTGTTTTGACGTAAGGAAATCGAGAGTTTTCGTAGATCTCAGCTGTACGGTAACGGGCAATTTTCGTATACAGAGTGATGAAAAGAATATTTGTGCAATGTTTCATGGCCATTGAAGCCTACACAACCTTTTAAAACTGAATAATGGTCGCAATTTCGAATATTATAATCTACTCTGTCTTAGCCTTTTGAGAGAAAATATTTAAATCCTTTGTTAGTACGCATCTAGAATAATTTTACATTAGCCAATAAGTCATTTCTGTGCCAAATTTCGTGTCCTAAAGTCTGTTTATTTTTCAGAAACTGTGATCAGTGAGTCGGTCAACCGCTTTTTGATTTTACATATATTACTTATTTTATAACCAACAACAACATGTTTTTTTACTTTGTTTTTATTATTATCTTCAACAAACCATGGATATATTAAAATTAACATAGAATTTTACAGAACATTAACATAGAACTTCTAATATTACAGATGTGAAAGAAAGGATGTTTGTGTGAATAACTGTCTTTCATCCACGTGAAAAATACTGGATCAACTGAGCTGAAATTTTGCAAGAATAGAGCCACTATATCAGAAATAGTAGGCCTATTCACTTCCTTAAAATCCCCTCGGGCTACGCCCCGTGAACGTCCTTAGCTTCAATGTTTACATTTTATAAGGATGTAAACATTCAAATGCTAAATTGTAAATAACTGAGAATAAAATTTGACAGTTCTAAGAGCAGAAATAAGATCAGCTGTAATTTTTTTCGTGAGCGAAGCCACGGGCAACTGCAAGTCTCTAATACATTCACCCGGAAATTGAGTATGGATGTTTTCAATATGATAGCTTACTCAAAAGTAACTATAAATAAAACTCGAAGCTTTATGTAAAGATTGAAAAAAATTAGACATAGCTTCGAGTAGATTAACCGAGAAGAATAATTAGCTCATAAAAAGTTTCAGTGAATTTAACTATTTTAACTTCCCGTTAACTGCTGGAGCTCAAAGAACAACGTTTATGGTCCGTTAAGCGTCAGCTTTACGACGCTTCAACTTGCGCTTATAATATGGGATAAAAATGTTAAAACTGTTGCGAACAGATTGAAAATTAAATGCCTGCAATTAATTTCAACAACTAAAATATAAGGCTTATTTCAGTATTTACTGATGGAGAGGGTTAACACAACCTCAATATACTTACTTCTAAGTAGTCTTTCTTAAGGAGTCTCAAACAGATTATGAACAAACTAACAAACCTAAAAGGATGAACGTTATTCCCCACTAAATTGAGCCCATAGAATAATTTTAATATAGTTTCAATCTTTTTAATCTTATAAAACTGGGCTCAAAAAGGTGGGATACTGGGTTTGATTGTCTAAAGTATAACTATGCCATTCCCTTTCAAATAATTGACCAAGCAACCAAGCATTTTTGCTAAAACAAAACTTGCCTAGATTAGAACTAAGAAATTCAAATACCCCCGTTGCAGCAGATCTGCTTACTCAGCAAATTTCTAATGCAAAAGAATAAATTCCAATCCGACATGGCAAGATGCAACATATTTTTCGTAAGCTCAAATGAATAACATGAGGAGTGAGTGTGCAGGTTTGCTGCAACAGGTATGTTAAAACTGGATGGTTTTTTTATTCAATATTCAGTAGATCTGAAGTAGAAGAAGTTTTACCATATAACAAGTTTTATCAAGTTAGTTAAGAAATAAGGAAGTTATAGAATTTTATTTATTTCTCATAAGAATGACATGAGGGATGAGTATGCAGGTTTACTGCAACAAAAACTGGTAACATCGGGGATTTTAGACTAATATACATTAGATCTCATCTAGATAAAGTCACAAATAATTGTTTATAAAAATATGGTGAGAAATAAGCGAGATTTAGAATTTTTCTTATTTCCCATAAAGGTTAACAATGGGACAACTACTGTTTTTACCACTTTCACTATTCCGGTAACCAATGGGCATAGAGCAATAATTCAATTGTATATTACGTTACTAGGCTGGAAAGTACTGTTTGCCCGACGAGCATGATGCTTCATGCTATTTTCATGCGAGTACAGTCAAACTTACCGACCGTGTAACGTCCTTGCATAAACCAATACGTGTCTCAATCCTTCAGACCTAACAAACAGAACAAACCTTTACTACTGCTGCCAGTGCTGCCACTGCATTCCTCTAAAAGTAACCAATAAACAAGCATTAAACGTCAGTTTGCTGCAAATCAGCTGATTGTTTACTTCCGCTTTGCCGACCTAGCACCTTTCGTAACTTTCGAGCCGACAAAAAGGAACAGAAAACAGACGTTTCTCAGTCAATATAATGAAAAATACGAAATTGTTTGTTTTCGAGCTGATTGGTGCTAAGAAAAATTAGATAATTTTTAGTTATGATGGTCCCGCCTTTGGTCTTCCCTATAGGGGAAAATCGCTAATGAGGCAATTTACTTGTAAGACATCGATATTTAGAAATATATAATATCATTTAAAACTTAAAATTATTTTATGGTCTGATTTCAGATTCTTAATCTTTACGATGACAAATAACACTACAACATTTAAGGAAAATTGCTAGTTTTAACGTGTTTTAACTTCAAAATATTTTGGTAAAGCTTAAAGTCGAAGATTGTAAACGGCAACACATTCCTTATAGTTCAAAAAAGCCTGCAAAGACAGGCCCTTGAATATACTATTACCGCCTATACGTTTAGTTGTTTTTTATCAAACGATAAGCCCCTATAATACACGTTGATTGTCGATTGACAGATATTAAAAGACGCAATGACTATAAACTGCAGAATATTAATTTCAAATCTCAACGATATTAGTCTATTACATATACAGTTTTTTTTTATATGGCGAAATAATAAAATTGCAATAAAATAAATATAAATCTACACAAAACCTGCTTAGTTTTAACAGAATGATTACTTAGCGAGACCAAAGAAATAAAGAACATTCTACTTGTTTTTGGATTGTTCTATAGTTTTAACATGCAAAATTTTAATAGTATGTTAAATAATAGGTGGTTGCTGGACTTTTATTTTTATTTGGCCAATCAGACCACGAGTATACTTGTTATCTAAAATGATTTGCTGGATCTGTTGTTTTTTGTTTTTGTTTTTTTTTAATAGATCAAATTTGAGGAAATAATTTTACACAATACTTATTAATAAAAACAAAAACGGTCCTTTACATTTTTTATATATGTTTGATGTTACTAATGATCTTTCCAATTTTGTACGTCGAGTGTTTTTTCCTTATATCTGACTTATAAAAGAACATGTTAACTAAAAAGCTATGTTTGTCGTTTGCCATTCAATTGCCATTTTATTTGCTTCGAACGTCAGGCAAGGTATAGCCAATCAACTCACCGATTTTACTATATGAACTGTGTCAGGATCAAACTATAACTTGATCCTGGTTGCCAATAGGTTGACAGTAAAATAAAAAAAAAATGAACTCTGATTGATTCAAAAGTCAAAGACAAAGGCATAGTTTTATTCCCAGAGAAACATGAAGGGCCTATACAGGGTGTTCATTAAAGTTGGTCACAAACTTCGCGAGCTGATAGTACTCATCAAAACTAAGAAAAAAGTTCCTATAAACATGGGTCCTAAAATGCTCGGTTATCCGTCTGTCGGTCTGTATGTGTTTTTAACATGATTTTGCACAACTTTGGAACTACTGAAGATATCAACTTCAAACTTGGTACGTATATGCTGACTATTAGGACCTATTTTTGTGCGGAGTATCAAGTACTTTGTACCATTTCAAAATGGCGACCATTTTTATATTTTAAAACTTAATATCTTAAAAACCGTAAATTATACGAAAATCTAACAAGAAACAAAAAAGATGCGCAATTTTATTTCCTACAAGACCATGTAAAGATTATTAAGATCGAACCACAATTATCACCACCACAATTAATTGAACCACAATTATTGAACCACCAGTTATCACCACCACAATTATTGAACCACAATTAATTGAGTTATTGCAATTTTCCCATCAGAATTAAAGCAAATTTGCTATAATTACCATAAACAAGCATGTATTCTGTTGAAGACATTGCAATAACTACGTTAATTGTGGTTCGATCTTAATCATCTTTGTACGGTTTCTTAAGAAATAAAATTTCGCAGCTTTTTTGTTTCTTGTAAGATTTTCGTATAATTTACGGTTTTTAAGATATTAAGTTTTAAAATATAAAAATGTTCGCCATTTTGAAGTGGTACAAAGTAGAAACTTGATACTCCGCACAAAAATAGGTCCTAATAGTCAGCATATACGTACCAAGTTTTAAGTTGATATCTTCAGAGTTCCAAAGTTATACAAAATCATGTTAAAAACACATACAGACCGACAGACGGATAACCGAGCATTTTAGGACCCATGTTTACAGGAACTTTTTTCTTAGTTTTGATGAGTACTATCAGCCCGCGAAGTTTGTGACCAACTTTAATGAACACCCTGTATATTTGCATTTACACAGTCTATTAGATAAATTACCTAGCTTAAAGAAAAAATAAAATTACTTATTAGCGTACTAAAACAATACCTTTTTAGTTGTAAAAAAACGTAGTTTCGATAAAAAAATCAGAATTTATATATTATTGCTTGCTTCGGGATGAAACAAAATAAACAACGGAAATGAGCCTACATGGACTTGTGTTGAAGCCTGAGACAGTGTCTCTTTCCTGACGGCAATTGGGTTGTTTGAAGAATTTTCAAGACAATGACGTCACTCACGTAGAACGGTGGGTCTCTTGGGTATTTCGCTTTCAGATGTAAATGGAAAGTTTCTCTGTTCTTAATGTTTGCTTTTACAAACTTTAAATATAGTAGCATATAGCCGTTATTCATTTGATTAATTTTGAAACATTAAGCGTGGATAGTAATAACTAAAATATATATTTATATCTGTTAAATTAATTGTATATTTAAAAGATCTAATTCAAAAAGTGTTTTAAAAGATTTAGCTTAAAGTGTACTACTCTGCCGATTACTCAACAACATAGATATGCCTATACACAACTATTAAATGGGTCTCTTATAAATCGTAGAGATAAATTTATAGTAAAATAGATGGGTAAGTCAAATAATAGAACGATAATATGTGGTAAATTTTCTTTTTTGTTTGTATATCATTTTAATTATATTCAAATATCTTTACCAGTAACTTTGCAATAATTAAATATTTCTAGAACAAATATTTCCCTGCTAATACTATTCAGGACCAGTTATATTAAATGAATTAATAAATAAATATATAAAGTCTTTATTCCCATAATGTATATAATTACAACTTAAAATTTTTACATTGCGGTGATTTTTATAGTGTTACTGTACAAAAAAGTAATTACATATGAAATCAATCTAATTAGAAATGTATTTATACCATTTATTAATACATTATGGATAGCCACCTCTGTAGCATTTGCTGTGAAGAGGTGGCTTCGCTATCACAGTGCAATGTGGCAGCACTCCCTTTAATCAAAATTGTAGTAATATAAAAATAAATCATATTTATTCTAACACATTATGGGTTGTTTTATATATGAAAAATATAATTACAATGACTTTTTTATTTTGCTCATATAAACAAATATGAGCAAAATTTAACAAAAAAAATTAAATAATGACATGACGTGGGTGTATGAAGGAAGTAAGCAACAAAAACATAAATAAATAAAGGAAAGACTAATGATAGACAAGAATGTTTTATGTGCTAAGTTAAAAACATTGCGTTCCTACAATTTATTGAACATAAGTTTTTCAGTGAGAATTAAATGAATCAATTAAAAAAATAAAAACAATGAGGATGTCAGCAAAAAAATATTTCTACGTTGTTGTTGGTAAACAGCCATTTGCTCAAATTTTTTTGTGAAATAACTACTTGTTACTGAAGGGAGTACTGAAATTGGTAATAGATTGATGGATTTTGGAGCAGAAAATGTATGAAATCTCTTAAAAAGCCTCTACCCTAGGCAATGGAATGAACACATGGCTCAAATGTTGTAATCTCTTCTAAATAGTGTATTATGTTACTAAGCCGGAAAGTACTGTTTTGCCGGTCGAGCATGATAGTTCCCGCGCGAGCGAAAGCGAGTGCGGGATTTCATGCGAGTACTACGTTAAAACTTTCTGGCCGAGTAACGTACGATACTTTTCATCACACTACTCAGAAAAAAACATACTTACAATCATAACTTAGTCCTTGCATAAACCAATACGTTTCTCAATCTTTCAAATATAACCTATAACGAACAGAACAAACATTTATTTGCTACTGCAGCCAGTGCTACACTACATTCCTCTAAAAAGTAATAGTCCAGTAAAAATACTGTTTAACCTAGAACAAATTGCAACACGAGCGTTTTTGACGGTATTCTGCTCAAAAAAATGTGCATATTAACATATCCAAAATCGGACAAAATCGGACCATGGGAAACCCCTTAAAATCACGTTTCAAAATGGCGGCTTTTTTTAACATTGGAAAGGTTTTGAAAAAAGCCACTCGGTTGCATTTTTTATCTACATTTAACAAGATATTGAGTTGGGACCACCGCCAATAATTTTTGAGTGGCTAGTCGTGCATTTTGACAGGGTAAAAATTTTTGGCCGCCATCTTGGATCCGCCATATTGGATTTATTTTATTTTTTTCAAATGTAAAAGTGGTCGTGTGACACATAATTTAGAACTAGATTTTCACGCTGATTTCAATGCTGAAGTCCATTTTCAAAAATATCGATTCGTTTTTAAGATATGCTCAAAATAAAATTCTTCCCTGTACATTTCTTATGGGGGCTAAATAAATAATAACATTTTTACGATTATTTTTCTTATATCTCAGGAACCAAGCAAGGCTTTCAGTTCGTTTTGATCTTAAAATGATGAGTGATTTTTTGGCTTTTATTTGGGCTATTGATCACTAAAATCGGACAAGTGTGAAACGAGCTATAAAGCTAAATGCTACATGAAAATTGATTTTTTTTAATTTTTTTTTGTTAAAGATTTATATCTCAGGTTTGAAATGAGTTAAAAAGTTTCTTTTGGTGTCAAATTACTCGGTAAAGTATAAGCTTTTATATGAGCTATGACTAATCGAAATCTGACTAATATAAATGAAGTTATGATCCATAATACAACTCAAATTCTTCTAACTTTCGAAATTTGTCACCACTTAAAGACTTATATCTCCAAATTTAACAGAGACTCAGGCCTAATTAAGGTCTTAATTAACTCAGTACATTACTGGCTTTAATTTAAGCTCTTAACTATTTAAATAGGTTGAGTTAGATGCGAGTTATGGATCTTTAATCAATATAAAAATATCTTTTTTCAGAAATTTTAATTTAGTTAAGGACGGGTATCACCAGTTTTGTTTAAGTAATATAGGTTTGAATGGTTTCAGAATACTCAGTGAGCTATCAGCTTTCATTTGAGCCATTAATCATTAAATTCGGACAAGTTTGGAGTGAGTTATATTGTTTTTACTAATTTTTTGGTAACTATTTTTTGTGTCACATTTAAAGCTTATAGGGTATCAATAAAACCAACCATTTACCTATTTTAAAGGGGAAACTGTGTAATCCAGGAATGCTAAACAGAATTGTCCTCCACTAACTCAGATATGTAGAATTCATTGAAAATGTGTTCATCACGATTTATCTACAGGGTGTTCCACAAATTAAGGCCAAGGGTAAAAATATCACAATATTGTTAAGTAAACCTATACCACGTTTTATATCATTTTACAGGTCCTGCTGAACGGAACATTTTGAGGAAAACTGAACTAAATTATCTCTAGCCGTTTCAAAAGGCGGCTACTTTAGAGATATTTTCCAATATTTACGGAAAACATTGGATTTTTTTAAACCACTACAAGTATTTTAGTTCTGTTTAGAAATTCTTAATCCTTGTCAACCCAGTTTTGCTATAGTAACTGCTATGACCAAATTATATAAAATCAAATATAGTTCAGTAGTATAATAAGGCGGATTGACAGCCATGAGGGGTGCGAGGGGTGCGATCCTATTCCAGGACATCTTCGATCCTATTCCAGGACACCTTCGATCCTATTCCAGGACGGTTGTGTTATCCTATTCCAGGACGCCTTCCATCCTATTCTAGGACGTCTTATTCCGGGACTACTTCCATCCCAAACTAGGATTTCACGTTTATAGTTAAAACATAAATATGGTTCTTTTTAAACAGTTAAAATATTGTGAGTTAGTGTAGTTTATAAAACAAGAGAAACGCTGAACGCTCTCATTATCATGAGATGACCCGCGAAGCTATCTATCATTATCACAAGGTGACCTCATCTTTTGACCGCGAGCAAAGTCACTCAATCTCGACCGCGAGCAAAGTCATTCGTATCGTCAGTCTTCAGTGGCATAGTGCTTTATTCTTCGATCGAGTTTTTCAACTGTTTTATTGGTGAGTTTAAAAATATAATTATTTACAATTAAAACTATTGTGTACTTAAAAACTCCCCCATCGCTAATTATTAAAGTATTAAAATGTTTGAAAATTCACTTCAATCACATTTCATTCTATGTTTTTATTTATTGATTAAAAAATATATTCTGCAGCATTTATGTTTTTAAAAATACAATTAAACATTTTATGCTTAAAACTATGCTCATTACATTTTTTAATACGTTTTCATTTATCTTTTTGGATTTAAAAAATATATTTAACAACACCAAATATTTAATTATTCAAATTTCCTGAGAGTTTTTAAATTATTTATTTGTATTATAATTATTATTTTCTATTGTAGGTTTTATAAAAATGGAATCGTTGAGAGTTAACTGCGAATTCTGCGACAAAGCTATTGCTAAGTCCCATATTTCTCATCATATAAAAATATGCCCGAAGAACCCTAATAAAAATGTTAGCGCACGTTATCCAGTTAAAACGTGTGATAAATGCAACAAGAAAATTAAAAGTCAACACTTCAGTCGTCATCTGAAAATATGTAGTAGTAGTGGAGAAATGGGGGTTCTGGATCAACCTTCAAAGTCGTTGGAATCTAACGTCAATAAGAGGAGTAGGGACGGAATATTGGTTCAAGATATATCGGAACATAGTACTAGTAGGTGCGAAGTGTCAGTTCGAAACCAAAAATCCCCCATTAAGAAAAAAGCAAGTATTGATTATAAAACTAAATGCCCCCGATGTAGTAAATTGATAAGAAAAAGTAATTTGAGCTACCACTTGAAAACCCACGAAAAGCCTGAATTAATTTCGAACCGTGGAGGTGTTGATGATGATGATGATGTAAGCCCTCCTCCCGCTAAACGATCACGGCTTGATACACCTATTTTAAATATTTTTAGTAAAACCGTGAGGAAAATTGTCGGTTATGTAAAAGGTTCTTCTCCCCCTCATGAACCGGAAATTGAACTGTCCCGAACAGCTTTCAACGTTTAAATGTTTATACCGTTAAGAATAAAAATGCTTTGAAAGATCCGATACTGTTTTTGAGTAGTTTGAAAGATGTTATCGTAAATAAAATTAATGAGCATCGTAATGAGGCGGATCTTAAAACAAGAATGGTGTTGTATATGGATCATTCGAAAGCAGAAGAGATTGCTGAATTTAATTTTAAAACTAAAAACGCAGTTATACTCTCGAGTACAGATGTGTCGGGGTATTATGATGACGCTAAAGAAAAACTTATTAAAGAAATGGAAGATTTTCAAAACCGCGGTTCGGGCTGGTCATTATATAGCATCGATGAATTAGAGCTTCATATTAACCGTTATAACCCGTTCCGTGGGGGGTCTAGCTATATCCCTCTACCGAAAGAAATTGTGTTAAAGAGAGCAATTTTAAATGTTAAAAATGATGATCAAAAATGTTTCCTCTGGTCAATTCTTTCTGCACTACACCCTGTTGATTGGCGGAATCACCCTTATAGAGTCAGTCACTACAGACAATATGAACATGAATTTGATGATGCTTTAAAAGATATTCCATTTCCCGTGCCACTAAAAGCGAGTATTATATCAAAGTTTGAGAAACGAGCCGGATTATCTGTTAATATTTATACATGCGAGATAATGAAAACGATTAGGGACAGAGATGATTTTGAAGATTTCCCCGTTGAACCGAAGAAAAGAGATGATGACGACACTTTTGATATTTATCCCCTGTACGTAACTAAAAATGAAATCCCCAACCGGCATGTAAATCTTTTATATTTGAAAGACGAGAACAAGAACACCCACTACTGTTGGATAAAAAATATGAGCAGATTGGTTAGCAGACAATTATCAAAAAACAAACGTAAAAAATATATCTGTGATCGTTGCTTATTATCTTTCGGCAAAAAGAAATTATTAAACGATCACAAGGCGGTCTGTAGAGAGCCAAACACTGTTGAATCGCATATTTGTAATCGCTGTCTGACGGAATTCAAAGAAGAATCCAAGCTAGATAAACATAAAGAATTTTGTGTCGGCCAAGACCCTGTGAAAATTGTGATGCCTGAAGTAGATAAAAACGGGTCCCCTCCTTTTATTAATTTTAAAAATAAATATAGAAAAATGAAAGTTCCTTTTGTCGGCTATGTTGATTTTGAATGTATATTGAAACCGGTCTCAGATGAAACCGATGAAAATAAGCCCACTCCAACCGATGAAAATAAGCCCACTCCAACCGATAAAAAAAAGTCGTATACGAAAAAGTATCAATCGCACGAAGCCGCCAGTTTTTCTTTATATATAGCCACCGCTGACGATGATTATGATATCCCGTTTGATTTATATCATGAGAGCTTCGGTCCCGACACAGCAAAAACTTTTGTAGAAACCATAACTTAGATATCGCGAGACTTGGAAAATTTATATAGTAGAGAGGCCGCAAAACCCATGAATATAACTAAAGAAGATTATGAAACGAAGATTAATGGCGTTAATATTTGCCATATATGTGAAAAAGTGTTTGAAGTAAATAAAAAAGACCCTAAGAAGACTGACAAACGTGTTTTTGACCATGACCATTTGACTGGTAAATTCAGAGGGGTGGCGCACAACTCGTGCAATTTGAATTTTAGAAAACCGCACTTTTTACCCATCTTTGTCCACAACTTGAGTAATTACGATGCTCATCTGTTCGTCAAGTTATTGGGATTCGAACAGAACAAGATAGCGGTCTTAGCCACGACTGAAGAACGATATATATCTTTTGAACTCAAAGTAGAGGGTGGAGTAAACTTGAGATTTTTAGACTCCTTCAGATTTATGGCCTACAGCTTAGAAAGTCTCGCGAAGAACCTCACTAAAGATAAATTCAAGCATATAACAAAGTTTTTCGAAAACGACAAGTTAGATTTAGTTTTGAGAAAAGGCATCTTTCCCTACGATTTTATGGATAGTATGGAAAAATTCAACTACCCGTCTCTGCCTTCCAAAGAAAATCTTGATAACGAATTAAATAAGACAACTGTTGATGATAAAGATCACGAGCACGCGCGTAAAGTGTGGAATGAATTTGAGATTAAAAATATGAGGGAATACACGCTTTTGTACAACAAAACCGACACACTGCTATTGGCTGACATAGTTGAAAACTTCCGTGAAGTGTGCATGGACACTTACAAACTCGATCCCGCTTGGTATTTTACGAGTCCCGGTCTGGCTTGGGACGCCATGTTAAAAAAGACCGGTGTTGCTCTCGAGTTATTGACTGATCCCGACATGGAACTTATGATCACCAAGGGCATTCGCGGCGGAATTTCTCAGTGCTCCCACAGATATACTAGAGCCAATAACAGATATTTACCAGATTACGATCCTGAAAAGCCCGAAGAGTATCTCATTTATTTGGATGTAAATAATTTGTACGGATGGGCCATGTCGAAGTATTTACCTCAGAGTGATTTTAATTGGGTGGGTGAAGATGAATTACAAGATATCGAAAGTGATCTGCAAGATGGAAATTGGATCGACAACGAATCTGCATATGGTTTTATATTGGAAGTAGATTTGAAATACCCCAGGAAATTACACGACTCCCACAAAGACCTCCCGTTAGCACCAGAAAACAGATGCCCTCCCGGTTCGAATCAGAGAAAGCTTTTAACGACTTTATACGATAAAGATAAATACGTGGTGCACTACCAAAACCTACAGCTCTACCTGTCATTGGGCATGGAGTTAAAAAAGATCCACAGGGGCATTAAATTCCGCCAATCAGCATGGTTGAAAGAATATATCGATATGAACACCGATATGAGGACAAAAGCGACCAACGAGTTTGAGAAAGATTTTTATAAACTGATGAATAACGCGGTGTTTGGTAAAACGATGGAGAACATACGTAAGCACGTAGACGTACGTCTGGCCACGCACGACAGGCAAATTGATAAATTAGTGGCCAGACCGAACTTTAAATCAGTCACCGTCTTCACAGAGACATTGGCGGCCGTGCATATAAGCAAAACCAGATTATACTTTAATAAACCGATCTACGTAGGCATGTCAATATTAGATATTTCGAAGATAGCCGTTTATGACTTTCATTACAATGTCATGAGACCGAAATACGGTGATAAAGCCAGAGTTCAGTACACTGACACGGACAGCCTGACTTATAGCGTCAAAACAAAAGATATTTATGAGGATATAAAAAGTATGATCGACCACTTCGATACCAGCGATTACAAAGCAGATAACCCCTATAACATGCCGCGTGTGAATAAAAAAGTAATTGGCAAATGGAAAGACGAACTGGCCGGTGATATTATGAATGAGTTCGTTGGGTTACGTTCGAAAATGTACGCCTACGACTCTGAGGGGGAGAGGAAGAAGAGGGAGGAGAAGAAGAATAAGAAGGAGGAGGATAAAAAAGGTGAGGGGATTAAAAAAGCTAAGGGGATAAAAAAGAATGTCGTTGACAATGAACTGTCGATAAAAGACTATAAAAACTGTTTGTTTGATAAAGAAGTGAGTTACAAGATCATGAATACTATTAGAAGTAAACGTCATGATTTATATTCCATCACCCAGTGCAAGAAAGCTCTGTCCCCCTTTGATGATAAGAGATATATTTGTGAAGACGGTGTAGAGACACTTCCTTGGGGGCGCTACAATATCCCTATCGAGCATCTGATTAATATCGAAGCGAATGCCGCACTGGACATGGATTAGAAGGTACGAGTTTGTTTATATTTTAAATACTTATACATGACATATTTTGATCATTACTAAAAATATTATTTTATTTTTTTCCTCCTTATAAAGGGGTAACGAATCGTTACCCCCTTTGAATTATCAATTTTATCATGGATAAACTATTTTTTTTCCTCTTCGAATTGTAAATTTTATAATTGATAAAAAAAATTTATTAAAAACAAAGATATAAATTCAGTACTAGACTTTGACTAGAAAATATGAGTTTTTTTCTCTAAAAACCTTTAAAATGACTCATTTTTGAACAGTTTTTAGGTGGACCCCAATATGGGTCCCACCCCATTTTAGGACCCCCTGTCCAGCAGAAAGGGTCCTATTTTAGGATTTACATGTTTCTCTCATAACGTATGATGATAATTATGTTTGTAAGATAACATTTTGCTATCGATGCAGAAAGAACTCTCCGACAGACCGTCACATGAAGATGTTACTCCCCAACAGACTACCGCATGAAGATGTTGAAATTTAAATATTGAATATGTTGATGATTGAATATTTCCATGGTGTCGGCGGTGATATGAAATCGGCTCATTATTGTAAATGAATTGATGAGGTATAATTTCTGTTTTCCCAATCAAATGACCTTTTTGAATTTCAAAAAATTTTGGATTTTTAAATAATATAATTTTTATTTTCAAATAATACAGTTTGATTATGAAGTTTTTGTTTTAAATTGAAAATATTAAATATTAAATCGAATTTATTTTTTAATTTGATATACTTACTAACACAAATGTTTTTTACACAAGTTCATTTTTTTTTAATAAAACTAAGATTCGAGTCTTTTCTGAAACTTAAATTTCATTCAATATCAACTAAAATTTTTTTTATTTACTAACACAATATTTTGTTAATACATTTGATATTTCACATGTTTCAGCTCTGGTTGTTCGCTCCTTTAGGACTATTAGTGTCTATTTCTAAAGGAGACTTCTCCAGTAAAAAAGAAGTTCCCTGTCGAAGGTGGGAACTTTGCCGTAGTGATAGGGCTTTCCACTAATACCCACCGACACTCAAAAAAGAAAAAAATTCATCTTCAAATTCTAAGGTAAGATATAGCCATTTGTACGTCGGCATCGTCCGGCCACATCTTATCGGCCATCTTCTGTTTTTTCACCAGCGTGCTGATGATCTCCTTATCATCGCTTTTCCTCTTCATTATATTATCTATATATATAGGTTTCGGGTTCAGAGTTTCGCTTTTCAAAAATAAAGAAAAAAATAAATTTGAATAAAAATTTAAAAACGATGCATACACGTTATTTTTATAAAATATTATGTATATGATTCGTTTATTAAAAACGATGCATACACGTGGTTTTTATAAAATAACGTATATGAATCGTTTATTAAAAACGATGCATACACGTGGTTTTTATAAAATAACGTATATGAATCGTTTATTAAAAACGATGCATACACATCGATTATCGTTCGATAACATCGTTTAACTCGTCTTTTAACTTGAACATGTATTTTCCGTTGTGCGCTTTCTTAGCGGTGTTTATTGTCAAAAATCCGAACGGTTCGCTCCAACACTTTTGACACATCTTTTCGAATTCATCAATCGTCATGTCCGATCCTACGAAATCATCATAAATACGTTTCGTGTAGTGTTTATTTTGTTTAAAGACGCATATCAGGTTGACATTGTTCCGTATCACTTGCATGTCGACTTTACCGTAGCTCTGACTGAGGTAGACGCAGGACAGTTTTTTATGTCTACCTCTGATGACGTAGTCTTTTATCGCTTCTTGTTTTTCCATCAAACAGTCGTCGAACACCACGAGGGAGTTTTTCTTACATTCATCCAATGGGGGTAAATCTTCGCAATTGCTAAAAAAGTAAGCTATCTTCTTATTAAACTTGTTCTCCATATCGATGTACTTTTCACGTAAGTCTACATAAGCCGGCTGTTCTATAGACTTACTGAACACATATAAATTTCTAAACACGGATTATAAATAAAATTCAACAACAAGTTTGTTTTTCCACAGCCCGAGGAGCCTACTATCAGACAACGTAATGGTTGGGGTAGAAGGTTATCTTCGATCTTCTCTTCGTAATACGGAACGATATCCATCACTCTCTATGAGGAAAAAAATAATGCACCGGTTAAGAAAAGAAATAAAATAAATTACGAGAAATAAGAATTTATTAGGATGGGAAAATGTTTACTATTTATTTTCTCAAATCTTTGAAGAATTCTTCTACTAATTCTATGAAATTATACGGCGTGATTACAACATTATTGCGTGATTTATAGGATATATTGCGGTATCTCATGATATCTTTTACACAGTTCAAAACGTTTATACTGTTCGGCACTTCATCTTTGTAAAACAAAAGTAAATAACCTTCATCGATTTTCTATTTATAAAACGTAGAAAAATACCGATATTCAGTTCTTACACAGTAGTATGTATAAATACCGTCTGCATAAGAATATCGTTTAAAGACGGTAAAGACGTGTCTTAGGTTCGATTTTTGAGGCATACAAGCTACTTTAGGTTTCATGATTTTTATTGTATTGTTTAAACGACGATTTTCATTTTCCATATGATCGATCGATTCCATGAGCGTTACAATTTTATTTTTGAGTTTGTACTCACCGTATTTACGGATGGAAGGCAAAACGTCTTCGAAGACCCAACGTTTAAAGTCATTCGCCGATGGTAACCTTGATGAAAATATTAATTCGTATAATCCGGGCTCGGATATGTATACTTCTAAGCCTTTATGGTGCGAAATAGGTTGGGACCCAAATTGGGGCCCAACTAAATCGGCCAGATTTCTCTTATAACGATCATTAACATGCGTTTGTAAGACCTTCTTCAGATTGGAATATCCTAATATTTCGGCCACATCTTTACCCTTAAACCACGAGTTATCGTCATCATCGAAAATCACTGTAACCTTTTGATTTTTAAAAATGAATTTACTCGCGATATCGTCCATGTAATCCTCATCTGTGTTGGACACATCAGAATTATAAGACGATGAAGAACTTTCGTTTGAAATCTCATCACTCGCAATATCCATATTATTATTGTTATTCATTTCATACCTACTATAGAAAAAACAACCGATCGAACGTTAATGTTTTATTACGATCGAAAAAATAAAAAAATAAATTATATAGTTCGTACGATCGGAAACGTATTTATTTCACCACAACATCACTTCCGACATTGTTCTTTTAACGAGGTTAATCAGGTCGAATTCATCATCGTGAATCGTTATACATTTGCTCTTTCCGTTATATTCATATTCCACACCCTCTTTATTTATTTTTCTCAAAACCTTTTTTATCATATTCTCGTCGTCGATAATTATGTATTCCGTTTCGAAACATAAATCGTATCCGCAGGAATCCTCGACAGCTTTTTTAAAAGAGCGTTTTTGCGTGTCTATGAATTTATATTCCTTATTATTATCCACACTCTTCGATACACCGAAAATTTGTTGTATTTGCGTTCTATCTATCATCTCACGGAATAACCTGTTTTCCGTTTTCAAACGGGCGACATCGTCCGAGGTATCCTCGCTTTCGTCGTCTGATTCATAATCTGATTCTGACTCGGTCGATTCGTCATTCTCGATATTTCGGTCGGCGTGTTCCGAATGAATATTTTCGAGTTCTTTGAAAAACCACTCCTGAAACTCATCACTTTCCTTCGCGCATTTATTCAACAGAACCCCGATCGCCGGTTCGTCTATGAAAACCGTATCGGGATGCGTTCGTTTTAGATGTAAATTCGGATTATTGACTTTTAAATCGCGATATGTAGTTTTATATTTTTCGTTCACATGATCGTAAATTGCCTTTTTGGGGTTCTTGTATCCCAGTATATGGGTAATATCGTTTGCTTTAAACCAACATATTTTATCAACACTGCGCACTATCGAGATATTACGGTTTTTAAAAGTAAGCTCGGTATGATAAACGTCAATCGTGTTAGTCATGTTATTCTATATAAGCACTTTAGGTATTTCGACTTATTTAAAAAATACAATGTCGAGCTACGAGACTCTAATTAATAATATTAGACGATGAGAAAATCCGATTTAATATTGTCACGATAATTTCGAAATAAATAGGAAATGGTACTGTATCGGTACTTTTGATTTTATTATGGTTCTTTTATTACGACGGTGCATTAGTACTGTAATGGTACTGATACTTTAAAAATATTAATAGTACTGCGATGGTACCGATACTTTAAAAAATATTAATAGTACTGTGATGGTACTGGTACTTTAAAAAATATTAATAGTACTGTGATGGTACTGGTACTTTAAAAAATATTAATAGTACTGTGATGGTACTGGTAATGGTACTGTGATGGTACTTTTAAAAATACTCAAAATTCAGTCTTTTGCAGTTCCCTCTCATAAAAACCACCGATTACTTCTTCACCATCTAGAGCCTCGATTTTGTACGTGACGGGTTTGATGTTTAAAACTTGCGCGATTACAAAAATTTCGCTAGTCCAGTTTTGTTTATATTTATTTCTAAAAACGACTTTACTCGCTGTTATACGGACTCTGTCTCCGACGTTGAATTTCGGTTTTTTACGCGGAACTTCACTTTCGAGATCCTGATACATTTTCAACAGATCGGACTCGTTGCTCTTATTGACATCGGCCGGACGCATTTTTATCGTGCTGTGGTAATCGTGTTTGTTGTATTCGTCGGTGAGCTCTTGTAAGACGTCGTACCATTTGTGCGAGTTTCACACTTGGAATTTGACTCTGAATTTATCGTTTAACGTCCTGTGGTATCTCTCGATTATCGCCGACTTTTCCTCGCTCTCCGTATGGTACATTTTTATGCAGTGTTTTTTGAGCATGTCGTTAAAAGGTTTATTTTTAAACTCTGTCCCCTTATCCGTGTGCAGCAGTTCGGGTGTATTATCCTCACAAAAGCGGCCGTCACTACTGCGCCGTCTTTTTTCTTCAACGGTTCGGACCAGACGAATTTGCTAAAACAGTCTATCACGTTTAAGATGTATTTGTACCAGTTGTTCTCTCTGGCGAATTGTTTCATGATGAGCAGATCCGCGGCCCACAGATTATCCAGACCTTTCATGATTATCCTGCGTTTTATAAATTTTTTCACTACCGGTTTGTGCAGTTCTTTAGCCTCCACCACTTCGGGTGGCTCTTTGATAAACGAGTTTTTAACGCCGCCGCAGACCGCGCAATCGGAACTCGCCAACCATCTTTTATTTTTCGTTTTCACAATTTTCATGTTCTCTGACGCGGTCTGTGTTTTACACGTGCGACAGTAAGAATTCATCTCTTATATTAATGAAGTTAAATTTTCGTTCGATAGAAAAAAATATCAATCATTTGGCAAGTTTTAATTTTTTATATGAATTCAAAATATTAATTTTTATACATAGATAATGGGGAATCACAAGAGGAAAATAAATTTGACTAAAGGTCAACTGAATAAGCTGCGGATAGCTCATAAGAAGCTTAAACGCGCAGTGCTTACTTTAACAAAAGATCAATTAAAAAATGGTAATACCGAAGTGTCACTCGATGGTGATCAAAACAAACAAGTGGAAAAAGCGTTGAAAAACAATAGAGGGACACGGTTGATTTTTGATTATTCACAGTTGAAGGAAATGATCGATGGAGGTCTTCTGAAGGAAGTTTTAGAACTGGCTGAAAACAATATTCCGTATTTTAAGAAATTTGCCTCACCTCTGATAAAGAATAAAGTGGCGCCTGTGTTGAAGACTCAATTCGTGCCGTGGTTGAAAAATTTAATAGAGAATGAACTGGACGAATTGATTAATAAAGATAAAACCGGAGCCGGTCTGGAGAAACATGTAATCAGAAAATTGCATAAGACTCTTAAAGATATTAGAGAGGATAAAAAAACTAGTTCCGCTGACCATGTCCGAACTGGAGACATGGGCCAACAAGTTGAAAATCAACAATTTCCGTGGTGTTTTTATGCGAGAGTGTTTACCCGACAAGCCGCGCAAAAACGAGTGTGCTATTATTAATCTAGGTGATCTGGAGTCGGGCGGCACGCATTGGACTTGTTATATGAAAAAAGGTAATTATGCCATATATTTCGATTCGTTCGGTGAGGCGCCTCCACCTTTAGAATTGGAGAAATATCTAAACATGACTAAAGGTATTTTTTATAATCATATGAGATATCAAAATTATGACGATCCACCTATATGCGGTCATTTGTGTTTAGAAGTGTTACAGCGTTTTTCGAGAGAGCAAAATTTTAATATGATCGAACATGCTTTGCAAAACGATAAATATATATTTTTAAGATGGTTCGAATAATTTTATTTTTTTTCTTCCAGAGTATTAATAAATATTTTTAAACCGCACGGAATTAAAAGTATATTTAGAGAAAATGGTATATTTCAGATTGACAAGTCAGAGTCCGCATTTACAATTAAAACTCGAAAACCCCATACATTTGAAAGATGACGTGCGTTATTATTTAGCACTCACGGGGTTTTCTTATCACAACTATTTTTATAACTTGAAAGAGCCGGCTTCAATTACTTTTTATATGGGGGAGATAAGTCGTCCTACACTAACTTTTAAAGCGGAATTTTGGGATTTGAAAACCATGCAGAGAGAGGTTAGAGACTTTATGAGGCTTAATAAAATTGTGCCAAAGGAAGATGTGGAAAGGTTTAAAATTTTCCGAGATCCCTATTCTTTGATTTGTATAAAATCTCCAGTCAAGTTCCATATAAACAATGAGCTGCGACGGTTTCTCGGATTTGATGAATTGAAAAAAGATGAAACCTTATTCGAATTACAGTTTACAGCGAACAAGATTTTATCAATATATGAGGAGGAAAGTAAATTACAAATCAGACCGTTCCACATGATCGAAGTGCATTGCGATTTAGTCGAACATTCGTATGTCAATCACGCGGAGCATTGGCACAGACACGATTTCTCCTCGTTGTTGTATCACTTGAGTCCGCGAGAACACAGAGATAAAATTTACGAGAAACCGTCCGTTTTAAATTACATACCGCTCAAACCTAACACGCAGACGATAAGAGAAATCAACATTTATCTGACGGATGAAAACTACGTTCCCCTGCAAAACGCTCTGCCCGATTATATCATTTATTTAAAACTAGTCGATGAGTCGGAATTAAATATGAATTAGTTTTCATCAAAAGCGATGATTTATTACATCTTTTGAAACGCTCTCAATTTTTTATTCGACTATGAAAATATATTTTTATATATAGACGAAGAAAAATGGAAATGGAAAAGGATTATTTTAAAGATATCCTCGACGAAGTGAATGGTAATTCTTTCGCGAAGATAAGTGATTTAGAAATCGATAAAAAATATTTGGTCAATAGCATAGAAAGAATTCATTATGCTTATGGTCTTAGAGTTTTGGTTACATGTGATGATGTGCGGTTTCAACTACCCGAGAGTTGGAACGAGAGAATGACTACGAAAAATATAAATGCGTTATTGAAATCAGACCAACCGTTATATGTGGTGTACCATGGAAAGATCCCATTGTTGAATGATAAGTTTAAACACGATATCAAGTTTGTGAGAGATTGAATATTCGTTATTATTTGATTATACTTGTTATTTTATTTATGATTTAATTTTTTTTTCGTTCCTGAAATATATTTTTGCACAACAGCTTAATAATTTATGTAGTGCGAATATAAGCGAATGTAATATATAGGTAACAAAAATGGAGTCTGTCACTTTTAAATATTTCAAATTGTCAGAGTTCGCCTCACCACCCGTCAGAGGTTCACCGGACGCGGCCGGTTGCGATTTAAAAAGCGCTTATGACTATGTAGTACCCAGTCGCGGTAAACAGTTGATAAAGACGGACTTGTCTTTTCAATTTCCCCGCGGATGTTACGGCAGAGTAGCACCTCGAAGTGGCTTAGCTGCTAAGCATTTCATCGACGTGGGCGCCGGCGTGATAGACTTTGATTATACAGGCGATTTGCGTGTGTTGTTGTTTAACCATTCGGATGATGATTTCATCGTTAAAAGAGGTGATCGAATCGCTCAGTTAATATTGGAGGTTTCTAGAAACGATGTGCCGGTAGACGGTGGAATCGATATGCGGAATACGGAACGCGGAAGTAATGGATTCGGTTCGACCGGTGTGTAATGAATTTTTAATTACATATGATGATTTTAATTATTTAATTTATTTTTTATTTTTTTATTTTTTTACGTCTGAAATATATTTCTGCAAATCGGTTTAATAAAAAACTCGGTTGGAATTTAAATGATATACTATATAGATGAATAAAATGGAGTCTCATAACATGATTATTACTCTGGAAGGAAATATCGGTGCGGGTAAAACTACTTTTGCCACAGGCTTGTTTAATCAGTTTAAAAACCTAGGGTTTAAAACCGTCCACATACAAGAGCCAGTCGGCGCATGGCGGGATTTTCACGGTACGAATTTATTAGACCTCTTGTATAAAGATATCGATAGATGGGCCTTCACTTTTCAAGCTAACGCGTTAATGTATATGACGGAGTGCGATAAGAGAGCCGTTGAATATGCGAAGAAGGGTTATATTGTGATTAAAGAGCGCTCTGCGTTCACTGTAAGACATGTTTTTAATGAACATTACAAAAAGTTTATGACGCCCGCTGAGGTTCAAATTTTAACGGATCTAAGTAATAAGTATGTCGATCCGCGTAAGACTGCATTTGATGAGGGCAGTGTTAAAGATATTACCTTGTACTTGCGGACGAATCCAGCAACATGTTATTATCGCAAGTTAATAAGAAGGCGTCCGGAAGAGATCGGTAAAATGAACCTTGTGGATGGAGAGTATTTAAAAGAATTGCATGCGATTCACGAGGCTGCTATTTCCAAGTCGATCGGGGAGGTTATTACAGTTTATGGAACTAAATTTGACCCCAATGATCCAAAGTCAGTTAGAATTTTAGGGAGTGATGAGTTTGTGTTTGATGCTTTAATGGACATTGGTGAGTTGGATGTTTTGGATAATATCGGTGATACTATAGGAATTAAAGTTAATCTAGAGGATTGTTGGACGTTTGAGGGAGATAAAATTACCCGTAAGAAATGTTAATTATGTTTTAAAGCGTTATAAATTGATTTTTTTTTTTTTTGTCAAGGTCTGTTAGGATATATATGTTAAAGAGGCTAAGAGGCTTAGGCTTAGGGTATAAAAAATTCAATTTATTTAATTATTTTATTTTTTATAAGTGTGGACTTGTTATGGTGTTGGGTCAAATGTTCTGATTTGGGACGGAACTTGTCCTGGAATGGGACGTCCTGAAATGGGATCTAAAGCGTCATGAAATAGGATCACACCTAAATGTCCTGATTTGGGACGGAACTTGTCCTGGAATGGGACGTCCTGAAATGGGATCAAAAGCGTCCTGAAATAGGGTCACACCTAAATGTCCTGATTTGGGACGGAACTTGTCCTAAAATGGGACGTCCTGAAATGGGATCGAAGATGTCCTGGAATAGGATCGCACCCCTCGCACCCCTCATGGCTGTCAATCCGCCTTATTATACTACTTAGTTCCTATGGAAACCAAATAAAAACTACAAACATTATTCAAAACACTAGTGAGAAATAATGCATACGGGGTGAAACTTAAAGGGACATTAAGGACCTGGGTAGACCCATGTTTTGCCTGGGTAGATGATATACCTTGGTGCGAAATTCCAGCCTATTCCCCTCAGAAGGTTTTGCATTTACCTGAAACAACTTACACAAAAACAACACCGAAACGACCTTTATTTCATATTATATAAATAAATAAATACATACATAAATAAATAAATTATATATATACCGGGTGTCCCATAATAGCCCCCCCCCCTAACTTTTTCCTATATTTTTTTCAAATATCAATTTTACACCACCCCCAATCATTATTGGGTAGTTAATACTTAATTTTGAGGGGGTACTCAATTTTGGCCGCCATCTTGGATCCGCTGCATTGGATCCAAAATAAATTTTCCAAATGTAAAAATGGTGTTGTGACCCATCATTTCAAATTGTATTTTTTCACTGATTACAATACCGCGATCTGTTTTTTAATATATCAATTAATTCTCGAGATATGGGTACTTTTAATTAATTTATTTCCAACCAATTTAAACATTACAAATTGATAAAATAGGCCCATAACCACAAAATAATGCTAGATAGTGACGAATAACCACCACCAGTCATTGTTGAGTGCTTTACACTTAACTTTCACCGATGTAATTTTTTTGGCCGCCATATTGGATCCGCCATTTTCGAATGAGGCAAGTTATTTAAAATATGAAGTTGGTATTGTGACCCATAATTTTAAACTAGTTTTTTACGGCAAATTCAATGCCGCAACCCGTTTTTAGCTGTACAACTTATTTTTTGAAAAATTCTGGTTTTTTGAGATATTTATCTGAAACATGTCAATATCTTGAAAACTAAACACTATAGTAAAAAACGGGTTACGGCATTGAATTCAGCGTAAAAATTTAGTTTGAAATAATGGGTCACAATACTAACTTCATATTTGAAATAACTTGCCTCATTTTATAATGGCGGATCTAAGATGGCAGTTTAAAGTTATTACCTCGTCAAAATGCAGTTACAGCCACTCAACAAATATTGCCTGTGGTTCCTGATCAATATCTCTGGAAACGTAGACGAAGAAAAGATGAGCTTAAGTTTTTGATAAACGATATCCGGAGAAGCCGCCATTTTGAAACGTGATTTTTTTGGTTCTCCCGTAGACCGTTTTTGTCCGATATTGGATGTATTTCTTTGTATGATATTGGATAAGTATTTCTTTAGCAGATTTCCATTAAAAAACGATTGTGCTGAAATTTGGTTTAAAATTATAAGTTTTTTAACAATTTAAAAAATAAAATAATAAATTCGTTATATTTAAATAACGAAACAAGATTTTTGAAAACGGACTTCAGGATTGTAATTAGCGTAAAAATCTAGTCTTAAATGATGTGTCATATGACCACCTTTACTTTTGAAAAAATATTTGAAATCCAAAATGGCGGATCCAAGATGGCGGCCAAAAATTTTTACCTAGACAAAATGCACGACTAGCCACTCAAAAATTATTGGCGGTGGTCTCAACTCAATATCTTGTTAAATGTAGGTAAAAAATGCAGCCGAGTGGCTTTTTTCAAAAGCTTCCCAATGTTAAAAAAACTGCCATTTTGAAACGTGATTTTTGGGGCTTTCCCGTAGACTGATTTTGTTAGATTTTGGATATGTTTGAAGAAGTATTTTTTTTGTTATATTTTCATGAAAAAAGGTTGTGTTGCAGTTTGGTCTAAGCTGGTGAGCATTTTAACAAATTTAAAAAAATTTAAAAAAATAAATTCGTTATATCTTAAAAACAAAACAGATTTTTGAAAACGGATTTCAGCATTGGAATCAGCGTAAAAATCTAGTTCTAAATGATGTGTCACATGACCACCTTTGCATTTGAAAAAAAATAATTGAATCCAATATGGCGGATCCAAGATGGCGGCCAAAATTTAAAATCCTATGACAATGAAGTATTACCCCCCTAACGGTTTTCTGTAGCATTTCTAATTTTATATCTCTAGAGATGTAGTTGAAAACTAAGAATAAAACTTAATTTTAAATTTTTCCATTGTAATCCGCCATTTTGAAACGCAATTTTAGGGAGTTTCCCATGGACCGATTTTGTCCGATTTTGGATATGTTAAAAAGCAAATTTTTTTGGACAGATTTCCACCAAAAACGCTCGTGTTGCAATTTGTTCTAGGTTAAGGGTGTTTTTTGCGTAGATTTACTGGACTATAACCAATAAACAAGCATAAACGTCGGTTTGCTGCAAAACAGCTGATTGCTTACTTCCATTTTTCCGGCATAGGACGGCAATGGGTAACTTTCGAGCCAACAAAAAGAAACTGAAAACAGATATTCCTGTGTCAGTATGATGAAAAACATTTATATTAACCCTCAGATAACCTCCTCTTAGAGAAATATTCGGAGCACATGATATAATATGTATAAATACCTATGATGAGGAACGTTAAGGGCAATGTAAAGAGGAAAGAACGAATCGTGCCTCCCAGCTCCGCTAATTAACCTAATTATTTTATTTTGACATATTATTAATGGGTGAATGGAAGAATAGTAAGTTTCACCGCAGAAAGACAGACCATATTGTAATTATGAGTTTACCAAAGAGAAGAACTGAACAGGAAAGTAGGGGGGAAGGGACTTTGTACATATATGTGGATAGGCAAAGACGGGGACAGAAATAGAATGGTCCTTACTAGTGTTCAAAGGGTTATAGCACAGACTAAGGAATCTATAGATTCCACAGTCTGTGTTTATAGATTCTTTCTTTCCTCAAGTTCACCGAAAATTTTTAACTATTACAGCAACTTAAATTCTTGATCTCTACTATATTAAGACGTCTGCGATGAATCAATGGGATTTTTTTTTCGTTCCTAAGATTAAAATAATATATTCACGAATGTATATATTTTAATTTCATCAGTTTGGACGCAATAAAAAATAATCCCATTGATTCATCACAGACGTATTAATCGTAGGGATTAAGAATTTAAATTTTTTAATAGTTTAATATTTTTTGTGAATCTGAGGAAAGAAAGAATCTATAACCCTTTGAACACTAGTAAGGAGCATTCTATTTCTGTCCCCGTCTTTGCCTAATTATATATATGTTAAAGGCCCCTCTCCCCCCCCCCTACTTTCCTGTTCCGTCCTCATTTAATATCAAGTGACGGGATGATGCTTTCATCTCCTTGATAGTAACCTGTAAATTTTGCCATATCACAATGAATGAGACCTTCATAAATTTGTGAGAAGTCCTATTTTACTGCCACCCAATAAATAAAAATTACCGTGCAAGTCATATAGCCATGACCTGCATTGCATTTCTGGGATTGTTTTCCAAATTTCAAAAAATTATTGGCTGACGGATTATTTTAACTTCTGGCCTGCCTATAAGTGTTAATAAAGCGAAACTAAATTGCTTGTAAGTTTATAATAATTCAAGCTCAGCAGATTATTATTTTTAATGATTAACCTAAAGAGAACCGTCAACATTATGAAACATTTTAAATCTGCCCTGAAATACGTGATTTTCATTTCAAATACTATTATGATAAAGTGAAATTATTTCAGACATTAAATGGAATGATAAGCAAATCACTAAGATATCTTTTATGCTTTTGTGAAACCGCTTTTACATTTACTAATTATTTTAATTTAATAGTACTAGATATCTCATGCTGTAAACATTATTAAAAATTATATATATCGTACGTGTTTATTTACAAAAACACCCCTTCCTCTGTTAAATATTATATAGTATTTATGGTAGTTGTCAATTTTAAATCAGTTTACGAAAAATGTTGTATTTTCTAATACTTAAGTGACAGCAGACAGCGTAGGTGAACGCAATCCATCAATCAAGAGTCTTTGAACCTCTCAATCAACGCACCTTCCTCTTCCTCTCTCTTACCCTCACTTCAAATTCATTTCTGAACAGCTATTAAGCAAAAAATTGTTATTTTTTACTTGTAAACAGGTTTGAACAAACCAAGTGGCAAGAGAATTAACCTATTTAAAGTTTGCATTGTTGGATTCAATTTTCGACAAACATAATATGTGACCCGACCCGTACTTAGCATTTCAACATGAGGAGTTCTTTGAGAATCCCACTACCTTTTTACAACGGAAGCTGGTGGGAAAGAAGTTATACTCTGATCATTCTTATCAGTATCAAAGTTCAAGAGGTGACCTCATCATACTACACTATTAAAATAAATGTATATAGAGAGAAATGAAGCTGGAGGCTACGACCAAGACTGTAAAATAGAAGACCGTAGTTTCATTAAGGCTTAATCTTAAAGAAACTACGGTCATTAAGTACTTGTAAGTACAGTCATAGTACTTACAAGCTCCGTAAGTTTTCTGCGTAATTTCTTAATAAATTAAAGTTTTTCGTCTAAAAGAGATAGGTTTTTTTATTAAGAGAGTATTGGTAACGCCACTGGCCTACATTGGCTACTATTGGATTAAGTGTAACAAATTCATAAAACACAAACTTCCTCATTAAAGTCTTACGTTTTAATACAAAACCTGGATTGTGAAGATGTATTTGAAAGGCAGAAATTTGAGCAGGTTAGATGTTTCCTCCACTTTTAAATGCACGAATGCGCTTATTTACTTCAGGTATTTCATAGAAAGTATTTGCTTATAAGTATTGGTCATACGTTTACTTAAGTATAAGTAAAATTGACTTCAATTTTCATCCTCTCACCAGTGTGAATTGTTTTGTGAATGTTTGGCATTTCGTTTTACAGTGGAAATAATGTCACTTCTTCTGACTGACCCATTATCTTCATGCGCATTAACTTCTTCAAATACTTTATGGTTTCCTTTATTCTGAAATGCTCCGATATCATAGTTCTTATTTGCTCAGAAGGCTACTGTGTCGCAATTGTCAAAGGATTTGTGCAAGAGATTCAAAACATAGTTCTCAGTGCCTGAACAGTGCCGGCACTGGTTGCCATCCTTGGACCAACTATACATGTTCTAAATGAATTCCCAATCATTTTTTAATTAAGATGCTTTCATCTCTTTGATGGTGACCTGGAAATATTTCCATATTTTTGAGACCTCCATAAATTTTAGTTAAGTTATATTTTACTGCCACAAAATAAATAACAATTTCCTTGCAAGACATATAGTCATGACCTGCATTGCATTTCTGGGAAATTTTTTCCACATTTCAAAAACTTATGGGCTATCTGATTATTTTAACAACTGGCCAGCCGATAAGTATTAATAAAGTTAATCTAAATTTCTCGGAAGTTTATTATAATTCATTCTCAGTACTTAAATATTCAATGAATTTTTTTAAGAATCAAACTAAAGAGAACCGTCTACATTATGAAGCATTTCTTTTAATTTCCTTCAAATTCACGATTTTGATTTCAAATACTATTGCGATAAAGTGAAATTATTTCAGATATAAATGAAGTGATAAACAAATCACTCACACATTTTATGCTTGTGTGTCAGTCAAGATTTGAAAGATAATATTTATATTTATACAGTAAAATGCAGGACTAGCGACTCTTTATAACCCAAAATAATACGGTTTTTTTAGCGAATTTCCACAAAGGAATAAGCAATTGCCTTAAGATCAAGTCCGAGACCATAAAAACTTAATCATTTTTGGGCCCCCAGAAGCAAAAAACCACGGTGTTTTACATGAAAACACGGTGTAAACGGTAAACTGTGTTTTCAGTATGAAAACCGCCGGATAGTTCAGATCTACTTTCAGAAAACTAGGACAAGAATAATTTATTATCAATATCGTAATATTTCCAATTACTCTGTTAGCTGACGAATCGTCAATATAGTATTGAAACGAGAAATTTGAATTACAAATCAGAGATTCTGATTGGAACATAGTGGCTGCAATTGAGGGACAAACCCTCGAGTGGTCAGACAACGGCGCACCGTTGGTTCAAAATGTTCATCTAAATTTATTTTTACATAGAACGTGTTGACGTGTACCAAAATCGCATTAAAAGTTTATCTTGCTGTGTAAAAATCTTGTTTTCCTAAAATATGAGAACTTATGTCTACTAGAATGTAGCAAATAATACATTTTCTTGTTGTCCAAAACCTTTCTTCTAATGAACTTTTTTGGGATAATTTAATAATCGACATTGGAACAACTTATTAATGTAAGTGTCTTTTTAACGAATTGGTTGAATAGTTGTGAGGACTTATTCTTATACTATAATGGAAGGTTTGGAAGGAACATTCCTTTCTATGACTTCTATATCAAGTTCGTTGGCCAAAACAAATCGGAGCAGTTTTAACCCATATTGTACCAAACTTGAAGGCCGAAAGAGGGTAATGCAACCCCAAAATGTATATTTTATCAAATTCAATAATAAATGGAAAACTAAGCCCTTTCCCAAACTCTACCCTCAACACTTTTTTCTGAACGAAAATGCTAATTAACTAAACGCAGTACGATGTATTAATATTATAAGGGGATTTTGCACTCTGCATTATGTTTAAGCCACTTGACTGTTTGACTTTAAAAGTTATACTTAAACGCTCCAGGCACTAATATAACATTGTACTTCCCCCCCTCCCCCTCCAATAATATGCAGTTTAGATGAATATACATACGAAAAACATATTCTTTCATACTGAAAATATATTTAAGAGAACAAGCGAGGCAGCTGAGTTCCGGGGCACTCTGAGAGCCAAGCCATGTCAAGGGCTGAGTTGTTTGCTGCTGGTCAAACTTTATCTTTATTTATGATCTCTTTCATCCTAAGCACTTCACACTCCTGTTATCACTTTCCACGAGATACCACACATCGTAGCACTTTAAGGATCAGAGGTGGTAATAACCACTTTGTAGACATAGTTACTCATTTGCCTTGATATTGTAGTTTTACTCTTAAACGGTTTTATCTTGTACTGGAATTACTTATAAGTTTGGAATTACTTTCAAAGCGAAAAACAGACCGTTAAACAATTTTGGGGAACTGTAGGTAACCACTCAAAATTTATTTTGAACGAAAAATCATTTGTTTTGTTTTTTCTGGACGTCTAGGAAAAACTTTCAATGAAAGAAAAAAACATGACTTAACAAATAAATAATAACGGATTTAGATGTTATCGGCTTTTAAAATTAAATTAGAATTTGGATCTTCTTTTTTTAGAGTTAAAACAACCTTAATTAGTGAAACTACTAAATTTTCCAACCAAGTTAATGAATTAAACGTATCGTTAATTTAAACTTCAAGCCAACGTGCCACGTTAAACGTGCTTAAACTTCAAGCCAACGATCAAAAATCTTGAAAAAATGCAAAATTGTGTCTTTTTGATTTTTTACTTAGAACGTCATAATGTGTGATACTTTCTGCAAAACCTTTCTTTGCCCATTTTTTATATTCCGATTGATGTTTATTGATAAAATTCATAGTAATATTAACCGTAAGCTATTTTACCATAACCTGCCACGGCGATTAAAGGTTGGAATAGAAACTAAATAACTCAGTGTAGTGTAAATTTCTCAGTGTAGAAACAAAACATATTGAGGTTTTGTCTTGACATGGTGGACCTTTTCTTGTCTAGGATGGTAAGATGACCTTGGAATTGTACACATTAAAAAAAGTGGAAAAAGGAATAAGTAATTCAGAATTCCTTGAAATACCTCTGTCTTTATCTCGGTGAAAGGAATCGATGCCACTCATCAATACCTAACCACATTGATTTATCTTAAAAATATCATAATTTGGTCGTTTTGTATTTCTTTGTTTTGTAGCAGCCCCATTTATTGGAAAGATGCATCCTATTTATTATTAATTTAACATCAGGCTTTTTGTGGCTTTGCCGTGGAGATATGCCTATAATAATCATGTACAA
This sequence comes from Flexamia atlantica, assembly GCA_035578135.1. Taxonomy (NCBI): domain Eukaryota; kingdom Metazoa; phylum Arthropoda; class Insecta; order Hemiptera; family Cicadellidae; genus Flexamia; species Flexamia atlantica. Next base: position 49,823,737 of record JAQJVK010000009.1, on the reverse strand, counting down.
GATGGTCGGGTTATTTACTTGTAGCAGGTTGCACTGACTCGTTAGATGAAGTTATAAATGAAGTTGTGTGAATAGGCTTAAACTTCAAGCCAACGATCAAACTTTGTCCCTAATCTCGAAAATTGCTTCACAACATCCACTTCTTGACACTACTTATGATTATTCGTCTAATGTATATAGATAAAGTAAGAACTTTTGAAGCATGTTAATTTTAATGTTATTTTTTTTAAGTACGGAATACAGAGTTTTTAAAATAGGCATTATCGCGTGGTCAACGAACTTCTGGTAGCATAACAGAAGATGATATAATAACACGTATACAAATTTCACAAGTAAACAATTCTTAACTACTCATACAGAGTTTACAAAGTTATGAAGATTTTTTTCAGGCGCCTAAAATGTTAGTTTAAACAAAATGTTTGATGAAAAGATTTGCTTTTCAGAGGAATGGTCAACCTCTTTTTAGCAGGCGCAACGCGTTTATTCACCCCTCTCAACACCAAGGACACTAGCTGGAACCGTTTCGCACATTACTTCGGGCTGGGCCTTTGATATTGTGCCATTAGGGAAACCTACCATGGAGGAAAGTTTGAGGAGTATGGCTGATCATTGTCAACCTTTTTGGCCCGAAGAATGGCCTGGACATAGTGTCTGTCACAATTCGAGTTGCCCTATCCCTGGAGATAGCTTCGATGATGTTTTGTGGGCTGACGACCACGCTGATTTCAGATAAAAGCGAGACTCAGCAAGGCTGCGTGTCACGGTCGCACTGAAAGAATGTGTGCTCGGCTGTCTGCGATACCAGGGTAATCCAAACAGTCCGGGCTGGCTACTTTACTCATCAGGTGCAGGTGAGCTCGGAAGTAACCGTGACCCGAAAGAACCTGTGTCACGTAGTAATCGACCTCGCCGTGCTGCTGTTTCACCCACAATCGGACGGAAGGAGTGAGCCCGACGTTCCAACGTTCCCTTGACTCGGCTTCCCAGGCGCGCTGCCAGCTGCAAAGCTGAGGTCGCGCGCTCGTCTTTGGCAGCTGTCTCCCTGCTAGTCTCAGACCCCCCATTACATTGCCTGTCTCTCTGACTCCGGCGATTGCCAACTCGGCAGACTCGGAGACCATACGGTAAGCAGAAGCACAAGCGAAATTTATAATAAATTTGGAAATTTAAAAACTATAATGTTTACGAATATTTGTTGTCAAATCTTTTTGTCACCTATCAATTAGTTGTTTAAATGTATGCAGTAAAATATTAATGACCACGAATAGAACCTTTGAATATAAAATTATAATTCTAAAAACGACGTCATTAAGCATTTGTTTAAGTCAAGTACTCTAAATCAAAAAATGTGTGTAAACCCACACACACACACACTCATATTTTCATCGTAGTAAGCAGCAGTATCATCTTCTTCTTCATCATCAAATATTCGAACATTAAAACAATGAATTAAACATCATACCCTGATAGTTATGCTATTTACATTGTTAAAATTCTCGCCAACACCTTATCGGCTAAACTTTTGCAAAGAGGAGGAGGCTACTGTTTGTGCATAGGCTTAGCAAGGCTTACAGTTGATAATAATGTTTATAACATGGAAGCCCAAGTAGAGTTTCTTTGTTCATCGCAAGAAACAAGTTTAATGTTTTACTTAAACATTTTTAGTTAAACAAGTTTTACCTAAACCTCTGTACGTTCCTTTTAGTTTTGTATACTTTTATGATTAAATGATGAATTACTCTTGAAATTGTTATAATAAAAAAAAAACAATAAACATTCATAATTGCTTTTGAACTTTTTAAATTACCTGAAACCATTGAATTATCAATGGACCGATAAATATACGGCTTTACTCGAAGTTTCATCTGCCATACTTAAATACTAACATGCTCTCAGACCGTACATACCATACTATACATACATACCGTGCATACAAACATGCTAACATACTTTCAAAAATGTATAGAAATATTTATAAACATCGCATTGATGATAAAGAAAGCAATAGAGTGAAATTTTTCTTGTTTTAAAAGGATTTTAAAATGTTAAATGAATGTTAGATTGTATTTTTGGTTAAAAGCTGGTCTTAAACTGGTTTGATTGGTTACGGAATTTAAGTCCTATTGATGTGATTGAAAAACAATCACTTCAATAAATGTACCATCAAATTCATTAACTTCAAATGAAATCAAGTAAATTTTAAAATAAAACCTCGGAGCTTTTTTTCATGAAACACGTCAAAAAATTACTGAAAATACTGTTTCGTCCAGCAAAAATGTTCCATTTAAGGCGGTTTTGGTATGCCAATATCCTTTGGTTTAATATTTAAACTTTACTAAACTGTTTTGAAGTTCTTAAGTTTTGAGGCATTAACTTTTATAATTCGCTCAACGAGGCCTTAGCAATGCTTTTTTCTGTGTTAATATCATAGTTAAAGTTTATCTGCGCGCTGATTTCAGCTTAGACACATTAATTGTTAATGTAAATATGTTCCCCACAGAACTTTCATGAAATATTTCATGAGTGAGTTATCAAATACCCCAGTGCAGCAGACTTGCATAATCAGCGAAGTTCAAATGCTTAAATAAATCATTTATATGGAGCCTGAAATCATGTAAAATCAACTTCAATCCTAAAATGAGCATCCACCAACTTTCTCCATAAGAATAATATGGGAAAATGACTATTCAGGTTTGCTGCCATGGAAATGTGAAATTCAAAGATTTTTTGCAATAATCCAGTAGATATCAACTAGGTGCAGCCACACACCAAGTTCCATTCATTGTTGAGAAATAAGCGAGATATATAATTTGATTTATTTCCCATAGGGTTAACATTGGGACAACGTACTGTGTTTACCTCTCTCAGCATCTCAGTAACCAGTGGACATAAAGCAGTGATTCAACATAAAAAATTAATTGTTTTGTTTCTTTAGCTGAATTTAACAATGTAAACCAAAATTGGATTATTTTTATATTTCAGTGCAAAAAACATTTTGGGGGTTTATCCCGTTTTACCCCTCCTTGCGATGGTCCGATCGTGCTGGTTTTCGAACTAGTCCGAATAATTACTACATTACACGACTTTGCCATATTTTATTCCGATCGGATTATTTCTGTGAGCGCTATCGTGCTTACAGGCGCACACATATAGAAATCTGAATGAATTGTGTTTTTGGTATATGGGGAACCCAAAATGAAAATTATTATGGTCCCGCGCTTAGGTCTTACCATGAGACCTACCGTAATAGCTTCTTCCCTATAGGGTAAATTCGCTAAAATAAGCTTGAATATTTGTTATTATATATTAAATATTTGTTATTTGAATATTTTGGTTAGTAAAATTAACACAATACCCACTTTTAATGGTTTACATTTACATTTTACCTAATGTAATTTGTTAAAAATATGTTTATCGTTCGTTTGAACTTATATTAGAACAGACGTTATTTTGTATTTAATCAATGTAAATTATAAACAAACTGAAAATACCCATTTCTTCTTAAAACAAATCTTATTACTCGAAAAATTAGATTTTTTACATAAAGTTGCATACGAGGGTTTTTTTACTTATATAGTTTTCAAATGATCTCTTATCCCAAGCTAAACGCAAAATAAGTAATTTATAACTTATCATCGTTTTCATCTTTCAACATAAAATTTACGTTTGATTGATTTTTCAAATAAAAAATTACAACATAAGTTGATCTTTTTGAACACCCTATGACTCTATCACCAAGACTTGTCCTATTGAATCTCCCGGGAACGCCACTTCCCTGGCGGTAATTGAGTTGTTTGACGCATTTTCTAGACAATGGCATTATCTTTACGGAATGAAAGCTTCCTCTGGAGAATTCTTTCCTGCGATGAAAAAGAATCACTAAATTTATGTAGGATAAAGGACCAATAAAAGTCCCATTACCTTCCAACAAGTATTCCATGAAATACAACACCTTTAAAAAAGTCACATGGAAAATTTTAGCTTCTTTTTTACATGTATGTGTATTACCAATGCAAATCACAGGAAAGCGTTCGATATTAAATCTGGGGCTACTTTTTGACAAATTTTATCTAAGGTATTATTCTCTCAAAAACCAGAACCAAGAGTAAAGTTTATTTGTAACTATAATTATACTCGGTTTTTCTGTAACCTTTTCTGTAATCGATGTAGAAATACGCGAACTGATATGATACTAAATTGATCGATCCATAGGCGCAAGTGCGATCACTGAATCCATCAAGATTTCTAAATACACCAAGCAATTCTGCAGAATATCACTGTATGATTTATATAATAGTCCAGTAAAATAATACATGTGTACATGTATGGTTAGTTAGTTGTGATTTTTTTATCTATTGTTAATGTTGAGCTGGCAACATGAAACCAAGCTTCTGACTTCGAAATTCTCCAGCTTGCCACAGGGTGCGCCACTTTCTGGTACTTTTATCAAATTTCAACATAATTAGACTAAAAATGTATCTGCATTACATAAAACACGCAACAAAGAATGCAATTATAATTGTATACAATCAACACAAAGAAAATCATGAAATGAATAAAACTAGTAATGAAATGTTATAATAAATTCATGATAGGAATTTGTAAAGCTATAAATGGAAAATTTTGGTCATCAATTTTACATCTCAAATCAATTTGGTTAAAATTTCAGAATATTTGGCAGCGCCACAATAATTGTAAAGGTGCTGTAAAACGAGTTTAAATTTTCTTACTATCTTAATCAGTGAATCATTCTTGTTTTTTAAAGTCTTATGGTATCATGATTTTTTTGGCTTTTTCTGCCACCAATTTTGATAAACTAAGTGATTGTTTTTTGAAGCGCATTTTCCACTGCGTTATGTTTCTATGTAATAACTAAGACAGTTACTTAAAATAAACAATATCATCACGAAAATCGACACAGTTTTATAACTAGAACAAATTATAATACATTTTGTAAAATAAAAACAATAAATTTGATAAATAGTCCCTCAAATTACAGTTGAATTAAAGTCAAAGTCCTATTCAAAGTTTAACTAAGCATTTAAATACTTTCGAAATCGCTTCAAAAAAAACTCTCACGTGGAACAGGTTTAAGAAGATGTTCCTTAGCACTTAACTGATCTGACAGCAGACAGAAGGTGAAGCCAATTCATCAATCACTGGAAACTTCAGCAACCTCTCAATCAACTTTACCTTTGTAGTTTCTTTTTCCACGTCTTGTAAATTCCATCTTAGTTTTAAGTGAAAAATCAAAAACATATTTTCATTTGAGTGAACACATTGCTAACCAATACCTAGTCACCTCGTCAGATTTAGAGGATAAAACACATATTATACCCTTATATCAAATCTCAAAGGTAATTTACTTTCGTATTCTAAAATGCCAAAATGTCGAAATTTTGTGCCCAGCTTAGTGTATTATGTATTAATATATTATAAGAAGCAAGGGTCGAAGGGTTTTTGGAAAACTACTGAGCCAATTTTAGCATTGATTTATATGCCTTAACGATTTAAAAAACCTTAACAATTATGATTATATATAACTTTTAAAAATTAAAATTGTTTACGAGGACCCAGAAACTGATGAGAGTCCCTTAACATGCTCCCTCCCTTCCCCATGCATGTCCCTTACATGGGGAAGGGAGGGAGCATGTTAAGGGACTTTGCATGCTCCCTTTGCATGCTTGATGATGTGCCTTAACATGCTGTTTTAGTATATTTAAATAGATTAAACAGTCAATAGTAAAAAGAAACATATCAAAGCTTACAAATTAAAATATAAAATATGCTAAAGTTTGTTTTAGATAAAAACTCCTCGCACAGTTTATGGGCCATTTTGACAAGGAGGTGTCGTTGGAAAGGGCTCTGGCGAGAGGTTTCGCAGAAAACAAAACTTATACAGGAAATAAATAAGGCCAATGCCCTAGACGCCCTTGAAATTTGATGTTTCTCCTTAGGATTTAAAATTGGAATATAAATTAGTTCTTTTTGCTGAGCCATGGGGTTGCGAGTAGTTATTTTTGAAGTCTACTTGAGTCGAGTTTTATAACGTCCTCGCAAGTTTCAGGCGTTTTTGAGTTTTTTAGGATTATAATATAACAGCTATCGTATTTCAACGTAATTGCCATTTCAAAAATGTTTAATACTGTAATAACATACAATGTAATATTTCTATTTAATTCAATGTATAGGCGTTCCTGTATTACTACGAGTATATATACAAATAAACAATACCAACTAAATCAAGGAAATTTTTTACTCGATTTCACTATTAACATTCTTTTTATCAAGTCCACTTCAAGCCTATCTCATTTAGACTCACCTGATGTGTTTCCAAATTGGATGACTGAAATTCAGTCTATCTTCAATATGCCTTCTAGGCGTAAATTTATATTTGATCTAAATATTTCCGATGTATTACTCATCCTGGGACCCTATTTTTGAAATGGGTGAGTTGACGATTGAGTGAGTCACTCATCCCTGAAGTCCATGAATTCAGCTCCACAATATCTGTGTATATCATTTCAATAGGCATTTATTCTTAAAAATTCATAATTTTAATATAGACATCATATACATTGAGTATTTCACCAATCCAACCACTTTTAATCAACTGTTTTAATAGGCTGTTGAGTAAACGTGTGAGTTGACGGAAACATGCTGCTTTTTCTTCTCTTTCGGAGGAAGTAATAACAGTAATCATGGAAAGCCTTTCCAATCAAGTTATGTTTACTTTTTGAGACTAAATATTTAAATACGTCCGGATAGCCTTTGAAATATATTTATAAAATGTCTTACAACTAAATTGACCTATAAATATACCAAGATAATTTAGTTAAATCCATGAAAAATGAGCTAATTCCTTAAATTGGTCAATGTTTACATTTGGCTTTCTAGTTTGACAGATGTATAATTTGAAACGTTGACATCCCACGTGGTGGTTTAATTAATGCTACCATCAGCTGTTAGGTGACTTGAAGATTGACTCACCACTCAATTCTCAACCGTTTCAAAAATAGGGCCCCAAAAATACTTGCAATCATGTAATAGTTACAAAAATTGATATTTTATTTCAATGGTTTCTAAATGAAAACAAATCTTTCTTAAAGTGATAAGAAACCTCGATATAGAAAGGAAGAAAGCTGTAAATATTAATTATTATTCTTGAAACTCAAAAACGCTCTAATTCAAGTAAAATAAGGAAGCTTGACTGAGTTCCATGAGTTACAACTAGGCCAGATCTATCGCGTGTTTTATAAAACGTTGAGTTGAGTCGAGTAGAGTAACTCGGCCTGAAAAAACTCCACAATCGAGTATTTGCATACCCATAGTTGTAGTTACGTTTAGATGCAGCATAGTAAATTGTAATTTAAAATTAACTGAGCGTTACCCAATACCCATGGCTTCGCTGAAAATAATATTTTTGCACAAATGTTATGAAAAACCCAACAGACTAAACACTTTCAGTATTATGCCATCTTAATTGTAATAACTTACAGTAAACTTATACGCTCCACCCGCTTATACTTATAGCCTGTAACCTTCTCATAGGCATGTATTGACCACAGCAAAAAAATCATCAAATACAATCGCCCGTCATTTATTGATGTATGGACAAAGAGATATTGTTGTTTGCAAATTGGCATTACGATTTTATTAGCGAATTTCCCTTATAGGGAAGAAGCTGTTACCGTGGGTCTCATGGTAAGACCTAAGCCCGAGACCATCATAACTTTTCTTTTTGAGGTCCCCAGATGCCAAAAACACTATTCGTTCATTTTCATATATATATACATATATATATATACTTCGAAAAATAAAAACATTTTTACTTAGCAATATTTCGGTTTTACCTTTTTCAAGCTAAATAACAAACATAAACATAAATTTATATTGTAATATTAAAATAAAAACAAAGTATCCTTTAACTTTCTTTATTAATATTACATATTTAACTTTATTTTATTTTAATATTACAATACATAATAGTAGCCCTAACCTGTGAAAATAATTATCAAATATATATATATGTGTGTGTGTGTGTGTGTGTGTGTGTGTGTGTGTGTGTGTGTCTTTAAGCACAATAATTCGCATAAAAATGGCCCGATCTTAATGAAATTTGGCATGGACGTGTAAAGTAGTAATTATTCAGACGAGTTCGTAAACCAGCCCGATCGGACCACCGGAAGGGGGGGTAAGGGGGGTAAACCCCCCAAAAATGGGTTTTTTGAGTTTTTACATAAAAAATCAAAATTATTAATTTTTTGTTAGCAACATCGAATTCAGCTAAAAAACAAACAATTTTGGATTTTGAATCACTGCTCTATGTCCATTGGTTATCGAGATATTGAAAGTGGTAAACACAGTACGTTGTCCCAATGTTAACCTTATGGGAAAATAAGTAAAATTCTAAATCTCGCTTATTTCTCAAAATATCCTGATAAAACTTGGTAAATGGCTTCTTCTAGTTCAGATCTATTAAATATTGAATTAAAACCATCCAGTTTTAATATACCCGTAGCAGCAAACCTGCATACTCATTCCCCATGTTATTCTTATGGAGCTTAAAAAACATGTCAAATCTCACTATGTAGGATCGAAATATGTTGTTTTGCATTTGAAATTCTCTGAGTATGCAGGTCTGCTGCAACGGGGGTATTGTTATAGATAGATGAACTGGTAACAAAATGTAAATATATAATAGCTCGTATTTAATACTTATTTAAATTATCAAACTCTAAATTGAAAACAGTATAAAAAACTATTGAAATAATAATTGAAAAACTCAGCCCATACCCCCAAAATGGTTTTTCTGGAGATAACTTTATTATACCAGCCCATATTATGTTGCACATCGTTTTGAAATTAAATGTTTACCTGTATTTTGTTTAATCTTACTTATATTTAGGATATCGATATGTAAAGCTATTCAAAATTGTTCAAGTACAACGTAGACGGTCGTCTGCCGCTACATTTCCAGCTCGAGATCGTACAGAAGGGGAATTTCGTGTCGTCACATTTATACCATTAGATGACAACAATGCTGTTTATGTCACGATACCACCCCACATTAAGGTAAATACATCACGCGGAGTTTTAACAGGAATAGTTGGCGCCGCTATGGAAAATGTTAATTTCGCTATCTATAGTCAATGATAGCACGATACAGTTGCTATCAAAACGTTAAAAAATGCCACTGACGTAGAAATAAAAAAAATTAATACCCCCGTTGCAGCAGACCTGCATACACAGCGAATTTCAAATGCAAAATAATATATTTCCATCCAACATAGAGGGATATGACAGGGCTATAATGTGTTTCCATTACATGTTAGTTTACGCTAGTAACAATAAGTAGCGGACCTCGATTAAATATTTATAGGACTCTAACAAAAATAGTAAGGGGATGTCAAGGGACAAGGGACACTGGGTATAAGTAAACCCTTCCTATAAATCAGACCACCCGGCACCTCAGGGTCGCAGTAAGAACTGACAATTTACTCAGTTTTTGCGGATTTCATATAAATAAGTGTGGCAATGTCTGTTTGGGTAAAATGTGCAGTTTACAGTCTTCGGTAATTATTTTATAACTAAAAAAATTCATTTTTATGAAAGTTTTTATTTAAGTCAAATAAATAGTGTTATACAAATTAAAATCTTTTTATTGAATATCGCGAAGAACACCGCAAAAATGTATTTTGGATTATTGACAATTAATCTACGTATCTCAATTTTTATTTATTTCTTATTAGTAATCCCTTACTTTGAATTATTAATGAGTATATGGTAATCTAGTGATTTTATAATATGTGAGGTGGAAAGCGAACAGGGACCTCTTGTCGGCGAAGATAAATTTTCAGTACGGCCGGCATAACCGATTAGGGTCAAAAATATCGAAATCCGGATCTCTATCGATTGTTATACTTCATTTATCATAGAACAGGCCTGTATTGGTTAAAATATCGATTCGAAGTTATAAAAGGACGAAATAAATAATTTTATTGGCCTCTGCATGGCTTGAGAAAAGGGACCTCTTGTCGCTCAATGTTATTTCGCCATAACGACAAGAACATGCACTTCGTAAGCAGACTTTGGTCCAAAAAGTGAACTCTCCTGAATTCTTGCGGAATGGCAGAGAACTACAACAAAGTTTTGTGTAAAGAGAACAAAATTTCTCACCAATTTCATACGGTCCCGATAGGAGGTTCCTTTTTATGAACGATATTTTGGCTACTAAACTTTGTCTTTTCAAGAGACTATTTATACGCAGTATAATAATAGCTATTTCTATTGTAATAAATGATCAATTAATTATATATTATTGCTCATTGAATGCCTCAATGATGAGCAAAATTAAATATTAACAGGGTAATTTTATTACAAAAGAAACTGTTGGGAATTTTTGTTTTTGTGGCTGCAGCATTGATAGCGATGCAGCCTGTCAAGTGAACCAGTATTATCGCGGTAGGTGATGTCTTATCAGTGTGGGTTCTACGGATGTGATTAAAACAAATTTTTTTTTAACAATGAGATAACAGTAAAATGTTCAGTTTTAAAAAGGGACCTCTTGTCGTTTTGGAGAATAACATAGGGCCGACAAGAGGCCCCTTTTCTGGAATACGATTTTTTACGACACGCTTTGAAAAAAATATTATTTTCCTGAAAAGTACCGTAAGTTAAGACAAAAATTGGTATTCCCTTGAAAGAAGACATTATAAGCTTTCTTTTGATACCAAACTCATTTTTATGTTATTTTTCGTTTTATGCTTACATGAAATTTTCATATGGATTTTTCTCAAAATGACCCGTTTCCCTCACGAAATTTCAAAGTCCTATAACTTAACCAACAAAAATCTTAGTTTCATGGGACTACGATTGTTATTGGGACTAAGATTTGCGCCAAATTGTCAGTAGTTAAATGAGGAATTCAAAAACATTAATAACTCAAAATCGAAAATTCCCGACAAGAGGTCCCTTTTCACTTTCCACCTCACATATTACTAAACAGTATTTTTTAAGTAATATCTGTTCAATCATCTTGGAAGCCGAATTCTAGCCAAATAGTGAGTCAAAATAAATACTTTTACTGATAGGGTTTTAACGTACTATAGTTTTTTTAGCTAATTTAAGTCCTGTGTCTGCAAGATCATTTTACAAAACTAACTCTATTAAACAGTATATATAATCAATAGCTTGAGGCAACTCATCTTACCTGGCGGAACATCAGCCTGGCGGGGAACCGAATTCATTTGAATAGCAAATCAGATCCGGACTGGGTTGATTGCGGCCCGCGCCAAGCGGGTTTGGACCCTCGGGCTGGGCAGCGCCGGCGCCGGCGGTGGCTGTGATGACCACCGCTGGTGCAAGATTGGCTCTTCGAGTTTGAGTTAACAAGTTGTAATCTGTAAATACTAAATACAGACGTTTTATTTATGATATACCACTACTGATAAATGTATTTCACTTTATTACCTCAACATATGAAATGGGACCTTACTTATGCCTATAATATCTAATCTTACTATATAATTTTACATTTTGTAGAGTGTAATCTTTAATCTTTATTACGTTCAAAGAAAAATAAATTTGTTTTTCAGGATATCTATGGATATTTTTCCTCGTCCTATTTCATTTCATTCAAATAAAATGATAACATTGTTATTAGCTGTTTATAATCAAACTTTTGATTAGGAATTTCTTATACTTTCCAATAAAGCCCAAGATAATTATAAAAGAAATTAAATCTGTTGGCCTTAAAAAATGTATAGTTATGTACAAAAACAAAACAAAAAATAAAAGGAACGCAAAAAATATATTTAGCAGCACAACGCCAGTTCTACATGTAGAAAGTTTTGTCTTTCATGATAACCTTTGTTCCGTTTTTGTACGATGACGACGCTTGAGCTCGTAATAGCAACCAATACTGGACCAATATTGCGTCATTTGTAGGCCTCACATGCATATTCCACAAGCCAGAATTAAAGCGATATTAGTACATCAGTACACACTCTGTCATACAATACTAGTACTCTCGCTACTGCTGATTAATTTATTGTTTATTAACGCTGTATAGAAATAATACTATTTTAGAAATGTGCTGATTGTTGTTACAGTCTTCATTCTATTACGGGGTAAACGAAATGAATGTTTCACCTTCATGTTTGAGCAAATCTCTTTATCAATTCTCATAACAAGAATTGTTGCTTTTTATGTTTCTTAGGCTATATACTCATGCTAGCAGTACCCACGGCTCCACCCGCTGACTGGCTAATTTTAACTTATTTATAATATGCAATATGCAATTTTTACAAATAAAAATTAACTGATTTCTTTTAATCGTATATTATTTTGTTTCCTAGCTTTTTAATAACCCACTTTTCAATCGCCCCTTCAAGTTGCCTTCGCGTTTCAATTGCCTTTAAGTTGGCAGCTTGTGATTCCACCACCCCAGTTTCAATTAACGTTGAGTTTCTCTCAAGATGGGTATTGGTATATGAATTGGTATTTTCCAAGAGATTCTTATTTTCCTACTTAGTGAAACGTCTAGGATTTTCTAATTCGTCCATTATTGAACTTATAACATTGGATTTCTAATACTGTTTGCGAAAAAAATATATCATTGCCATTTCAGGAAGTTGAACTCAGAACTTCAATCGACCCGTGCACTTTAGGACTTATGAAAATATAACGGGATGTAAAGGGATAAAAAAACACGGCAAAAGATGACGCTAAGGTCGCTTTCTCTTAGTAGAGCACTTTTTCTTAGTAGTTCGAAAACGTGATAAAATTGGACAACGAATGAGCTAGCTCTCAGTCACAATGAAGATCGGATTACTCATATAGCTGAAGGAGGCAAAAATGTAACAGTAATAATTTTGTTGGAACATAAATCCCCCTCACCTACAAACCCTCCTAAAATATTTATTTTGAAACCCTCGTTTAAAGTGGATGTTTTTACTCTAAAAGGAGTGTCTATGCACCGTTCCAAGACTGTAATTTGAGTACTTCGGGCATACCGTAACACGAGTAGCTTAACTAGTATTTGATAAACTAGTATTTGTCTATATGGGTGTGTGTGTAATAGATTGGCCTAATATTTTTGTGTATTTTATTATTCTAATAAATTGAATTTTAAATCTTTTTAACCCTTGAAATCATCCTATTGATCAAAAAAATTGAAAACTATCGCCATTTTGAAATGTATTTTGTAACTAATTTAAGCCTTTTGAGAGTAAACGCTTTATAATGCTTTCTTATCTAGAGCTTTGAAATATTTTCCCAAGTTTCATGGCCCAAAGCCTCATAGTTTTTGAGAAACCGTGATCAGCGAGTCAGTCAACCGTTTTGGCTTAAACATGCAATTAACGATGGCTGCTTAGAATAATGGAAATGGCTCACTACATAGTCTAATAAAAGGTCTGCCAGTTACCTCCCCTCCATGAAGCGTAAAACACGTCTTAAATAATGGTATCACTCACACAGATAGTGGTCAAGAGACCAATATCTCCGGTGGTAGTGGACTTAAGCGATAGTGGTCTTAATCACTATCAGAGATTATGTATTAAGCACATTCACTATTAACCCACAGCACCTTCTGTATCACAGTGGGCGTGACAGCCTGTAGTCAATCTGTTAACTACCGAGTTATTTTTTGAATAATTTATTCGTTGGCCTGCCGTGAAATCATTTGAATGTCAAATCAGAGCGTGATTGCGAACCTGCACCTCAGGTTTGAATATGCCCCGAAGCTCATCCGTCACCGTCTGAGATTTTACTCCAAACCTTACCATTATTGTAATTCTGTGATCCTAAAATAGTTCGTTTTAGTATGGTAGATGAAACAGAATGAGAAAGAATAAGAAAAAATAATAGGATAAGTAAAAAATAACAAATGTTAAAAATGTGGAGGTGTCCAATAAAAAAAATTACTCAAACAACCGTGTACACAAACTGCGAATTCTGAATTGTGTTTTCTGCTATTACTTTCAGTTTTTATTGCATTTTTATTTCTTGTCTAGCTTTAGGTAAATAAAAGCTACATAGCGTTTCTTCCTGACGTGGCTATTGAAGCCAGAGGCATATAACTTGCTTTTCTCTAAACCTCAAGAAATTCAAAAAATTAATCTTATGCCAATGCTGTGCTCTGAGTACTCGGCTGGGCCAGAATTTTTACTTATTGAAATTAATTTATCTGGAGCGGGTGACCTGTTGTTGGGGGTATGTTACCGACCCCCCAGAACAGGCCATCTGCTAGATTTTGAAAATTCTCGTCTAAATTCAATGTTTAGGTACAGTCATGTCATGAGCACGGGTGACTTTAATACTGATTTACTATCCACCGCCCAGAATTGGGAATACCGCCAACTAACAACTATGTTTGAGTCATGTAGCTTGACTATACTTCCACTTGCCCCGACGCACCACTCTGCCGAGTCTGACACCCTTCTTGATCTAATGGTTGTATCCGACCAAAAAGATATTATTCACCATGGGCAGCTGCCCATGGTGAATAATATCTTTTTAAGCTTCCAGTCCCCACAATATCTAAGCATGACCTTATCTTCTGTGTGTATTCAGTAAAAGCACCCAAGCCCAAGATTAAATTCATAAAGTACAGAGATTTTAAAAACATTAATCAGGCTGCCTTTTCATTTGATGTTCAAAACACACCATGGCATTTAATAGAAAATCTAAACTGTGTTGATGAAATGGTTCATGAACTTAACAATGTCATTTTGAGTGTTTTTGATAAACATGCCCCGGTTATTACTAAGCGTTTGACTAAAAGACAACCGGTGCCTTGGATGACTCCTGAAATACGCAGTCTGATGGCTAGGCGCGATTCTCTCTTCAGGAGAGCAAAACGTATCCAAAATCAAATGCTTATGGATGAATATCGGCATCTCCGAAATAGAGTGTCAGATGTTGCGAAATTCCAAACTGAGGTACATCCATAATCTTTTCCAAAACAATAATCAGTCATCTAGAGTCTTATGTCGCAACGTAAAAAGCCTTGGGCTTGGGAAGCAATCTGATACACAGCAAATCAGTATTCCTTTAAATGATTTGAACCAATACTTTTCTTCAAGTAATCAGAGTATAAATCAGCAAAAAGTAAATAGTTGTACAAATGAGCTAGTAAATTCACCAGTCAAAAACTTTAACCATCCTCAGTTTAATTTCAAGCCTGTCATCCAGTCTGATGTGTTAAATGCTATTCGTCGGATCCGCAGCAATGCTGTTGGGTTTGATGGAATATCTATGCGCTTCATTAAAGATATTCTCTTTACCATTCTTCCAACTATTACACATATTTTCAATACATCTTTAAGGCACTCTTCTTTCCCCTCTTCTTGGAAGTCTGCTCTTATTCGCCCCTTAAACAAGATCTCAGCTCCTGTGTCTTGCCAGGATTTCAGGCCGATTAGCATTTTGCCCGCACTATCGAAAGGCCTCGAAAGAATCGTGCACTGTCAAATGACTGACTACATCTCTGAAAATAACATACTATCTGACTATCAGTCCGGTTTCCGGACGGCTCATAGTACTGAAACTGCACTTACTTCTTCGTTTGACGGAGGACATAAGACTCTCAATGGAACACTGACAGGGCACGATTCTAACCCTTTTTGATTTTTCTAAAGATTTTGATTGTGTTAATCACGACCTTTTAATTGAAAAATTAAGGGCCATAGGTTTTTCACAGAATGTTCTCAAATGGCTGAGATTTTATCTGTCAGACAGGCGGCAGTGTGTGGAGGTTGATGACATCAGATCTGACTGGGAAACTGTTACTTGCGGTGTGCCTCAGGGATATATCCTTGGGCCTCTGTTTTACGTACTGTATGTGAATGACATTAACACAACTCCTACTCACTGTAAATACCACATGTATGCCGATGACCTTCAAATTTATGCACCTTTTTCAGTCAGCAATATTAATAATTGTGTCTGGAGAATAAACGAAGACATATGCCGAATCACTTTAAGGACTGAAATACGGACTTAGACTCAATCATGAAAAGACCAAGCCTATAATCATTTGCCATTCACGTTTAAGAAAATCAATTGACTTTAACTCTACAAATTCACTAACAGTCAATGGAAATATTCTTCCTTACTATGACAGAGTGAAAAGTCTCGGGCTTACTATCAACTCAACACTCACTTGGGATGACGCCGGAGTCGACATCCGAAAGAAAGTCTTTGCCTTGATACATTCACTTAAGAAATTGCAAAATTTCTTGCCATTACATATCAAACTCCACCTCGTAAAATCATTTGTATTTCCTCACTTTACTTACTGTAACACTGTGATCAATGACATGACTGTGGCTCTTTCTGATGCGCTCCAACGGACTCAGAACAATTGTCTGAGATATGTCTATGATCTGAGACGCGTGGAGCGGATAACACCATACTACCTTGAGACTAGATTGTTGAAATTAAATGATCAGAGAGCAGTTAAAATTCTTTCATTCGTGTTCTCAATTTTAAAAACCAGTTTACCAAATTACTTTGTACATGACTTTAATTGTGTGTCTCAAGGTAGTATAAGAACTTCACGCTCTGCTTCCCTAACACTTCGAATGCTTCATCACAGAACGGTAATATATGACCGCGGTTTTGTCGTCACTGCTTGTCGCCTCTGGAATGGCTTGCCAGAATCCATTAAGTCCCTGGAAAGTCGTCGTCGGTTTGTGGTGGCGCTGAGAGAGTTTTACTTTCAGCGGATGTCCTTGGCCGGTGCGTCCTAGGGGGTGTGTCTTGTGCGTGGTTGCTGATGGTTGTGTGATTGAATAAAATTTCTTTTTTTCCTTTTTTTGTAAATATAGTTTTAAGTTATTTTGTAAATATGTTGCATAAGTATTTATTGTACTCTATTATATGAATGAATGAATGAATGAAAATACTTCTTTATTGAGGCGAACTTAGGACCACATGGTCCTTTCTTACAGCTAACCTCTAATACTATTTACAAAATCAAAGTATGCTTACAATTAATAAAAAAAGTTTTCTTGGTTATAAAAATAAACAAAAAATAACATATATAACAATAATGATAATAATGCCCTAACATCCTCACGCACTCACCCATTCATTCACTGCCACAGCTAGGCCTAACGCACGCCATCCCGCCACGCCACGGTCATCCGCTCCAGATAATGTTTCTTCAGCGCCACCGTCAGCCGTACACGATTTTCAACGGATTTTATTTCATGGGGCAGAGAGTTCCAGAGGCGGCAGGCTGTTACAGTGAAAGATTTATTGAAAGTTGTGGACTTGTGTCGGGGAATGCGTAGTGTTGACGAGCCAGAGCGGGTGTTTCTTGCGCCTCTCCCACTTAAGAATTCAAAATTTGCCGCAAGATAATTAGGGATTCCAAGGTTGATTACAGAATGAGTAATTTGAATGATTCGAATTTGCCTTAGATCTGAAAGTTTTAAAAGAGAAGAATGAATGTAATAAGGTGTGATGCGTTCATCTCGTCGAAGATTATATAAAAATCGGATGCAATAATTTTGAACACATTGTAATTTTGTTTCCAAGGCCACAGTCATATCATTAATTACAGTACAGCAGTAATTAAAGTGAGGAAACACTAGTGATTTGATAAGTAGTAGTTTAATGTGAAAAGGTAAGAGTCGCTGCATTTTTTTCAATGTGTGAACGGCGGCAAAAACCTTTTTGCATGTATTCACCACATCAGTCCAGTCCAGTGTGTTGTTTATCGTGAAACCAAGACTTTTAACTGTATTGTAGTATGGCAAAGGTAGGCCATTAACTGTAATTTTTGGTGCTTCATCTAGATGTAATCTGTTTAGTAACCGTGAATGTCCGAGAATGATTGGCTTTGTTTTGTCAGGATTTAGTTTAAGTCCGTTCTTTGTTGCCCAAAGGACAATTCTGTCAATGTCTTCATTCATTAAAGTAATAGTTTCATTCAGTTGGCTGACTTTGAAGTGAGCGTATATTTGTAGATCGTCAGCGTATGAGTGAAACTTAGTATTGAGTAAAACTGAACTAATGTCGTTTGTGTAGATAGTGAAAAGTAGTGGCCCAAGTATAGAACCCTGGGGAACACCACAGGAAACATTTTTCAAGTCGGAAGTAATTTTGTCATGACACACACACTGCGTACGGCCTTGAAGGTATGATCTCATCCAAGTTAGTGAAGCATTTGAAAAACCTAATAGATTGAGTTTAGCTAGAAGAATTTCATGATTTACTGTGTCAAAAGCCTTACTGAAGTCAAATAATGTGAGAACTGTACACTGACTACGATCCATTGCCAATCGTATGTCGTCAGTGATCTTTAATAGGGCTGTTTCGGTACTGTGGGAACGTCGGAAACCTGATTGAAATGAGTTGAGAATATTATTATGTGAAAGAAAATCGGATATTTGGGAATGCACTACTCTTTCGAGGGCTTTAGAAAGAGGGCTTATATCAGGTTAAGTGTAAGAAAGGGCCAAGAGGCCCTAACTTTGCCTGTATAAATAAACAATTTTTCATTTTCATTTTTTTTACTCTATTCAAACCATGTAAAAATGTACTACACTTATACTTTGAGCCCATGAATCTTTTGTAAAAGTTGGTTGTTGTACTATTTAATTACAGTATTTAAAGATATAGACTATTTAAAAAGGCTGTTTAAAATGACTTATTTGACGAGCTTTCTTTGTTGCAAGTCATGTTGCGAAATATTCGCTCTAGAATATAAGGAAAATACGGTTCCTTTCCAGGACTAAGTTTAAGAAATTAAATTAAAACATGAAACAACCGATTGCTCATCTCCTTGTCGCCCCGAGGAGTCACTCTGGTCCTCCTACTTATCCGTGTAAATTCTCTACAGGTCCTTGTGACCTTGAAGTAGGGTCCGACTCAAATTTTATGATTGATTCTAGTGCTATTTGATGTACTCAACAAGAAAATGGCGGATGCCCGACTGGCATCCTTGTGTAACTTCGAATATTGAAGGTCAAAGTTCAATGGCCGAAAATACAGAAACAGATGGTGAAATAAATTGTACATGGTTTTTTTAACGCAACTGAATTTTTTTTTTTATTAGTGAAGGATTATTCCCCTCGAGATCACCGGATTTGACCCCACTATATTATTTTCCTTGGGGATACATAAAAAGTAAGGCCTACGAAAACAATTCATAGGATATTCAGCACCTCAAAACAAACATTACAAATTTAATACGGGGAATTCTAAGAGGTACTTGGCAAACGTGCTCAAGAATTTGATGAACAGAGCGCGACTTTGGATAAATGTAAATAGCGGATTGTTTGAACACATAATGTAATCTAAATGTGTTCAATCTTAAATAATAGGTTGTATAAAATGTAAATATTAATAAAACAATGCTCATTTCATCTTTATATGTTTAATGTGCAATCTTAAAATGGGTTGCGTTTAAAAAAAACACTCTGGTATCCAAAAATATATTCTCCTAGGTATTGATTTTAAACCACAACCAATAGTTGCTGGGTTGTAAATATTTCATTTTTATGGGGTATTATTTTCAGCCGCCATTTTGGATCCACAATATTGGATGCATTTTGTGTTGTGACGCATCATTAAAGACTAGATTTTCACGCTTATTACAGTGCCACAATCCGTTTTTTAAATATTATTTTGTTCTCGAGATATAATCAAGTAGAAATCTTCCCTGTACATTTCTTATGGGCGTTTCCAAATTAAACTATTTTTTTGTTTTGTTTTTCTTTATGTCTCTGGTTCTATTTACATTGTAAAGTTTGTTTTGGTCTTAAAGGATTCAGTGCTTAAATGGCTTTAATTTGAACTAACAATCATTTAAATACGACCAATCAGAGATGATTTACAATCAACAATGAACATAAAATGTCGATTTTCCCAATTTTTTTTACATAAAAGTTTATATCTCAGGTTCGAAGTAAGTCTAAATATTAGGTTTGATCTTAAAACACTCATCTGATCTTTGGATTTGATTTTTCAACTTAAATAGGACTGAGTAAAAAGAGTTGTGACTGTTCAAAGATCAGGCGATCTTCCAAATATTAACTTTTTTTCGTTATATCTCCTGTTCTAATCACATTATAAGGTTCGTTTGAGTCTTAAAAGATTTAGTTATTTAATTGTTTTAATTAAAAATATGAATCATTCAAATACGACCAGTCAGAGATGAGTTACAAAGCAACGTTGAAAATAAAACATGTATTTTTCAAAATTTATTTTTACTTAAAGATTTATATCTCAGGTTCTAAGAAAGACTAAATATTAGGTTTAATCTTAAAACACTCGTCTAATCTTTGACTTCCACTTCAGCCATTGATCATGTTAATCCGACTGTGAGAAAAATAGTTATGCCTATTCAAAGATCATACAATCTTCCAAATTAAACTATTTTTTGTTTTGGTTTTCTTAATCTACGGGTCTATCACATTTTAAAGTTCGTTTTCATCTTAGGCAAGCCAAAGATCAGATGAGTGCAAACATAATATTTAAACTTACTTAGAACCTGGGACACAAACCTTTGAGTGAAAATACATTATGAAAAATCAACATTCAACGTTTCAATGTTTCTTTGTAACTCATATCTGACTGATTGTATTTAAATGATTGATATTTAAAATTAAAGCAATTAAATCACAAAATCGTTTTCACCACACTACGACGAAATCACCTGTTTTATAAACGTCAAACGCGAACCGAAACACACTGTTTGCAGCCACAGGACCGAAAACGTTTGGGGCCCTAGGGCCGAAAGTCAGCTGATCGTTTATTTGCTTGAAACAACGTCAGAACATCACATAATTATACGGCATTCAATAGGTTCCAAAGATAGGATAGTTGCGATCATATGATTTTCATAACTGTGCTTGAATCATAAAGAAGTTGTATCGTCACTCATAACCTTCAAGTTCTGTTTTCAAGTGAGTCAAATAATAGTCTGTTTTTTTTATTATTTAGGGTGGGCTATATTACAGTGGGTAATGTGGTGAAAAATAGCGTTCGCACCTCGGCCGAAAGGGTTTTGCTGCTCTCGATCGTTTCAAATTCTCGACTTCGTCTCGAATTTGAAACACGATCTTGAGCCTGCAAAACCTCATTTCGGCCCTTGTCGCGAAATATACTATTAAGACCAAAACTAACTTGACAATGTAAATAGAACCAGAGATATAACAAGAACAAAACAAAAAAGTTTAATTTGGAAACGCCCATAAGAAATGCACAGGAAGAATTTTTATTTGAGTATATCTCGAGAGCAAAACAATATTTACAAAACGTATTGCGGCAACGCAAATCAAAATCTAGTCTGTAATGATGTGACACAACACTAAATTCACACATTTAACAATATAGAATCCAATATGGCGGATCCAAAATGGCGGCTGAAGATTAATACCCAGTCAAAATGAAGTATTTTACCACCCAGTAACCATCAGCGGTGGTTTAAAATCAATACCTTGGGGAGTATTTGTTCGGATACCATAAATACAATTTTCCCACTATCTCTGTATTTTCGGCCCTTTGATGCGATATTCGAAGGTTTTTTGACCTTCGGTATTCGAAGTTGCCCAAGGATGGCAGTTTGGCATCCGCCATATTCTTAATCAGTACGTCAAATAGTACTAGAATCAATCATAAAAGTTGAGTCGGACCCTGCCTCAAGGATCATTCCTAATTTCTTATTCGGCGACCAGACTACTATGTTTCTTTACAACACATAGTTTTTGTCTGAGGTTTTTTCTTGTGTAAAGGAGAAATTACATGGTCGTTCATTCAGTTAGACTCGCTTACTCTTGGGACTTCCAACAAAATAGCGTGGTTAACATTTAATATGTACTAGCAGCCCGCGTCACTTCGTGACTTAAAAAGACCTTAGTTTCATGTTGATTATGTAAGGAGTTTTGCAGCGTAAAATACCTTTCAATGAGGAAGTGTGAATTTTGTGATATTTTAGTTTTCTAGACCGATTCCTCGTGTCATAGCATTGAAATAATGTTGTCAGTAATTAGCCCATTACCTTAGACTTTAAACTTTAATATGGGTAAGAAATTCCTCACAGAATTTGAGAGGTTCATGAATTTCATCTGCTTTAAAAGTGTCTATGTATATACGTTCTACTGTACTCTTTGAAATTCGATAGCGCAACAATTAACGTTCATTTTGCCCAAAAAGGGGGGTTCGTTTACATAGATCTTCATTGCTTGGTGCATCTTCATATCTCTGTTTTAGAGCTCTCTTGAGTATTGAATCTTTATGTTAATTCTATACAACATCTACGCGTCAGTTTCTTACATTCATCTTTGTTAGATCATAAAAACAAACGGTAAGAAGATGGACAAACCACTGATCTACCGATGAACTGATCTCTAAATACCATATTTATAATATAGCTATTCGCCGTAAAAACAAATTATTCAACGCTCACAACGGGCAATGATTTAAATTTTTTAATTGGGCCGCATCTTTGTTTCGTATCTTGAATACAGGTTTGGCAAATTTGTACCTGAACAAATAACATAACTTTCAATGAAATACCTTTATTAAACAGGCCCCAATTATGTTGTTGTTGGTACATTTCAAAATCGAACAAAATAGGCAGTCCATCCGTTAACACTTCAATATATCCTTCACGTTCAATGTATATTTACAAAATACAGGTTTTAAATGTATAATGCGTTTTAAAACTTTATTTTTTTAGGATTGATATTCAACTAATATTGCTATTTCAAAACCCTAAATGTTGACCATGCATCAGTGTGTTGAAACAATACATGTATCAATGTGTTTTCACTGTCAATAGTTTGTTAGAAAATCCCATCTCCAGAGCACCTCCTGAGTTACTTGTGTTCCTTTTTAAGTTCCCTTTTTAAGAAAATAAATACAGTAAAATAAGATGATTACAGACCGTTGGTCTTATTTTAAAAAGGGCATACACTCTTCCTTATGTTCTGTTGTCTTAAAAACGTCAATATTTTAAGAAATCAAAATCATAATGTGGATGAATGTTGACTGACTTTCGCTAGCCCTGCATTCTTTTGTCTATCTCTGGAACTATTTCAAATCTTGATCATCTGTTTTGTTACAAACAAATGTGAATTGGAAAAAATTCACAGGTTCTACCGCAGATAGCAGCACTTTCGCTGGAATTTTAAAAGCCTCCTGAGGGAAGGCTTTTCATGGGATATTTTTCAATCCCGCAAAAGGAACATCCAGAGAGTAATAGCTTTAATTTGATACCAAATATGTGTAGAAAAATTAATTTTTTGGGGACGATTTGCTCTGTACAAAATCCCAGAAATTCTTTTAATAGTATGTAATAATAATAATTATTATTATTATTATAGATAATAGATAATAGAAGATTATAATAAGTTATAATAATAATAATAGAAGATAGATGTTTAATAAATCTGCAGGTGCTATTAATATACTACTATTTATAAAATATTTTATTAAATTTATTTTCAATTAAACACTCAGGTACAATCTATGGTATTTCAGTCATGAAGGTAAAATAATCTACCTTATAAAAGGCAAATCACTAACTGATTCACTCATCGCTAATCCTCCAACTTTCCATGTAGGTAGAGACCTGAAATTTTGTACACTGATTCTCCAAGTCTTAAACAGGACAATTAAGCAGTTTTCATGTCAGTATCTCCATAGGACTTCACCCCTCAGGCCTGTAAAGTTCCCTTATTATGCTTATGCAAAGATATTGTTTACATAAAAGCTATTGGTTGTTTGTTTGTTTTTTTTTTAGCAGGTGATATTTGGTAAATAGTCAAAGGCATGACAATGTCAGCCGGGTTCAGCTAGTCTTAAATATTTCAAACTATTCTTTGCATAGTATTTATCGATATCCACATCACTTTGTGCCCGTATTCGTATATTGATGGCTGGTTGGTGTAGTGGTTATAGCGCCCGCCTAAAAACTTGTAGGTAGCCGGATCGATCCCGAGAAAAGTTAGTAGCTTTTTGAAAGGTTGTTTCTGGAGCCAGCTGCCATTGGCTGTTGGGCTATTAATTAACAGTCCTGTCTAAGGAACGTGCCAACCTTAGTCAGTAACAAGGCTACAAGTTCGCGCCACTATCATCACGATCATCACACTCATCCTTCATTCATATTCAGGGTAACGTCCTCCAATAGGTACCTGTCTCACAAAAGAATGATAAATAATTTGGACCTTTTAGCGAATTTCCCCTAAAGGGAAGAAGCTATTACCGTAGGTCACATGGTAAGACCTAAGCCCGAGACCATGATAACTCTTCGTTTTTGGGCCCCCAGAAGCAAAAAACACCATTCGTTCGCATTTAGGGAACGAATATGCAATAAATAACAAGAACAACTGAGTACCCTTTGTTAGATTTTATTTACAGCCTAATATAATCTAATAGGTTGGAAATAAAGCTAACAGAGGGTACTCAGTTCTTGTCATTTATTGCATAAGTTATTAAATATAGTAGCCCTTAATACTGAATCAAAAAATCCTAATATATATATATATATATGTGTGTGTGTGTGTGTGTGTGTGTGTGTGTGTGTGTGTGTGTGAGTGGTGTGTGTGTGTGTGTGTGTGTGTGTGTGTGTGTGTGTGTGTGTGTGTGTGTGTGTGTGTGTGTGTGTGTGTGTGTGTGTGTGTGTTTCACGATAGCGCTCACAAAAATGGTCCGATCGGAATGAAATTTGGCACAGCCCTGTAAAGTAGTAATTATTCGGGGAAAACCAGCCCGATCAGACCACTGGAAGGGGGGTAAAAGGGGATAAACCCCCCAAAATGGTTTTTTTTGGGTTTTTCACATATAAAAATAAAAATAAACACATTTTGTTTAGCACCATTGAATTCAGATTGAAAAAACAAACAATTTAGTATTTTAAATCATTGCTCTATGTTCATTGGTTACCGAGTTATTGAAAGTTGTAAACACATTACGTTGTCCCCATGTTAACCTTATGGTAAATAAGTAAAATTCTGTATCTCACTTATTTCAAAATATATCTTAATAAAACTTGGTTTGTGGCTTCATATAGATGGGATCTTATGTATTTTAGTCGAAAATCCACGGAATTTCCTTTTTTGTGGCAGCAAACCTGCAAACACTTTCCCCATGTTATCCTCATGGAAAATAAAAAAGTGCTTTATCTCCATAATTCCTTAACATATCTGGACAAAACTTGGTACATGGCTTCTTCTAGTCAAGATCTACTAAATATTGAATTAAAACCTCCCAGTTTTAACATACCTGTTGCAGCAAAATTGCATTCTCATTCCCCATGTAATTCTTATGGACATTACCCAAACATGTCATATCTCGCTATGTTGGATGGAAATATTTTTTTAACATTTGAAATTCGCTGAGTATGCAGGTCTGCTGCAACGGGGGAATTTTTAAATATCAGTTATAAGGTCTGATGCTAGAGTATTAGCAGCTAAACTAAACGTTGCTGACCATTACGTTTTAGACCTGACATAGTTTTTATTCTCTTACCCTGCATTGCGATAGCTGAGTAACAAAAGCTTTCGATAAGTATTCCTAGTGCAGTTTTAAGGGTACAATTACATAGTGTTTTACTTTGCTTTAGGTTGACTGAGGACCAAAACTTTAAATGGACCTAATATTATACCGCACTATGCAGCACTAATACCCAGTCTTGGGATGTCAAATGTTATTTTGACTGATAGTAAAACGTACGTTGGTATTTATGTAATATGTATGTAATATATAATATTGTGTATTATATTAGTTGAAATGTAATTATTTCCAGATGAAAAAACTCGAATAGTAGTAGGTTTGTAGAATTTTATCTATTATTTGATATTTGATGTCACAAATCTAGAAAGAGGACAGTGCTCCCTAAGAAAGACTCATGGTAACAATAACAGGTATTACTTGAATATATGGTTAATGATTTAACTCTTTAAAATCACAGATAATGAATCTGATAATGGTATACAGACATTTTTTAAATTACTTTAGTAAGAAAATAAGCTAACTAATTAGAATTAAATAAAAGCTAGCGTGTTTCCAGCCTGTGACATTCGAGGCTATTTTCATTTCGACGCCAATCAAATCCGGACACGCAACATTATTTGTTAGCTATCAAATATTTCCAACAATAATGTTCCGAACTAAATTACCTTCATCTTGACACAATCAATGTTCATGAAAAAGTAAATTTATAAACAAATAAAGATTTCGTTTTGTACTATTAGAAAACATTATTTGTACAATATTGCATAGTTAATATTTCCTTATAGTTTTATGTAAATCATCCTTTTCCTCCATCACACTTTACGTTAATATAAATTATGTATTTTTAGTGTAATTATTCTATTGTTTGTACTTATTTTAAATTTTTACTTGTTTACGTACTCTAGTCAACGTTTGGGATGGCTTCTCATTGATGATGATTGTTGTCTTCTTCTTACCTGGTTAAATAACCAAATAATTTCACGGTAAAAATGTTTCAGCGGTTTATTGAATAAGTTGCATGAATAGCCCTTGGTGGAATAAGAAAATGATGTATACATATGAAATACGAATGGTGTTTTTGGTTTCTGGGGACTTCATAACGAAAAGTTATGTTGGTCTCGGGCTTAGGTCTTACCACGAGACCTACAGTATCAGCTTCTTCCCCATAGGGAGAATTCGTTCAAATAAAGCAGTTTTCATTACTATTGACGAATCTATCAATAGTGTGATTTGTTTCTCATGAATCAAATAAAATTTGCATAGTATTGTTTGTGTAGTCAATTCTGTTAATTCATGAATGTCAAACTAGCTTATCTTTGCCAAAAACATAAAATGCCTAGACTACCTTGATGCGTTCGCTGCGTCATCGTTGGCCAACACCCAATTTTAAATTGCTCTCCCCGAGCAAAGTGGTGGTTATTACTTCACTCCTCCCAATAAATTGTGGTTAACGAGAACTTAAAAAGGATTATAGTCTTGATTTTTATAAAACAGGGATTTTCAACTCCAGGATCAACTAAATACGTACGTTGTGTAATTATTTTAACTCCATTTTAATGTTTGACTTATCCAAATACTAGCTCATTATTATCCCTATATTGTAATAAATGCACATTTATTGTTCAGTTGTCATTATATTAAACAAATATCACAATCAAAAAATAAGCTTCATGTCGTTTTCATAAAAATTTTACTTTAACAAGAGAATGAATTATTTTATACTTAAATTAATCCTACTATCATAATAAGTGTGAAAGTTTACGACTTTATTTGTTTCTTTGGAGTTCCATCACGGCTAAACTCCTACTGAACTAACTTAATGTTGGGTAGGTAGATAGCTCATACACTCAAGAAGGGTCTGGGTATATATTAATTTCTGAAAATGCGTTTAAAATATGTTCCGTAGGCCTAAACTTCTATAGTTTCAAAGTTAACCAGGCAGGAGAATGTAAACAAATAAACCCAATTTTCATTGACAGCTACAAGTGTAGATAAACACAACGCATAAACAAGATCAGCTGCTTCAATTATTTTGTTTTCAAAACTTAAAATTACAATTGTATTGACTATAGATAATATAATTCTTTGTTTCCAGAACTAAAACATAAAAATGTGTGGACATCAAAATATCAGATACAGTTGTTTTAGGGTAAAGTTTATAAAATGCATTAACAATGCAAACTTATATCAAATTTATTTGTTATCATAATAAACATTCCTATAACTTTGAGAAACATTGAGTAACTTGTGGTCAACATGTTGACGCTTGAGTTTGAGGTCTCAGTAGAGGAAGGAAGAAAATCATTGATGGCGTGGAAGTAAACAGAGCCATGTGATTACCTACTACTAACTAAACTATTATTAAATTTTAGAAACTAATCCGAAACGAATAATTGAAAACAATCTTTTGCTCTTTGAATAGTAATCAATAAACAGGTCAGATGATTGACACAAAAAATCATGGTTTAATCATTTGATCATCTGTTATTATTTCTTGCCCCTCCTCTAAAAGTCCAAATTCATCCGGTTTTGTTTGTAGACACCAAACTTCTTCATGTTCCTCATTATCTATAATGTATTATACAATCAGTTTACGGTGTATTAAAAAGTAATTAAGGATTGTCAATTGAAAAAAGATTCAAATGTTGTTTAACTATCCTTTTCGTTATCTTGCAGACAACTTTAATATGTTTTGACCACGCAAAATCCGATTATTTAATTTTGAAATTTTAAAGGAAGGGGTTACGATCCTCTAGCAGCATCCCCGCTCTTAAATATACCAGTTTATATGTACATTATCTAATTTATTCCGCTCATATTCTATTTTAACCCTATACATTACTTTAAAAGGAAAATGAGAAGGAGAATGTTCCAACCAAGCCTCAAGGCTTATGAAAACCACTATGTTTTTGAGCTATAATGTGCAATAGTATACACGAATTACGATACTGCTACGTCACGTATTACGTAAGTACTGTTTTACTGGACGAGCATGACAGTTCCAGTGCGAGCCAGAGGTGAGTGCGGGATTTCATGCAAGTGAGGTAAAACTTTCCGGGCGTGTGACGAACGATACTTTACATCATACTACTCAGGAAAACTTATTTTTTTATCTTAACGTATTTCTTGCATAAATCATTACGTTTCTCAATTCTTCAAACCTAACCTGAAATGAATTAAATGAAATGAAATTTAATTTATTTCCAAAAATATTATAAATAAACATAGTTCCAGAAATCAATATAGGAAGAGTCTACATGGGCGAGTAGCCTGTGTGTAGGCCCATTGCGAATCAGAGGACAAATACAAATTACGGAATTAAACCAAAAATGGAAACTTATTTTTAGATCGCGATTGAAATTCTAATTATTTGTATTATTTAAATGATGCGTGCAATTCGAATTTCATGCAGTTGAATTGAGCAGATTCAGCGTTGTTGAATCTGTTATTATTTCTATTATTACATTATTATTTCTATTCTGTCTCCCCCCCGTTGGGGGGGGAGACAGAAGGAGTAGTGTAGGGATCGGCGATCAAGCCGGGCCCAGCACGATAACGGCCTCCCATTCCTCGGTACCCAAAGAGATAAGCCACTCAATGAGATGTTTTTTAAAAGATGAGAGCGGCGCATTGTTAAAAAGGAGTGAATTATTATACCTCTGACACATATTCCGATAAAAATGTTTGAAATTAAAAAAAAAAATTGTTTGAGAAAAAATTTTGTTTGAATGCGGTAGCATGATGCCATCATTCCTAGAAAAACGGGTGTTATGATTGTGCGAAATTTTATCAAAGATTGTTTCAGAATGTTTGTATATATGAACTACGAGAAATTTAATGTATAATTGACGAACTGTGAGAACACCAATTTCTAAAAAGAGATTTTCTGTAGGATATCTTTCTTTTTTTTTTAAGCAACTTTCAGCTTTGATTTTTGAATGGCAAAAAGAGGTTGTAAAATTGATTTGTATGCACCGCCAAAAGCAATTATACAAAAAGAAATTAAAGATTGGACATATGCAAAACATTTGCTATTGCTGCAAGTGCTGCCATTAAATTCCTCTGAAGTAAACAATAAACATACATTAAACGTAAGTTTGCTGTAACCAGCTGATATTTTTATTGTTTACTTCCGTTATTTCCGATTACAATTGCACGGTAAATTTACTGTTTTCGGCAAAGTGTAACTTTCCAGCCAATAGGAAAACAGATGTTTCTGTGTGTAAAGTGTAGTATGATGTAAAGAACTTTCCTATGCATTAAATACCATACCAATATTTGGTAAATATAGGATATTATTAAAAACTCACAAATCCCCATATTTTCTCAGTGTGTTTAATCACCTCGTTTTACCCTTCACATAGAGATAAAAAATCAAAATAAATATGTCTTTTTATACAAATTTAATATTGTCCAACTGTAATTAAAAAAGAAATTGAATTATTTATTGCGCGACCATATATAATATCCAGTTTTTATAGATGTTTTCAAAACATTGCTGAGTGTAATCCAATATCAGTTGCATTTAATTAAATCTTTGTTAGATTCAACTCACTGCAAAAGTAAGAACAGCTGTTTCAATTTTTTCAATTCTCAAAATACCAATTTTATTGACTCTGCTGCATTTCAAAATAAAATCTTGAATTTTGGTCGGTCCAATCAAATCTTTTATAAAAGACTATTATCTTTAGCTTTATAAACAAATTGTTAAAAGTTTTTTGTGATCATTGTACTGCATTGCGTTGTATTTTATGTGTTTTTATTTAATAGGTTGGAAGAATTATAATCGTATTTTTCTCTAGGCTCTAGTCAGTACCTTAATGCCTGTTTATAAAGGAGTTTGAGATGCTTGAAGTCAAATCATTGTTAAAATGATAACTTACCCATGAAACTCCTTAATAGGAAAATGTCAAATTTAATTAATCTTTAAAAAGTTTGAAATTCGTCAAAGTTTTCTTATTTTCCGACATAAAACACATACAAGTAACATTTGGGCACGGTGAATATGGTTCGAATTGCGTTTTAACTGCTTCTCTTTCTTTTATGGCAGTCTTATACTTTATAGCTCATTTTACTACGCTGCACATGTAAAGCATATAAATATGTATTACTTCAGCTTTTACGCGTTGCTCGGTTACAATGATACTTTTAGTACCAAGTGCACCATCAAGGAGAATTAAGTTCATTATCTTATCTTATTTAGCCGATTGAATATTTTCTAAATATTTGTGATTTTACTTTAGTGACTAAACATTTAGCCACTAAAGTCTCATTTATTTTACTTAACACTTTGTGACTGAGGATTTATTCAATATTTTTTACTTCCATAATATTTTATTTTACTTTTCTGATTCTACTTTTACGTGTCAGATTAATTATTTCGAAAAATTGGGAATAATTCTTTACAATGTTACCGAGTACTAAAATACCACCGATCTAATTTTATTATTTCATTAATTTAGGTTTATATTTTTATCTCATAATTATTTGAAACTTTAGTTTTAACATTGACATTTTAATTTACTTTAAAGCACTCGTTATTTCTTCGAGAGCTACGTTTTTCAAATAAACTGCAGTAATTTTTTAAGTGACTGAGCTTTTAAGCTTTTTAAGTGACTGAGACCATCCTTATTTACATCGATGACTGAGACATCCAGCATACTTCAACAAGGGGCGAACTTTAAGGTGATTACCAAAATCATTCAACGGGTAAATAGCAGCTTTTTCTCCTGGAGCATCAAATAAGAATGGAGAGATTACACAACATCCTATAACATGTGTCATATAACCCTTACACCATTCATTGTGAAACAGTGTGAAATATCTACGGAACACACAACTATTTAAAAAAAATGCAAATACTGAGATATTTTAGCAATGAAGTACTAACATTTTAACAATCAGATGATTATACAACTTTCATCGTAAAGATTTTTCAAATTATTTTATATTGAAAGGGATTTTAGCGAATTTCTCCCTATATTGTAAATTACTTTTATTATAATTATTGCTAATGCTATACATAACAAGTTGCAGCTGTATCAAAGAGTTGCGAATGGGAAACTTTGATTTCATACCCAAACAAAATCACAGAAAACTCTTTTTTGCAGCATAAATTCAGTTATGTAATTAAGTTGTATAAAGTTTATATCTAAAGATCATGATTAAAATCAAGGAGCAATGTTCGTACATTCATTGGAGACTTTTCTTTGTTGGTATGTAAATATTAATCTGCCGAAGTCCTAAAAACTTTCTTGAATATCCAGGGTAAATAAAACTGATCAAAAGAAAAAATGTATTTTCTCCTTTCAGTAATAATCATCTCGATATTTAAAAAATCCTTATAACAGAAGTCTGCCTGTTCGGAAACGATATCTAATGTCGTCGTAAAGAAAATAACTAAACCTAAGCAAGTATTCTCAAGCCAATCTAACAAATCTTGTACAAGTATAGAGATAAACAGCAAAAACCGTAAAATACAGCCTTAGACTTTGTATCAAGAGCCATTAGTCATTGTTACTCGCGGAAAGAGAAAATATACCCTTTACCTTCTGGTTAGTACCTTTAAGCAGATTCCTGACTCATGTCTCGTTTAATATTGCAAAAATCATTTGTTTAATATTTTTAATTAAAAAAAAAACAATTCCTTTCATGCATAAGTATTCCTCGAAAAAATAACTGGAAGTGCATTTTCCCTTCGGATTTGTATAAGTACCTGCTATACACACAACATCAGAGTAATTCTACAAACTCGTTTTCGATTATCACAAGTTTATTTAAAAAGCCTACAACGAACCGGGTGTTATCATAATACTAAGACATATAACATCACAACTCGAAACAACAGTCGAGATCTACAGTCGAACAACAGTCGAGTTGTCTACATGACAACTCGAAATGTACATCCTACATAACTCGCCTCAATTTCCTAAAATTAATATGATTAGTGGCTAAAATAAAAACCTGAAATAGAACGAGCAGTTTAGTACCAACATCAGTTTGAAAACACTGTAATCGGGTAACCTCAGAAATTATGTTATTTTTGTTTAGTAAATGTATTTTCTGTTTCAGCGCAAAAAAGAAAAATAATATTTTCCCAAGCCTAATTTTACCCTTATTCTTGACCCAACAACAATTAAAATGGATTCATTTGGTTCCAAAATGAAGGTCTACAAAGAAGTATAAGGTTATTTTCGAAATTATTTAGCACAAAGTGTATACAAGTGGGAAAACTGTCACTATATTTTTTATTAGTTACTCATATTTTAAAGAAATGCTGCCCTCAAAGTACACAATATATAGTGAAACTATAATATTTTTCTGTGAGCATTCTAAAACTGTATGCTTTGCTCTGTGGCGTTTGAAAAACAAAATTCAAAGGTTCCACGAAATCTCTTGATAAGTTCAATCATGTCACAAACAGGCGACTTAAAAGTAATATTTTTGTTCAATCTATTTTTTATCTTACCACGTTCAGCAAAATCATGCATTAATATTATCAAACGAAATACACTATTGCTCGTGAATAATACACGTTCGGGACTGTTAAAAGTGAGAGAACACAAATAATTGTTATGATGATTCCATTTATCTCTAAACCAAAACAAAATTTGTGAAAATGCAACAACCATTGAAATGTATGTAGGCCTATGCAATTCTTGACTGTCTACCGTTGTATTTACTATAAATTGGAATATCACTTTCCATGAAGATTTAAAAATACAGTATAGATGGCTATTTAATCTTAATTTGTTAAACATATATTTCCTGAGTATTTTTTCTAAAGTCAGTTTCTACATTTTTCAAGGAATCTCTGGCCGACTTCTGACGGGTTTTTCACATGTAACTCAGTGGAAAGTGATTGTGGAGGCTATTTATAACTTCCGGTACATCTACCAATCCTTTACGTAACGTTCCCACGTCGTCAATATATTTTTTCCAATTTGATACATCTCCATCTTCAGTGTTTCTCTGTTCTGTTCTGAAGTTTCATCGCTAACCGACAAAATTGGATGGATTGCGTCAAGATGCATAAGAAATTAAATTAATTGTAAAAGATCTTCTGGAATTCTTACCAATCATCCTGTTTTACTTCTTTTATTAAAAAACTACCAATATTGGACATACATTACTACTATGTTTTGTTTGAATGCTAAGCGAAACATTATAAAACAATCAAACGTCTGATTAATTTCTGTACAACAATTTTAAAACACATGTAGTGATAAAATTATAAACACGATTAAAAATCAGTTGTGGTTATCTCCGGGAGGAAGACAAAGTTTGATCGTTTGACGTCAACTTGCTGCTTGGAAATAACAACTTTACTGATCCCCTTGCTAGCGTTAAGCTTCTAAAGTTGTACTCATCAAAAAAGATTTATAGATAACTAGCTGAACCCAGCAGACATTTTTATGTCTTAGATTACCAAAAATCACCTGTTCAATTAAATGTGTCATTAGCTTTTATGCACGAAAAATCTTTTCATAAAGGTTAATATGAAAAACCCTTTTGTTGGGCCTCTGGGGAGGAACCCAATTGAATTAGGGCAAAATGGATGTCTTATGAACCTTCTCCATGAACTTTAACATTTATAATGTCAGACATATAAGAAATAGATGAATAAGACATTTCATAACAGCCAGACATATATATATTAAATATATATATAAACCTCTTTTATACATCCTCTTTTATAAATATAGATAAAAACTATCTTGAGATTATGTTAAGCTAAATTAAAAAAGCTGTTTGTTTTTTCAATAATGTAAGAAGACATGGAGTTTATTGTTACTTAATAATAACATTCATTGATACTCATCAGTAGGTAATTCTGCAATTCATTCCTATCTAAAATCAAATCGGTCAGCTGTAATATTTTATTATTTATTTTACTGTGTCTTAAGTAAAGAAAGGATGGGAAAAGACAGTAAGAAGCAAGTTAGGAAAGGCCCAGACTGCAAGAATCCCAAGCAGCTTTTGAGAGGCATAAACGGAAAATTCTCCTGGCATTCATCAACACAGATCTAAGAAATTCAAACGGGAAACCTTAAAAATAAACTTATATACAAAAACAAACTCAGAAAAACTAACTCGAACCGCTTTGGTAGAAGTCGATTCGAGTAAAATATTCATACAAACCAACTGAAAGCTAAAAAATATCAATAAAATGCCACTTCCTTTTCATTTTTCACTACACAAATGGAAAAAATGAAATAAATTCTCATTTTTCCTAGTGCACAAGACAATAATGGTGATGTTTATAATGCACTTCACTAATAATATAACGCAAGATGTTCAATATTGTCCCAAAAAAATCAAATTTTCTAACTTTACTCGAAAAGTAAAAACCAAAATGCCGAGTTTCGGTATATTCTAATAGCCAAGCTATGTCAAGCCCCGAGTTGTTTAATGGTGGTCAAACTTCATCTTTATTTATGAACTCCTTCGTTCTGTGCTCCACTCCCTCATGTTAAGTAGACCCTAGGCATAATAAGTTTTAAAACTTCTAACTAAAAATACTACAAAAGGACTAAATCAATATCAAATCAAAAATATATCAAATCCAATAATAAAAAAAATTAATTGTTTTGTGTTCTTCTTTTTTTAGCGAATTTGCCCTATAGGGAGAAGCTGTTACCGTAGTACTCATGGTAAGACCTAAACCCGAGACCATGATAACTTTTCGTTTTGGGGCCCCCAGAAGCAAAAATCACTATTCGTTCATTTTCATACATATATATATATATCTATTTATATATATATGTGTGTGTGTGTGTGTGTCTTTAAGCACGATAGCGGTCGTAAAAATGGTCCAATCTCAATTAAATTTGGCACAGACGTGTAAAGTTGTAATTATTCGGACGAGTTCGAAAACCAGCCTGATCGGACTACCGGAAGGGGGGTAAAGGTGGGTAAAGCCCCCCAAAAATAGGTATTTTGAGTTTTTTACATAGAAAAAAAATAATCAAATTTTTGTTGGCACCATTGAATTCAGCTCAAAAAAATTAACAATTTAGTATTTTGAATCACTGCTCTATGTCCATTTGTTACCGAGATACTGAAAGCGGTAAACACGGTACGTTGTCCCAATGTTAACCTTATGAGGAATAAGAAAAATTCTATGTATCGCTTATTTCTCAACGTATCTTGATAAAACTTGGTAAATGGCTTCTTCTAGTTTAGATCTACTAAATATTGAATTAAAACCACCCAGTTTTAATACACCCGTAGCAGCAAACCTGCATACTCATTTCCCATGTTATTCTTATGGAGCTTTCAAAAACATGTAAAATCTCGCTATTTTGGATTGATATGTTGTTTTGCATTTGAAATTCGCTGAGTATGCAGGTCTGCTGCAACGGGGGTATTTAATTATTTATAATGATTTTGTATCTATTTATTAAAAAAACAGGGATATTGATACATGAATAAAAATAATCCCTGACAATATTTCCTTCTTAAAACATTCCAGTGGCTAATAACCCTTTTTGTTGATCAAGTTAACATCGCCCAATAACACTATTAGGCAGCAAAATTAAATAGAGAGTGTTCAGGTTATTTGTAGTCAACCTTACATTATTAGTAAACTTAACTTATACCACGATGGGCTGCATCAGTTAAAGGTAACTTGTATTTCTCGTTTGAAATCGATAAACAAAAAAAAAAACTTCTGATCAATTTGTCAGGATAATTAATAAACTGATGACCGACAGGGTTGAGCCTTTGAAAATATGTTAAGGATGTTGGTTAGCAGATCTCCATATAAGTAAGCAGTGACATCCTGACAAAAAATTTATAATTTCTCAAATTGAGAATAATTTAAATAATGTAAGAAGAAAGCACCCCTTTTGTTTTGAGATCAGAATACTTTTAATTAACGAAGTTATAATTTGACAGAGTCGATGGAGTAAACGTCTCATGTTCTTCAACTTATCTGGAAACGTAAATCTGATACGCAGAATTTGTTTAAGCTCTTGACGTTGTACAAACTTTTTGTTAATGGTTATAAATTTGCATTTTCTTTTGTTTGATATACTCGAAGATAGTGATATTGATAAGAGAATAAATAAAACAATATATAACAACAAATAAAACAAAATTTGGACATTTGCCAATTAATTTTTTCTATAGTATGTAATTATAATATAGGGTAGCCAGAATCACGATTTAGCAATGTACATAGCAATGTCAAGGAAACTTAAAGCCTTTAAATTTTTTACTATTATTTCTCTTTTATTATTTTTACTCATTTATATTCCTTAAAAGTATATCGTTTATTTATTAAAAAATGCCAGTGCCGAATATTGTACTTAAAATAATTCATCTAACACTATAAAAATATATCAAGTTTTCTCCTCAGCAATATACAGAAAAAAATGTTGACGTTAAGAAATTGTAGATATTAATATATGTCTTAAAATACGTTTATTGAAAATCTTATTGAAAATCATAGACAGCCATTTCAGAATAGGTGAACCTCCAGAGCAGGAATATTAAAATCAAATTTTCCGGTTTATCTTAGTGAAAGCTCCTAAGAAAATAGCAATCCTGTCTCAATCCGCGCAAGAAAACTGTTGAAATTTCACTTTTAATAATTTTGTTTAGTCCCCCAACTTAAAACCGACCATTTAACATTCATTTTTTATCTGTTTTCGTTTATCTGTCCCTAGTTTTTGAGCTTAAATCATATTATTTTAAGAATAATAATGTTGTGTATAATATGTGCATACTGAATAGACTTTAACACAAAATGCTCACAAATAAGTTCTTAAGTCGGTTTGTATTAATGAAATAACAATACCTGTTTGTTTATTAATGAAATAATAACAATGTTTGCTGTAACATAAAGATTATTTGATTTGAAACCTCCATACACCAAAGTCCCGTACTTAACCTTTATATGTCCCAAGGAACCAAAAAACTTCAATATTTGAAGTAACCATAGATAAAAATTAAAAATTAAAGTGGTTACGAAATATGTCTTTCAATGCTCTGTATATTTTTAAACATCTTTTACAAATAGAATAAAAGATTTGATCGAAACTATGATTACATGTAATGTTGTGGTGTCCCGTACGGAACTAGTCTACTGTTAATTTTTCTAACAAAAATAAAGGGTTTGCAAAGTTTTGAAAATATATAACATATTAATTTACAAATCGACACACACAAGTAGAAGTGTATTTTATCCTACCAAAACCCTTTTTCAATATTTTTGAAGTCCATAAACTAGTTGTGAACATGGTCTAACTGTCTCGTACGGAATTTGAAATGGCTATAATAGTTCTCAGTCAGGGAAAATTAATTGAATTATATCATAATCAGAAAACAATGATGTTTTTAAGAGGGGGCTAAAGGAAATTAGGTGGCGCCCTCGCGGGAGAGATGCGTACTAACATATTCCGCGATGATAGTAGGAAAAGGTAGTGCGATGTGGTAAATAATCGGGTTTTTTTAATTATGGTCTAGCATTTAAAGTACTCTTTTCAACTTTTACTAACTAAAATATAGCTTCAGAGGAGGATATAATGCCGTCGCCCGTTCATATAAGAGACCAAACAATTTATGACTATAGTTAAATATTTATCCGAGGGTTCGGCGATCAGCGCGCGTGTAAATGTTCACACGGTCGCAAATTATGGCAATAAGTTTTAATTGAGAGAAAATAATGTTATTGCACCTTTAAGACAAATAAATTCAGCACTAGGCTCGTGAAGTACATTTTTCATTTTATTTTTACATTCCGAGTGATTTTAGCTTAAAATATCAACTACCTAAAGGGTTGGTAACAAACCCAAGAATGCTATTTGAACTCGAACGCCAATTGCTCTTGTATTTTTTATGATTTCAGAAAAATATAAAAATTGCATATTGTGAGGAATTTGTTTCTTTTTATTTTGATACGTGACTTATTGCCGTACGTTGAAAAATAACGTCAGGATAATATGGTTCCGCGCAACGTTGTAACACGTGAAAATAACGTGCGAGAACGCAAGCCGAGTATAATTTTCGATCGAAAATCACATCGCTGTATATCAAATTGAAGAGGAGAAAAATTCCTTCAAAATATTTCCTTTTTTCTTCCACGTTATACGTAAGTTGTATAAGTAAATCAGGCTCTGAATTTACATAATCGAATTTACCTAATTAGCATTACGTTAACATCATCTGCTGGAATTTAGGTGTGATTACTATTTTACGTTTAGTCCAGGCAACGAAAGGTGTAGAGGGAATTTTTTGGGACACAATTTTTTACTTTGCAGCTTTGTTTGGACTTGTTAGGAGGTGAACATATCAAAAGTCCCCGTCCGTAGCCCTTAAGCGGGGGGAAGAAGGGGGGTCTAAAGGTACATTTTTTTTGTTTTTCCTAAATATCTTGAAAACTATCAACTTTTTGTATTCCCTATTAAATTTAAAAATTAAAGAAAATTTAATTTCCTGTAAGAAAAGTATATAATAAGTCTACCTTGGTCCAACCATTTACAAGGGAAGCAATAATTTTATTACTATTTTAAAAAATATCCCTTTCATAAGAAATACATGTAAATTTCTGTGTAACATAGATGCCCAATTGGCAACGCTTTTTTCACCTAAAGGAAAATTAATTGCATTCCGGAAATATTGACAAAATTTCCAGTAATTTGACACCACAATTGTAAAAATTGGTCTTAAGTTAAGGCGTTGGCAAGCTCACAAAAAACGTTATTTTTCAAGGAATCATAACAAATTGTAATAATTCCCTGAAAAATAACATTTTTTGTGAGCTCACCAACGCCTTAATTTTAGCCAGTTTTTACGATTAAGGTGTCAAATTACTGGAAATTTTGTAAATATTTCCTGAATGCTATTCATTTTCCTTTAGGTGCAAGAAGTATTGTCCCATTGGGCATGTATGTTACCCACAAATTTACATGTATTTCTTAAGGAAGGGATTTTTTTTATTATTACTAAAATTAGTGCTTACCTTGTAAACGGTTGGACCAAAGTAGACATATTATATATTTTTCTTAAAGGAGATTTAATTTTCTTTAATTTTCAAATTTAATAGGGAATACTAAAAGTTTATAGTTTTCAAGATAATTTGGAAAAACCAAAAAAATGTACCTTTAGACCCCCCTCCCTCCCCCCGCTCAAGGGCTACGGACCAGCGAGCGCAAAATAATGCGCAGAAAATTGTGCTGGCTGCTACGGACGGGGACTTTTGATATGTTCACCTCCTAACTAGTCCAAACAAAGCTGTAAAGTCAAAAACTGTGTTCCATCCAATTTCCTCTATACCTGTTTTTGAGCATTCGTTGCCTGGACTATTCTCTAAGAATCGTGGTAGAAAATGGTAATATTTTGTAGGGATTTTCTCCTCTTTAATTTAATATACAGGGTGTCCCGAAATTATGGTAAAATATTTTAGTATATGATAGTACAGGTAAAAATAAGAAAAAAAGTTCATATAAACATAGGTCCAAAAGTGCTTCGTTTTCCGTCTGTGTGTCTGTTTGTGATTTTTACATATTTAATCATATCTCATGAACCTCTTGATGTATAAACTTCAAACTTGGTACATGGATGACCACTATTAAGACCTATTTTTTTATGAAGTATCAAATTTCTACTTTGTACCATTTCAAAATGGCGACTGTTTTTTGTTTTCAAAGCTAAATATCTTAAAAACCGTAAATTTTTGAAAAATTATACAGGAGACAAAAAAGTTTTGAAATTTAATCCAATTAACGCTGATATTAAGATTACGATGATCGGATTACTAATAACGGAGAAATTTTAATTTTTCCAAATAAAAACATGGAAATTTCTGACAGTTGGTTGGTTCTAAAGGACCATTTTTTTATTCAGAAAAGTTAATATTTCTCCGTTATTAGTAGTCCGATCATCATGATCTTAATATCAGCGTTAATTGGATTAAATTTCACAATATTTTTGTTTCTTGTATAATTTTTCTAAAATTTACAATTTTTAAGATATTTAGCTTTGAAAACAAAAAACAGTCGCCATTTTGAAATGGTACAAAGTAGAAATTTGATACTACATACAAAAATAGGTCTTAATAGTGGTCATGCATGTACCAAGTTTGAAGTTCATACATCAAGAGGTTTATGAGATATGATTAAATATGTAAAAATCACAAACGGACACCAGACGGAAACGAAGCACTTTTGGACCTATGTTTATAAGAACTTTTTTTCTTATTTTTACCTGTACTATCATATACTAAAATATTTTACCATAATTTCGGGACACCCTGTATATTATTATGATTTTAGATCGAAAATTATTGTCGGAATACGTTCCCGCACACAAGGGTGTTGTCGTGATTTTCACGGGTTACATCATCGCGCGAAACCATTTCCTGACGTTATTTTTCAACGTGCGACAATGAAACACATCAAAATGAAAAGAAAGTATTTCATCACAATATGTTATTTTAATTTTTCCGATATTATGAAAAATACAAGAGTGTTTGGCGATCAAGCTCGAATAGAGGATTTTAGTTAGCTAGTTGATTTATTTTGAGCTAAACTAACTCGGATTGTACGAATAAAATGAAATGTACTTCACGAACCTAGTTTTGAATTTGTTTGTCTTCAAGGCGCATTAAAATTATTTTTTCGAAGTTAAAATATACTGCCGTAATTTAATTTGTGACCACGTAAACGTTTACACATGCTGATCGCCGAACCCGCAGAGGAATATTTTCTACATTCATCACTGTTTGGACACTTATAATTGAGCGACGACATTATAGCCTCTGAAGCTATATTTTAGACATTAAAAGTGGAAAAAAGAGGGTTTTATATGCTAGTTAAGACAGCAATTTTAGAAATACTGTACTGGTTATTCACCACGTCGCACTACCTTTTCCCTCTATCATCGTGGAGTAATAATAGTACGAATCTCAGTCGCGAGGGCGACACCGAATTGCCTTTAGCCCCCTCTTAAGTTATTACAGAATGTAAATACGACATGACATAAATCTGTTTTATTTCTGCATTGTGATAAAAAGAATTGCCTCCAAATTATATAATTTTTACTCTCTCTCTCTCTTGCGCAGGGGATCTGAAATGTCAGGGTCAGTTCGCCTTTTCTACCTGACACATTTTCACGAGTCTTTTAGGAATGCACGCTCAGATTTACCATCAAGCACCAGCCCGACACACATGAAATTCCTCCCCATGTTTTTCTTATGTGTTTCAAATTTCTAGCATTGTCCTATCATTGTTTTTCTTATATCTCCGAATTGAATTAATACACATAATTTTAAGTTTAGTCACAAACTACGCAATGAATTGCATGTTTCTTGAGAATTAGAGATAATTCAAATCGGTCAAGTTATGGACCCCCGAAACACAATTTTGAATTTTACTTAAATTTGACTTCAGTTAAAGTATGCATCTCCAGTTCTAATTGTTGCCCGGAGTTTTGGCATTGATTATATGGTTTTGGTATAGTAACCTTTAGTGGAATACGACATTTCATAATAGCCTATCAGACGAGTTTCAAGCGAATGCATGGCAGACAACCAAAATAAAGTT
This sequence comes from Flexamia atlantica, assembly GCA_035578135.1. Classification (NCBI taxonomy): domain Eukaryota; kingdom Metazoa; phylum Arthropoda; class Insecta; order Hemiptera; family Cicadellidae; genus Flexamia; species Flexamia atlantica. The sequence goes on along the minus strand of JAQJVK010000009.1, from coordinate 49,781,714 downwards.
TAATTTTTACGAGAATTGTCGTTAGTTACATATCGATTGGTACAGTATCAAAGACCACATTTAACAAGAATACAAAAGCCAAAGTATTTCTTCTGTTTTGCATACTTTGAGGATACCACATTTATTCTCTGTGCTGGTGCCCTAACTTCTCAGAGGTAATTTACTGTCATACCCTAAAAGGCCACAATGTAGAAATATTGTACCTAGCTCAGTGTTTTAGGTTTTTGTATATTATAAAATCGAGAGTCAGGTTGCCTCCGTTCAGAAGGTTTTTGCAAAACTACTGGGCTAATTTTAGTGATGACTCATAATGTGTTATTGTAAAGGCCAGAACGATTATATGCCTCTTCACAACATCACATTCTGGTGTGCGGACCCAAAAACTGTTGGGAGTAGTGTTTGTTGAAGTCCATTTTAATAAATTTGAACAGTAAATAATAAAATAAGAAACATACTGGTCCCTAATTTTACAAATATGGGGCTTAGGGTAAGGAAACTTCCTAAATGGTCTCCTAAAACTCATGTTTTAGCATGTCTTATGGCATTGCTAATTTTTCCAGCAGAACACAGAGTACGCTGGTCTGAAGCATTTTTTTATCTGTTTCCAGCAATTCAAAACGGAGCTGAAAAATATCCGGTTGAGATCTTCAAAAGCCGAACCCATATTTTCAGATTATGTATTCAAATAAATGCACTTTGAGGTCTATTCTTTGTCTTAACACACTGACACCTCTGGCAAGAATTCGTGCTGTAATATATATTACAGAAAGTTTCTTAAGAAGTGATAAATGTAATATTGAGTATTTATTACCTCCAGTGACGACAATATAACCTTTTTGTTAGGGCAAGCTATTCAGGAACTTTTGCCGTAATTTTGAGTAAAAGTTAAATATAGATTGAAGCGTGACCTAGCTTAAATTTAACATTTATTACATATGAGCTTTCAGCACAAACTTTCATGCGGCAAGCCAAAGCGCCTTCAATTAAACGTGTAATTATTGTTGGTGGCCTACAAAATACAGATGTTTACGCTAATTTTGATAAAGCGCACGCACTCGCCCACAAATACGACTGGCTATGCCTATTTATGAGTAGGCATAATATATTTGTTTGTTTTTTCAATTTTCAGTATAAAAAAGGGGAAACTGCATTTTTTGGATTAGTAAGCCCCTTCCCTCTCCGAGAACGAGGGGCTTGTGTTATGTCTAGTGGACAATATTTCACTGCCAACCGAGATTCTGGGCTTGTCATTTAACAACTGAAATTTTTCCTGAAAATTTTTTCGAGCGCTATTCGCTTTTCTTGATTCAAGTAATTAAAAAAGAATCTAATTAAAAAGTTTTATGATCACTTACAATATAAACTATTAAGTATATATGCGCGGCTATTGTTTTCGATTGGTATTGGCTCTTTGTATAATTAATTATTTTATGGGAAAATCTGGGCAACAGCAGAATATATTTTAAAAGGAATTAGTTATAAGGTCTATCTATCACATAAACTAGAATATAAAAATACTGTACTAGGTTATGGAATTCTTGTATTGGAATGGTCTTAAGACTCCTCCTTATCGTTTTTGGTATTAATCTCTCTAATTACTAGAAACGATTTTATGTTGTATGTTCTTTAATATTATAGATGAATAAATATACGCTAGATTTATTATACGCTAAATATACAGTTAGATTTTTCGAAAAACTCTTGATTGTGCATCCAAGTTAATGTGCGAGGTTTTATTTTCTAACTAATTTGGTTAACAAGAAATCGGGCTGTTGCCGATTTTTCCTCGCCTTTCCATAGCTGCGAGTATGTTTATTCATGAGGATATTATACAGTGTGTAAAAAAAAGTCCGTCCCCCCTCTTTAATTTTTTTGTTTGTTAAGACAAACACTTAACCTTTGGGGAATGATACTAACTCAACCCAAATTATTTTTTGACGTTAGTAAAAAATTTGAGTGTCCCCCAAAAATGGGGGATTTTTGGGGGAAACTCAAAATTTTCAAATGCAAACCCCTTTTGAGTGACCCTTCATTTTAAAGAGCTTTGAAAAAGTAGATGAATGGTGAAATTTAGAGGCCTCTAACGTGTTTCTATCCAAATTGACAGCTTGTCAAAGTTTTTAATACAACACATCCTTGAAACATTGCGTCGAGGACGTTTGGAGTTTTAATTCACCATTTGTGACTTAAAAATGGAACGACCCTGGGAAAAATATTATTAAATGAAAAAGTCGTCCCTTTGGTGATATTACAAATTTTGAGTTGCCCCCAAAATCCCCCTTTTTTGGGGGACACTCAAAACTTGTAATATCACCAAAAGAGACCACTTTTTCATTTTATAACATTTTTCCCAGGGTAGTTTCATTTTTAAGTCACCAAAGGTGAATTAAAACTCCAAACGTTCTAGACGCAATGTTTCAAGGATGTACTTGTTGTATTCAAAACTTTGACAAGCTGTCAATCTGGATAGAAACATGTTAGAGACCTCCAACCTTCACCATTCATCTACTTTTTGAAAACTCTTTAAAATGAGGGGTCACTCAAAAGGGGTTTGCATTTGAAAATTTTGAGTTGTCCCCAAAATCCCCCATTTTTGGGGACACTCAAAAGTTTTACTAACGTCAAAAAATAATTTGGGTTGAGTTAGTTTCATTCCCCAAAGGTTAATTGTTTGTCTCAACAAACAAAAAATTAAAGAGGGGTTTTTTTACAAACTGTATAAATAAAACGTTCAATGCTACAAACTTGTATAGCCAAGCGTCCTTTTACGATGATTGGTGATGTAGATAAGCTCAAATGAGGTTGCATTGCAAATCTGCAACTGTCTGATGGGACCAAAACTGTTGTAAAGGAAAATTAGCAACCTGTACTTCATAAAAAACTTTAAAATTTAAAAACTACAGTCTACACATTTGAAATAATACAAGAGTATATTGTTTATAAAAACTATTTAAAATCTCATGAAAGGAGTAACATTTGTTAAAATATGTATTTCTTCTGTTCAACTGATACCATTCAAATGTATATTGTTTGCGGAGTATGATGAACCTGTGAAAAAATGACTTTGGCAAGAATCATACTATGATGAACGTTGAACTGTGTTTGTCGTATCTCGTTAAATTTTACACCCAAACCATCAGCTCTTGATGATGATGCACCTGTCGATCTCGGCTAACGCAACTTTTACAGGCAACTCAATAATTCGGGAAAAGTTTGTTATGGAAGAGAGAAATATATAAATATCCCCGTTTTCTCAAGAATTTTATGGGGTCAAACAATTTTTAAAAATTTAGAAAACACATGTTGGTAGGAGTTAGCCTATATTAAAGGTAGTAAAGCAATGTAGCTATTAATGAAATGATGAAAGTCATTTGGCTTAAAAATAAACTAAAAGGGATAGAGTGTTAAAAATAAACACAACTTTAAGTTATATGGTCTGTAATATAAAACACTGCTTAAATATGCAGGAGATAAAACAAACCGTCCTATCTGAGACACAAGACATAAGTTGTAACCTCGACCAAATTTCTGACACAACTTTGTTGTTATGTTGCATGTAGTATCAAGCTTACTTTTTTATAAGGACAAGTCGCATACAGTTCGATAATGTATGTGAACCACATGTATAATTAATTATAAAACAGAATTAATTTTCATTTTATACATGTTAACATAAATATTATTAAAAGTAAGTTCTTTTTGTTTGCAGAATTTACATACTTTCCAAACGCGAGCGTTTACGTTGACTGATGATTGAGACTGGGCGATATTTCATCGAAATTTAATTTCAGACCACATTAATCCTGAAAGTTTGCTCGAGTTTTGAATAATTCATCGTGATATTGGCAGCTGAGTGATTTGTTAATTGGCGAAGATTTAATGAGAAAATATTAACATTTTTACGACGGTATTATTTCATACAAAAAATCTACACAAATAGACTATAAATTAAATATATTGACAAGGTCATGTTGCAACTTAATTACACTTCAAACATTCAGGACTTATGTATTTATAGTTAAGTGTTCTACTCATTCGTTAATGAGTAGGAAGGAAAACATTAATGACATGAAATCAAATCAACAATAAATTGTATATGAATGAATGAATGAATGAAAATACTTGTTTATTGTGGCGAATATTAGGGCCACATGGTCCTTTCTTAAACCACTAACTGCTAACACAAGATTGAATTATCTTATACAATAAATACAAGATAAAAAAAACTTATTGGAGGATTAAAATTAATATAATAAATGTTAATTAGGCTACAATATAAACAAAAAAACCTAAATCCGCATTCACACAATCATCTCGCATCTCCCGCCACAACCAGGCCTAGCGCACGCCTTCCCGCCACGCCACGATCATCCGGTTGAAAAAATACTTTTTCAGCGCCACAGTCAGCCGGGAACTATTTTCAATGGATTTTATTTCATTTAGTAAAGAATTCCAGAGGCGGCAGGCTGTTACGATAAAAGAGTTGTTAAAAACTGTTGTTCTACTTTAACTGTTATACAGTAGAACCTCGCTAGTCCGACCTCCGATAGTCCGACTCCTCGGTTAATCCGACCATGCCGCCGGGGAAATAGGCCTCCGCCAGTTCGCCCTCAGCGGGGTTTTATCATCGGTTAGTCCGACCACGCAATTGGAAATTGATGTTTGTTTACATTTCCGGTGCATTCCTCCGTTCAGATTTGCTCATGTTGATGACGTATTGGGAGTGAGTATATCGTTCAGTAGAGCAATAACATTGGTGCGGTTACTTTTTTTTGTCTTAATGTAGTTTTTTACAGTACAGTAGCTTGTTAAACACTCTTAATGCATTTTTTTCTGATCGAAATACAGTTTTTGTACGTTTTCATGTCAATGAAATGAGTTCATCCGATAATCCGACCTTTTTGCTGTTCCGACCATTCCCCCGGTCCCGTAGGTAACGGATTAGCGAGGTTCTACTGTACTTCATTTTGTTATTGTGATCGTACAATAATACACTGTACACGTGGTAGCTATTGTTACTGAATTTTCTTGGATCACACAACTGATAATACAGGGAAATTTAACTTTTTTTAATCTAAAATTGTATGCACTTACAAATGTATGCAAGTTTGTATTTGTATAAGGTATTGACGTTTCAAGGTGGTCAATTAATTTTTTAATTATCTCAATGTTTTACTGTTACTGGTAGCCCTAATCAGCCCTGCTTTAATCACGAACTGATATGCTATAACTATAAACGTAAATAAAACTCACAGTCAACAACCATAAAATCGAAGTTATAACGCTTCATAAAAATGGCAGCAAACTAAGAGGCTCATGACCAGCTAGAAAGGTTTAGACCCTTATACCCAAGCTTCTTGGAAGAACCACGACTGTATGGCAAGTACGAATTGATATTTACCTAGCTTCATCAATAAAAAACATCAAATTTTGACAGTCGAGTCTGAAGTAAAATGTACAATATAGCCAATTAATGTTGTCCCGTAATTAGCATTTGCTATCCGATATTACTTTACAATGTTTTATCTCAAAAAAATAATACAGATTAAATTTTAGCGAATTTCCCCTATAGGGAAGAAGCTGTTACCGTAGGTCTCATGGTAAGAACTAAGCCGGAGACCATCATAACTTTTCTTTTTGAGGTCCCCAGATGCCAAAAACACCATTCGTTCATTTTCATAAATATATATATATATATATATATATATATATATATATATATATATAAAAAGGAGTAGGGGTTTTCTATCGGACAGCAAATCTCCAAAACTATAAGACCTAAAGGGTTGAAATTTGGCACATGTGTTCCTCTTGGGTCTTAGATGCACACTAAGAAACGGTTTTACAAAATTCCCAAAGGATTTCGCCCTATGGTACTTCAAAGTTTTAATGTTAAATTATAGGGAAGGATATAAGGTTGTCATGGCAACCTTAAAAAGTATGACAAATTATAAATCCTAAAAAAATACAGGGTAAGTTTTTATGTTTTTCCACGGGTGAAACCGTGTTGATCAGCTAGTATATATATATATATATATATATATATATATATATATATATATATATGTGTGTGTGTGTGTGTGTGTGTGTGTGTGTGTGTGTGTGTGTGTGTGTGTGTGTGTGTGTGTGTGTGTGTGTGTGTGTGTGTGTGTGTGTGTGTCTTTAAGCACGATAACTCGCGTAAAAATGGTCCGATCTTAATGAAATTTGGCATGGACATGTAAAGTAGTAATTATTCGGACGAGTTCGTAAACCAGCCCGATCGGACTACCGGAAGGGGGGTAAAGGGGAGTAAACCCCCCAAAAAATGGGTTTTTTGAGTTTTTTACATAGAAAAATAAAAATAATCTAATTTTTTTTACACCATTGAATTCAGCTCAAAAAAAACAAACAATTTAGTATCTTGAACCACTGCTCTATGTCAATTGGTTACCGAGATATTGGAAGTGGTAAACACAGTACGTTGTCCCAATGTTAACCTTATGGGAAAATAAGTAAAATTCTATATCTTGCTCATTTCTCAACATATCTTGGTAAAACTTGGTAAATGGGTTCTTCTAGGTCAGATCTACTAAATATTGAATTAAAACCAACCAGTTTAAACATACCTGTAGCAGCAAACCCGCATGCTCATTCCCCATGTTATTCTTATGGAGCTTACAAAAACATGTCAAATCTCGCTATGTTGGATCGAAATATGTTGTTTTGCATTTGAAATTCGCTGAGTATGCAGGTCTGCTGCAACGGGGGTATTAAACTATGTTAAATTTTATTAGAGAAAAGTAAGACCTGGTTGACCGATCCTTGCTCGATAGTTCATTTCTTTCAGTTTTACTCTCTGTATAATTTTAATTCTGCTTTTTGTTGCTATTTTGTTTACATAGATTGCCACAATGTGGTTTACCCAGTTGGCCCTGTTGTTACAGTTTTACAGCTTTCAAAATAATTTTTGTTTAGCAAATATACTTTTACTAGCAATGTTATATTCTTTTAGAGAATATCTCCTATAGGGAAGAAGTTTTATTTCCAACATCGAGCATTGTTATTCAACAAGACATAGATTGAACTTTGGATACCGTTTTCCAATATCCATCCTAAGCTCTGTAAATACCAATCCTTATTACGTAGCCCATGTCTTGTACCGTAATCTTCCACCTGATATTGTAGCCGCTGAGGGAGGCAGTGTCGCCGTGTTCAAACGAAGGGTGGCCGAGTGGCTGACTCGCACCGGGCGGGCGGCAGCGGAGACACTGATTCAATCTCCATGCTTATGATTATTAACATTTAGTAAATGGGATATCACTTTTTTCCTTGTTAACAATTTATGTATAATTTTCGAATGTAGCTCCTTTAAATGAACATATATTTTTGTAGATAATTTTTTGTAATTAGTTTCAGTGTTATTTATTTACGAAAATGGTAGTTCGTACGAATGAAGATTTTTTTATGTGAGCTGGACAATGTTGCAATACTATGATGTGCGCTGATACGAAGTCACTCCCCGAACACGGACTCAAAATCTATTCGGGGAATCAATTCCTGTAATATATATGTATTGTAATGTTGCATTTTTAAAAATTTTGGAATAAACATATTTGACTTGATTTGATTTATTACCGTTAATCCCACGGTAGGACAAGTCCGAGCCCATCATAACTTTCCGTTTTGAGGTCCCCAGATGCAAAAAACAACATTCGTTCATTTTTCTAAATGTGTGAGTGTATGTGTGTCTTGAAGAACGATAATTCGCGTAAAATTGGTCCGATTTGAATGAAATTTGGCACACACATGTAAAGTACTAATTATTCGGGCGAATTCGAAAACCAGCCTGATCGGACAATTGGAAGGGGGGTAAGGGGGGGGGGGGGTAAACCTTAGACCACAAATTATGAGTTGCGTTGCAATCATAATTTGTGGTCAAAGTCAAAATTGTTTTCAATAGCCAACTCCATGTTCCTGTTTAGATTAGAACGAAAATAACCCTGTTGGTCTTGGCATGTTTGATACGTTTGAACTCCAGTAATATTCATTTTAACATAACACCAATTGAATTAACACACAGATAGCTGCTGAAAGATAATCTTACGTAAATTAAGGAACGTGTGTTTGGTGGACCAACACACAATTTTAATCCTGTAAATAGCTCACACCGTTTGAATGATTTTATCACCCTGTGATAAAATAAACTGTAACGGTCAAACTTATAACGGTCAAAAATGTCAGAAGTTCAACAAGGTCTATAAAAATGTCTTATTGTTTTGGCACTTGTTCCCAGCTTCATTTTTTAAGCTTACGGAGTATTGGAATAGGACTTACTGGCGGCTAAATGCAATATTTATTTGTGTGTTGAGGGAGAAAAGTCTTACCCCTGAGTTTATTAAGACCCAAATTCGTATACCGTATGTAAGTACCATATTTATTCATACGTATATTCATCTTTATGTCCTTCGTATAATTGATTAAATAAAATTTCTGAAACCGTTGAAATTAAAATACAGTATTATGTGCAAGACAGAACAATTAAACTACTTTCTTCGTTGCTGTCATTTGCGTCCACTGTGGCCGGAAGCGGAGACTTTTCCGAACTTCAACAACAATAAAATTTACCTAAAAAAACATATGCTGCATCATAATTAGTCCCCTTGCACAGTTTGCAGCCCATAATAATTTAGTGTCTAATCATTAATATTTGCTTATTCGCTTTTATTCATGTAAGCAAGATTGGTCTCCTTTTCCTAGTTTTCCTTCCCTCGGACTGACGTTTTAGATTATGTACTATAACTTTTTAAACCCCTTGAGGAACCAAATTCAATTTCGTATACCAATGGTGTCTAATAGGAGGCATTAAAACCAATCCTTAATTAGTTTAGAGACTAAAATAGTTTAGTCTGTTACCTGATGAAATAAAATACCCCCGTTGCAGCAGACCTGCAATTCAGGGAATTTCAAATGCAAAAAAACATATTTAAATCCAACATAGCGAGATTTGACATGTTTTGGTAAGCTCCCTACGAATAACATGGGGAATGAGTACGCAGGTTTGCTGCTACAGGTATATTAAATCTGGGTGGTTTTAATTCAATACTTAGTAGATCTGAACTAGAAGAAGCTATTTACCAAGTTTTATCAAGATATGTTGAGAATTAAGCGATATATAGAATTTTTCTTATTCCTCATAAGGTTAACATTGGGACAACGTACTGTGTTTACCACTTTCAATATCTCGGTAACCAATGGACATAGAGCAGTGATTCAAATTACTAAATCGTTTGTTTTTTTGAACTGAATTCAATGGTGCAAACAAAAATTGGATTACTTTATTTTTATGTGTAAAAAACTCAAAAACGCCATTTTTTGGGGGTTTTATCCCCCTTTACCCCCTTCTGGTGGTCCGATTGGACTTGTTTACGACTTCGCCCGAGTGATTATCACTTTAAACGTCTGTATTAAATTTAATTAAGATAGGACCATATTTACGACCGCTTTCGAGTTAACAGACAAATATAAAAATTCGAACGAATGGTGTTTTATGTTTCTGGGGGCCCCAAAATGAAAAGTTATCATTGTCTCAGGCTTAGGTGTTACCATGAGATAGCTTATTCATTTAAGGAAATTCGTTAAAATTAAAGGATTCTATCGAACATACACCTCCCCTGTTTTACTAAGAAAAAATAAGATAAATTTTATTTTTTTTAGTAAAACACTCAAAAAACCTATTTTTGGGGGGGTTTAACCCCCTTTACCCCCCCTTCCGGTGGTCCGATCGGGCTGGTTCACGAACTCGTCCGAGTGATTACCACTTTACATGTTTGTACCAATTTTCATTAAGATCGGACCATTTTTACGGCCGATATCGTGCTAACAGACACATACACACACACACACACACACACACACACACACACACACACACACACACACACACACACACACACACATACACACACATATATATATATATATATATATATATATATATATATATATATATATATATATATATAAATTCAAACGAATAGTGTTTTTTGCTTCTGGTGGCCCCAAAATGAAAAGTTATAATGGTCTCGGGCTTAGGTCTTACCATGAGACCTACGGTAATAGGTTCTTCCCTATAGAGGAAATTCGTTAAAACTCTATTAACAAAGTTATTTTTATAAAAAAGTTAAAAAATGGCTTTTTAGTTTAGAAGAAGTAGATTTTTTTGTTCTTTATTTTAAAGTGAAAAATGCTAGATATTGATTAGTAATAAGGGCGTACTTTGGCGAGCCTTGCTACACAGGAACCAAGCATTGCATGCTATGAGCTTTGACGATACCGCAGGGAAGGTACCTTGAGCTGCCTGGTAGCAGGGTGCGGTGCGCGTTTTGAACATTGAAAACATATATTAGATAATATATTATTTTAATATTTATAAATTAAATGAAATGGCACAAATCATTTCAAGGAGATTGTTTTTGTTAAATGTTATATTATGGCTTTTGTCTGAACGCTGATTGTTTTTTTTTTTTATTTTGTTACTTTAAGTGAAGGAACCGCCAAACAGGCTAAGCCTTGGAGGCCCTATATTTTCTCCTTTATAAGTGCACAACAGATTTTTCTTTTTATTATATTAATTTTCTTGTTTATTTTAATATCTTAAGTGAATAAGATTTTGTTTTTGTATTTTTTCCTTCATAAGTCAGTCTGACGAGTACTAAAATGTTTAGTACTAATGTACTAAAATGTTCTAAATGTTTTGTTGTGAGGACATTGAGAGGACAATACAGAAGACTATGTGTTCTTGTTAACTGTTTTTCTTATAGAGGGAAAATCTGTCTATGTAATAATTAATGTAATGCAATTAGGGAGAAAATAAATTCTTACTCTTACTCTTATTCTTAGTTCAAAATATTAAGTGCAAACTAATGAGTCAATACTTATGGACTACGTATAGTTTGAAAGCTGTCACCGTCTAAGTGTACTTTCTGAGGGCCTCAATTAAGTGAGTGCGTGGACCCAGAACATTTAGGAAGCCCACGAAATTCAGTTTGAGTCCATTTAAACTACAACAAAATACTTACAAACGCAAAAGAAACATGAAAGTTGTATATAAAACAACTTGACAACAAACTATCAAATTAATATTTCTATACATAATAAAAACCCATGGTTTGGTCTATTTATTAAAAAAATGCATCTATCATTAGATAGATGAATAGGTAGTGAGCATCATGTTGACGCTTGAGTTTGAAGTTTCGTCAGAGGAGGGGAGGAAATCATCGATGTTGTGGCAGTAAACAGAGTTATGTCGATATTACTCTACTAGTCTGGTAGCTAAAAAATACTAAACCAAAACAAAGTTTGGGTTAATATTAAGAGCAATGTTATGCTCTTTGAATAAAAATCAATAAACAGGTGAAATGTTTTTGGTTTAGCATGATTGACACAAGAAATTCTTAGTTGAATCAATTGATCATCTGTTATCATTTATTTCCCCTCCTCTAAAATTCCAATTTATCCGGTTTTCTTTGTAAGTTCCCAAACTGCATCATGTCCCTCACTACCTACAAGAGAATTTTTATGCAAAAGGTATTGGCAAATTGGCTATTGATGATTTTGATGTTACTTTAAAGCCTTTATCGTGAATAAATCCCTTTCAAGGTTCTCAGTGCATGGATCCTAAATCCCTTAGAAAGTCTCCAAAGTAAATTTCGGCCAATTTAAATAACATAAGACATCAAATCAAAACAAAATCACAACTTGCTGTGTATGAAACAAGCAGACAATAATATTATTAGAAAAAATACATGGTTTCCTTTTCATATTATTTCTACTATTCCTTTTGTGTCTCGTTGAAAAGATCGAATCTGTATTTCCGTCTGTCAGCTCTTTGCCACAATTGCCATCCCTGCTGTCGTTGGGCGACGGCCATATGTGATATTGCGTTTTAAGTTCAGATTTGCTCAACAAAAAGTTTTCATCCAAATGCTTTAACAAACCAAATGAATTCTTTTAAAATTATAAAACTGAACTCGAAATATTTTTGATTGTACAAAAGATTACTCGTACTCGAGTTTAATAAATGCAATAAAAAGGGTAGTATTACGTTGATGGGTAGTATTAATTTGATGCCATATATTTAAAGGAATATAAATATTTTATCTACTTCATTCCTTGATTCTGTCTGAAAAATCACTAAAAATGAAAGTAAAGCTCTTAACATGAATACTGTAAGGCTTTGTTAAATGATGTTTGTAAAAGCTTGGAAAGAAACTTCAACAAAGCTCTTAAGCCTTTAGAAGTTTAATCCTTTGGTTCATGAGAAATTTGCTAATAAGACTTTAAATGTTTCGTTCAAGTTTGTTTAAGCCACATTAAAATTTCTTAGTTTGCATAAATAGTTTTAACGATTGCTAGATAATTTAAAAAATAAACTTTTTTTAAACTTAAGATAAACACAAATTTGTCTCAACAGATTGAAATAATTGTAACTATTTGTAAATAACGATTTGAATTTTTTATTATGTAAATGAATTGCTGCTATAGAAATTTAATTTGCAAGTATAAAATCATCTTAGCAATCAAGTAGGACTTAAGATTTATTTTTGGTTAGCATTTTGATAATTTTACTGAAGAATATATACAGGTATAGTCTTATTGATAAGAACGCTCGTTCCTGATCGTGTCTAGGCACCGTCTGATCCAAACTAACCGATCTACCACCATTTTCAAACACAAGCCCCAATAGAGTTGTCCCAACATGAGCCCAACATACTCATTTAAAAAGGCTTGGTAAAAGAATAAAGTACCACAAATCCAAGGTTATCCTATTACTCCTAAAGGTTATAAAGGTTATCGGAGTAGCCACAGTTACAGCCTATTGAAAATCCAAAATTTCCTAAAGGATTGTATTAAAATGTTACTCATTTGACAGGATAATACCAAACAGATAGCTTTAAATACGAAAATGTTTTAATATATTTTCAAATCATACCTGATATGAACTATTCCCTTTGGTAAAAGTTTACTCACAACCCAAACACACAAAATCAAACTATTGGAACGGGGACCGGTACTTTGGTATTATACGGAGGCCACCCTCATACAGCGCGCTGCGGCAGTTATGTTAAGTTAGGTTATCATAAATATTTGTAGGAGTTTCCTCATTTCGTTATGAATCGAACGATACCAAATGAGTCATACTTTCGCACGCCAAAACCCGTTGACAGGTGATGCGCCTGCTCCGGTCAACGACCAGACCTGTGTCTACTTGGAGGGGATTTGGCGGGCGAAAGTATGACTCATCTGGTATCGTTTGAGTCGTAACATAACGAGGAAAGTCCTACTAACATATTTATGATAACCTAACCTAACATAACCGCCGCAGCGCGCTGTGTAAGGGTGGCGATCGGATGTGGACGATAACGGCGGTGACGACGTGAACACTCAATCCTCGCTGACATCGCTGCCTTCTGGGAGGCAGAACACAAATACCGCTCATCATAATTAAGTCAAATTTGGATAATAAGTCGATTAAAGTACGTTCTTCCCAATGATGTAGTTATATTTGGTGTCCAGCAAAACAATCTCTCTAAAAACAGTGGCCTCCGTATAATACCAAAGTACCCGGGGACCACCCTATATGAAAAAATAATTAAATCCAATTAAATTAAGGATCTAAATTATACGTTATTAAAGATAACTAAAAGCAAAAGTTCCGCGTCAACTTCAAATTGGACTCATAGACCTGTGTTACTCAACCACGACATTTTCATTGAATATACTTCTGTTGTGATCATTTAGATCACTTTATGTGTTCCATAGCAGTTGGTAAAATAAAGATTAGTGCAGAAAAATAATGCAAATCCGCGTAATAGCGGAATTAATTTTCATTTAACAGACTGAAAATTGGTAGAATGGTCGTACATACAGCTTTTAGGATCATGATGCGAAAATTCCAAAAAGAATCCCACTTGGGAAATATGCCGCCAACTTGAAAAAATTATTTTGGAACCGTGTTTTTCTAAACATTTTATTAATTACCACGAAAACAACAAGAGATACGAAAAAAGTGTAGATGGCGTTTTTGTAGATAGTAAAATTTACAATAAAATTAGTATAAATATGTACAAGAAATATTGATGATAACTGTTGATATTATTTAATTACTAAAATGTTGTAATTCTGATACTCCTACGATAAGGATTATTGGTAAAATACATTCCCTAGGGGGCGAATCCCTTTGACCTCAATGAATAATAAATTATTAATAATCTCACAAAAAATGATTCCTTATGGTAACATTTGTAAAAATTCCTTAAGAGATATGTCTTTCGTAAGCTTACCCACGCCTTGTGAGCATTTTTCGTATCTCTTATGGTTTTCGTGGTAATTTAAAATTTTTTTAGAGTAACACGGAACGGAAATGGTTTTTTAAAGATGGCGGCATGTTGCCCAAGTGGGTTTTTTGGGAATTTTAGTATGATGATTCCAGCTACAAATTACAAATTTGAAAAGTCTTTCAAATACTCTGCTCACTTTTAGCCATTAACCGGCTTATTTATAATAGCTGACAACAAACGTTGTTCACTTGTCTTTCTAAAGTCACTTTAGCAAAAGGTTGTGGAGTGTTTGGAATCCATTGAATATATTGAAATTCAGCTTTTAGTTTGATTATAAGTTCATAGTATATTTTTATGTTGTTAAAATCATGTCATTCATTTTATGTCATGGTAAAAGTTATTGGATAATCCTCTATACGTGTTGGGGCAATTAGGGGATTAGGATTTCTCGAAGTATTAGTTTCAATGAAGCCCTAAATCAAATATTTCAACGTGTAGGCCAGGACACAGCTGCCACTGAGTATGCGTGACAATTTGTCTTTAGAATTCAATAATAAGGTCCTTAGTAATTACGAAAATCCATGTGGTCACCCCCGGGAGTTATTGACAATTTTGGGGTAGGACGAAAATCTGCTTAAAATATGCACGAAATCGAGATAAACATCAAGTGAATAGAGCTCCTAAACCCCGTCTGATGTATGTATTTTCAAAAACATTTTATAAGTAAAAAACCCTTACAAAAAAATTAGAATAAAAAGTCTTGTTTCGTTTGGTTTTTAAAAGTAAGGTTAAACCATTACCCTTTTTGCAATCATAACAGCCGTTTCTTCCGGGTGTCCCATAATAGCGCCCGCCACAAAATGATTTAAAGATTTTTCAAACACCAATCCCAGACCACCCCCCAACATAACATTGTCAAAATAAATCGATAATTACTCATTACTTCATTTGAGTCGGGGGTAGAGAGTACACGTTAGTTTTCTCTCGGTAGTTACTCTTACATGACGCCAAATTGATTTGGTCACGTTCCATCTCGTTACTGGACACCGTCCAATATCAAATTGGCCAATTTATCTATCATCACCATCTGTATCAACAATTTGGGGTTTCGTTTGGAAAATAAATTTTTTATACCTTTTAACATGAAAACATCTAAAAGATTTTCATTTTTAAGACTGTTTCAGGTATCATAAGTTCAAATTAGTTCAATTATTTGTCCTTCTAAAAGGAATCGGTTACATATTTTATTTATTGAGCCGCTAATACCCATAAACAGGAAGAATCCACAGATTACAGCAATCAAATAGTTAAAGAAGGGCACATTTGTTTAAGAAAATATGAAGTCAAGGAAATATATTTCAGTTGTAAGTATCATCAATAAGGTAGCCGGATCGATCTCGAGAAAAGTTAGTAGCTTTTTGAAGGGTTGTTTCTGGAGCCAGCTGCCATTGGTTGTTGGGCTAGTAATTAACAATCCTGTCTAAGGAACGTGCCAACCTTAGTCAGTAACAAGGCTACAAGATCGCGCCACCATCATCACGATCATCACACGCATCCTTCACTCATATTCAGGGTAACGTCCGCCGTGAGGTACCTGTCTTATTAAGAATGATTAAGAATCAGTAGACCAATGCTATAAAGTCAGTGTGTTTGAGTTATCGTGAGCAAACAACTCACTTTATTCAAGGTCACTCTTTTGATTCATGGAATATCTTTCGACGCAAATGCGTGAGCAAGACTATTTTCCTAACAAACTCACAGCCCCATAAATTAAAAGTATTTTACTGAAATATTGAATATACCGCGGTTAGAATCTGTTCCCTCAATCACACTACAGCTTATAATTACACTTAAAAGTTACAGGTGTAATTCCTGTACATGTTAAGCTAACCAACACGAAACTCGAGTTAACTTTCTAAAGTTGTAATTACATAATAGAGGCGTTCTCCTCAGAGCTACATGGAAATAAGGCAGATTCAAACTATTTACATTATTGTTGAACTTCTTTTTCCTTCACAGGGACCAGTGTATTATTCTAATGGAAATATTGTAAAACTTATGTACTGTATTATTGGAATAAAACATCATTTATTCATATGGATTTATAATTCTTCTTGGATAATCGAAACTTAATGAAAATACTTACTTCATACAGAATCAAAAAAGGTATCAAGGTTTTTATTCTGTATTATTCAATAATATTTATATGGCAATTCAACATAAAATTAAAATCGTAAACGTATCACTACTTGGTGGATTGCCAAGAATTTTGGTAATTATCTCATACTAGTAATTATCCTTTGGAATAGAGAACATAATTCAAAATAGTTAGATAATTTATAATGTTTTATGCATTCACATTAACATGTTACCAAACTAAGGAAATATCATGCTACGTAGGAATTTTTAAAGCCAGTATAAGAGACATGAGAACAGGAACAAAGAAAATTTAAACGTCTGACTTGTCAATAAGATGGTTTAGTTGAATATCGCAGAGTAATTTGGTACGATTCCCTCACACCGTTGGCCACCGCCCAAGCCGAAACTGTTCCTGTTTTAAATCTTCGTTACCGAAGTTGCCTTCTTCCTAATTTATAATGTAGTTATATTACATTTTTCACTTCCAATATATATAGTGAACTACGTGTTGAATTAATATACTAATAATCTATATAATTAATAGACAAGCATGATTTTTGTGATCCATTTTTCTCCGTCTGTGCGCAACGAAAGAAAAATCTAAGCACACCTTTAGGAAAGTTTTTTCTTCTAGATGTGCCATTACAATTTACTATAGTTTTTATAAATTGTAGGAAAATAATGTTAAATTATAAAAAACAATATGGGCCTTATGAGTTGTCATTTGTTTTAGGAAATAACAACAAAATGTAAGCAAATGCAGTCAAATGGTTTATTGTAGCAATGAATAAAACCTGAACCCAAATATTTCTGATTGAATTTCGATCAGTTCGCCGGTGGTAGGCGATCTCTAGTTGTATGTAATTTAAAATTCAGTCAGTTTTTTTATTATTGTAAATGTTAGTTAAATGCAAATTACTCAAAATGTTACCTTAGATATTTTTATATTATTTTGAATTGAAACAATTTAAAATAACAATCATAACTATGTACACTATAAGTGAATGCTTTTACATCATACCACACAGAAACCGATATTTTCTGTTCTCTTATGATTGCAGGAAAGTTACTCATTGTCGATAAGTGCATTGTTATGCACTTACAACCGCGCAAATGTTAGAAGGAACGCATTTAAGGTAACAGATTGAAATAATCTTGTTACCTGACTTGGAGGCATTGGAGTATAAGATTTAAAGACGAGCGCTGGGTAAGTTCAATTTATTTCTTAGTAACACTAGCTTAACGAATATTTAAATCCTTTGGTCAATGTTGACTGTTTACTTTTTGCTTTTTTCATCAGCAGACGACTTGAATTTCAGACCGTAGACGGTTTGAATTCGATAGCTTCCCACCATCATCGGGCCAAAGTGACCAACACAACACGAATGCAACAAAAATCTACTCCGAGAACAACGTTGGCGGCTATCCTGACGCTGTGCTTTTTACAAATGTTTGGTCAGAGAGTAGTGAGTGCCCCTACTTATAACTTAGAGCTCAGTGACAATACTACGTTAAATGTTACTTTATTATAGGTAAGTCAGGTTTAAGTAATTAAGAAAATAGTATTCAACCCAAAAATGTGTCGATTAAAAATAAGCTTTTAGTAGTATGATGTACAGTAATCGCACGAACTCGCCCAGTAAAATAGTGCGTAACAAGCTAGCAACGTAATTCACAATTTTAACTCTCCAAATCAATAACAGTATGACTAAACCTCGACTGAGTTCTTTGTATTCGATTTTAGAAGGCACTACAACTAAAAAGCATTATCACTTGGTATCTTACATTATTTTTAATGGGTGTATTCTTTAACCGCTCTGTGAAATTCCTGCTCTTTTATAATTTATTTTTATATTATTAACTATATTAACACAATCAACGGTTGGAATCCATTTTTATTTTTATTCATCTCTTAACTATTTTTCAGTATCACAATTAGTGTATCATGTTCATTAAGACACAATCGTCTGAAAAAATAAACCAAGCAACACAAGATATGACATACATAGATACGCCTCTCAAATATACAATTAATTGTTGGCGCAGTGTGACATTATTTTCACGATTACATCACTAAACACTACTGTATCATCCCTCATTCCTCTGTTGAGATATGTGGAATGTCTGGCAGCATTTGTTCCCACATGCCTCCAGCCCAATCACTGGTGATTAATGAATTGCAGTTTTGGGCCTAAATTGTTTATGTTTTGATATATTATCCTGCTTACATGAGTTTCCTAACAATGTTTTGATTCACTCTTTAGGACAAATTAAGGCCAAATTTAATTCTTTAAATAATTGCTAGAGATTAACCAACGGTTAAAATTTAACTAGACAAATCTTTCAATCTGTATTTTTCTCTCAATATTAAGTTAAGGTATACAATTTTCAACAGTCAAACATTTTTAAAACGATTTAACTGATGAACAACATATCAAAACCATTATTTTTATGTAAGTGATTAACATTATTCTAATGACAAATATTTTATATTAATTTCTGCAATGAGACCTTATGAAGTTTGAGGACCTAGAGAAAATTATAGTTATAGGTCTACCTTTTCAAAAGGAAAGAATATGCTACTTTACAGATTAATTAAACTAATTTCAGTTTCATAACATAATGGTGGTTTCACAGATTATACTTGTTAAAAAATCATTTGTCATCGATAGTTATACAAAGCAATAAACCGTAAAATATTAACAAGTACCATAACACATCTATTATAAATCAATTTTCCCGTGTTGGGCCGGGACAGAATGTCCAACAGTATCCCCTGCTTGTCGTAAGAGCCGACTAAAAGGGGAGGGGGGCGCACTGGTCCTTTTTCGCGTCTCCTTTTCACAACTCCATTCTCCGAATCATTTCAATAGCCCGGCTGTTTTTCTAAATCATTCCATCCTACTTGCCGGGGTGGCTCTGTGTTCTTCAGCCTCCACTGCGCTGGAGGTCTAGGATGAGCAGAGGGTACAGCTTAAAAACTGGGTTCTGCACCTCCTAGGCTGCCGGATAGTACAGGGGCCCGGGTCAGCCCAGCCAGCTGACCTGGCTGCCCTATCAGCCGGCGAAAATCCTCTTGGCCGTGGCGGTGCCGGTTGGCGACCGGATAGGGCCCTGCTGCGGTCACGGGGGGGCTCTGCCGAGGCCACTGCTCGTCTAGGACCGCCGGTGTTTTGGGGGTGGTCGAACACGGATATAGTAGCTCTGGCGACGGGTCGGTTTTGACAATCACATTGGGGTACTGTTTTGGGGGGTCACAACACGCCCAGTCTTGGGGGCTAATCCAGACATCATGGCAAGTTCAGAAGGAAAAACGTCTCAAAAGGTGCAAGATTCATCCCGGGGTACCCTAACCCCAAAAACGAACCAGAGGGAGCAATTTCCTCGGCTTCCCTCTCAAAGTGGGGACGTCGACGTAGAAGACCCCTTTGGCCGGAAGCCTCGGGTCGCGAGGTCGCCACAAGGCCGAGCGACGCCAACTGCCTCGGTGACAAGAACACCGGTGCTCACCGAGCAAGCACCCGTCAGTGACGTGGACTCGGTGAACACCGACCCGTCCCCCTTCCAGGCGGTAATTTCACTTGCCAGGCAGCAGGAGGAGGAGCACCTTCAAAAGTGCTTCGCCACCCTCGCTGTCATGAAGGCCGCGACTGGCAGACAGAAGAACATCAGCAGGGATGTGCAGGAAGGCATAGTCCAACTGGAGGTCAGCCTTCACCACATCCTTCAGCTGAGGAAGTCTTGGCAGTCGTGCGAGTCCGTGACCGCATCGACGCAGACGACTCCGTCCTTGCGGGTTAAGGCCCAGCCTGCCGGATCGAAGCGGGCAGCCAGCACCCCCGCCCAGCCGGAGGCAGAGAAAAAGAAGAGGAGCGACGGTTCATTGGAGGACAAGGACTCCGAGAAATGGACCGACGTGGTTAAGAGGAAGGGGAAGAAGAAGAAAGCCCCGCCTCAGCAGCCTGGAAGCCAGCCCGGCCCCCAGGACAACAAGAAGGCGCCGAAGAAGAGGGCACGCAAGACACGGCCAGACGCTCTTCTCATCAAGCCGTCGGAGGGGAAATCTTACGCCGACGTGCTGGGCGAGATTCGCAGCAAAGCGAAGCCCGATGAGAAGGGCGCCGTTATCAAGGCCATGAGGAAGACCCGAGCCGGCGATCTTCTGGTCGAACTCGGGGACTCCTCCGAAAGCAAGTCCGCCTTCAGCGAAGACCTGAAGAACATCTTGGGGGCGAACGCGACTGTCCGCGTTCTCGAGCCCAAGTCGACGCTGGAGGTGAGAGATCTCGACGAGCTGACGACCGAGGCGGAGGTGACCGCAGCCGTTAAATCCGCCATCGGCGACGTCGAGGTGAAGACTTTCGTCTCGAAGGCGAACGCTCGAGGCCAGAAGGTGGCTATCCTCACGCTGGGAGCCAGAGCAGCAGCGGAGCTCCTGGAGAAGGGCCACCTGAAGATCTGGTACGTGAACTGTCGGGTACGCGAGAAGCTCGTGGCCTCCAGATGTTTTAAATGTCTGGGGTTCGGTCACGTCGCTAATCGTTGCCCCGGACCCGATAGAAGCAAGGTCTGCTTCAAGTGCGGCGGTCAGGACCACAAGGCCAGCGCGTGCAGTGCCGCGTTGTCCTGTGTCCTGTGTACAGAAGCCGGCTTGAAGGGCGACCAGGTCAAGCATTCTGCTGGGTCAAGTCGCTGCGGGCAGTACCGACGGGCCATCCAGGAGCTTCGCCAAACACAAAAGAAATTATCACTGTTCTGCAACTTAATATGCAGAGGAGCAGGACAGCAAACGACTTGCTGTTCCAATTCGCCACGGAGCAGGGTGCTGACCTACTGCTTCTCAGTGAGCAGTACCAGAACCGAC
This sequence comes from Flexamia atlantica, assembly GCA_035578135.1. Lineage (NCBI taxonomy): Eukaryota > Metazoa > Arthropoda > Insecta > Hemiptera > Cicadellidae > Flexamia > Flexamia atlantica. The sequence continues at coordinate 49,760,390 of JAQJVK010000009.1, read as the reverse complement.
GCTCCGCGCAGTGGTTCTCGGATCCCTCCGGCACTGCGGCGATTTGGATCTTGGACCTCGGGAAGGTGCCTGTTCTCGATTCCGGATCGGGCAACGGCTTCGTTTGGGTGAGGAGCAGGGGTTTCACTGTCTTCTCCTGTTACCTCACGCCTAACCAACCGATCGCAGACTACCGCCACATGGTCGATTCCATCGAGGATGAGATCATGAACACCTCTGGCGGGGTCATAGTCGGTGGCGATTTTAACGCCAAAGCCGTGGAATGGGGTTCCCCGCGGACCGACACTCGAGGTCGTTACATCCTCGAGTCGGCTGCCAGGTCGGGCCTCTGTATCCTTAACACGGGCGGCATTTCCACCTTTCGCCGTCCGGGGTGCAGAGAGACGATCCCTGACATATCCCTTGCCTCTGAAGGGATTGTCCAGCGGATCTCCGACTGGCGTGTCTGCGAGGAGTATTCCTCTAGCGACCACCAGGGGATCCTCTTCAAGGTCCTTCCCGAGGGTGCGCGCTTGCGCGCTGAACCTGCTCCTCTGGCTCGACGCTGGAACACCAGTCGTCTGAGCAAAGACACTTTTAAAGAAGTAATTAAAGACCAGAGCATTGTGAATTTCACAGGTGCCGAAGATCTGGCAGCATCGACGATGCGTCTCATCGCGACCGCGTGTGAGCAGTCGATGCCCGGAGTTTCCCGCCGCCACAGGAAGAAGCCGGTTTACTGGTGGACGCCTGAAATCGCGGAACTCCGGAGGAGATGCCTTGGTCTCCGACGAGCTGCGCAGCGAGCCAGGAACCGCCCTGATGCAAATGCCAGGTCGGCTGAGCACAGAGCGGCCCGCCGAGAGCTCCGCGGTGCCATCAACCGGAGTAAAGTCAGGTGCTGGAAGCAGCTGTGTCAGGATATCGACAACGACCCCTGGGGGATGGGCTACAAACTTGTAACCCAGAAGCTAGGGGCTCGCTCACCACCTGCGGTCATGGAACCACAAGCCATGGCCGCCGTCGTCTATACACTGTTTCCCAGCCACCCAGTTCGGCCAGTCAGGGAATTCGGAGAGGTAGGCGCCTTCCCAGTTTTCCGGGAAGAGGAACTCACCGCTGCCGTCCGATCCCTACGACCCAGAAGAGCGCCCGGTCCCGATGGCATTCCGGCGGAGGTGCTCAAGCTCGCTGCGGAGGTGAATCCAAGGCTTCTGCTCGATATGTTCAACGCGTGTCTGGCGGAAGGCGTTTTCTTTTCTTCGTGGAAGGTTGCCCGCCTTGTTCTTATCCCGAGGGCGATGAGCACACCGGGGACCCCTTCTTCTTTCCGACCCCTGTGTATGCTCGACACGGCGGGGAAAGTGCTTGAGAAGCTCCTGCGCATCAGGCTGACCGAGGCCATCGTCTCTGCGGGGGACTTGTCCCCGCAGCAGTACGGCTTCAGATCCGGTCGCTCTACCATCGACGCTATTCAGGAGGTAGTTGAGGCAGTGCGGAGGGCGGAGGACCACAACCATTGGTCGCGCCGCGTGGTCCTTCTCGTCACGCTCGACGTGAAGAACGCTTTTAACTCCGCCAGGTGGAGCGATATGCTGTGGGCGCTTGAGCATACGTTCCAAGTTCCCTCCTACCTCCTGCGTATGATAGAAGCGTATTTGTCAGACCGCGTTCTGTTGTACGACACGACCGAAGGTCAGCGGCGCATTCCCATCACTTCCGGGGCTGCGCAGGGGTCCATTCTCGGACCAGATCTCTGGAACGTGTCCTACGATAGCTTGCTGAGGCTAGACATGCCCGATGAGGCCCGCCTCGTTGGCTATGCTGACGACGTCGCTGCCTTGATCGCTGCGAGGAACGTCGAGCAGGCAAAACTGAGGCTCAGCGTTGTAATGGCCAAGGTCAACGGGTGGATGCGAGATCACGGCTTGTCCCTGGCTATCAGTAAGACGGAGATCGTCGTCCTCACCAAAAAGAGGATAAACACCGTGTTCCCGGTGCAGATAGGTGACGTCACACTCGAGACTAAGCCTGCTGCAAAGTACCTGGGAGTCATGGTCGACAGCAGACTGTCTTTCGGCGAGCAGATCCAGCGCGCCGCCGACAAAGCCGCTAAGGGTGTCGCTGCCCTTGGTAGGCTTATGCCCAATGTCGGCGGTCCTCGTTCCGGCAAGCGCCGTCTGCTCATGACTGCTGTCCAGTCAGTCTTGCTGTACGGGGCGGAGGTATGGGCTCACGCACTCGAGAAGCGAGTCTTCCGAGACCGGCTTGCCCGAGTCCAGCGTCGAGGAGCTCTGCGGGTCGCTTCGGCCTACCGCACAGTCTCCGAGCCTGCTGTGATGGTGATCGCCGGGGTCATCCCCGTCCTCTTCCTCGCGAGGGAGAGGCAGGCGATTTACCGGAGGAGGCCTGAAGTGGGCCGGGAAACAGCTGCCAGGGAAGAGCGCGATCGCAGCTTCGACTCCTGGCAGCGCGACTGGGAAGCCGAGCCGAGGGGACGTTGGACCTTTCAGCTCATACCTTCCGTCCGACCATGGGTGGAGCGGCAGCACGGCGAGGTCGATTACTACGTGACCCAGTTTCTTTCTGGACACGGGTACTTCCGAGCCTATCTGCACCGGATGGGCAAAGTCGCCAGCCCGGACTGTCTGTATTGCCCCGGCATCCCAGATACGTCCGAGCACACCTTCTTTCAGTGCGACCGTTGGCACGTCCGCCGAGCCTCGCTTTCATCTGAGATCGGCGTGATCGTCAGCCCAAACAACATCGTCGGAGCTATGCTCCAGAGAGAGGGCAACTGGAACTGTGTCAAGCACTACGTCCAGGCCATTCTTCGGGCGAAAAAGGTCGACCTCGATCGGCCTTAATCCTCAGCATTTCCCCACAGAGGTTGCCCTAGCGGCGTAATATCAAAGGCCTAGCCCGAAGTAATGTGTGAAACAGTTCCAGGCTAGTGTCCTCGGTGCCGAGGGAGGTGGTTTAGTCGGTAGTTCACGGGACATCGAGCTCGTGGGAGTCCGACACTACTGAGGGGACAACGAGCCCCTCAGTGTGCGTAAACGCATTCCACCTCCTACCCAAAAAAAAAAAAAAAAAAATTATAAATCAATTAGTTTAAAAGATAATCGAGTATTCACGCAGCACGCTGACATGACGGAGCGAATTTCAATTTCAGGGCTTAAATTTTCAACGTTCTGCGTTCGGTTATTTGTGAGACACTTTAAGAGAGGGCTTGAATTAATCTTTTTACAAAATATACATTACATTTAAATTTAGGGCTTACATTACCCACTTTCGGCCCAAAAATTTCAAATTTTGGGCATTTTATCCCCCAAAACTGGGGTTAAAGGAGCTCCGATTTTGTTGCCCTTAGAACTTGACCTAGATAACATAGAAAGGAATATTTCTACCAAATTTGAAAAATTCGGACAATATTTGCGACCACTAGAGTGCCAACACATACACACATACATATATGTTACCAGCAAAGTATGAAATTCAGGCATTTCACAGAATGACAAAGCAATCTGTACATTGCCTAATGCTTTTAGGTAAAGTGTGAAATAGAGTAATATTATTATTAATAATTTTTTTGCCCACTAGGTAAGCAGGCAAAGTATTAAATGAATAAATTTGATTAGAAAATTGTATATTGTACAATAAAGAAGTGCTGAAAGATGTAAATCTCCGTTTATAAGAACTTAATTAATTAATAAGTGTACAATTTTAAAGTTCTCAAAGTTGAAAATGTGTTAAACTAACCTAACCTACAGTCAGGTTAGGTTAAGTTAGGTTAGGTTAGGTTAGGTTAAGTTAACACATGTGTTACGGCGGCGTAGGCGCGAGAAAGGATGAACGGGAGGGGTGGGGGGAGGCATTGACCTTGAGACTTCGCCCGAACCACGAACTGTGGACACACTGTTTTTCATTCTTTGCCTAAAGAGCCACCGGGCATTCTATAGAATGACTAGGAAAAGTATAAAATGCACGTTATTTTACCTGGCCAGTTTTTGGCATTGTAAAGATTGCCTAGACATTCTGTAGATTGCCTGACATACTTTGCCGGCAACATATACATGTACATAGTTTTTAACGGATGGTGTTTTTTTTCCTCAGGGATTCCCAAAATGAAAAGTTATCACGGTCCCATGCCTAAGAGCCACCATGAGGGTGATGCAAATAGCTCATCTTTCCATAGGAAATTCGCCAACAAGATTTGCTGAGTTAAAATTAAAACCATTATTTTAATTTAGGTGTCCCTGAACATAAAACTACCAATCTCCATTCAAGACTATGAAATTTTTATACATGAAATAAGTTTTTACTTTTATGCAAATGTTTAACCTAATGGTAATATGCATTACCCTGGGGTAATTGTTAATTAACCGTGAAATATTTACCTTTTAATTGTTGTCATATCACATTGCATTCAGAGCGATAAGTACTTATTATAACATAACAACGTGTTTTATTCCTTTATATACTTTATGTTATATTAAGATTGCATATCAAGTTAACTGTTATTCTTCAAGCCAAAATATCAGATGACACAAAACTTACCGTTTACAGGAGATGTGGATTAACTCTAAGTGCTGAGACCATCGATCTTAATAAGGCCCATAATTTACCAGCCTAGATTATGACACATTGCCCGACACAAATCCTTATAATGAGCTAGTCTTACCCCTGGGGTCTTTTTAAGTCCTAAGTACACGTTGGTTCATTAGAGTGTCAAATATATTAATGCGTACGTTATTGCCTTTAAAAATTTGCTTTCGTTTACTTTTTTTCATTTAATATTCCCTTTTCAGTAATTTGTCTTCAAAATTTACATCAGTTGTATCGCGTTCAGCTCAAAAGTATGTTTATGGTTATTAAAATTAAAAATTAATTTATTATGACTATCCACATAATACTAAGCTATATAATATACTGTATAAATTTAACAATCTGATTCATGCATTATCTTATTTAATACCTTGCAGTATATTAATTTTGTACATTCTTATAACTATAAAGGTACTGTATTATAGATCAGAAATATTAAATACGATTTTAAGATCAAACTATAACGAAAATTAATGCTAAGGTAATCTTTTCTCTAGAACTTGATATAAAAACGTTCAGTAAGCCGTCGTCTTTCACTTTCCTGTGAGGAATTAATTGAAGCAAGTTTGCAACTGACATAAAGTTCCTCACCACGCCACAAGTTCGCTGCACGTTATATTGCTGGTGCTTGTTAATACGGGGTGGTTTGGGAACGAGTTGTTCGTTAGTATTGGATCAATTCTGTTGAGGGCAGAGAAGCAAATTGATCGAAGGCATGAATAACTATCCAATAAATCAATATATAAACCTATATTTTATTTTCAAACATTTATATTAAAGAGTTTCAATTTTTTTTGTAGTATGAAATTCAAGCAGTCCAAAGTAAACTAATAGTTTATTAAATAAGAAAAATCCTCATGTGCTCTGTGTACCTGCGGTTTTCATTAAAAATCCACAACGATTTCCTTTCACGAAGCCAAAACCAAGGCGCTGAGGCTTCACTAACCCAAACTCAAGGTGCTAAGCCACTGTAGTCCGGCTTCACAAAGCCACCCTCAAGCCGCTGAGCCACTGTAGTCACGCTTCACAAAGCCACCCTCAAGGCGCTGAGCCACTGTAGCCCAGCTTCACAAAGCCACCCTCAAGGCGCTGAGCCACTGTAGCCCAGCTTCACAAAGCCACCCTCAAGCCGCTGAGCCACTGAAGTCCAGCTTCACAAAGCTACCCTCAAGCCGCTGAGCCACTGTAGCCCAGCTTCACAAAGCCACCCTCAAGGCGCTGAGCCACTGTAGCCCAGCTTCACAAAGCCACCCTCAAGCCGCTGAGCCACTTTAGTCCAGCTTCACAAGCGCTGTGCGGACTGACCGGTCAGAGGTCAGTAGGCATTGAATAAGCGGCTAAACCTGCGACATGGTCTCCAGACATAGGATTTCTCTTATACTACCCCCAGTTCAATTACAACGAATTGCAACTTCCAACTAAAATTGATCGAGCAGAGTCCATAGAGGTGCTCTCCGAGATATACCACCAAAGACAGAGATGGTTGATGTACTGTACGGATGTTCGGTAAGATAATTTAAATAATTTTTAGCTATAGTATATTAATCTTGGCTATAGTAGTAAATAATGGCTTAGCGAAATGTGGAGAGTTCCCACTTGTGCGCAGACGATGTGTGAACTATTCTTCCAAGTGTTTTGTCGCTAGATTCCTTACCTTCGATCCAATGACATCAATCTCTCATGATAATAAACGTTGGGTACTATAGTTTTTAAGTGATAGCTTCTATTTCAATGTGATGGTTTATTACACCTTTGTTTATCCTTTATACGTTTATTATCCCTTTGTATTGTGTGATCTTGCCTTTGCTATTACGTTTCAGTCACAAGTGTTTGAGTTGTTTGGATTGAGTTAAGGTTTTCGTCCACAACATTAACCTCATATTAATGAGAAATATCCTTTACACTGAAAAATTAACAGTAAAAATGGACTAATATTGCTAAGTAAAAATCAAAAGTTCCTCTTTCTTCAAAAATCAAATTTCACCTACTTTTAATACTGCACGTGTCATTTAACAAATCCTTACACAAAAATGTCAAGAACAATTTGTTACATTTACAGAGTTTTTTTTCTTCTAAAAGACATTTTACTTCATTATGATGTGGAAAATTGTCAATTTCAATTCAAAACACTAGAATAAAGTTATATTCAAAACTCATAAACCATACAAACGGTGAACCTCACTTTCTACCAAAAACCTTTTTTCAAAGGTAGGTTTTGATGTTTTTCGCGATTTTAATGGATTCTGGGACGCTGAATATGTTTGTACTTTGAATAAAGTTCATAGTTGACTAAAATCAAGCTGAGGAGATTAAAAACAGGCTATTTTCAAGTCAGATTTAATGTATCGATCTCTAAGTCAATTGATAAGAATGTTCAATACTAATTAAAATCATTTATTCATTAATATTTTAAAATCCAAGACCATTTTTTACGAGACCAGTCGATGTAACATAAAAAGGGCGAACCTCGCAAACGCGTATATTGCTATGATTTTTTTATATTTTGTCAGTAGTCCACAGAGCATTTTTTTGCAATTCAATTTTGCAATAATATTTAATAAAGAAACCCCGTAGAGATAGTTATTTTCCATTGTTTGTTCTGTTAAAGATCCTCCCGGTGCAACACTTATATGTTTACAAAGTTTTACGTATTTTTTATAGTAGAAGCGGTAATACAAGACCTGTAAACTTGCATTACTTTACCAGAGGCATAAATAATCAGTATGTCAGATTGCCAAAAGTTAACAAAGATATTTTTAGGAAAAGTTTTGCGTATTCAGGCTGCAAATTGTATAATCAACTGCCGCATATTATTAAACAATCAAAAAATATAAAGTTATCTAGCAAAAACCTATCTTCCTGGCTATTTGATTTCAGTGATGTTAATTTCATGCATCATATTACGAGTTAACATGGAACCGATTTAAGTATTGTACCAATTAGAGTGTTTGTTAGCTTATGTTAGCTGATAAGCCCAAGATAACCAGACGGTGCGAAGAGCTGAGTTTTGATAAATGTTGATATTGGACTGAACTCACATTAATTTCAGTGTTTTTACATTATTGTTTACTTTCACTAGCCACATTACTTGCAAAAGTGGCTAGTTATTTCCTAAGCTTTTCATTATGTTGATCTTGTATTTTTGATTGAAGGAATAAATCATTATTTCATTATTTCATTATTTCATTTTATTACCGTATTATATTTTACCGTAGTGCTAAAGAAACTACCATATTTTAGGTATTCTTTTGATCTTTTATAAAAAGTCACCCTTAAGGAAGCAATTTTACTTAACCTAAACCATTAATGGAGTTAACGTTGCCAAAATTACAACAATTTGACACCAATTTGAGTTCTCTAAGTTTAGTGCTTGTGGAGAAATAGCCAGTGAAAAATAGGCAATTTTCTTGCAAACTATGCTTAAAAATAACGTGTGTAATATAAAGACGTGTTATAAAAAGTCCAGGGATGGTTTGTTGTGTCCTTAACCAACATAGAGACGAAAATATAACTTTATATCTATATATTTGTCATAAAACCTTTTGCTTTGCATAAAATATTATTGTTTGTTTGAGCAATTAATTGTCAAATTTCCGCTCCTCCAGAGGCACAAGGAGTAAGACGTAAATCTTTAATGTAAGCATAAATTGAGATACTCATAAAATAAAATAAAAGACATAAAATTATTGGTAAAATACAATGTTGCAAACCGTACCTCAAAAGGCTAGTTATAAACGGAATGGCAGCGATTTGAAGTTTTTATTTGTGTAGTGATTTAAGGATTTTTGATTATTTTTTCTAAAATTAATTTCAAATACTTTTTACTACTTTAGGAGACGTATTCGGCCTAAAGGCTTTAAATTAGTCTCAAATTAAAGATAGCTTAGTTGAAAATAAATCTGTAATTTGAGGATTTTCTCCATAACGAATAGTTTAGACTCTACAAATTTTGGAAAATGGCCCTACCGGTAAATTTTCACTTCTGCACGAATATTTCCTATTTTTACTATAACTTCACAGTAACTAAATCTAGAGAACTCAAACTGGTGTCAAATTGTTGCAATTTCTGTCACCTTTAACTCCATAAATGATTTAAGTTAAGTACAAAATTGCTTCCTTAAGAAAGAAAGAAAGAAAGAAAGAAATAATTTATTTCCAACCAAGCTGTACAGACATAGAATATACATATACAATAAAGTTTGTAACATTTCATCATATCAAATGAACAGGCGAGTAACTAACTCATAAAATAAAATAAAAAATAAATAAATAAAAATAAGCATAAAATTTAAAAATACTCATTGCAGCATATGTAACAAAATAGGTAAAAATATATAGGTAACTCAATTCTTGAAAGGAACTAAAAATAATACAATAATGCCTTGTTCTTACAAAGTCAATAAGGTAAATCAAAATTAAACTTAACAAATTAAGTTTAAGGGGTGACAAAAAATTACCCCTTAACAAAAAGGGTGATTTTTATATTTTAAAAAATCAGAAAAATACCTAGTTTTCCGAGTACTACGGGAGTTGAACAGGGTTTTATCAGGGTTGTAAAATTGAATTTAAACTGCTCTAAGGGATGCTAACAGAATACAAAAAAATACGGTACTACAGAAATGCGGGCTTATTGTTTATGAAATGAAACGCCGCTGAGGATGAGATCCCTCGAAACGCGTTCGGCGAATTACTGAAATATTGATATCTACAGACATTTACGTGAGTAAAAATTCAATAATTTTATATCAAAAGATATCAAGGCTGTATGAATAGTAATCAAATTAATTTTGAAGTCGAAAAAATTTAACATTAGGTCTAATGAGTTGCCATGCTATATTTATCAACTAAATAAACAACGAAAACATAAACAAACAAAGTGATCAGTAATCACAACAGCTGCTTGCAACTTCAATAATCTTCGAGAAATACAGCATGTTGGATGAAGATTGCTTGGAGCTATGAAAAAAGTATATTAATAATAATTATGGGACTATAATCTTTTGAAGTAACTGGATGAACTGGTAAACACAAAATAAATAACACCGAGCAAGGCTCGGTCCACCAGGTACTTATAATAATAAACCCCAGTAGATAAAGTTTTTCGTACGAACATTTTCAATTGGCTGTGTAAGGTAATCGAATTAAGTTTTGGTAGTCCTTTGAAGTCGCAGATTTGTTCAAGAGCCAAGAGTAAAACTACCAAACATCTTGAGGTGGTTCTTAGCCCAAACATTCTGAGAACTTCCTGCTATCATCACTATTAGAAAGTACTCGTATTAAAATTAACCACCGAATTTAAGGTAGATACTTATGAAATGGGTTTGACTATTTCTAATTTATTAATAATAATTTTTTTTTGGGTAGGAGGTGGAATGCATTTACGCACACTGAGGGGCTCATTGTCCCCTCAGTAGTGTCGGACTCCCACGAACTTGATGTCCCGTGAACTACCGACTAAACCACCCCCGTCGGCACCGAGGACACTAGCCTGGAACTGTTTCACACATTACTTCGGGCTAGGCCTTGTGCTTATGCCACTAGGGCTTTCCTCTGTGGGGATAGATAAGGATCAAGGCCGGTCAAGATCGACCTTTTTCGCCCGAAGAATGGCCTGGACAAAATGCCTAACGCAGTTCCAGTTGCCCTCTCCCTGGAGCATTGCTCCAACGATGTTCTGTGGAGTTGCGACGACGCCGATCTCATCAATGAGCGAAGCTCGATGACCGTGCCATTGGTCGCAGTCAAAAAATGTATGCTCGGCCGTGTCTGAAATGCCAGGGCAATACAGGCAGTCCGAGCTGGCGACTTTTCCCATCCTGTGCAAATAACTTAATAATAATAATAATAATAATAATAATAATAAATAAATAAATAAATAAATAAAATTTATGACTAAAACAATTTGTTTCGAAATAATTAAATTAACAAATTTATCTATATCCACATACATATTATGTCCAAATGCTCTATACGCCTTTTGGTGAGTGAGTCCATTGTATCAAGGTAAGTTGTATTTTACCAGTTACCGAAGACTCATGACCTATTTTTGTATAAACTATCTGAGTGTATGAACTTTCTTAACAAATATTTTAGAAATTCGTTTTATTTTCAAGGTAAACGTCAAATATACCTTAATTGCGTAGTTTAAATGCGAAGTATGATTTGTGGTCGGCCTCTCATCTTAAAACCGTTTCATGTTGATGACTATTATTATCAAGTTTTAGAAAGAATCGTTTAAAAATTGGAAAATTAATAACCAAGTACGATTTTTAAAGTTAATTTTTTAGCCTGGCGAGGAAACCCGCTCGAGTGACGGGTCCCGAAAAAAGAGCGGGAGGGCTCATCGATGAAGGGGAAGTCAACTCAACCATGGGATCTTGTATGGTGGAAAACATTTGCTCTCGTGTAGGCCTTCCCGTTGAACATCTATGAAGCGGTTTTTCACACAGCGTTTCAATAATGTACAAACAAAGAGTTAATCAAAATTTAAAACAATCTTTGGGTATATCCATAACAATCGATATGACGGTGATATTTGTTTGGTTTAACACTTCTACATCTAGCTTATTTATCAACATATCTTTAAAAAACTTGCTATAAAGCTTCTTCTAGTTCAGATCTACTAAATATTGAATAAAACCACCTAGTTTTAACATTCCTGTTGTAGCAAACCTGCACACTCACTTTCCATGTTATTCTTATGGTGCTTACAAAAACATGTTCATATCTCGCTTTGACGGATCGAAATATGTTCTTTCACATTTGAAATTCGCTAAGTAGCAGGTTTGCTGCAACGGGGGTATCACCTATCATAACATTGTATTCTACTTATTATATGAGGCTTCCTAAAATTATGTATCACTTGATGGGGAATTTTATTTAACAATTTTCATTGGCCCCATTTTTGGGTTAGCACGAACGTTTTTGACGCATAAAAACCTTCCTTTCTTCCCTGGCCATGTAGACGTTCCGTAAATTAATTTTTTTTACCTCCATTAATAATACTGAAAATATGGGATATGGGACTTTTGGGACAAGCAGTACTAGGATTGTCTAACGTAATTGAATCGGTCCATCCAGAAAGGGCTTCAGTCACTTTTTTTTCGAAATTGAGTTGTCTATGGAAACCATATCTGTAAATGTAGCCGGATGTTTTGGTGCAAGAAAGACTTCAGTCCCATGTCCCCTTATGCTTTAAACAGTAGGGCATTTTTGCAGACTTTCTGCAAAAAGGACTTCAGTCACGTGCAAAAAGGTCTTAAGTCAGTCGGTGACTGAAGTCCTTTTTGCAGGGAATCTTAATAATATTATAGCAACAGCTGTTATTGTCAATTCAGCTGTCAATATTCCGAATTTAATCAAGAAATAATTAACTGGCCTCAATAAGATTGAGTAAAAAAAATAGGTAGTAAAAACATAAACTAAAGGGTAAATATAAAATTTTTGTGTAAAATGCGCTTGTGAGTGAAAAAAGAATTTTGCACTTGAGCATTAAGGTACATGTTTTTTTTACCCTATAACAAGTGTATAATGTTTATAAAACCAAATTAAAAAATTTTGACAGTAAAAACATAAAATTAAAGGGTTTATATACAATTTTGTGCAAAAAGGGCTTCATTCAGTAAAAAAAAATATTTTTTTGAGTTGAGCATTGAAGTACATGTTGTTTTTACCCTATAATGTTTATAGAACATTATGTGTCTAATGTTTATAGAACCAAATTAAAAAATGTTGACAGTAAAACCATAAAATTAAGGGGTTTATATACAATTTTATGCAAACAGGGCTTCAGTCATTAAAAAACAGATTTTTGTTGAGTTGAGTATTGAGGTACATTTACTTTTTCCCTATAACATGTGCCTAATGTCTATAATCCAAATATATTTTTTCATATTTTTTAACAGTGTGTATCTGATCAGGATAGTTTTTTTTGTTTCCCGAAAATTATGTTTTTGTGACGGAATCCCTTTCTGCATGGACCGATTCAATTAACAAATAATCTATCTTGGGGGGGAGGAAATCATCCAAATAAGAGTTTCGGGATACCTAACATATCTCAATGTTATTTATGTTACGTTTTGTTTCTAATTACTTAAAATACACCTCGAGCTCACTGATGATTTGTACAGATTTTGCTAGCATCTATGAAACGTTACATGGAGAGGCACTTTGAAAATATTGAAAAACAGCTCGAGTCTATACAAACAGTTCACAAAGAGATCGAAACTAGGCTTTCCACAGTTGAAAATAAAAACGTGGCCCTGGAAACGGAATGCGAGTCGTTAAAAAGGCATAATTCTTCCCTGAAACAAAGGGTTCATGAATTGGAAAGCGAACTTGCCGATCTCCAACAATATTCTCGGAATCACAATGTCGAGATAAGAGGAATTCCTCTCACAAAAAATGAAAATGTCTACACGGTACTAGCGGCCGTGGCCAAAGCTTTGAGTGTCAAATTCAATCGTGACACTATTTCTGTTGCTCACCGCCTCCCGAAACCCAAGAATAACTCTTTCCACCCCAGCATTGTGGTACAATTCACCTCACGGACTGTCCGGGCCGAATGGATAAGTGCAGCCAGGATAAAAAAGATTAAAACTACGGACCTCGCGCCCTCACTGCCCCCTGGAAACGTGTACGTCGTCGACCATCTCACGGCGCACAACAAAACACTTCTGTTTCGTGCCAAATTCCATGTCAAACAAAAGAATCTAGCTTATGCCTGGTCACGAGATGGGAAAATCTTCATTCGAAAGACTGAAAATTCAAGGCCTGTTCGAGTCTATACCCAGGACGAGGTGGAGGACATCGCAGGGTCACCGGCGGTGGAGGACAGGGAGAGAGTCAACAACAACGGCGGCGGCGGCGGCGGCGGCGGAGCGAGGGGCACCGGGGACGATAGCAACAGCGCGGACCGAGAGGCGGCACCTCCACCCACATCATAAACTGTTGCGGATCCGCGTTAGTGTGGTTTCTTCCGGTTCCAGACTTCTAGTATTTATAAGCGTAGGTTAATTATTTTTTTTTGGAATTTCAATTTCATGCAATTTACGTTTCATGAATATCTTCTGTTTTGAAAATGAGTATTTTTATTATTTTAGTTTAATTAACCATATTGAAGCGTAGTAGATTAATTTAACTCAATTTAATAAATAAACTTACATCTCTTATTTATTTCTGTGGTCTTAGTAAGATCATGCATGAGCGTACAGTAACAAGTTAATATTAAATATTAGGTATATATATTTTTCCAATTTAAATATACATTATCTTTTTTTATTTTTTTATTTTTTTTGTAATCAAACTTAAGGAAATTTGGAACTATATAGGTTTTGTTTTCGAGAAATTCCCGACAATCTTTTTATATAAATGATTTCGCATGTTTTTTACATTTGAGTATAGATACATGATTCAAATGAGATTGGTATTAAACATAGAACATAGAATAGCTGTGCGGTTATTCGGGTTATATCATAGAAATAGTGTTTCAGGTACAGTTTCGCAATAAAAATAATGAATTTGCAATTGCATGGGTTTTATTTTAGTTTTTATTCTGTTTATCACTCGGGAACAAGAAGTTTCATCTCAATATGCATTTAACCAGGTAAATTATTAACAAAAGCTGATCGTACTAACGATATCATTTTAAAGTTTTTTATTTTATTTTTATATTTCCTAACATTTTTGAATGAGATGTCCAAAATTATTCATCCATACTGCATTTTCTTGCAAACTATGTCCAGCTGTAAACATGTATCTGTGTATTAAATAGGTTAAGAGTACAAATTTTTTAACTTCGTTTTCATTAGGTCTTATAATAGAAATATTGTTTAGGTACCATATATATTATAATTAAAAGTGTATTTGATTGGACTTTCTTTAATTTTTCTGCTTTGATTTTCTTCTCTTTTTTATCACTCTGTATTACTTACAATATGCATGCATTTGTTTCAATTATCAAAAAAACAACAGATCTTGCCACTGCCATGACATCCTTAAGTTGGTTAATTTATTTATTGCACGTAATGCTAATAAATACAAAATCATGTTTTTCAAGTCCCTATTTAATTTAATGTAATATGCCACAAATACTTTTATTTTCTTCCAAGCTTATAAATTAGATGGGCATGAGCAGTCCGTGTTATGTTTTTATATTAAATTTATTAATGATTAATGGCGAGGATTTAGATGACATCATGAATTGCAGAGAAGTGAATGAGTATGTATATGAAGATATAGCTGAATTCAGGTTTTTTGAGGAAACTAATATCTGTCCGTTAAATTATATTTCTATTCTTAATTTAAATATAAGGAGTTACAACAGGAATTTCGATGAGTTAATGATTATTTAAAATAGTTATGATAGAAGATTTGATGTCATTGTTTTGACTGAGACCTGGATGGATGATAGCTGTGTGCCTGTGAGTCTGAATGGGTATGATGTGATTGCAAGCAAGACACGTAGAAATCAGAATGACGGTGTAAGTAAATGTTTTGCTGTGAGTCATGAGGAAGTGAGATTGCATGGTGCCACAACTATTAAAGCAGATTTGTCGCTTGGCGGGTCGGGGTTGTGTTTACTTGCAGTGTATCGGAGTCCGTCCTCTGACCTTGAACCTTTCATTAACGATCTCGAAGCCTATCTCGACGACGGGCGCGTGGGCGGGCGGTGCTGGATGGTTGGGGATATCAATTGTTGTATTTTGCCAGGCAATTTTGACCCTCTATCGCAACGTTACCTTGATATTTTATACGGTGCAGGTTTCACCTCTTGCATTAATAGTCCAACCAGAGTTACGGCTGACTCAAAAAGTTGCATTGATCATATTTTTACAAATTTAAATAACATCAGCGAAATCAAATCAGCCGTTATAAAAACTTCAATTACCGACCATTTTATCACTTTTGTCTCCGCACCTTTCATGAAAAGCATGGGAAGTAATAATAATAGTAATAGTAGGAGCTATTCATGTGTCGACGGGGAGGTCGCCGGGCGGTTGTTGGGGGCTCATGACTGGTCCTCGGTCCTCGCGGCTGGGGACGCGGACGTGGCCTGCGACGCGTTCGTGCGACAGCTGCAAGACGTCATATGTAAGGCCACCTCCAATAAATCTCAATCCTCAAAACATGTTAAATTAAAATCTTGGATCACGGCTGGTCTTGTAAAGTCAATTCGAATCAGAGATAAAATGAGCAAACAATTAAAAAAACAGCCTTTTAATCCCGATTTTCGCCTCAGTTTTTTAAATTACAGAAATACATTAAATTCTGCTATTAAAAGAGCTAAGGTATTATATTATCAAAATAGAATAGAGCAATAAAAAAATAATAAATCCCCCCTTTGGAAAAACATTGCAGAAATTATTGGCATAAATAAGAAGAAAGACCCTTTTCCTATTGAACATTTTATCGCTGAGGGTAATATGCTGGAGCAGAAGGGTCCTAAAGAGGTGTCTGATGCTTTTAACGATTATTATGTTAACGTGGGTGTAAACCTAGCCCGTGCCGTCCCCCATGTGCCTGAACCTAAAATGAAGGACGAAGATTACGCTGTGGGCGCCACCTTCCAGCTGTCGCCCGTGAACGAGGCGGAGTTGTGGGGAGTTGTGCAGGAGGGGCGGTTCCGCTCCTGGTGTTGATGGCATTCCGGCAAAAATTATCAAGGACAATTTTCCCATCTTAAAACAACCACTTTTACACATAATAAATAGTAGTATTTTACAGGGAAAATTTCCAAACTCATTCAAAGTTGGCAAAGTAATACCAATTCACAAGGGAGGTGCTAAAAATCAATTCATAAATTACAGACCAATTACCTTGGCAAGTGTGCTGGCTAAATTATTGGAGAAGTGTGTACGAAATCAGTCTGAAAAATATTTAATAAATCATCAGATTTTATTTGACAAGCAGTTCGGCTTCCGTAGGGACAAAAATTTGAATGACGATTTATTTGCCTTAACGAGTTGTTTACATGATTCAATCGGTAGAAACAAAAAGCCATTATTGGTTTTTATTGATCTGGCAAAAGCCTTTGATACAGTGGATAGGAGTTTGCTTTTCAATAAATTACAGTACATCGGGGTCACTGGAATTGCTTATGATTGGTTCAAAAACTATCTCTCAGACGGTCATCAAATTGTCTCGATAATTTGGGTGGGGTGAATAAAAAGTAGTAATTGCTAGAACTAGGCTTTTTTCGAGTATTTACTAGGTTTCCGGTGAATAAAAAGGCTAGTTCGTACTAGCCCCCTAGTACATACTTCGCCTTGAAGGTGAATAAAACGCTAGTTCGTACTACCCTAGTACGTACTACATCATTTAAGGAAACCTAGTACGTACTAGGCTTGTCCGGTGAATAAAAAGTGATCCGTGTAGTAAGTACTTCACTTTTTCCTAGTCTGCTCGAGGCCATGCTTAACTTTTGTCAGTTGCGAAGATGGTGACGTTTTTTCCAGTTCATAACAGCAATAAATACCTCGGTCAAAAAAATATAGGCAACTGTAAGTAAGTGCTGAGGTTTGATGATGAAAATATTGATTTTTTACTATAAACTAGTAAACCTGTTGCTCGAAATCGAGCAATTGTTATGTATTGATTTAAAAATAAAAACAATTATGGTTCAGTATTCTAGAACTATTTTATTAATTATATGGTTGAACTTCCTGTTATACTGAAATTTTTTACACAAGCTTTTTAAAACTAAATTTTTTGTGAATACTCAGTCTTCTTTAAGAAGATGTCTATGTTTCGCGGCCCTAAGTAGCGTATGACCCGTCTTAATCTCAATTCGAACTAAAATGGTTCAATAAATCTACTTATAATCAATGTTAAGTCTGCTTCTTTTCTTTTATTTATATTTATATTTTATGGAATTTATACATAAGAATTTATTCCTCCTTTTAGTATTTTTCTTTGGAATATAAACATATGTAAATATTAAGATCTTCACACATGTGATTCCAAATAAATGTTTTTAAAACTGAATTGATTCTGACCTTAAGTATGTATTAGGATAATAGTTTATTTATTTATATCTTCCATCAACTGAAATGCCTCCAGCACATGCAATGGTTTCAGTTCCTATGGCTTTGCTGAAAAACTTTGTTTGCTCCAATCAGCTGCTTTACTTGAAATTTCTATTCCCATGTTAAATCTTATGGACTAATACGAAACTTTGAGGGCGTCTAGGGCTCTTCCCTTAAGTCAAAACTTTTTAAATTTTATTTCCTGCAAAACTTCACGCCAAGCTCTTTCCAAATACTCCAAAAACATGAAAATCGGTTCAGTAGTTTAGGAGGAGTCTTTGTAACAAAAAAACTGATCGTGTATTAAATAAGTAATAATATAGATAGATGAGGGAACCTCATGAAGTTGTCATGACAACTGTTGTATATTTATGACATTACTATATTTCTAATGTACTATTTCTAATCAGTCACCTGATGTTATGTTTTGTTTATTTCATAAAAATGTTTAGATAAACATTACAGGAATAATTAATTTTCAATATTGTACTTTTTATTCTATTTTCAAATAAAGCATAATTAATTCAATACTTCAAATGCGTGCAATATATTTCAAAGTTGTAATAACAACCTAATAAAGTACGATAAAATTAAATATGAATCCAAGGACGTTTGATTTCCAACAGTGAAATAGGGATAATCAGCTAGTTTCTTATAATTCAGAGTTCAGTATGGATAAAAATTACATTTGGTTTAAAGTTAACAGTTTAGTTGATTATTATTTCCATTAAATTTTTAAAAGTACAATCAGCGCTTTAATTTTATAAAAACATATTTTTTAATTCCATTCACATGTAATTACTTAAATTTTTACCTAATCAAACGGAATAATAAAATAATAATATCAAACCGAGCCGCCCAGAGCATTGTTAATGATTTTTATGTATAGAATTGATAAGAAACCTGTAACAGGACCTCAGTGGCCCGAAAAGTAGCAAAACATAGTTCGTGTTTGATAGTTTTAAGAATGGTTATAACCTTTGTGAAGTAAGATAATTTTAAAATGTTTATCTTTTTTTTCGGTTCAATAAAAAAGGTGTTATGGTTATGTTTATTGTTTATTTATACATCTAAAATTAGTTCGACAAGAATATTTGGACAAAAATTAACCCGTGTCATTTCAGCACGGTAGTAATATTGTGTTCATTAATATATTTGTAAACTTGTAGCTGCTCAGGATTTGGCCTATTATTATTTTTTATTATATATGTAACATATATGTCAGAACTGTTAATAAATATAAAAATTCGGTTTATATCGACACCTCCACTTGTTAACACTCACATACAGGTACACAATACACGCAACGCTATGCACAATGCTCCTAGGAAAAATGCATTTATTCACGCACACTTGTGACCACGCTTAAGAACACTCAGACCAGCTTTGCCATCATACACCCACGTCCACGCACATATTACCAAAAACATATTCCCAATCACGCACAAAAAGCTATGCGTGCATGCATGTACCCACAGAAGCATAGTCTCATTCTCACAGTCACACTCACTCACATAGACCTCCATGCAAATTTTGTTTGTTTTGTTTTTAGTTTTTTTTTTTTTTTTGTTTTATTTATTTGCTTTTTTATCATACAAAAGTATAAGGAAAAGGGTAGGGTTTCGTTTATTTTTCAAGTTTGTAAGTACTAGTATTTTTCTTGGTATTGATATCTTGGACTTCTCAAAAATCATAGTTTTTAAAACCTTAACTATCAAGACCCTCTCTCCTTTAGAAACACTTTCTTGCTCCCCACTTACATCAAATTCTTCATCGGACGCCATAGCACAGTTTTAATAACGAGAACACAAAAATCACGACTGAGTAGACCACTTGCACAGGGAGAAATGACAGATAACCACTAGAATTGTTATTTCATGAAATACGAATCACCTTAGTACGTACTAGGGGGGTAGTACGTACTAGGCTAGTAGGTACTACATCATTTAGGAAAACCGGTAGTAGTTACTACCTAGTTCTAGCCAATTTTTATTCACCTCGATTTGAGAAAGTGCTAGTACTACGTAGTACGTACTACATAGTAAGTGCTAGGTTTTATTCACCTCACCCTGGACCAAACCAGCTCTCCGAAAAAAATTGATTACGGGGTCATTCAAGGCTCAAATCTTGCTCCTTTGTTGTTTTTTATTTATATCAACAACCTGGGGAAAATTAATCTAAGGAACGGCCAAATATTCTTGTATGCGGACGACACCGCTCTGCTGTTCGAGGGCGATAGCTGGAGGGAGGCGTACCTCAACGCGGAGTACGGCCTCGTCAACGTCAAGCGATGGTTTGATCAGAATAAGCTTACGTTAAATTTATCCAAAACTAAGTTCATGCCTATTTCATTAAGAGCTGATTTTGATCCTGTTGGTTTAGATTTAAGAATGCATAGTTGTGGTGCTGTGGATGTTTGTGATACGTGTGAATCGATTGAATGCGTGAATGAATTTAAGTATTTAGGAGTGATTTTCGACAATCTTTTGAAATGGACCGGCCATGTTAATCACATAAGGAATAAACTTCGGAAATTTGCCTTTATTTTTTCAAACCTTTCAAAAATACTTTCTCTGGATCTCATTAAAAATGTATATTATGCTTATATTCAGTCAATTCTTCAATATGGGAACTTGGCCTGGGGTGGAGGATATAAGAGTACTCTTGCACCCATTGAAATTATTCAGGAAAAAATTATCAAAATCGCCCTCAAAAAACCCCGTTTGTACCCATCTGAAGCGGTCTTTGACGATTTCAAAGTTTTTAATGTATCACAACTTTATACAAGAACTTTACTTATTTATATTTTTAAAAATAAACAGTCCATTTTTAGCCAGCCGACTCACAATTACCCCACTAGATCTGCAGTCAACACTGGGATACAGTTTTTAAGAGTTAACAAATCTTTCAACAAAACATCCTCACAGTATATTGCAACCATTTTGTTTTCTAAATTGCCGAATAATCTGAAATATCCCGAACCCTGCAGTCTAAATAAATATAAAAAAAACTCGTAAATAAATGGCTAATACTAATGGGTCGTAGTCAGATTGATTATCTCTGTTCTCTGTACTCCTGATGAAGGGTGTTCGTGTGCGTGTGTGTGTGTGTGTATGTGGGTGTATGTCCGTTTGCATGGTTCCAGATCTCAGTCAAGGTCATTTGTTAGATCAAACTGGTTTCGGATCCTAGTTGTGACCTTTTCTTATTAATCTTATGCCTCAAGTATGTCCTCATTAAACCTGTGCATTACAACAAATTTGTGTATTCACTACTAAATTATAGGTTTTTATTTATGTATTTTTCTTTAATGTACTAAATTATCTTCGTTATATTCTATGTGTCTGAAATGGATTCTGCATGAAGATTCGCTCGTTAAGATGGACTGGTTATGAGCTCACCTCCCACGCACAGGCTTTGCCTAATATATGCAGTTATGTATCAGGTTTTTTTGGAAATAAATTTCATTTCATTTCGTTTCATTTCACAATCAGAGACAAATAAATACACTTTATTGACATCATATATAATATATTTTATGGTATTGCATTTCAAATTTTTACATTTATGTATTAATATTTAATTTTGCAAAATGAACTGTTTAATAACTCATTAAAGTAAAAGTTGTGGAATGCAAAGATTACTAATTACTATTAATAACAAAAATTACTTAACTAATTCATTTACATGTTTAATGTTCTTCAAAAAATATTTCGTAGGTTTGACAGATTTACACGGATGGCTCACCTACGGGATTTTCTCGGTGAAAATAACAATTTATAACTTCCAGTAGATTTAACAATCCAGAGAATAACAATTCTTTGTTGTCCACCAGCGCGTTCACCCTTTCTCGTTTTTTTTTTACTCATTTTTCTACGATTATAGATATTTTCAGTTTGATAGTAATGAAAAACATTATTGCGCAATTACTTTATTTATCATCAAACTATTGAGGGTTCCAATAATCGGTGATAAAAACATCAAAGGTACACCTCACCAAGATCGAGCTAAAATGTTACAGATGACCGAAGTCATTTCTCAAGTAAAACGAAAAACCAAATTAATTAATAAAGAGAATGACATTCCGCTAAAAGTATGATAATTTTTATTTTTTTATATTAAGATATATTATAATCCTCCACCTAATTGATTTGATTTGGACTTAATTCTTAACAAGTTATAGACCGCCGAATCTCGATGGATACTTATTTTCAAGATCTACGGGGAGGTGTATGTTCGATAGAATCCTTTAATTTTAACGAATTTCCTTAAATGAATAAGCTATCTCATGGTAACACCTAAGCCTGAGACAATGATAACTTTTCATTTTGGGGCCCCCAGAAACATAAAACACCATTCGTTCGAATTTATATATTTGTCTGTTAACTCGAAAGCGGCCGTAAATATGGTCCTATCTTAATTAAATTTAATACAGACGTTTAAAGTGGTAATCACTCGGGCGAGGTCGTAAACAAGTCCAATCGGACCACCAGAAGGGGGTAAAGGGGGATAAAACCCCAAAAAATGGGGTTTTTGAGTTTTTTACATATAAAAATAAAGTAATCCAATTTTTGTTGGCACCATTGAATTCAGTTCGGAAAAAACAATTTAGTATCTTGAATCACTCCTCTACGTTAATTGGTTACCGAGATATTGAAAGTGGTATACACAGTACGTTGTCCCAATGTTAACCTTATGTGAAATAAGTAAAGTTCTATATCTCACTTATTTATCGACATATCTTAAAAAACTTGATTCGTGGCTTCATCTAGAAGAGATCTAATGTATTTTAGTCTAAAATCCCCAAAATTTCCATTTTCGTGGCAGCAAACCTGCATATTCAATCCCCATGTTATCCTTGTGGGAAATAAAAAAGTTCTATATATCTCTTATTTCTCAACATATCTTGATGAAACTTGGTACTTAGCTTCTTCCAGTTCAGATCTACTAAATATTGAATTAAAACCGCCAAGTTTGAACATACCCGTTGCAGCAAACCTTGCATAGTCATTCCCTGTGTTATTCTTATGGATCTTACAAAAACATGTCAAATCTCGTTATCTTGAATTGAAATATTTACCTTTGTTCAGGACATTTTCTTTAATCAAATGCAAATGCATATTTTTTTATTTATTTGTATGTATTATGTATTATGTAACATTGTCATGTACTGTACTAAACAAGAGATATAAATTATTTTTATTATTATTTATTAATCTTCTCTTTCAATATTAGGGGATAACCTTATAAATGTCAGTCTCATCAAAAACTAACTTATCTTTAATAGCCTACGGGGGAAGGTCAATAAAGGTAGACAATAATGCCTTATTATTGCAGCTATAAAACAACGAAAGTAACTGTACCATGATTGTTTGGCCAGTGACCACGGTTCCAAACGGTGATTTGTGGGAATATATAATTTTTTTATTTCTACAAGGCATGCGATTTTTTATAGTACCGGGTGTTTATAAATGAATATCGGGGTTTCAAAGCCTTGCAGAATATATTCTATTAAACCTATCTTTACAAATAATACATAATTTAAATGATTAACTCAAACAATTTTTTCTACATGCATTCAATATCATTGTCATTAGCCACATGACACGTATCGAGCCGATAAAACTCCGAAAACTTCAAAAAGTACCGTTAGGTTAATTGATGCAACACTCCTTTCAATTCTGTTCTTGATATTAGTTACATCAACTAATAGCAGACACTTTATTTTAGACGTTTGAATCCTAATAAAATGCATAATGTGAGATCGAGTGAAGAAAAATGTTATGCAAACATAATTATCATTTGCCGCTCG
Source organism: Flexamia atlantica (assembly GCA_035578135.1). Classification (NCBI taxonomy): domain Eukaryota; kingdom Metazoa; phylum Arthropoda; class Insecta; order Hemiptera; family Cicadellidae; genus Flexamia; species Flexamia atlantica. The sequence goes on along the minus strand of JAQJVK010000009.1, from coordinate 49,736,966 downwards.
CTATGCGGCCTATGACTCGTACCGATCGCTGATTTGGCGCTGAATCCTTGTTCCAGATCCACACTACACATTTTCTTCTTTTGAGGGTATAAAAAATAAAAATTGCTACATTTCTTTACTAAACTGATGTAACCGAATTGGAATAACAACGAAACTTAAGTTGCACCAATTATCCTAGCAGCACTTATTAATGATTTAGCAGTTTTCAATATCGGTTCGATGTGTGTCGTGAGACTAATGACGATCACATTGAATATTCGTAGAAAACATTGTTTGAGTTGTTCTTTCAAATGATGTCTTATTTGTTAAAATATGTTGAATAGAAATATGTTGCAATGCGTTTAAAACCCCGATATTCATTTATAAACACCCGGTATTTGTATATACTTTCAACAACGATTGTTTTAAACACATTACTGCAGTTAAATCACAGACCAAATAAATCCTTAGACTACAATTAAACTATTAGACTATTCTTTGGAATAGTTATTTTAAGTTAGATCAACCTGATCAGCTATAGACCTAAGCCTAAACTACATTATAAATTAATACATTGAACTGACCACTTTTAAGCGTAAGCCTATAGGTCTATCTATACCTGTGATAGTAGGTAGGTTTAACTCAAAAACCTAATAGGTTAACCTACAAATAATAGTTAGTGATGTAATTATAATTACCTAATTAGTTTGTTTTAAATTGTTCCAAATGTTTAAAGACATAAAGCATCTTAAAAATGCATATTATAAATAGGTATACACATTTTCAAACAAATATTTCAAATTCAAGAAACCTAAAATGAAAACTGGGTGAAGATTTCTACGCCTTTAAAATCAAGGACTTCCAGTTAATACAAAAATAATACTGAAAAAATGCAAACGCCAAACAAAATAAAATGTAAAAATATTACATTTAAAATATACATTTCATGGTTTAATAAATTACGATGCGAGTCCCCTGAATAGATTTTAGCAATTTTATTTTTTAGTAGTAAATATGACATTGTACATTCAAATTGGGAGGAAATATTTTACTAAACGATGAAAGACAAACACTTTTACAGCTTGACTGAAGAATCGTAAACCAGACAATACTTTTTTTTGAAAATGCATTTGTAACATATTTTATCGAGCTTTTTTGATTTTTCAAATATCTTGCAATCAAGGAATGTTTTAAAAAATCGCCCTTGATGTTTTAATGATGGAATGGGCATGCTATTGTATGTGAATTCATCAAATTATGAGGTAAAATAGCGTAAGATACACCTAGCATTGTAATGAGTCAGTGGTCGGTATCTATTACTACGGTTGTTATTGCTTTCGGCGTCTACCAGTGCAGATGAAACACAAACATTTTCCTTCTTCGTCATCACGACATGCTCTGATTATAGATTAAAATTTTGTCAATTGCTGCTATCTATTATATAGAAATGCAAATAAAAGCCAACACGTAAATTCTGATCATTTCTACCATTAAATCGCATACAATTACCTTTGTACAAATTTCAATGGGCAATTTTCTATACAAATTCAAACTCTTATTTGGAAATTTATTTAGGTTTAACGATTATACTTTACGAAAAAACCTTTTTGATCGAGATTGTTCATTTTTCAAGGAGAATAATAGTTAATGTTTTCCTTCATAAAGTTGTTTTGTGGCGTAATCTTTGGGATCAAAACCAAACTTTGATCGTTTGATGTGAACTCGAAGCTTCCAAAGGCCAACTTTTCTTATCCTGTACTTACTGGCATCAAGCTCTCAAAGTTGAGTCTTTCCGAGAGTACAGGTTACTTATAAAACCATCACATTAATCATTTATTCAAACTTCATAGCTAGATCATTAACTAGTTTTCCATTCCCTGCCTATAACCAGAATGATCCAGATATATGTAAATTATTTATTTACTTTGGGAGCATAGATAAATAAATATGGCTTATATTACGATGGAAAAACACCTATATGAAATGTTCAACATAATAGGAGGCATGTCGATTCATAATTTAAATTATAATTTCAGTTAATAAATTTGGTTTAGTTGCCTTTACATCAAACAATATATATTTATTAAAGAGGATGTTGGTATATGTTTATTTATATATATATATATATATATATATACCATGTTTATATATACATATATATGTTTAAATGTATATATAATACAACATACATGTATATGTAATATATACATACATGTATATATGATATTATATATATATATGCAAGAATCGGGTCCCAAGCGGCGGCCGTACATGGACGGATCTGCATTTGATTTGGCGGCCAGTCCTAATTGGCGGCCGTATATGGCCGCCAAATCGCCAAACCCTTGTTTCTTTATCATTATGACGAAAACTAAAAGAAAAACAAATTTTATGTGGCGGCCAAATAACGTATTATGATTTTCGTATATAGTTACCTAGTGAAGTTTGCCATTCTTCCGCTTGGTACGCTGCAGTCGCATTCGTATATTTCGCGCCCGTATATGGTCTACAGAAACTTGATTTAAACTAGCGGCCACCGGTATATATCCTATAGATATTATCCCCAAACGGCGGCCACGATCCGGCAACGCTGCGCAAACCCCCTCCTCGTCCCCGCAGACCCTCCGTCGCGTATTTGCTGGAATTTAAACAGATTCCTTCCGAATCTCCCGGCAGTGTTGTTTTTATTGTGGGAGGGGGGGACGGGGTGGACACACAGAGCCGCGTCTAGGAAGGCCTTCTAGGTTTCTTAACTTGGTTAAAATTGATAACAAAACTTTAAGTTTACAATTCATCGCACAAATCTTCTGCTAAAGTTTGTGAACAATTAAATGTAATGTTATTTTGTATTTACAGTTAAATAAGGCGGCATGACAGGAAGTCAATTATGATCGTCAATTTTATTTCTACAAGGTATACGGCTGGCGTGAGGCATATTATCGAGAATAATAAACGGTTAAGGAGGGATTCAAAATAATACAGCCCTCGCTAGGCACCGAGAGGAGAGGGGGTAGCAGTGAACTGATGTTATCGTTTCCATCTTCTCGCTTGAAATGAAAAAGCAAAGCAAAAGCAGTGGTTCATCAGTAGCGCTGCACGGGGCCTACCTGAAATTCCCAACTCTGACCCAAAATTTGTACCCTACTGTTGTACTTGAACTTCCCAACTTAGCTGTCTCAATTTAAAAGAATAAAAACATACTGAATTATCACTACAAACTTTAAGTAGACGTCTTTGTTGATTATTTGAAGTGCATTTTAATATTCCAAGTGAACTATATTTTAAATAATCTAATAAATGGATTGACACGTCAACTTTTTTTCGCGTACTGTAATGTACTTCAGCATTCTAATTATAATACTGTATTCAAGCAAATAAACTTAAATGTTATTAGCTTATAATATTATGTAGGCATAATATCAATAATTGGCTTTAAAAAGTAAAATCCAGTAGCTTTTTGGCATTATAGCTTTGTGAAGGTAGCTCCTTAAGAGGAAAGGTAATTCGGTGTCGCCCACATGGATGGGCGGTGAATTAAAACGTTACCGCAAGGGTGTTTGGAGAAAGTACTGCGAAAGGTTAAATACCCCCGTTGCAGCAGACCTGCATACTCAAGCGAATTTCAAATGCAAAACAACATATTACAACCAACATAGCGAGATTTGACTTGTTTTGGTAAGCTCCTTAAGAATAACATGGGGAATGAGTACGCAGGTTTGCTGCTACAGGTATATTAAAACTGGGTAGTTTTAATTCATTATTTAGTATATCTGAACTAGAAGAAGCTATTTACCAAATTTTATCAAGATATGTTGAGAAATAACCGAGATATAGAATTTTTCTTATTTCCCATAAGATTAACATTGGGACAACGTACTGTGTTTACCACTTTCAATATCTCGGTAACCAATGGAAGTGATTCAATATACTAAACTGAGTTTTTTTGACCTGAATTCAATGGTGCCAACATAAATTATTTTTATTTTTCTATGTAAAAAACTCAAAAACCCATTTTTGGGGGGGTTTATCCCCCTTTACCCCCCCTTTTGGTGGTCCAATCGGGCTGGTTCACGAACTCGTCTGAATAATTACTACTTTACACGTCTGTGCCAAGTTTCATTCCAATCGGACCTTTTTTGCGAGCGCTATCGTGCTCACACACACACACACACACACACACACACACACACACACACACACACACACATATATATATATATATATATATATATATATATATATATATATATATAAATAATATAAATTTGAACGAATGGTTTTTTTGGCTTCTGGGGGCCCTAAAATGAAAAGTTATAGTGGTCCCGGGCTTAGGTTGAGAAATAACCGAGATATAGAATTTTTCTTATTTCCCATAAGGTTAACATTGGGACAACGTACTGTGTTTACCACTTTCAATATCTCAGTAACCAATGGACATAGAGCAGTGATTCAAATTACTAAATTGTTTGTTTTTTTGAGCTGAATTCAATGGTGCCAACAAAAATTCGATAAATTTGATTTTTCTGTGTAAAAAACTCAAAAAAACCCATTTTTGGGGGGTTTATCCCCCTGTTACCCCCCCTTCCGGCGGTCCGATCAGGCTGGTTCACGAACTCGTCCGAGTGATTACCACTTTACACGTATGTACCAATTTTCATTAAGTTTGGACCATTTTTACGGCCGCTATCGTGCTAACAGACAAATATATATATATATATTCGAACGAATAGTGTTTTTTGCTTCTGGTGGCCCCAAAACAAAAAGTTATCATAGTCTCGGGCTTAGGTCTTACCATGAGACCTACGGTAATAGCTTCTTCCCTATAGGGGAAATTCGCTAATAAAACGTATTTAGACCATATGTTCTCAACACTCTACTTCATTTTTACTGCCCAAAATAAGCTGTTTCACTATATTTTATCATTAATATTCGTGTCCACGCACTGATAAATGTAGTAATATTCCTACGCGGAGTCAGAGTTTTAGTGTTTGTATAGAAGTAAAGTGGAACATATCACGGATATGTATTTTTTCTAGAAAAGAAAACATTTTATTGCTTGTGGAAGACATGAAAATTAAACATAAGACTATTAATCAGATATTTTATTTGATTATTTTTATTTCGAGAAATCTCAACTCGAGATATATGCTAGGTAAAGCCCTATAGGCAAACTTGGGCGCTGATAACTCTTTTATTTTTTTTCGCGTCGTACCCACTCACGTACGAATGAAACTAAATTAATAAAATGAAAATCGCTTCATTTTCTTCAAAAATAATTAACACAACAAAATTTTCAGCAGGAAACCGGAACCTAAGCGTGTACAGCAATGGCACTATGGCCGTCTAACGGGTTGGCTACTGCCTGCAAGAAAAACAACAAAAACCTTAATTTTATGTGTTACCACAGTGTTAATAGAACCTAAGCAAAAATGCGCCAAAATATTACTTCTTGTAATTAAAAATAATAACAAAAACGTTTTCGATTACATCTACATTTAAAAAGACTTTATAAGCAAAAGAAAAATTATAAACATTCACTCTTTATTATTTTACTTGAGTATCTTTCTTGAAACAATTATGTAATTGTAAAAAGAAAAATGTTTACTGTTTACTTAAGACAATCTATGCTGTGAAGAGAAGGCTCTCGTTGTGGAAACATTTTATTTGTTTTATAAATTGAATTATTGTCTTAACTCCCACCTATAAAACCAATATACTTTCAAGTATATGGTTTACCCAGGTAAACCAATTCAATTCAATTTAAATTCGTTTATTTTTTCACAGTAATCAATTACATAAAAAGTACAATGTTGATGAATGAAAAAAGGTCCCTGCGAAGCAATGCTTGAGAGCAGGGACCGAGTCGCTATACTTGTCACACTCTTTAATGATGTCCAACGCAAAGATCCATTTAACGCCAAAGCACAACACTATTACAAAATTAAACGACAGATAAATAAACCTCTGAATATGAACCAAATGTGGATAAAAAACATAAACAAGTATAAAGGAAAAGAAAACGTACTTCCAACGTGGTAGCAAAACATGCAGCATATACCGAATTAAACCAACGATAGGAAAATATCCATTACAAAATTACAAAATTAGAGCTCCTGGCAGGCAAAACGCACCACTCATAGCGTCGCAATTTATCTGTATCACACACCGTTCATCCAACCCACAGATTGTGGTCACACACACACACACACACACACACACACACACACACACACACCCGTCCACATGCATTCCCAGTTTCCACATACAAATGAACGCATCCTATAAACTCACAGATACATACACAGGCGTAACTTACTCTAACCATCTATGTACTTCCTTCATGCACAAGTTATGTATACTCTGAGGCAAGAAGACGATAAATCTTGGCCCGACCAATACTAATTGACCAGTCATTTATGTGTTTTATAAGTTGATATTTTACAGGGGGTGGGGTGTTTTAGGCTGCCGGGTAATTTTGGAAATATGATATTAGCAATGTAAAATGAATTGGTTGTATTAATACTCTTATTCAATCGTGGTGTTGTGATACCTGTATTAACATTATACCGCGTAGGATAGCTGTGAGTGGAGGTTGAGATAATTTCAGGCTTATTTTTGGCAATTCATAGACAAATGGCAACTGGACCCAGATTCGATCCTGTCAGGAATCGAGCCGGCGACCCTCAGGTTATGAGGTGAGCGCTTTATCCACTCGGCTATACAGTCAATTGATCTTGACCCAGAATTGAAACAACTTGATGTCTGTTACTTAGATAGCTTTCAAACCAGTCATATGACAAACCATTTACACCAAGATGAACAAGTTTCTTCAAAAGTAGACCGCGATCAACAACATCGGAAGCTTTTGCCAGATCCACAAAAATACAGTAATGATAGTTTTTTTATTACGACCGATTGAATCATGGATGTTATTTGTTAGATTAAACAGTGCATCAGTGTGAGATTTATCACGTCTGAACCCGAATTGTTGCTAGGACAAAATGTTATTATTCAGCAAAATAGTTTTCGAATTGGGTTTTAACACACTTATCCAAGATTTTAGTGAGCAAAATTGCAAGAGTTATAGGCCTAAAGTTGACAAACAAATTCTTTGCTCCGCTTTTATAAATTGGGATTACTTTTCCAATTTTGAAGGACTCTGGATAGATTCCCTGCCTAATACTACAATTAATTATGTGTGCAAAACGGGGTCCTTAAGAAACGCAAAATTGTTTTAATGAGTGAAGCAGGAATTTGATCAATGCCCGGTGCCGAGCCCCCTCTAAGGCTCTGCACTACCGACTCCAGCATCTCCTTCGACACAGGCCGCAGCTGGTAGGAGGCGCCGACCCCGAACTGCGCGTCATCGACCACACACTCCGCAACAGCCGGGACAGCACGGGCCAGGTCCGCTCCTACCGACACGTAGTATTTGTTGAACGAATCAGCGACTCCCACAATATCCCCTTCCTTGCCTTCATTTTCACTGTCCAAAAAATGGCTGATAGGAAAACCGCTTTTTTGTTTTTTCGTACCCGTTATTTCCCCAATATTTTTCCAGAACTCTTTAGTGTTACCCCTTGCAGTTGAAATTTTTTCACGGTAATAAGATTCTTTGGCTGCTCTTATCAATGAATTTAAATTGTTCCCCCCATTTACCAAATTTATGTATTTCGTTTCATTGAAATTATTTTTATCCAGCCAATTCCTCCTGATGGTTTCAAAAACAGAACACTCCGAAATAAAATGAAAAACAGTTTCATTTGTTTGAAGATTGCATAGAGAGCATAGGTATTTTCTTTCCAACCAGGATGTCATGAATTTTACTCTAAAGTCTTTTCCTTGTTTACTAAAACATTTTATTCTTATTAATCATTATTTAACTGTAATCATCTTTGTTTTTGTATACAAATATGCTGAGATTTAATTTTCAATTACAACATGTCATAGTGGTTTTGTATGTATAATAAAACCTGTTTTTAGGTGCTATCATTGCATTATTAGTTTTACTTCACAGGACTTTTAATTTGAATCCAATAACTGTGTACGAGCTTATCACCCATGAAACCAGTCTAAGGCGGGTTACACACTGGTGCCGTACGACGTTTTCGTATATATGTTTTCGGTAAACGGTTTCGGCACTTTGCTAGAGTCTAAGCCGTATTTCAACTTAAACTATTGATCTAAATTCTGTAAACCGCAAGACACGCTGAGCTTTTTTGCTGAGAGCCATAGCTCTGATAAATTGTTATGAATCAATGCAAACAACAGTAAGTTCCCAACAAACAACTGTTTGACCACTAATTTAGAAACAGCTGATTGAACAATTTAATTTAAGAACTGAAATTAACAGCTGAGAATAAAAAATTACCCATACAATGTTACAGTAATTTCATCCCTAAGAAATTTAGCAAAGGAGGGTGACGTATGCAATTTTGATTTAGCGCCTGCAAAGCCTTAAACGGTAGACATTTTGAAATTTATTGAGTGCCACAAAAAACTGCTTGAGTTTTTCTAACTGTACATATAAATGTTACTATATATTTAATATAGTAATAATATTGTAATTACAAATTGTTGTTAAAATGTGTCGGTGTTTTTTGGACCTCTCGATTCGTCTAGCACTAGAGCAGGTCGTGTGGTCCACGGCTTCCTGTACTAAACTCAGCGGAGGCGTGGCGCGGCAACACGAGAGGAAAATGTCCGCTCCGAATTCTCAGTGCCGGGTTCGAAGAGAGGTTTTTTCGGCACCGCGCCGCGCCTCCGCAGAGTTGCATAGGTGGGCGTCAAGCTTTAAACTTAAAAAATCAATTTAACTTTTTGAAACTCATAGATAAAATAAATTATAACTCAACTCGTAATATGATAAACCTAGTAATTTTAAATAATGTTACAAATTAAAATAAGCTGTAATAATAATTATTTGTAAACTAAAACCCCCAGTTATCCAATGAATGGACTGACAACCCGCGGGCAAACTTAGGCCCGTTTATACTAAAACACCGGCGTCCCACAAACCTGGGACACTGGCGAACAAGGACACTCACTTATCATTGATCATACGAGAGTGACCCGCTTGCTTTTATGAGAATATCGAAATGAGCAGTGACAAGGAGATATAATATAAATTGTGATAAAGGAGATATAATATAAATATGATCCTTTCATTTTAAAGGTACTGCTGATATTCAATTGAAAATGTAAGAGTCCTCTTTATTTCATTTAATATAACAATTATAAAGATTGATGAGTCATTTATAAAATTTGTTTAACACAAACTAGAGGACCCACGCTCCTCCGCAGCAGTAAATTTTGGCACTAAGACACGAAATCAACTCAAATCAAATAATTCTTCATTTACAAAATTAATATTACATGCAATGGATCTTTACAACTTCAATGTGACTTGCCCGACACTTGCCTCAGTTGAAAAAGAGGTGCATGTAGCTGGGCCCGGTTATGTTGGAATTTCAGAAAACCAATTAAACCACGATTTATTACCAAGTTGGTAATAATTTGTTCCACAAAGTTTTCGGGACAGCGACGTGTCAGCCCGGCACATACGACTTCACAAACTAACTACATACCATGCTAAAATACCCTCGTTGCAGACCTGCATACTCAGCGAATTTCATATGCAAAAGAACATAGTTCAAGCCAACACAGCGAGATTTGATGTGTTTTTGTAAGCTCCATAACATTAACATAGGGAATGAGTATACATCAGGTTTGCTGCCATGAAAATGGAAATATCGGGGATTTTAGACTATTATACATTAGATCTCATCTAGAAGACATAAACCAATTTTTATCAAGATGAATATGTTGACAAATAAGCAAGATAAAGAAATTTACTTATTACCCATAAGGTTAACATTGGGACAACGTACTGTGTTTACCACTTTCAATATCTCGGTAACCAATGGACATAGACCAGTGATTCAAATCCTAAATTGTTCTTTTTTTATCTGAATTCAATAGTGCCAACACAAATTGGATAAATTTTGTTTTTCTATGTAAATATTCAAAAACCCACTTTTGGCGGGAGGTTATCCCCCTTTACCCCCCTTCCAGTGGTCCGATCGGGCTGGTTCACAAATTCGTCCAATTGATTACCACTTTACACGTCTGTACCAAATTTCATTACGATCAGACCATAAACTGACTCAGAAAAAGAAAACCTAATTTATATATATAAAAGATTTGTGTTGTTCGGAATTCAGCAGAGTGCTCCAGGTACATCCGATCATAATAATCAATAGCTCAAATGAAAGCTGGTATTTCACTGAAGGTTCTTAGCAAATAGAAGGTTCTAAAACATATAGAATTACTTAATTAGAACTGGGGAAATATATCTTCAATTGAACTCATAATTCGGGAAATAATCAAATTTATGTTTTTTGGTCGAGTAATACAGTATATTAATGAATGCCGATCCTTGATGGCAAATCTTTGCGTGTATACCTTTAATTTAAGACCTTATTTATGAAAATCGGTCGAGTAGAAGAGCCAAACAGACTCGGAATAGAAAAACAAAACTTTTTTGTGTTGTTCGGAATTTAGCAGCGTGCTTCAGGTACGTCCGATCTTAACAATCAATAGCTGAAATGAAAGGTGGTATTTCGCTGAAGGTTCTTAGACCAAAACATACAGATTTGCGTAATTGGAACTGGGGAAATATAACTTAAATTGAATTCAAAATCCTGGAAATAATAAAATTAATGTTTTTTGATCGTTTAATACAGTAGATAAACGAATGCCGATGCCTGATGGCAAATCTGTGCGTGCATACCTTTAATTTAAGACCTCAATTATGAAGATCGGTCAAGTAGAAGAGCCAAACGACCTTGGAAAAAGAAAACCATATTTAACTCCCATAAGAAATGTACAGGGAGGAAGTTGCTTTTGTGCATAACTCGAGTAATACGGCAGATAAATGAATGCGGTTGCTTGATGGCAAATCTGCGCTTGCATACCTTTAATTTAAGACCTCAATTACGAAAATCGGTTGAGTAGAAGAGCCGGACGGACTCGGAAAAGAAAAACCAAATTTTTTTAATATATAGATAGCAAGTTGTAAAACTATTACAATTCAAGGACGATTATAAATTAAACCCCTCTTACACAGACTTCACTGCCCGTGAGTGATAGGATGTCGTTATCATGCAAACATAATTTGAAAACTATTGTTTGCGCAGAAAACAGGGGATTCCGGACGTTCAGGTATAAAAATCTTAATTCATGAAAATGTAAGACAAATATTTATTCAGATATTTAATTAATGTTCGCAAAAAATACATTATTAAAATAGAACAGGTGCAACTCAAGATGATCAGGAGGAGCCTGCTCATTCAGCGTTTACGTATGTTGTAAGTAAACGCGAAAATTACTGAACAGGCTAGGTTGACATTTAACACAAAGGTAGAACGAACCCGGAAAAACATAGGCCTATTTACTTCCTTAAAATCCCATCGGGCTACGCCCCGTGAACGTCCATTGTTTAAATGTTTACATTTCATAAGAAAATGACATTCAAATAATGAACTGTAAACAGCTGTAGATATTGCAATTTGGGTTCAAAAAACAAAAGAAACAGCTGTTTCAAGCCGACTAAAATGCAAAATCAATTGACAATAGAGTAGTTCGTGCATTATATCTCCGGCTATGACCACTACGCTACTAACCGTGTCATATGATATTTTTAACATATGATATTGGTAAACACAACATTTGACAAGCAGCGGTGTTTTAGAAAATGTTTTCAGAAAAGTACCCCCTCTTTCCCCCGCACCATGCAATCAGCTGACTCAGTCATAGCCGGAGATATAATGCGCGAACTGTAATGCCTTCAAATAACCGTAACAGCTGCTAGTACGAAATAATAGTAGTTTATGCAACGATTGTATAATGAATGCCTTTAAGCCACGAGTGAGATGTAAGTTAGAACACGAGCGAAGCGAGTGTTCTAAATATCTCACGAGTGGCTTAAAGGCATAATACAATCGTTGCATACACTATTTTATCTACGACCAACAATAAACGACAAAATTTCCCCCGAAGTTAAACAAAACTCATGACTTTTACTAATAATGGAATAGGTCAACTAAAATTTGAGGTTAGGCAAATAAGCAGACTGAACCATGAATCGTTGTAAAACAATCAGCTGATGGGATAAGTAAACTCAAACATGAATCGTAATGCAACAATCAGCTGATGTGCGAATTGCGTAATTGTTATTATGACACTACTTCCGTCAAATGCCGAGCTCTCATTGGTCTAGAACCAGTACTCTAAAGTGACTCCAGTACTCTAAAGTCGTCATTAGAGTACTGCTTGGTTTTTGGTGTTTTAATGTATATCATTATAATGTTTATTGTAATACCATAATTGGTGTTTATTGCAATGGTCGTAGATAAAATAGTTTAGGGCCTTTTCACAGGCGACCATCGCCAACGTCTCAGGCGCGGAGCCTTTTCGCGGTGCTCGGAATAACATTGTTTCAATTACGCGTATTCATACACGGTTACCGTGACTTCAAGGTGTCAACAATGAAAACGACAAGACTCGGCGACGAGATGCCGCGCCCTGTCGCCTTATGTGAAAAGGCACTAACTATTTTTTTTGTGTGAATACATTCAAAGGTAATGCGGTAAGTCTAAGGAACATGTTGGCCTTAGTAACACCACTACAAGATCGCGCCACAATCATGCTTTACTCATCTGGCATTCATCCTATACTCTTACATGAGCAATGTTATCGTCCGTTCTTGTATGCTTGCTTGCTTGCTTGCTTGCACAACGATTTCAAAAAAGGCTCCGATGATTTCCTCCAATAATGTCAGCTTATCGGACCAATGTGCGCAATACTTTATGGTAGGCTAAATTGAGAAACGGGTTTATTTGCCTAAACTGGTTTCATTAGGTTTTAAATTTATCAGTTTTTTGGGGACACGGTTTATTAAGAGCTTATGTGACACGAAAGCAAGATGAAACCCTCACAACGATCTTTACTGAAACTGTATAATGAAGCTTTCACAGGACTACATGAATAATATAGTATTAGTTTAGAAAAATGTTAGTGGAATTAAATCTTAACGTTGTTTAAACTGCACACAGTGGCAATAGATAAAAGTTACAATGCAACATGATCATTCAGGGTAGTATGTTTATTTATTAACTGTTTTAGATCAGAGGAACTACCGAATTTACAACCTCTAGCTATGCCGACGCGACGTGGCATCAACTTAAACCAAAACTAATTTCATTAAACTTATACCAACTCCAACCCTTCACGTTATCAGGCATTAGTAATACAACATAGCCTTTAGCTTGGTTGGTGGCTTTTAGTGAATTATTCGAAGTTAGAGTTAGAGAGGAATCCACAGTAATTAAGTAATTAATGTCAAAAAGTGAAGCAAGATATAACCCTTCTTATAATATTATATCCTGGAATGCTTGGCGAACAATGTATTTTGTTATTTGTTGGTTGTATAGTTTTGCGTTTGACTAAACAATCTGATTTTTTAATTAGGCTCTCTGATTATTTATCGTGTACTTTAGACTTCATGCAAAATATTACTCGCAAAACAAAGTTTTCCCACACCTAAATTGTTGTTAATAATATTTCTTTTTTAGCGAATTTCCCCTATAGGGAAGAAGCTATTACCGTAGGTCTCATGGTAAGACCTAAGCCCGGGACCACTATAACTTTTCATTTTAGGGCCCCCAGAAGCCAAAAAAACCATTCGTTCAAATTTATATTATTTATATATATATATGTGTGTGTGTGTGTGTGTGTGTGTGTGTGTGTGTGTGTGTGTGTGTGTGTGTGTGTCTGTGAGCACGATAGCGCTCGCAAAAAAGGTCCGATTGGAATGAAACTTGGCACAGACGTGTAAAGTAGTAATTATTCGGACGAGTTCGTGAACCAGCCCGATTGGACCACCAAAAGGGGGGGTAAAGGGGGATAAACCCCCCCCCCAAAAAATGGGTTTTTGAGTTTTTTACATAGAAAAATAAAAATAATTTATGTTGGCACCATTGAATTCAGGTCAAAAAAACACAGTTTAGTATATTGAATCACTTCCATTGGTTACCGAGATATTGAAAGTGGTAAACACAGTTCGTTGTCCCAATGTTAACCTTATGGGAAATAAGTAAAATTCTATATCTCGGTTATTTTTCAACATATCTTGATAAAATTTGGTAAATAGCTTCTTCTAGTTGAGATCTACTAAATATTGAATTAAAACCACCGAGTTTTAATATACCTGTAGCAACAAACCTGCTTACTCATTCCCCATGTTATTCTTATGGAGTTTACCAACATGTCGAATCTTGCTATGATGGATTGAAATATGTTGTTTTGCATTTGAAATTCACTGAGTATGCAGGTCTGCTGCAACGGGGGTATTAATAATATTGCTTTGCATGCTGTAAATAAATTTGAACCTCTGCCAATACAACTGATAAATAAAGTTATGAATACAAATAAACAAAACATTAGATTTTAATCTGTAATCTCTACAGCTTGAAATGTTTGTATATGAATTCCTGCACAACGTGAGCTGTGAAGATTTGTGTTGTGTGTTTTCGTGTTCTGTGTTGTGAACTTTTAGGCAAGACCTGCTGGATACTCTTGAACCAAGTAGGTGAGTGATGCCGACAAAAAATATAACTGAGATGTTTTTATATACATCTAGTAAAGAATAGTCACTTTATTGTATAAGTATCCAAAATAGATCAAGAAAAGGGGATATTTTAAGCAAGTTTATATAATCTATAAATTAATGTATAGTAAAAAAATAGTGAAGATTAAATTACTGGAGTTCATTAGTGAGCTATATAACATCTTCCTCGAAGAGCTTACTTCATGACAGGAAGGTTCCAAACAAAATTCACTAAACCATAAATACATATATGAAACAAAATTCTTCGTGTTTCACTTTAAAAAAATCTCACAAAACATAGCACATTACTTATTACATATAAAACTTTGTCAATATTCAAGAACAACATGTTGTGCATTATATTCAATCTCGGTATTATTATTTAAGGCATTCAACGACCGACTATCTTGTCGACCAATACTATTAGCCCTTTTAGGCTCCTTATTAGCCCCTTGAGGTAACGAAGTAGAAACGAGGAAATATATAACTTAGCCTTAATACCTCTGAATAAGTATTAAAACTAGTATCATTTCCATATTAAAAAATATGCAAAATATGATTTATTTGCTTCATTTTTCTTCACCTGAATATGATAAACAATAGTTGCTAAACAGTGTGTATCCACAAGTTTAAGCCTTGGTTTATTAACCAGTAGGCCTAATCAGCGTATTAAATTTGTTTTGTTTATAGAATGAAAAACATGTAATTTTCATATCAACAACAGTGTAACAGTGTATTTTCCCAATGCACTATTTATGACCCTGCAGAGCAGGCAAGGCTGTTTTAGGACCCATTTACCACATCTGTCAATAACACTCTTATCTCTTATCAGATGTTCAAGCTTTGATATTTCCAAATAGTTAATTTCTGCTTTCTAAAACATTACCAAATTTGACAAAGGTTATAATACAAAGGTTATTTTCCTAGACTACGGTGAAAATATTTGCTTTCCTGATTCAACAGTTAACGACCAATGCTTAAAACAAGTCCTCACGCAGCACGCTGACAAGGTGGAGCGAATTTTCATTTCGGGGCTTGAATTTATTACTTTAGACCAAAAACCTCCAAATTTTATATGTTATGCCCCCATAAAATTATTCCCCCAACTTACTGACTCATCTATTCGAAGGAAATAATATCTCTATCAAAAATGTAAAGTACATCAGATGATAACTTCGGGCACTAGAGCGTAGAATCCCTTTAAGACAAACGTACTGCGTTTAGTAAATTCACATTTATGTTGATACATTGGTTGTTTTTGTGCTATGACTTCGGAAAAGGGCGTTTTTGTATTTTTCTCGGTTTTACTTAATAAATGTACGTTGAATTTCCATTCAGGGCTTATGTTACTCGTTATGTGCCCAAAAGACCAAATTTGGGGCACTTATACCCCAAAAAACTGGGGGTTAAAAGTGCTCCCATTTTCCCCCCAGTGAACTTGATCTAGATATCATAATTTACCTTTCCTTTGAACAAAATCGGACAAAAGCTGCAACTGATAGATCACCAACACACACACACAGGAGTGAGAAGTTAATAAAGAGAAACCAAAATTGCAGTTTAAAACTTATTTACACAATATGATAAACATGGTTTTCATCACACGGAGCAAAAGCTTTGCTCCGTGTGATGAAACGATTTGCCAACGTTAACGTTGGGCCAACGGTGTTTTATGGTCGTCCAACAAAAAAGGACATAATTGTGCCTTTTTAGTATTTAAGTGTTAAATAAAATATAAAAGGTATTTTAGATACAACAGCAATTATTTAATTACTAAATGCTGCTCATTAGATTGCTGCAACTTAAAAGCTTTGAAACTTTAAGTATACAAAGGTAAAAAGCGCTCCTGATCAATTACATCCTAAGCTACACATTATCTTACATGTTGCAATTTGGCAGTGTGGGTTAAAGCGTGTGAGTGGTAAGGCGAGGGTCCTGGGTTCAATCCTCGATAGATGCATGATGTTTTTTGTTAATGAAAACCTGATGTAAAACAACGTTTATTTGTTTATTTATCAGTTTATTAAATTTTTTAATAATTTTGACGGTTTATTTGCAAAAACGTTTCAGTTGGCAAATTGTGGGTTGGCCAACCGTAAGACAGAGTGCCAATCCATACCGTTGACCAAACGTGGATGGTAACGTTGGGCCAACGATTTGCCAAGTGTTTTTGCTATGCATTAAAAAACCTTTTTTTTCTTTTTGAAGCCAAGTTTCGGCTGCCCATTATCAGTATCATATAGTGCAATCAGTCACAAGCATTGCAGTTATACAGCCAAGAAGCAAAGTTGTTTCACCGTGCCGTGATTTTCACTAATAGCCATTTGCATGATATTGATAAGTTTAAAATGTTAATTTTTCACTGTATAATTTTATGTCGGCCTTAGTCAGTAACAGGACTACAATATCGCACCACACTCATCCTATACTCATCCTTCACTCATATTCTGGTTAAAATACGCAGCCAGTGCTACATCCCGGTCTTAAAGAGGTATTAAGGTATTTTTTTATAAGTAAGTGTGGACATGTCGTTCTAGGCCTTAAGATCCCAAATTTTAAAAAATCTTCTCATCCCAGTCAGCTTCAGACTTGGTTGACATGGCCTCTCGGCGGTCCTGCCGCTATTAATCTTATACGATATATTTTTTGAATTCTCCATGATTCTTTGTCCACTAGAAGGTGGCTTATGTTCGTGATTTAGTGATGTAACGATCTATCAAAACATGATTGAAATAGTAAAAACGCCCTTTCATGCATTATTACCTATCATTTAGAGATGTTGTATCGAGTATCGGTGGTCTAAAAAAAACTCATGGGGCCCGAAAAACAATTTTGCGGGGGGCCGATAAAATCAGTTTCACCACTTCTCTAGTTCCGTTAGTTTATTCTCTAGTAAAAATTAATTATCGTATGACGATTCGCCAGACACCAACCAAAGCAAGATAAAAAAAATGAGAATGGGAAGGTTGCCGGACAAAAAGCCTAAATCAATTAATAAAATATAAAAAGGAATAAAGTAACTTCAGAAGCAACGAGTCTTGATCCCTACAAAGTCAATTCGAGCTCTCTAACCAGGACAGCACTGAATCATCTACACTGTGAAGGCGACCTACCCCACCTGGTATATGGCACACAAAGGGTAGTCATTGGCTATGTGATGAATTGTCTGAGTTTCAGCCGCACAATCACAAGATTGGTCCGGAACCTGTCCCCACTTGAATTTCCAGGAATTACACCTACCCACATCCGTTCGGAATCGATTTATTAAAGCCCATTCCCTTCTAGGTAGCTGCATGCCACCTACTGCACATGTTGGATTGGTAATTAAAACTTTTTACGCCCGTTGAAAGAATCCCAAGATGTTACCCAGGAGGAATCGGGTATGAAATTGTTGTCTTTCAACTGGCGGGCAGACTGTAGAGGTGGGTGCCTTGACTAGAGGCGGCCTCTTCCAAGTGGGAGATCCTGAAAGATAGGCAAATCAGGGGTAAACAAGATCTTATCGTATTCTTTCAATAATGCCTCTTTGCGGCGGATGTCAGGCGGGGAAATATGGCTCAGTACTGGAAGCCAGGGAAGAGGGGTAGGCATCAACGTCCCACTTACTGTCCTCATAATCCTGTTCAGCTTTTGGTATGCACACTGTTCAGCCAAACTGGAGCACAGTATTCGGCTGTGGAGAAAACCAGGGATAGCGCCGAGATACGCAAGACTTGTGCGTTGGCTCCCCAAGATGACTGAATTAAATTGACTAGATGCTGAATTAAATTGGCTCTGGACCTTACTTTTGCCGCGGTTTTCTCTAAGTGGGTTTTAAATATCAGTGTGCGATCCAAAGTAACTCCCAGGTACCGAGGGTGTTCATTATGATGTAGTTGGACGCTTCCAAAGTTTATATTCAACTTGTAGTTAGCTAGTTTGTTGTTGAGATGGAAACAGGCTACTTCAGTCTTGCTCGGATTCGGTTTGAGCTTCCATTTGTCAAGGTACCTTTTCATAGTTTCAAGGTCTTGGTCAGAATAGCTTCCGTTCGACCCTAGTCTTTGTCCTGAGTCGCCAGGGTAATATCATCTGCATAGACGAACTTCCTGAATAGTGTTTGAGGAAGGTCAGCGGTATAGACATTGAAGAGCAGGGGGGCAAGTACCGACCCCTGGGGCAATCCATCTTTAAGTCTCCTAAGAGGGCTTTCATTTTTTCCCAAGAGAACTCTGAACATTCTCCCGCTTAGCATAGAGTTTAGAAGCCTCAAAAGGACAGGGCATGGGGCAAGGTTGTAAAATTTGTACAAGAGACCCTTCCTCCAGACTGTGTCATAAGCCGCTGAAAGATCAAGAAAAGCAACAGATGTTTTTGTTTTCCTATCAAAACTTCCCTCAATATATGATGTTAAAGAGAGAACCTGGTCACAGCAATTACGTCCAGGTCTGAAGCCAGCTTGTTCAGCCGGTATGCTGGGATTGAGGATAGGTGACAGTCTTGCGTATAAGAGTTTTTCCAGCAGCTTATAACACACGCTTAGGAGAGCTATGGGGCGGTAACTCTCAGCTTGATCGGGCTCCTTTCCTGGCTTCAACACAGCTATGATCTTTGACGTCTTAAAGGCTTTCAGCAGTTGCCCTGAAACTAACATTTTATTATAGACAGCTAGAAGCCAGGTTTTCATTTTAGGGCCAACATGTTTTAAGAATTCTGGGAAAATGCCATCCATACTAGCGGCCTTCCCTGCCGACAGAGTCTTGATCGCCGCTTCAAGCTCCTCCATAGAGAAATCCTTGGAGACTTCAAGTTGAGCCTGCTGACCTCTCTTTATATCATGCAGCTCGTAGTTAACGTATTTGTAGGAAGGTTGGCGTTTTAGCTTCGACAAAGAAAAGATACGCTTGGCTACGTCACTGGGCTTTGGTTGCGACACTGCAGGATGGTTTATATTTTTCCCCGTGGAGAGTTTCCTTAAAAGAGACCAAGCTTTCCGACTGCTGTGGGTAAAATTAAGTTTTTCAACAGTCTTTACCCACTTATCTCTTCTTGCTTTGTCAAATTTTTCCAGCAAGAGATCAGCAGTGTCGGAGTTTCCGGTTGCACTGAAATCATCAAATAAATCTTCGCATTCTTGGCTTCAACCTGGAATGTAATCCTTTCGAAACCCTCTAGAGATGCTTTTCTTTGCGGCAGACAGAATCAATTTTGTGAATCGGTCATAATTCCCAGCTGATGGTGGAATGAATCTAATATTGTTTTCAAGGCTTGATGTAAATGCCTCCCAGTTAGCTTTGTTAAAATTCTAACGTGGGCGTGGAAAGGGCCGAACTAAAGGGATTTGTATCCCAATCGCAATAAGGACGGGCCTGTATTGGGAATGCGGAAAAGCGCTGAGGACC
Source organism: Flexamia atlantica (assembly GCA_035578135.1). Taxonomy (NCBI): domain Eukaryota; kingdom Metazoa; phylum Arthropoda; class Insecta; order Hemiptera; family Cicadellidae; genus Flexamia; species Flexamia atlantica. The sequence continues at coordinate 49,716,938 of JAQJVK010000009.1, read as the reverse complement.
TTTCTGCCCGCCATCATAGGTTTACACGACCGATCACAAGAACAAAAACACAGATCCGGAGTGTAACCTCTTCGCCAACGAGCTGAATGAAAGGTGCTGGCATCTTTAAAGTCGAAGACGAGTGATAAGCTATTTACTTCAGCCCAGGCAACAAGACCTGTACCATTGCTGTCATCTACGGTGTATCCCCATTGGCTGTGATGACTGTTAAAGTCACCAACACAGATCGCAGGCTGGTCAAAAGTAGGAAGAACATTATCTGACCACTGTACATTTGGGGGCTTATAAACATTCTCCACAGTGGTTTCAGATACCTTGACTGCTATAACGAAGATGTCGTCGTCACAGCTCTTGTGGGCCAAAGAGACGTCATCGATGTCCTGCCTAACATAAGTTGCAATACCGTAAGCCCTGTGACCGACTGACCCTACAAGCCGATATCCAGGGATATTGCCTCTTGCACTATTTTCTAGATCTTCTACATGGGTCTCTTGTAGTGCAAGGATGTCGACTTTGTGGTGGAGAAGAATTTTACTTAAGCAATCAGCCTTGGATCGACTCAAGCCCTCGATGTTAAAGTGGCAGACGTATAAGACAGAACCGATGCTTCTGAAGTCCGGTTGGCCTTGAGAAAGACCGTTTGGTTTGGTTGTGGTAACTGACTTAGCTGGGAGGTCAACAAAGTTGACAGTCCAGCTACCACGTTTGGAAAGGTTAGCCGCTGGCACTTGGCCACCGTTGCCCGGGGTACGCCCGATTGCCGCTGTCATTTTTGATGATTCGTAAAGGTATACAGCCTGAGAACGCATCTTCGAGGAGGCCCTTTCCGTGACCCCTATTCGTCGTTCCCTATTCGTTCCGTGTCCCCAATTTATTTCCGTGTCAACTTTTATAGTCGTTTGCTACAGACTTGTTCTAACCAATATTTCGTACTGTTAAATTGCAGTAATCACAAAGACAATTAAAGCATTGGAAAGATAATGAAATTACCTTCAATTTTCATATATAGTATACCTACTCATTTATGTTTACCATAACGGCAGGATATTTACAATTAGATAAATATATTGAAATTTTGACCTTCCCGTTCCGCAGGACTGCCGAGCTAGCAGTGGAGGCAATCACTATTCTCTAGTGATTGCCAGTTTTACAAATAAAAAAGCCAGAGGAGGGCGCGTTCATTCAAGGCCGACTCTATTTTATTAGAGGGTCGGTTTTAAACCGAACACACTGTAAACATTCTTCGGTGGATGCATAATCGGTAGTTGGTAAATCCACCTCTACCGTTCACTTATTAATGGAAGGTAGACTGCTCACCGGTGAATGTGGCTGAACGCACCCAATGCATAATCTGCCAGCATCAAAACGGGGGCATAGAGTAATAATGAACTTCGTAAAGAGATGGCACTCCCATGTTAACTCGGTGGTAAGGGAACAGCAGCGCTATCTGAATAAAGTGCTACGAACTAAAAAGATCGATGCGATATATCGATGGTCGCCGATGCGACATATCGATCGTCGTCGTCTGCTTTGTTTATATTTTGTTTTCTTGTTTTGTTTGCTAGACTTTCAATTTTAATGACTACCGGTTTGTTTAGATTAAGTGCGTTTGCGGCTAGTGCAAGTTGTTTCGCGAAATACTGTACTGAGTGATTCTTATTGTGCTTAAAGCGATTGATAGAAAATAAATACGTAGATCTTTACATAAAAGCACTTAATAAAAATTAACTACGTATTTATTTTTTTGAGATATCATGGTGGCAGTGGCAAGTGAGTACAGTTGCTCTGAGTGCTCCAGTTTTCAAACTCCTATTTAATGAATTAAACCCATTTAGATGTATTGATTGTGACTGTAGAAACAAATAAGAGACTTATTCAAGTGAATAATACAAAAATTTCATACATACACTTACGAAAATTTCGTCTATTTAAATAGACGAAATTTTCGTAAGTGTATGTATGAAATTTTTGTATTATTCACTTGAATAAGTCTCTTATTTGTTTCTACAGTCACAATCAATACATCTAAATGGGTTTAATTCATTAAATAGGAGTTTGAAAACTGGAGCACTCAGAGCAACTGTACTCACTTGCCACTGCCACCATGATATCTCAAAAAAATAAATACGTAGTTAATTTTTATTAAGTGCTTTTATGTAAAGATCTACGTATTTATTTTCTATCAATCGCTTTAAGCACAATAAGAATCACTCAGTACAGTATTTCGCGAAACAACTTGCACTAGCCGCAAACGCACTTAATCTAAACAAACCGGTAGTCATTAAAATTGAAAGTCTAGCAAACAAAACAAGAAAACAAAATATAAACAAAGCAGACGACGACGATCGATATGTCGCATCGGCGACCATCGATATATCGCATCGATCTTTTTAGTTCGTAGCACTTTATTCAGATAGCGCTGCTGTTCCCTTACCACCGAGTTAACATGGGAGTGCCATCTCTTTACGAAGTTCATTATTACTCTATGCCCCCGTTTTGATGCTGGCAGATTATGCATTGGGTGCGTTCAGCCACATTCACCGGTGAGCAGTCTACCTTCCATTAATAAGTGAACGGTAGAGGTGGATTTACCAACTACCGATTATGCATCCACCGAAGAATGTTTACAGTGTGTTCGGTTTAAAACCGACCCTCTAATAAAATAGAGTCGGCCTTGAATGAACGCGCCCTCCTCTGGCTTTTTTATTTGTAAAACTGGCAATCACTAGAGAATAGTGATTGCCTCCACTGCTAGCTCGGCAGTCCTGCGGAACGGGAAGGTCAAAATTTCAATATATTTATCTAATTGTAAATATCCTGCCGTTATGGTAAACATAAATGAGTAGGTATACTATATATGAAAATTGAAGGTAATTTCATTATCTTTCCAATGCTTTAATTGTCTTTGTGATTACTGCAATTTAACAGTACGAAATATTGGTTAGAACAAGTCTGTAGCAAACGACTATAAAAGTTGACACGGAAATAAATTGGGGACACGGAACGAATAGGGAACGACGAATAGGGGTCACGGAAAGGGCCTCCTCGAAGATGCGTTCTCAGGCTGTATACCTTTACGAATCATCAAAAATGACAGCGGCAATCGGGCGTACCCCGGGCAACGGTGGCCAAGTGCCAGCGGCTAACCTTTCCAAACGTGGTAGCTGGACTGTCAACTTTGTTGACCTCCCAGCTAAGTCAGTTACCACAACCAAACCAAACGGTCTTTCTCAAGGCCAACCGGACTTCAGAAGCATCGGTTCTGTCTTATACGTCTGCCACTTTAACATCGAGGGCTTGAGTCGATCCAAGGCTGATTGCTTAAGTAAAATTCTTCTCCACCACAAAGTCGACATCCTTGCACTACAAGAGACCCATGTAGAAGATCTAGAAAATAGTGCAAGAGGCAATATCCCTGGATATCGGCTTGTAGGGTCAGTCGGTCACAGGGCTTACGGTATTGCAACTTATGTTAGGCAGGACATCGATGACGTCTCTTTGGCCCACAAGAGCTGTGACGACGACATCTTCGTTATAGCAGTCAAGGTATCTGAAACCACTGTGGAGAATGTTTATAAGCCCCCAAATGTACAGTGGTCAGATAATGTTCTTCCTACTTTTGACCAGCCTGCGATCTGTGTTGGTGACTTTAACAGTCATCACAGCCAATGGGGATACACCGTAGATGACAGCAATGGTACAGGTCTTGTTGCCTGGGCTGAAGTAAATAGCTTATCACTCGTCTTCGACTTTAAAGATGCCAGCACCTTTCATTCAGCTCGTTGGCGAAGAGGTTACACTCCGGATCTGTGTTTTTGTTCTTGTGATCGGTCGTGTAAACCTATGATGGCGGGCAGAAAGGTCCTCAGCGCTTTTCCGCATTCCCAATACAGGCCCGTCCTTATTGCGATTGGGATACAAATCCCTTTAGTTCGGCCCTTTCCACGCCCACGTTAGAATTTTAACAAAGCTAACTGGGAGGCATTTACATCAAGCCTTGAAAACAATATTAGATTCATTCCACCATCAGCTGGGAATTATGACCGATTCACAAAATTGATTCTGTCTGCCGCAAAGAAAAGCATCTCTAGAGGGTTTCGAAAGGATTACATTCCAGGTTGAAGCCAAGAATGCGAAGATTTATTTGATGATTTCAGTGCAACCGGAAACTCCGACACTGCTGATCTCTTGCTGGAAAAATTTGACAAAGCAAGAAGAGATAAGTGGGTAAAGACTGTTGAAAAACTTAATTTTACCCACAGCAGTCGGAAAGCTTGGTCTCTTTTAAGGAAACTCTCCACGGGGAAAAATATAAACCATCCTGCAGTGTCGCAACCAAAGCCCAGTGACGTAGCCAAGCGTATCTTTTCTTTGTCGAAGCTAAAACGCCAACCTTCCTACAAATACGTTAACTACGAGCTGCATGATATAAAGAGAGGTCAGCAGGCTCAACTTGAAGTCTCCAAGGATTTCTCTATGGAGGAGCTTGAAGCGGCGATCAAGACTCTGTCGGCAGGGAAGGCCGCTAGTATGGATGGCATTTTCCCAGAATTCTTAAAACATGTTGGCCCTAAAATGAAAACCTGGCTTCTAGCTGTCTATAATAAAATGTTAGTTTCAGGGCAACTGCTGAAAGCCTTTAAGACGTCAAAGATCATAGCTGTGTTGAAGCCAGGAAAGGAGCCCGATCAAGCTGAGAGTTACCGCCCCATAGCTCTCCTAAGCGTGTGTTATAAGCTGCTGGAAAAACTCTTATACGCAAGACTGTCACCTATCCTCAATCCCAGCATACCGGCTGAACAAGCTGGCTTCAGACCTGGACGTAATTGCTGTGACCAGGTTCTCTCTTTAACATCATATATTGAGGGAAGTTTTGATAGGAAAACAAAAACATCTGTTGCTTTTCTTGATCTTTCAGCGGCTTATGACACAGTCTGGAGGAAGGGTCTCTTGTACAAATTTTACAACCTTGCCCCATGCCCTGTCCTTTTGAGGCTTCTAAACTCTATGCTAAGCGGGAGAATGTTCAGAGTTCTCTTGGGAAAAAATGAAAGCCCTCTTAGGAGACTTAAAGATGGATTGCCCCAGGGGTCGGTACTTGCCCCCCTGCTCTTCAATGTCTATACCGCTGACCTTCCTCAAACACTATTCAGGAAGTTCGTCTATGCAGATGATATTACCCTGGCGACTCAGGACAAAGACTAGGGTCGAACGGAAGCTATTCTGACCAAGACCTTGAAACTATGAAAAGGTACCTTGACAAATGGAAGCTCAAACCGAATCCGAGCAAGACTGAAGTAGCCTGTTTCCATCTCAACAACAAACTAGCTAACTACAAGTTGAATATAAACTTTGGAAGCGTCCAACTACATCATAATGAACACCCTCGGTACCTGGGAGTTACTTTGGATCGCACACTGATATTTAAAACCCACTTAGAGAAAACCGCGGCAAAAGTAAGGTCCAGAGCCAATTTAATTCAGCATCTAGTCAATTTAATTCAGTCATCTTGGGGAGCCAACGCACAAGTCTTGCGTATCTCGGCGCTATCCCTGGTTTTCTCCACAGCCGAATACTGTGCTCCAGTTTGGCTGAACAGTGTGCATACCAAAAGCTGAACAGGATTATGAGGACAGTAAGTGGGACGTTGATGCCTACCCCTCTTCCCTGGCTTCCAGTACTGAGCCATATTTCCCCGCCTGACATCCGCCGCAAAGAGGCATTATTGAAAGAATACGATAAGATCTTGTTTACCCCTGATTTGCCTATCTTTCAGGATCTCCCACTTGGAAGAGGCCGCCTCTAGTCAAGGCACCCACCTCTACAGTCTGCCCGCCAGTTGAAAGACAACAATTTCATACCCGATTCCTCCTGGGTAACAAACTTTATCAATATCCTCTAAATTACTCAACCATTCTTTCAGTTTTAAAATAAATCTTTTTAAAATATTTTCATCTCTTATTTTTTTAGGAATTTTGTTAAAAATATTTGGAGCCAAAAAACTGCATGTTTTGGTAAAGAATGTGTAGTTGGGTTTAGGGACAGAATATTGTGATGTGCATCTAAGTCTATTCTTAAACTCATTTTCATCATTACTTCCCCTACTTCTGAGATAAAAAAGTTTTAATACCTTAAATACAAACATGTATCTCAGTGAAAAAATTTTTAACGACAAAAACAAAGACCTGGAATGTTCATATCGAGGTTTCTTTGATATAACTCTGATAAAACTTTTCTGAAGAGTGATCAGTGATCTTAAGTGTGTTATATACGTTCCACCCCAACATGATACTCCATAATCTAAACGGCTATGTACTAAAGAAAAATAGAGAGTTCTTAATAGGTTATTATCACACATAGGCCGTAAGTAATAAAAATGTCGAAGGATGTTCAATAGGTTATGCTTTATATTATTTATATGATTTATCATTGTTAGCCTACTATCTAAAGTTACACCTAAATATTTCAAAGACTCTTCTCCTTCCACTTTAGAACAATTAGATTTGCACACTCTGTTATTACACAAGCATTCTAGACATCTATATATAATATTATTTATATACAACATTTCTCCTCTTAAACTAAAATTAATGTATTTGGTTTTGTCTGCACTTAATGTCATGTTGTTCTCTGAAAACCACCATCTTATTGCCTGTAAGTCATGATTCATGTCAACCTCAATTTCTTTTAGTGTATCCCTAACATAACACAGTGCTGTGTCATCAGCAAATGAAAAAACATTGCCTCTAAAATTTGCATTACACAAATCGTTGATGTAAATCAAAAACAGTATAGCCCCCAGTACCGATCCCTGTGGCACCCCAAAATTAATCACCCCACATTCACTTAAAGAACTATCGACTTTTACACGCTGTCTCCTGCCAGATAAATAGCTTTTGAACCAATCGTAAGCAACACCCCTTATCCCACAATTGTACATTTTCTTCAACAAAATTTCATGATCAACTGTATCGAAGGCTTTTGTAATATCCAAAAATAATCCACAAACCTTTTTACTGCTATTAATACCCGTATTAATTACGTCCATGAATTCATAGAGCGCAATCTCTGTACTCATACCTTGCCTAAATCCAAATTGTTTTTTGCTAAAAAAACCAACATTTTCAAGGAAGTTAACTAATTTATTTTTCATAATTTTCTCAAAAATCTTTGAAAAGGTAGAAAGCAATGAAATTGGCCTATAATTGCTGCAACTAAATTTTGAGCCTTTCTTGAAAATCGGAATAACAACTGCTTCTTTCATTTTATCAGGAAACACCCCAGTCGAAAAGCTTAAATTTACAATGTATAAGAGGACATCAATTATTTTTTCATATATATCTTTTACTAAAGCAACACTAATGCCATCTATACCCGGCGAGGTCCCATTTTTCAAAGAATTTATTGCGTTCACCAGTTCACTTTTATCAATTGGAGCCAAAAAAATTGAGTTTCTTACAGTGTCTTCTTTAAAACATTTTTTCCAGCTAAATTCATAGAAATTGTTTGGTTTACTGTTATCTACACAAAGGTTTTTAGCAACAGATAAGAAATAATTATTGAATTCGTTCGCCATTACTAATGGGTTATTGATTATAACATTATTAACTTCTAGAGAGTTCACAATATTAGGAGCAACCGACTGACCAGTAATTTCTTTAACCACACTCCAAGTTTTTTTACTATTACCTTTATACTTTGAAAACAAATTACTGTAATAATTATTCTTCAGTATTCTTATGTATTTTTGCAATCTATTTCTAAAATCTTTAAAGTGTTGTTTTAAGATTAAATTATTCGGATACATCTTTATTTTCTTAAAGAGCAAGTTTTTCGTTTTAACTCTTTTACAAGTTTCAGAATCAATCCAGGGTTTCAACTTTTTTAATTTAGCCTTAAATTTCAATTTCTTTTTTGAATCAGTAATAAATCCTTCTAGTTTATCTGAAAAAAACATTAAACGCATCAGATGAGTTATTTAGCTGGTAAACATCTGCCCAGTTTTCACCACTCAGTAAGCTATGTAGGTGCTCAAAGTCAACGTAGTGTCCGCGGCGGCGGCCGCCGGCACCAGTGTCGGAGGCAGTGCCACCGCCACTACGGTAGCACCGTCCCCGCCAGCCGGCGGCGCACTGAACCACACAGCCACCGCGCAGTGATCAGTCAAACCGTTATTTATCACCGCCGAACTAACCTCTAATTTAGTTTTGTTATTTATTTTTACGAGAACATGGTCAATACAGGATTTCGACAGTTCTGTGATTCTAGTGGCTTCATTTACCAGTGACTCATAACCATATTGAGAAAATGTAAGTTTATATTCATCTATTATATTGCTGTCTTCAAGCAGATTTAAATTAATATCCCCGATAATACAAACGTTTTTACACTTCTTAATCTCTTGATTTGATAAAACCTGTTTAAAATCTTTAAGAAACATCTCGTTTGGTTGTTTTTGTATTCTGTAAATAGCTATTATGAGAAAATCCAAAGTTTGTAGCTTAAAATTGATATTTAATATATCAGCTGAAGGTATTGATAATTCCATTTCATTTACTTCTTGGATAGTATTACGAATAAAAATTGCTACTCCCCCTGCTCTGTATAATTCATTAGTTCTGAGGTAAAGCGTATAGTTTTCAATGTTAAATAATTCTTTCTCTGAATTCTTAATCCATATCTCGGAAAGAACAATTATTTCAGGAAGCTTACTTAAACTAGAAATTTCGGTTAAAAACGCATCAAAATTTTCCCGCATGCTTCTAATATTTTGGTGTAAGATAAAAAATCCAGTAATTTCACTTAAAACTTCTATTGTTTTTAGTTCTGGGCTGCTAATCATAATTTATTGAAACATAATTTGATCAACATAAATAAAACATTGCATTTACAGGTTTGACAATACACAAACATTCGAGAAAAAAAACAGATAACAACGAAATAACTTAAAAGTACATACCATGAATCTATTCAATGTCAGCCTGGCTTTTAACAACTATTACTGGACCATTATCTTCTTTCCTGATGAAGATTTTGCCTCCTCGCACCCACAGCCATTTATATCCATGCTGTCGCCGCGCCTCACGAGCCATCGCCAGTAGTTTCCTCCTTGAGGGTGAGAGAGATTCATTAATATAGATAGGAAGGTCTCCAGCTAAGCCCAGGTGCCGGGTGGACAGACTCTGCTTAACCCTTCGTTTCGCTAAGAAATCATCAGCATCCATCATCCTGACAAACTTAACTATGATGCCAGGAGGTGAGCTAGAGTTGGGCTTCTTGGCTAAGGTATGACAAGTGTCAATCATATCATCGGTTATTTCCTTTCCCAATGCAGTGCCTACTTTTTGACTGTAGACAAAACACTGTTATCCTGAACAGCCAACCCCTGAATCTCCACACAATTTCTTCTCGAGTACTGTTCTGCTTCATCTACTCGACTTTCCAACAATTTTACTTTTTCTATTAACTGCTTATTTTCACTCTTTAAGGCTTCAATTTGCTCAAGATACTGGTCTAGCTTCACAGTCTGCTGCCTTATAGTTTCCGTATTTTCATCAAGCTTCTCATTTATTGACTCATAGGATATGTTAAACTCTTTAACTGTGTCTAAATGCTGTTTTTTTAGCTCATTGATTGCTTTCATTATGTCTTCCAGGGTTATTTTTCCCTCTGTTATTTGAGCTTCTAACCTCAAACTGCTTCGTCTATTTACATTACATGGCTCACACCTCCAAACTAATCCCTCATTGGCCAGATATTCAACATCATTCTTGCTCATATTGACACAAGTACCATGAAATTCTTTAGAGCAATCTGTGCAGCTCACCTTGAGTTGTTAGGCTTGAAGGGTTGTTAGGGTTGCATTTCCCACAGGCGGCCATTTTGAGGTTAGGTTCTTCTTGTTTGTTAACAAACAAGAAGAACCTAACCTCAAAATGGCCGCCTGTGGGAAATGCAACCCTAACAACCCTTCAAGCCTAACAACTCAAGGTGAGCTGCACAGATTGCTCTAAAGAATTTCATGGTACTTGTGTCAATATGAGCAAGAATGATGTTGAATATCTGGCCAATGAGGGATTAGTTTGGAGGTGTGAGCCATGTAATGTAAATAGACGAAGCAGTTTGAGGTTAGAAGCTCAAATAACAGAGGGAAAAATAACCCTGGAAGACATAATGAAAGCAATCAATGAGCTAAAAAAACAGCATTTAGACACAGTTAAAGAGTTTAACATATCCTATGAGTCAATAAATGAGAAGCTTGATGAAAATACGGAAACTATAAGGCAGCAGACTGTGAAGCTAGACCAGTATCTTGAGCAAATTGAAGCCTTAAAGAGTGAAAATAAGCAGTTAATAGAAAAAGTAAAATTGTTGGAAAGTCGAGTAGATGAAGCAGAACAGTACTCGAGAAGAAATTGTGTGGAGATTCAGGGGTTGGCTGTTCAGGATAACAGTGTTTTGTCTACAGTCAAAAAGTAGGCACTGCATTGGGAAAGGAAATAACCGATGATATGATTGACACTTGTCATACCTTAGCCAAGAAGCCCAACTCTAGCTCACCTCCTGGCATCATAGTTAAGTTTGTCAGGATGATGGATGCTGATGATTTCTTAGCGAAACGAAGGGTTAAGCAGAGTCTGTCCACCCGGCACCTGGGCTTAGCTGGAGACCTTCCTATCTATATTAATGAATCTCTCTCACCCTCAAGGAGGAAACTACTGGCGATGGCTCGTGAGGCGCGGCGACAGCATGGATATAAATGGCTGTGGGTGCGAGGAGGCAAAATCTTCATCAGGAAAGAAGATAATGGTCCAGTAATAGTTGTTAAAAGCCAGGCTGACATTGAATAGATTCATGGTATGTACTTTTAAGTTATTTCGTTGTTATCTGTTTTTTTTCTCGAATGTTTGTGTATTGTCAAACCTGTAAATGCAATGTTTTATTTATGTTGATCAAATTATGTTTCAATAAATTATGATTAGCAGCCCAGAACTAAAAACAATAGAAGTTTTAAGTGAAATTACTGGATTTTTTATCTTACACCAAAATATTAGAAGCATGCGGGAAAATTTTGATGCGTTTTTAACCGAAATTTCTAGTTTAAGTAAGCTTCCTGAAATAATTGTTCTTTCCGAGATATGGATTAAGAATTCAGAGAAAGAATTATTTAACATTGAAAACTATACGCTTTACCTCAGAACTAATGAATTATACAGAGCAGGGGGAGTAGCAATTTTTATTCGTAATACTATCCAAGAAGTAAATGAAATGGAATTATCAATACCTTCAGCTGATATATTAAATATCAATTTTAAGCTACAAACTTTGGATTTTCTCATAATAGCTATTTACAGAATACAAAAACAACCAAACGAGATGTTTCTTAAAGATTTTAAACAGGTTTTATCAAATCAAGAGATTAAGAAGTGTAAAAACGTTTGTATTATCGGGGATATTAATTTAAATCTGCTTGAAGACAGCAATATAATAGATGAATATAAACTTACATTTTCTCAATATGGTTATGAGTCACTGGTAAATGAAGCCACTAGAATCACAGAACTGTCGAAATCCTGTATTGACCATGTTCTCGTAAAAATAAATAACAAAACTAAATTAGAGGTTAGTTCGGCGGTGATAAATAACGGTTTGACTGATCACTGCGCGGTGGCTGTGTGGTTCAGTGCGCCGCCGGCTGGCGGGGACGGTGCTACCGTAGTGGCGGTGGCACTGCCTCCGACACTGGTGCCGGCGGCCGCCGCCGCGGACACTACGTTGACTTTGAGCACCTACATAGCTTACTGAGTGGTGAAAACTGGGCAGATGTTTACCAGCTAAATAACTCATCTGATGCGTTTAATGTTTTTTTCAGATAAACTAGAAGGATTTATTACTGATTCAAAAAAGAAATTGAAATTTAAGGCTAAATTAAAAAAGTTGAAACCCTGGATTGATTCTGAAACTTGTAAAAGAGTTAAAACGAAAAACTTGCTCTTTAAGAAAATAAAGATGTATCCGAATAATTTAATCTTAAAACAACACTTTAAAGATTTTAGAAATAGATTGCAAAAATACATAAGAATACTGAAGAATAATTATTACAGTAATTTGTTTTCAAAGTATAAAGGTAATAGTAAAAAAACTTGGAGTGTGGTTAAAGAAATTACTGGTCAGTCGGTTGCTCCTAATATTGTGAACTCTCTAGAAGTTAATAATGTTATAATCAATAACCCATTAGTAATGGCGAACGAATTCAATAATTATTTCTTATCTGTTGCTAAAAACCTTTGTGTAGATAACAGTAAACCAAACAATTTCTATGAATTTAGCTGGAAAAAATGTTTTAAAGAAGACACTGTAAGAAACTCAATTTTTTTGGCTCCAATTGATAAAAGTGAACTGGTGAACGCAATAAATTCTTTGAAAAATGGGACCTCGCCGGGTATAGATGGCATTAGTGTTGCTTTAGTAAAAGATATATATGAAAAAATAATTGATGTCCTCTTATACATTGTAAATTTAAGCTTTTCGACTGGGGTGTTTCCTGATAAAATGAAAGAAGCAGTTGTTATTCCGATTTTCAAGAAAGGCTCAAAATTTAGTTGCAGCAATTATAGGCCAATTTCATTGCTTTCTACCTTTTCAAAGATTTTTGAGAAAATTATGAAAAATAAATTAGTTAACTTCCTTGAAAATGTTGGTTTTTTTAGCAAAAAACAATTTGGATTTAGGCAAGGTATGAGTACAGAGATTGCGCTCTATGAATTCATGGACGTAATTAATACGGGTATTAATAGCAGTAAAAAGGTTTGTGGATTATTTTTGGATATTACAAAAGCCTTCGATACAGTTGATCATGAAATTTTGTTGAAGAAAATGTACAATTGTGGGATAAGGGGTGTTGCTTACGATTGGTTCAAAAGCTATTTATCTGGCAGGAGACAGCGTGTAAAAGTCGATAGTTCTTTAAGTGAATGTGGGGTGATTAATTTTGGGGTGCCACAGGGATCGGTACTGGGGGCTATACTGTTTTTGATTTACATCAACGATTTGTGTAATGCAAATTTTAGAGGCAATGTTTTTTCATTTGCTGATGACACAGCACTGTGTTATGTTAGGGATACACTAAAAGAAATTGAGGTTGACATGAATCATGACTTACAGGCAATAAGATGGTGGTTTTCAGAGAACAACATGACATTAAGTGCAGACAAAACCAAATACATTAATTTTAGTTTAAGAGGAGAAATGTTGTATATAAATAATATTATATATAGATGTCTAGAATGCTTGTGTAATAACAGAGTGTGCAAATCTAATTGTTCTAAAGTGGAAGGAGAAGAGTCTTTGAAATATTTAGGTGTAACTTTAGATAGTAGGCTAACAATGATAAATCATATAAATAATATAAAGCATAACCTATTGAACATCCTTCGACATTTTTATTACTTACGGCCTATGTGTGATAATAACCTATTAAGAACTCTCTATTTTTCTTTAGTACATAGCCGTTTAGATTATGGAGTATCATGTTGGGGTGGAACGTATATAACACACTTAAGATCACTGATCACTCTTCAGAAAAGTTTTATCAGAGTTATATCAAAGAAACCTCGATATGAACATTCCAGGTCTTTGTTTTTGTCGTTAAAAATTTTTTCACTGAGATACATGTTTGTATTTAAGGTATTAAAACTTTTTTATCTCAGAAGTAGGGGAAGTAATGATGAAAATGAGTTTAAGAATAGACTTAGATGCACATCACAATATTCTGTCCCTAAACCCAACTACACATTCTTTACCAAAACATGCAGTTTTTTGGCTCCAAATATTTTTAACAAAATTCCTAAAAAAATAAGAGATGAAAATATTTTAAAAAGATTTATTTTAAAACTGAAAGAATGGTTGAGTAATTTAGAGGATATTGATAAAGTTTGTTTTAGTATTCTGGTGTAAATGATTTTTTGAAGTTGTGTTTTTTTAATGTATTATAGAAATAAGTGTTATTTGTGCTGGTGTTGTAAATATGTAAGTACGTATATATTGTTGTATGAATGGTTAAATATGTAAGTACATTTCAAGCTAGTAGTGCTAGTAAGAGTTATTACTGTTGTAGAATCATATTTTTTATTTATTTTTATATCGCCAGTTAACCATACTTCTAAGCAAGAAATGTATGTATGAAACGTTTTTTTTATAACAATTAATTGTGGTTTAAGTAGGGGTTTTTCTATCATTTTTGGGTTTATGTTTTTAAAAGGTTATGTTAAGAAATCGTTGAGTTTGAAATTATCTTTTTTTATGTATATTTGTTAAATACTGCCATTATTAAATGTATAATAACGTGAATGTCTTCCAATCAGACTTATGCCTTGGAAGCAAAATTTATTTTCCAATTTTAAATTAAATCAAGTGACTTGTCTTTAATTAAAAATGTCAGCCTGGCTATTTTATTTTATTCTTTTTTCTCTCTTTATATTTGTGTTTATTATATATATAGTGTAAATTTATTTTTACTTATTGTATTCATGTGCCTTGGCTCAGCAATGTATGAATTTGTATGGTATTGTATAATTTTGGAAAATAAAGATATATATTATATTTTCCATCAATAGCTTTAAGCACAACATGAATCACGCAGTACAGTATTTCGCGAAACAACTTACACTAGAACAACTTTCTGCAAACGTACTTTAGGTATTTTCCCACACTCAAATTAATTCCAACTCGTTATGGTTGGGTACACGTCGCGTCGTGACAGAAAATCAGGGGATACGGAACGGGAAGTTAGCAGATCGTTATCGTCGTTCTGATTGGCTGAATCAGTGAAGAAGAAGAAAGCCATGTTTTTACAACGCCATCTGAATAAAGTGCATCGAACTAACCCGCTCCAATAAGCTTACCACTTGGCTCCATTTAAGTGTTATCGGCTCCATTTAAGTGACCGGTGACGGGGGCTCCTGCATGGTGGAAGGAATATCAATATACTATACCAAGGGCCACTGGAGTTTACAGACGAATGGTGGAATACATTGCCAATTTCCGGGTAATTACCCGGAATCAGGGAATTTGTAGGGGCGTTTGGGCGGTTTGGGTAAAGTTCCGGGGACTGCAAGTCCGTGCGGTTGGCGGCAGTGGCGGCGTTCGTTCGTTCGGGATCGGGAATTTGGGGTTGTATTTCATTTTCAATTTTCACTGGAAGGAACTGAAGGAAGTACCGGGACCGGCAATCATCATTAAGCTATCGTCCATCAAAAATATCTATCTTCCCTGCTTACTACTTTACTTACTGTGTCTGTCATCGATCATCAGACTAGATTGTGACAGGTTAGCAATCAAATTCATTTGATTGAGTTGATTTTCTCATTGCCTGGAGAGTTACTCGTCTCCCAATTAATTGCTTGCAGCCTCTCCCTTTGCTCCTTAACTTTATTTTGGTAAATATTGGGATGCAGGCTTGGCCGCTAGGCCAAACTTATTATCCAATGCTAATTTTTGTGGGTTGGACATTTTCTTTAAAGACTGTAGTTTAACTTAGTTTGGTACAAGTTCCGCAGAAGGAGCACACCCTCTCTATCTAGGGGACACGGTCGGGAACCGGGGTTTTGGGTGGGGGAGAAACTAAAAGAAGCCGGCAACCGAATACAATCGATATATCGATAGTACAACCGATTCGATATATCGATCGATCCGAAATATCGATATTTCAACCGGTTCCATACCCGGTCGAAATACAGAACAAGGGGGAAAAGGTATAACGGTAAATTGGTGGTACCCAATCTGGTGGCGCCCGGAGTGGCGCCTGCGGCGCCACCGGCGCCGTGCGGCGCCGGGGGCGCCACCAGTGGCCGACTGCTGCAGCCCGCAGTGACGCCTTCGGCGTCACGGCGCCTTCGGCGCCGCGGCTGCAGCAGCGGCCAAGCTCTTAGATATAGGAAATTTGTAGTCCGGCAAAAATTCCAATGGCGGAAAATTGCATCCTTCCAAAATTACTTTGAAGGCGAATGTAAAACGCGAGAATAAAGTCCAGGAAAAAAATCAACCGAACAAGCTCCTGACGACATCTTAAGAAAATAATTCTTCAAAACTACCGAATTACACAATACGCAACTAAATCCTCCACCAAACTGAGGCAAGCGTCTCATAAAGATAAGGAAACATAGATAAGGCGAACAAAAAAGACAGCAACACAAACAACATAAACAAAAAACATTTCATAATTAGGCAGTCAAACGTCACAACCAATCAGAGGGAACATAAATATGAAGGGCTGCCCATGATTGGCTGATCCGCTCAAGTGGGTGGGGCTGTCATTCGAGGTGTCGATGGATATCGATACATCGATTGTATTCCCCCCCCCCCCATTTCACAAAGTTATAATGCAAAGGTAAACGACGATATCGATAGGAAATATCGATATATCGTTTGTTTACACTCGTGGAGACTCGATTGTTCCCCACCCAACAACCCCGGTTCCCACCGTCTCCCCAAGATAGTTAAGGAAATTAAATCGGTGATATCTCGATTGCGAAGCGATATATCGATTGTCGCTATCGATATATCGTTCCTAAGAATCTCTGACTATCGATTGTTCCCCACCCAAGAACCCCGATTCCCACCGTCTCCCCTAGATAGTGAGGCGAAGCGTGCCCCTTCTGCGGAACTATAGCCCTTAGTTTTACTTGAGCCTGTAAGTTAGTAGTACCAACCCCGGATTGTGGGGGATGGCCAAGGCAAGGGTTATTTTCCTTGCATTAAAAGGGTCATGTCATCTGTTCCTGGGGATAGTCATCTGCTTGGACTTGGCAAGGCCTAAATAGAAAGCCCTTATAATATAGTATTATAAGAGACATTGAAAGTCGATTCAATTATGGATTTTTTCCGTTCGTTCACCACCTGTAACTTTTAGGGGTAGGCTAGGCCTAACTTAATTGTTTAACCCTAGAACGGGCAAACGGCTTTTTAGTCGTTAGGTTACGGTTAGATGGTGGCCAAACAACTTTTATAGTCGTTTGCTACAGACTTGTTCTAACCAATATTTTGTACTGTTAAATTGCAGTAATCACAAAGACAATTAAACCATTGAAAGATAATGAAATTACCTTCAATTTCCATATATAATTACCTACTCATTTATGTTTACCATAACAGCAGGATAATTAGATAATAAATTGAAATTTTGACCTTCCCGTTCCGCAGCACTGCCGAGCTAGCAGTGGAGGCAAAATGGGCCATTTTGTAAAATTCGTGGAAGCTTTATTTTTCGTCGTAGAAGCTAGAGGGTGGTATTACTCAATTCATTCTTTCTTTCTCTACACTTTGTCTGTTTAAAGATTTGGTCTAGCGTCATTAGTTTACCAGCTGTGAATTTTTTAAAAAGACACGGTAAACTAAGTCGGTAAGAGTTTTCTGTGGGGCCAAACAAGTTTTTTAGTTGTTTGGATAAGTATTTATTATTCTGCTTGTAGATGGAATTGAAAAAAAAAGGAAAATAGAGAAATGAAGAGGAAGAAATCCTGTACCGATCTAAGTATAGTTGTAAGTTTCCTGGAGTGATATTTTGGTTTTTGCAGTTGGTCAAAGTTATGGAATGTCTCAATTCGTCAGAGCACCTGTTGTGTTGTAGGCCTATCGCGTTGCAGCCAGATTGTTGTGGTGCACAGCTGTCGGTTATAAGTTTGTTTTTGTTAGTTGTGACTGCTTTAGTGAAAAATAGTTATTTATGTAATCAGAGCGTAAAGTAGGTCTTTCTCGCTTGAGCTAAACAGTTACCGCGTGACGCAAAGCGGAGCCCCGTATTTTTAGCGAAAGCGAGAAAGACTATTTACACACGACATACATACTAAATTTTTCCTACAACTGCAGTTTTAATTTCCCAAACAATAAATACAATCTCAGTTACTCACGTCCATTGTAGCTGAATGCGCCATTATGATTTTGAGGTTATTATTTTTTAAAGATTTTTACAAGAACAAACATGAAATATGTATTTTAGCAATGTATAATAGACTTTTAAATTATTTAGAAAAACAAGGCCGTAGCCAATGGGGGGGGTTAGGGGGTCAGAACCCCCCCCGAAATTGCAGATATAGCATTGAAAACGTAGTAAATGGGGGCGAAACCCCCCCCCCCTCCCCGAAATAGACGAAAACCCCTCCCAAAACCATCAGAGGAAACGTAGAGGGGCCCGAAAACTGTTAAAAAGGGTCGAAAATTACGATAAAGGTGCCGAAAAGCACACACCTAAAAAAAAGTCACCACTTTTGCCGAGACGGACATTCGGGCGGTGGCGGCGGCTAAACCCCCCCCCGAAAAAACTTCCTGGCTACGGCTTTGTAGAAAAAAATAACCTTTTTGACAAGGAGCAACATGGATTTCTTAAAAATAGATTTACAAATAGAATCTCTTGTCGAATCAATTGATAAAAGAGAAAATGTAGTTGGAGTGTTTATGGATTTTTCAAAAGCATTTGACAGTATATCACACAATATTTTACTTCAAAAATTATTGGATTTAGGGATACAAAAAACTCATTGGCAATGGTTTCAATTATATCTCTCAAATCGAAATAACAGTATGTTGAAATTTCTCATACCTGCAATAGCACAATTGAAAAATTTAAATCTAAAACTCAAATTATAAAGCACGGTGTCCCACAGGGGTCCATATTGGGTCCCTTGTTAGCGAATTTCCCCTATAGGGAAGAAGCTATTACCGTAGGTCTCATGGTAAGACTTAAGCTCGGGACCACTATGACTTTTCGTTTTGGGGCCCCCAGAAGCAAAAAACACTATTCGTTCGAATTTTTAGATATATATATATCTATATATATATATATATATATATGTGTCTGTTAGCACGATAGCGGCCGCAAAAATGGTCCGATCTTTATGAAATTTGGTACGGACATGTAAAGTGGTAATCAATTGGACGAGTTCGTGAACCAGCCCGATCGGACCACCGGAAGGGGGGGTAAAGGGGGAAAAACACCCCCAAAATGGGTTTTTTGAATTTTTTACATAGAAAAATAAAACTTACCGAATTTTTGTGGGCACCAATGAATTCAGCTCAAAAAAACAAACAATTTAGTATCTTGAATCACTACTCTATGTCCATTGGTTTCCGAGATATTGAAAGTGGTAAACACAGTACGTTGTCCCAATGTTAACCTTATGGGAAATAAGTAAAATTCTATATCTTGCTTATTACTCAACATATCATGATAAAACTTGGTAAATGGCTTCTTCTAGTTCATATACCTGTAGCAGCAAACCTGCATACTCATTCCCCATGTTATTCTTATGGGGCTTACCAAAACATGTCAAATCTCGCTGTGTTGGATTCAAATATGTTGTTTTGCATTTGAAATTCGCTGAGTATGCAGGTCTGCTGCAACGGGGGTATTATTTATATGTTATATGAAAAATATGCTGACACATTTAAACAACGATTTAGGTATAAAAAATGAGCTTTGCCTCTATGCAGATGACTCAAATTTAATAATATCCGGTAAAGATGAAAATCAGGTTGAAATTTCAGCATATTTAAATCTTTCCAATTTGCAACAATTCTTTATTAAAAACATATTACTTTTAAATACAGAAAAAACTAATTTTATGTCCTTTCACACGAAACAGAACAGAAATAATCCTAATCCCCTAATTCTAATAGATGACAGAGAGCTTGTTCAAGTAGATGACACCAAATTTTTAGGCTTGATTATTGACAAAAATCTTAGTTATGACAAGCACATTGACCATGTTATTAGAAAAATCAATTCTGGATTGTATGCCTTAAAAAAAAGTCAAGGCTCTGTGAATTGGCAGTTTTGAAAATGATTTTCCATGCTCACATACAATCCCATGTTGCTTATGGGATAGGTGTGTATATGGAGGGACTTCATCTACAAATTTGAAGAAAATACTCCTTATACAAAAAAAGGCTCTAAGAATTATGCTGAATTTGAAAGATGACGAATCAGTCAAGAGGCATTTTGTCGATTTAAAAATAATGACTGTTTTTAGTCTATATATTTTTGAATGCTTAATGTTTGTTAAGAATCACGCTTGTCAATTTAAAAGCTATATATGGAATTGTTAAGACACTAGAAATAAAAATGAAAAAATACTGCCTCAGCACAACTAAGAGTACTTTGAAAAAAAAACATCATATGCAGGGTTGAAATTTTTTAGATTAATCCCTAAAGAAATTAAAAGTATAGAAAATAGTAATAAATTTAAGCAAGTACTAACGAATTACCTTATAGAAAAAGCATGTTATTCAATAGATGAGTTATAGGGATGAAAAAACATTGACAATGGATGGAACATGGACGTTGGATGAAATATATTAACTTGTTGACGCTATTTTTTGTACACATTATGTACTGTTATGACAAATAAAGATATTTTGATTTGATTTGATTTGAGCTTATAAATAATAGGAACACAAATTCGTCCTCACTTATTACATCCATTGTAGCTGAATGCGCCAATTTGAGGTTATAAACAAGTGGAGCTCAATCGGAAGCGGATGGGAGCGCTGTAGCGCGCCGAGCAACAATGCAATCAGCTGGCGAGCGTAAAGTAATCACTTGGCGAGCGTAAAATACTTTACGCTCGCTACAAAGACTTTCAAAGACTTTATCGCTCACTCCTCAGTAAACTGCTGTTTTACAATTGGGTTTCGGTACGTAAACTGACACTTTACGCGAGGTTGTAGGAAAAAATTGTTATTATAGTGATATTAGAAGGTATTTATGTCTAAATCAGTGGTGAATAATGAAAGAAAACTTGAACTCCAGGTTTTTTTGTGAGTTGTGAGAAAGATAGGCAAAATAAAATTGTTTATAAACATACATTGACGTTGTTTCCATAGTTAACCTACTAAAAAAAATTATTATTTTTCTACGTTTTTCTTATTGACTCATTTGTTATGATAAAAGACTAATATATTCCATAAAATCAAGAAAGTGAGAGTGTTTTGAAGAAAATCTTGCTCTGATATCAGAGTATAACAGAGCGGTAAATAAAAAAAGTTCTCTTTTAGCGAATTTCCCCTATAGGGAAGAAGCTATTACCGTAGGTCTCATGGTAAGACCTAAGCCCGAGACCATGATAACTTTTTGTTTTGGGGCCACCAGAAGCAGAAAACACCATTCGTTTGAATTTATATATATATATACACAGTGCTTGATTTGCAACAGAACGCGGCGGAACGGCGTTCCGGGACCTCTCTTTCTGCCGCAAGATTCGATCGTGTGTAATCGGCTGGAGTATCTTTTGCAAGAGACGATCGCGTGTCATCGGACGGATAATTTGCCGCTAAATACAATCGCGTACGATCGGCCAGAGGATTTGCCACGAGAGACGATCGCGAGTAATCGGACGGAGACTTTGCCGCACAAGACAATCGCGTGTAATTGACCGGAGAATTTGTCGCAAAAGACGATTGTGAATGATTAGACGGAGAATTTACCACACAAGAAAATCGCGTGTATTCGGCCGGAGCATTTTCTGCAGAAGACGATCGCGTATGATCGGCCAGAGAATTTGTCATAAGAGAGGATCATGTGTAATCGGCCGGAGTATTTGTCGGAAGAGACAATACCGTGTACTAGGCCGGATTAATCTTACCGAAAATTACAATCGCTTAAAGTGTGCGGAAATTACGCGCGGAGTCTCGGCCTGAAATTAGCGCTCTTTTGTCTAGTCTTGAGTTAAGCCGAATGTTGAAAACACTAATAAACCTTAATACTCGCACTAGGCGTCATAAAAAAATCTAGAATTTCTGTAGAGAATTTAATTTTTAGTAAAGTTATGCTTTGTTACTTTTTAAGTTACTTATAACACATTTTAGTTGGATATAATTAAACTTTTAAATAGACCTAATTATTCACATAGACAAATAATATTTTGTTGAGCGGAAGAATGATAAGGGGGGGGGGGGTAATGTACAAACTGGCAAATTACAGTTCTGTTACCTCAGTTTTTACAAATCAAGTAGTGTGTGTGTGTGTGTGTGTGTGTGTGTGTGTGTGTGTGTGTGTGTGTGTGTGTGTGTGTGTGTGTGTGTGTGTGTGTGTGTGTGTGTGTGTTCAAGAAAACAAACAATTTAGTATCTTGAATCACTGTGGTTACAGAGATATTGAAAGTGGTAAACACAGTACGTTGTCCCAATGTTAACCTTATGGGTAATAAGTAAAATTCTACATCTCAGTTATTTCTCAACATATCTTGATAAAACTTGGTAAATAGCTCCTTCTAGTTCAGATCTATTAAGTATTGAATTAAAAACCACCCAGTTTC
Organism: Flexamia atlantica; assembly: GCA_035578135.1. NCBI lineage: Eukaryota > Metazoa > Arthropoda > Insecta > Hemiptera > Cicadellidae > Flexamia > Flexamia atlantica. The sequence continues at coordinate 49,694,631 of JAQJVK010000009.1, read as the reverse complement.
AATATACCCATAGCAGCAAACCTGCATACTCATTCCCCATGTTATTCTTATGGAGCTTACCAAAACATGTCAAATCTTGCTATGTTGGATTGAAATATGTTGTTTTGCATTTGAAATTCACTGAGTATGCAGGTCTGCTGCTACAGGGGGTATTTATATTTTACCATTTAAAACCCTTATATTTGTTTTATTTCAAATAAACTATATATTTTCTGATTGGGTACAAAATTTCAAACATTTTGAATATCTTGGAATTTTTATACACCCAATAATTATTTTTTTACGTGTGTTAGAAGTTATTAGTTTTTTGTGTAATATCCCGTAAGTAAAAACAAAACTTATTTTCAAACTGAAATACTATATTTATGGAAAAAGTATAAATACGGATATTTATTTTTTCTTGTTCTATGTTTACTGCTCTATCAGAATATATGTGTTTTTATCACGTTTTAGGTCGTTTACTATGTGTAGGCCTAAAAAGTTTATAAGCATGCAAAATTAAAAAAAAATTTAGAGTTTCACATTTCTTGCTATAACTCAAAAACGTTTATAGTTGTTTCAAATATTCTTGTGTTTTTGTGTAAGGAAATAAATTTCAAACAACTTGTATAGCCTATCTTTGATTTTCGTAAAAAAAATGTTTTTCTATTTTTTGGAAAGCCTTAAACTTTTGAAATTCAGGTTTTAGCAAGTGTTTTTTTTTTGTTTTTGGCATGTACCATTTTTGTTGGAACAAAGGTTCAGGGTTTGTTAGTATATTAGATTATACAGAATATCCCAAATCCAATGGTATATAATGTTAGATGTTTTGGTAAAAAATAGGTACTCTATAACTGTTAACATAAAATGCTGCACGGAAGGCAAAAACTGCCTGGCCCCACAGACACTCACCATTTGGCCTTTCTAGGGTTAACTTACTTAAGGGTAATCTGAAAAACTAAAGCTTTGTTCCAAAATGTAAGAAATAACGGGTACTTTGGTATTATACGGAGGCCACCCTTATACAGCGCGCTGCGGCGGTTATGTTAGGTTAGGTTATCATAAAGACGTTAGTAGAACGTTCCTCATTTCACGAATCGAATCGAATGATACCAGATGAGTCATACCTTCGCCCGCCGAATCCCCTCCAAGTAGGCCTATGTTGGGTCGTTGACCGAAGTGTGTGTGCATCACTTAGGCGGGCGAAAGTATGACTCATCCAGTATAGGTTGATTTGTAACGAAACGAGTAAAGTCCTACTAACATATTTATGATAACCTAACCTAACATAACCGCCGCAGCGCGCTGTATAAGGGTAGCGATCGGGTGTTGCCGCTAGCGGCGGTGACGCTTTAGCTCGCCGACATCGCTGCCTTCTGGGAGGTATAACACAAAGACCGCTCATCATAATTATGTCAAATTTGGATAGTAAGTCAATTAAAGTATGTTCTCTCCAATTATGTTTTTTTGGTATCCAGTTAAAAAAAAACCTTTCTAAAAATAGTGGCTTCTGTATAATACCAAAGTACCAAATAACGTGTTGATTCTGGAAATGATAAATAGGCCTATTCTGAGTTAAGGGCGGAAAAACGGATAAGGAATTGTGTCTCACAACATGGTCATGTGGGTAGGCCCTACTCAAATTTGGCCTAGGCCTAACTGGGAAAGCAAGCTGAACATGAATATGCAAGAATTGTCGAGATCCGAAAGCTTTATGAAATCTTACACCTTCTAAAGTAAAATGAGGATGGAGAATTGTTTTGAGAGCCAACCGTATAATTTTATTAAATTCTTATAATTTTGAATGGAGGTGAATGAATGGAAATTTAAAGAAAATAGCCTATGGTGAAATAAGGGAAAAGATTCACAGTCTTAAAAGTATTGATGAAAACAAATAGCTATATTTTTAAATAAACAAAAAATGTATATGTTATTAACTTTTATTGTTTTAGCATAAAAATGCCTCCAAAGTACAAGTTATCATACTTCGGAGTAAAAGCCTTGGCTGAGCCCATCCGCCTGCTACTCTCTTACATGGATGAAGAATTTGAAGACCATAGATTTGATCGAGAAGACTGGTTTAAAAATATCAAGCCAAGTAAGTTGTATGGTTTTTATATGATATTCAATAAAATTAATTTTGAATCATTAACTAGCCTATAGGTTTAATATACAATTTATCATGTCAAAATAAGTGTACCATACTATTAGTCCTAAATTATTTTGTGCCAGTGAATAGTTACGGTTAATAAGTCTATTTGTAGATTCAGGAAGATAGGCTAATCTTTATTTTTTCGTATAAAAAAATCAGGCTACATAAAATAAAATTTCCTACAATAATTACAGAGTTTAGATGTAAGGTGATTTAGGTGTGTAGTGACGTGTAACGTGGTTCCTGATGCGTTTCAACCGAGAGTGCTTACTCTCGCTCTTCGTGGACACCAAGGTATGACTAAAATTAAGGAGTTTTTGAGGTCAAAAGTTTGGTTTCCTAACATGAACAAACGATTGCATGATATAATTTCAAAATGCATACCTGCAATAACTCTAAAATGAGTAGGGATCCGATAAAACATACACCAACTCCTTCAGGCCCATGGGAAGCGCTTTCTCTAGACTTTGCTGGACCGTTTCCTAATGGTAAATATGTGGCTGTCATAATTGATGATTTTTCAAGATATCCGATAGCGGAAACTATTTCAACATTGACAAGTAGCAATGTAACTCGTTGGCTTTTCAAAGCTTTTGCACTTTTTGGTATTCCGTCTTCATTGAGAACTGATGGAGGGCCTCCTTTTAATGGCCATCAGTTTACCTTGTTCTGTGAAAAACTTGGAGTTCAACACAAGAAAGTAACAAGCTTATGGCCCGAAGCAAATGGTCGAGTCGAGCACTTTATGTTCAGTTTAAATAAAACTATTCGATCGGCAGTAATTGAAAGTAAGGATTGGGAAGATGCTATTCTTGAGTTTTTGATTCAATATAGGGCTACTCCTCATTGTGCTACCCACATTCCTCCATCCAAAGCATTACTCAGGAGTAATTTTCGTTCATTTTTGCCACAAATGAGCACCAACTTGTTTTGTGTTGATATTGACGAGCAGTTAATGGAAAATGATGAAAGGTCCAAACAAAAGATGAAAGAATATGCTGATGCGAGAAGAAACACAAAGGACCATGAAATTCAATTTGGAGATCAAGTGTTAGTAAAGCAACAGCAGAAAAAAGTACTCTACTCCTTTTGATCCATATCCAATGGAGGTGGTCGATGTCAAAGGTACCAGGATAACGGCCAAATCTGGTGAAAAGCAAGTGACAAGAAACGCTTCACATTTCAAAAAGATACCAGAGGATTGTCTTGAAGAGGTTGATAAAATAAATAATGAACAAGAAGGCAGTAAAGAACAAATTAAGGAAGAATCTAGAAGCAGAAGAGTAATAAAAATGCCTTCGAAGTTTGAAGATTTCGTAATGTATTAAATTGGCTTTGGGAGGAATGTAGTGACCTGAGTGTCTGTATGATATAAATATTATAATCATCTGATCATATGTTTTGTATATTTAACTAGTTGTCATAATAAATGAACAGTCTTGGTTTCTATAAAAATGAAATGGTGTTTAATTAATTTAAATACGTTTCCATCATTGAACGGACTCTTCATTTGGCGCAGATTCACAAGTAGGAATGTTTTTAATATATTACTAACTCAATTATTTATTTGATTTATTCATTATTTTCTGTTATGGAGGTTTCTAACAAACCAAAGAAGTCTGATTCATTTCTAGATAACAATGCTTAAGCTAGATGGAAGTCTTGGATCAATGAGTTTGAGATTTATTTGAGCACTTTGCTCCTTAACTGTGCTGGGAGTGAAGTAATAGAAATTTTCCAAAATCTTCCAGATTCAGGGACAACTTATGATGAGGCTAAAACGGCTTTGTTTCAGCATTTTGTACCTGATGTTGATGTTTTGTTTGAAATTTTTCAATTTCGTAAAGCCAAACAGGACCCTGGAGAGGAGAGAAATTAATGGATTTTTACATGAGATTACTCTCACTCCACTCTCTCCACTTGTAATTTTCATGACAAGGACTTGGAAATTAAAATTCAGATTCTTCTGGGTACAAATTCTGATCACTTAAGGAAAGAAATGTTGAAAAATCCTAGTAAGTCCTTAAAAGAGGTTTTGCAAATGGGTCAGGCAGAAGAGGTAGTGAAGTCTCAAATATCTTCTTTTAAAGATACCGCTTTAGACAATGTTAATAAACTTTTGGCCACTGACAGAAAGTGTTATGCATGTGGAGGTGATTGGCTATATAAGTCTGGTTGTCCTGCTAAAGGAAAAAAATGTTTTGCTTGTGGTGGAAAAAATCATTTACCTAAGACAAAATATTGCAAAGATTCTACTTCAAAGCCGGGAAGAAAATCAGGTACCGGACGTAAGGGTAAAATCTGTCAAGCTCGCGAACATGGTGGAAGCGATGATTATTCTAGTGATTCGGAAAAAGCTGATATGTCTTTAAATGTCACTAACATTGCTAAATCTTGCAATCTTCCGATGACTGATTTACGTCTGTTTGGGAAGAAAATTAAGTTTATTGTTGACACGGGTTGTTCAGTTAATTTAATTAAAGAATCTGTTTTTAATGCTCCAAAATTGAAACCCACCAAACGTACTTGCTGGCGTATCAAGAACGACTGATTCACGTTTTAGGAAAATTTAACTGTTTTGTGGAACATAAGAATCGGTCAAAGGAGGTTACATTTGTAGTTGTTAAGTATGGTGACTCACTTTTGTCCTGTGATACTGCCAAAGACTTGGGTATAGTCTCTTTTGCGTTGAATGTTAAATCACAAGATCCTGTTGATTCTGAGAAACAAAAACTTGTTAAATCGTATCCTAATCTTTTCAATGGTGTTGGGAAACAGACCAACAGATAATCAGATCTCAACAGATAAAACTACATATCAATTCCGATATTACTCCGGTAGCAGTAGGGTTTCGAAGGACTCCTGTACATTTAAGGTCAAAAGTCGAGGCAGAGTTAAATAAACTGTTGGGGGATGATATAATTGAAAAAGTAGATGGACCAACAAGTTGGGTATCTCCAATGGTCATAGTACCTAAGAAGGATGGAAGTCTCAGAATTTGTGTAGACATGAGAGCTCCAAATAAAGCAATAAAGCGTGAACGGTTTCCTGTTTCTACTATCGATGATGTGATATCCATTATCAATGGTTCCACAGTTTATTCAAAATTAGATTTGAATAAGGGGTTTCATCAACTTGAATTGTCTCCAGAATCAAGATACATAACAACGTTTGCAACTCATCTGGGGTTATTTAGATATAAAAGTTTAAGTTTTGGGATATGTTCTGCACCAGAAAAATTTCATCAAATTGTCAGGCAGTTGATTTCAAACATCCCGGGCTGTATAAATGTGAGTGATGACATCCTTATTTTTGGAAAATCATTAAAGGAGCATGACAAGGCTTTGCATTCAGTTTTAGATAAACTCCAACAATCTGGTTTGACTCTGAACATTGACAAGTGTATTTTTCGGAAAACAAGTGTGCCTTATCTTGGGTTTAATCTGTCTAAAGATGGTGTTTCTCCGATCAAAGAGAAGATAGAAGCAATTGAGAAATTGGAATCTCCTCGTGATATTCATGAGATGAGAAGTTTTTTGGGAATGGTGAATTTTCTGCAGAGATTTATTCCAAATCTGGCTAATGATACATATGTCCTCAGACGTCTCATTAGGAAGGAAACTGTTTGGCGTTGGACAAAGAAAGAAGAAGACTCTTTTCAAAGAATAAAAGAGAAGTGAGGAATACCATCAGCAACAATTTTTATGACATGAACAAGACAGCTCACATATATGTTGACGCAGGACCCGAAGGTTTGGGAGCTATCCTTGCTCAACCTGGAATAGAAAGTCCAGCAGTTGTGGCGTGTGCTAGTATAAGCTTGTCTGATGTCCAAAAACATTATTCACAAATTGAAAAGGAAATGTTGGCCATTGCATGGAGTGTTCAGCACTGGAGCGATCTTCTGATGGGGTGAAAATTTGTAATTCATACGGATCACAAACGTCTCGTGGCTTTATTATCAAGGTCCAATGGTGAATCTTCTCCTCGTCTTGATCGGCTCATGTTCAAATTACTGGTTTATGATTTCACAGTTGAACATATTTCTGGGAAAGAAAATCCGTCAGATTACATGTCACGGCATCCCTTAAGGAGGAAGTTGAATGCAGATGATTCTTACATTAATTTTGTTGCTGAAATAAATTTACCATCAACTATTTCTCGTGGTGTACTTTCAAAATTTTCTCAAGACGACGAAACTTTAGGAAAATTGATTCAAGCAATAAAGACAAACCGATGGGAAGATCCAGATGTACAAAGATATAAAATAATGAGGGATGAATTATTGGTTACCATGGATAACATTATACTCCGTGGTAACAGAATCGTTTTCATCATTGAACGGACTCTTCAAGGTGTACCGTCAGATGGGGTTACTTTGAACAAAAAGTCAAAAAATGTTTTGATTGTGTGTAACAAACACTAAATACTTACTAATTACTTCATAATATATATTTCTTGATTCCTTAGATCATCTACTTAAAGAATATAACAACTAGTTTAGTTTAATGTAAGTAGAAAAAATACAAAAAATAAAAACCGAGACCGGGTTATTCGGTAAAAATCCGAACCTGGTCAAACTCTTCAGTGTGGAGAAATAACCAATTGATTTTGTGTCCTCTAATATTTTTTTATGATACCTTGATTAATTGGGATAGAATTGATCTCAATTACGTGTACAAATTTCCAACAAAAAGTGATTAAAAATTTTTTTGTAATGTTTTACCATTTTGGGGGGGAAATGGGGCTACTGTTAAATACACCTTGAAACGGGATATATTCCACTATTTTACACTCGGCAAGTAATTCAAAGCTAAGAGAGAGGGTTGTAGGTGAAATTCCTATGAAATAAGGGCATATTTGGCTCCCTAAGATGACTCTGACAATGTTCCGTACCCTGATACTGTCCAAGTACCTTCAGACCCGATGATGGTTTCTTCTAGATGATCCGAAATATTTACATTTAGTGTTCACTTGAGTGATTACATCATTTACAACACTCAACACAATAAAGAAGAAAGAGAAAAATTGGTATATAGGCCTATTGTTTAGCAAATAAGTTACCTATTCTGTATTTTATTATTTATCGAAGATCACTTTTTCTTGTGTTTTTTGTCATATTTCCAAGGACGCTTTGACTGATATAAAAACATAAAAATATTTTTTCTTAGTATGAAAGCTTTCATATTTTTATTTTGTGGGAGTTTTTAAGACATTGTCAGTAATTAATGTCAGTGGGAAAAAATTATATTCATGGAGGAAAAGATTCCGATGAGTTCTTCCTCTTCTTTTATAATCATAAAAAAAGTTTGTAATATTTTCAAATGACTTTTTCTTTGTGACCCCAGCTTTCAAATGCTGTTATATATAGAAGCCCCTAGAATTAACAGTGACAGAGATATATTCATTTAAATATTTTGTTCATAGAAGCCCCATATCCTTACTTTGAACAGCCATATTTATTTATATATATATTTTTTTAGGCATGTAATTTTTTTTCAACATGCTCAATAAGTAGATAACACCTGTGGACATAATTTGGCTCAAGAATTATTCATTTGGTCCTAAAGGTTTTCTTGTAATATAAAAAATTCAAATTTTTTGTTTTAAAGTAACCCCATCTGACGGTAGTGTATATGTATTTGATATCATAGGGACTAAGTTAGGTATAGCATAGCCCTATACAGGGTGTCCGACCTCTCAGAAACTATTCGAGTTAAAGAAAATTTTAAATGGGTGACCACCTTTTTTAAGATGGTCAAAATGTGTGAATTCTATTTTCTTCTAAATGGCTACCATTTTTCAAAATGGCAGACAACTTTGATTTTTCTTTAGTTTTTTATGGTGTTTTCAGATTCTACGCTTAATTTTAAGAACTTTTTATCTTTGATGATTATTTTGTGTTTGAAATGGATTTGTCCATTTTAACTGTGCCATCCCATGCATTCCTTACTATAATTGAAGAATATTCAAAACATGAAACATAGGTAAATATTTTAATTGTTTTGCTTGTTTCAGCGACCCCCTTTGGAAAGTGTCCAGTGTTGTACGTGGATGGACACCAACTGTGTCAATCCCGCGCCATCTCTCGCTACCTAGGTCGCAAGGCCGGGCTCGTTGGTAAAGACGAATGGGAAGATCTACAGATTGACATCATGGTTGATGTTATTGAAGATTTCAGAGTTGGTGAGTGATAACATCTCACTGATCACTGATGAATGGACTGAATAGAAAATGTTTGGATCTAAAAGAATCTCAGCTTTTTTTTTTGTTAAATGTTTCCTTTCACTACTCCATCCGAAAATAAAATTATGTTTTCAAAATGGAAACAAAATGTTAATTGGAGAAACTGGGAGAAATAAAATTCTTCAAAATGCAATACGTGTATGATGATGGTGATGCAACACGTGGTTACTCAAATTAATGGGAAGAGTGAGCTGAACAAGAATATACAACAGTTTTGAAGATCTGATGAATAACTTTTTTACTGAGATATGGCTAGGAAAACTGATGAAAAACTCCTTACAACTTTTTCATTTTTCAGAGTTTTAAAAACGAACCAGTTTTTTTGCGAATTTTCTGCTACAGGGAAGAAGCTAATACGTAGGTCTCATGGTAAGACTAATTAATTAAAGACCCAAGACCATAAGATGGTAACTTGAAGTCTTCTGGGATGGACCGTGTGGAGTAGTTGAATTCCACTGCCGACGTTTCGGAGACGTTACAGTCCTCCATCATCAGGGCAAACACTCGTCGCGCACACCATCCAATAATCGTACTGTACGATTATTGGATGGTGTGTGCAACGAGTGTTTGCCCTGATGATGGAGGACTGTAACGTCTCCGAAACGTCGGCAGTGGAATTCAACTACTCCACACGGTCCATCCCAGAAGACTTCAAGTTACCATCTTATGAAGACGACCGTGGAAGCCTTCGCTCTTCATTGACCCAAGACCATGATAATTTTTTGTTTTGGGGCCCCCAGAAGCAAAAAAAACTTCTCGTTCGAATTTGTATTTAGGTACATACAAATATATATATGTAAATATAGCCTATTTGTCTGTTTGAACAGTAGTAACCGTAAAAATGATCCGATCCTATATTAGTGCATGTTTTTCAGGTACTCATCTGACATTATAGTCAGTTATGCTCTTTGTTTATGTTCTCCAAAATCAGCCGATCATTAAAATGTGTAATGATTAATTTGGTTTTCTATTTACTACTAGCTGATCAACACGGTCTCACTTGTGGAAAAACGTCCTTGGATTCATGATTTAATGGGTACTTTGGTATTATACAGAGGCCACCCTTATACAGCAAGCTGCGGCGGTTATTTTAGGTTAAGTTATCATAAATATGTTAGTAGGACTTTCCTCGTTTTGTTACGAATCGAACGATACCAAATTAGTCATACCTTCACCTGCCAAATCCCCTCCAAGTAGGCCTAGGTCAGGTTGTTGACCGGCGTGTGTGCATCACTTGCCTACAGGATTTGGCGGGCGAAAGTATGACTCATCCGGTATTGTTTGATCTACAACGAAACAAGGAAAGTCCTACTAACATATATATGATAACCTAACCTAACATAACCGCCGCAGCGCGCTGTATAAGGGTGGCCATCGGGTGTTGCCACTTTACCTCGCTTTCGGGTGGTGACGCTTTACCTCGCCGACATCGCTGCCTTCTAGGAGGCAGAACATAAAGACCACTCATATTAATTATGTCAAATTTGGACAGTGAGTCAATTAAAGTATGTTCTCTCCAATTATGCAGTTATTTTTGGTACAGTAGAGTCCCACAAACCCGGACTAATGTGGACCGAACGGTGTCCGGGTTTGTGAAAATTCCGAGTTATCGGGAAATGAGTAAAAATAAGAAAAAATAAGAATAGTGTCTGTTATTTCTATAAGTAATCATTTATTTATTGCATAGTAAAAAATATAAAAACTATATTAGTTACAAAAAAACTTAAAGAAAAACTAAAACTGTTTTAAATGTGTCCTACCGTGCTCTGGCCTTGAATCTCAATGCACTTTATTGCTCTGGCAGGCTTTCCGAGTTATCCAGAATTCCGGGTTATTGAAGTCCAGGTTTGCAGGACTCCACTGTATCCAGTTAAAAAAACTCTCTAAAAATAGTGGCCTCCGTATATTACCAAAGTATCATTTAATGTTTAGGTTGCCATGACAACTTCATATGCTTCCCTATAGGGTCGAAATCAAATAAAATTCGCTTTTTAGAAGCTTGCTGTTTAATTTCAAAAATACTTAGCCTACGCTAGTTTTAATTTGTCTTAAACCTTCTCATATGTGCATACAATTCAGAAAAAGTTTCAGCCATACCAGTACTCTAGGTTTTGCGTAAAAAGCAGTCTAATGTGTGATGTTAAGCGTTACCAGCAGAGTGACAGAAATTGAGATAAGGCTTGATTCGGATTCTCTGACCTTCAAAACACAAAAATAACTAGGCTAATAATTTCAAAATTCTAAGCAATGTACAGACAAAACTCCAGTTTTATTTATAGCCTATAGATTTTACTTGTTGTGATTTCACTAAAGATCAATTTATTATTTCATTAATTTTCACGTTTTCAGATCAATTTATTACTCCGTAATTAATAACAAGATAATATAGTATAGCTTAGTTTGTTATGGTAGTACATTTAAAACGCTGATAGCCACAAAATAAGTTTCACAGAATTATTTCTTACGTATTATTCTACAGAAAAAAAGTTGGGGATTCCTCTCATCCAATGTACCTTGAATTGAAAATTTTGCTAGTACAATACTTGTTTGTAAGAAGCTAGTACAATTGCTACTACAATAACGTTTTAAGAATAGTTTTTATCAGAAGTAGCAATCGAAAGAATATTGTTTCATTGTATTTTACTAGGGATATCACTTGCAGTAACATTAGAACTCCTAAAGTCAATAAAAATATTTTCAGGCAAGCTATTCAATACTTGGCTCCTAAATATTTCAATAATATACCTTACAATATTAAATTCATACGGTCTCCTCCACTTTTTTGTAAAATATTAAAAGAATGGCTTTTAAGTCACGAAGACATTTCATTTTTAAGTAGGTGTTATCTTAGGTTCTTTTATCTTATCTGTCTACTTATGTTCTTTCCTTTTTTCCCCTCATTATCTAAAATAAATAAATTATGATTGTAACATTTTGTATTTAAATTGCTGATCCATTTTAATTTATCATATTGTATTCATAATTTTACAAACATTACATGGTGTCAATAAGGTGTTATGTTGTACTGAAGCGAGACTCAATATTTATGTTGTTTTTACCCTATGTTAATTTTATTTAAACTTGTCACGCAAGTTGCTATTGTGGTTATTTACGCAAGTTTGTCTTTTGTTATTTATGTACAGTAGACTCTCCCTCATCCGGACTAATGTGGCGGACGTCCGGTCCGGATTACGAAAAATCCGGACTATCGAGAGTCGAGCAAATATTCGTAAATTTTGCCATTACGGCGAGTGGTTTCGTCGAAACACACGCTAATAAAAACGGGAGCGTCTAAAACAAGTTAAAACTCATCGTAATAAATTACAGTTGGCTACTGTACTGTATATTACAATAGCACTACTGTACTGTATTGATAATAATGTAGCTTATTGCGGGAACGATTATCACGATTTTTCCTCCAGTCCTAAACGGTAATTGTCCCAACTCCTAGCTCGAAGGCAACTTTTTCGCCGTTTCACCAGCATCAATATGCTTGATAGCACGGAGTTTCTCTTCAACTTTCACAAACAACTTTTTACGTTTATCACAACTCATTTTATCACCATACAGAACTCATTAAATACGTGCGCGATGCAACAGTCAGACTGACAGGTAGCAGACTGTCTGATAGAGGTTAGTTACATGCCCCCTCCCTCTCCCAAAATAGGACGTGTCGACGCTAATATGATTATTGCTACAGATTTTGTAAAGAACGCCTGAAGACACAAAATGTATGCCATTAATGTGATGTGGGCTTGCTCGCACAATAAATGAAGGCGTTAAAACGTAAAGTTATTTGATAATACTGTGCCGCTAAAAAAAAAAATCACGATTGCTGATCCGGACTAGCGAGAGTCCGGACAAGGCCGACCCGGATGAGCGAGAGTCTACTGTATTATTATTTTTGTGGAAATAAATTATTTTGTATTTGAAATTCACTGAGTATATAGGTTTGTTGCAACAGGGGTATTTTCCTTTTCACTTACCTTGATTCATACAATTTTACCTGTAGCATACTATTATTCAAGTTTGTATTGTCTTAAATTTTCAAAAATACACAAAGTTACGTAAATTTATTACTCCACAGCATTGAGTTTACTTAGTTTTACCATCAGAGCTGTGCTAAATACAATAGTTTTCATACTAACTGAAATGTTCTCTGCAGAACTAGGGAAGTACCACTACGAGGCGGACGAGCAGAGGAAGGCCGCAGTCAAGGGGCCGCTGTTCTCCGAGATCGCTCCATTCTATTTGAAAAAGATTGATGCCGTAATCAAGGAGAATAAAGGTTTCCTAGCAAATGGCAAAGTTAGTTAACTTTCTTACCAATCTCTGATATTATTTATTGAAAATTAGAGGTGTGCGGATAGTGAATTTTTGGATCGGATCGGATTTGGATCGGATAGCTTATGTTCGGATCGGATAACAACAGGTTCGGATATTTACGGTGTGGCGTAATGAGCAGATTTAAGTTTTCTCAGAAGCCTAAGGTGATTGCAAGGAACTACCATATTATCCTAATATGTAAGGTAAGGTTTGCCTTGATAGGCTTGAGTTGTTGATTGTTGTGATATATTATTTACAACATAGGCATATTATTAAAGTATCCAAAGGTGCAACTAATTATCTGTGTTAAGAATTTAGAAATGTATTGATTCCCATTAAGTGTAGGTAGTATTTAATTGAATAAGTTTATTAGGCCTTAATCAATTTCAGGATTAGGCTAAATTCCCTTTTCATGGCAACCTAAATTTGTTCACTTTTAGGCCTCTGTATTTTTTGTTCTTTTCCTTTTCATAAATCAATAAATTATTTGATCAGTGACTAGGCCTAAGTGATTAGACAAAAGAATTAAATATAAACCTTGATTCACCAATCACTGCATATTTGAAGTAAGCTTTACATTTTTATTTATGTATTAATGCCTAACAACCAAAGTTTTGATTCACTACAAAATAATACTATAAAATAATAAGTCTGAGCAGTAAACTTAACCTAAATTTCATGACAAGTTCAAATGTTGTAGGTTGCAGGATTAAAGCTTAGTCATTTAATAATTAGAACAAAGGTCTAATTGTTTTAGATAATAAACAACAAGCAAACTCACTAAATTATTATCATAGGCATAGGTTGTCAATTCAGCATTGAACTGTTGTCTGAGAATGTCCATTTTAATCACGTATTGAAAATACGGCCGGCAGGCTTTGACTCGGCTTAATTCGTCAAAGATTAATATTCCAACAAAATAAAACTTATTTTTGATCGTTCACCTTTCTTTTTCTAGGTAGGTAAAAGCTTAGTTGAAAAATAAAGTAATATTGCGATTGAAAGAAATACGTTCTTGAGTTAATTCAGTTTTCAAGCAGACGATGGCATTTTAAAACGAAATGAGATAAAGACAAACAATAAACAGGTTCGCCAACTTTTTGGCAGCCCAAAATTATTGTAGTCTTTTTATTTCATCGTAACAACAGGCCGCTTCAGATATTTACGGCCTGAAATAGTCATACGAAACATCAACACGACTATTTATTTATGGGGTATTTACAGGATATTTCGTTTTGGCAATAATTGAAGACGACTGTGTGCACTGTCGGTCATTGGCGAACTCTGATTTGTCTTGACTGCGTTTCTCTCTCCTCTCATACCAGTTGACAATCGATGTTTCCTCGGTAACGGATTCCGATCGGGACAGAACTAATAAAGGATGTACTATTATTTGTTTACTGATTTAATACTGCGATACAAGAATTGATCTTAAGAAAATGATCTTTATCGCGTCGGTATTGCGCAGTAGTCTGATCGTATACAACAATATCGATCTAATCACGAGTCGCAATATCAGCAACCGAAATACCTCGCATGATGCATACCACTACATAATCGCATCGTTTTGAGGCGTTGTTCTGTTGTTCTAGCCGCAATCGCAAACGTTGCATTTCAGAGCGTCATTTTTTCTCCGCGATGTTTTCAGTGACTACTGTACTTTCGTCGGCAGTGACTCGTTCTGTTTGGAAGACCTTCCAAACTTTAAAATTTGACCCTTTTTATTAATTTACCCCAAAATATACAGTCTATCCGATAGAGTCGGATATGTAGTCAGTCTTACCGGATAGTTATAAAAGCCTCGGATCGGATTCGGATATCCGATCCGATCCGATCCGAATCCGATCTGAATTTTCAGATATTCGCACACCTCTATTGAAAATACTTTTTTGTGACTTCAGAGGTTTCTTTGATAAAATTATTACCATGATCTTGGCAAGAAACATGATGTGTATGAGGTATAGCATGAGTAAAGCTATAGCTTTGTAGGAATTTTTTTATAAGTCAGTCAATAAACATACACTTCCATAATTTCAGTGATTGTTTTCAAATTTCGGAGAAGTGTTTAACTATTGGCAGTTAATGTGTGCTGCACTCATTAACACGTTAGCTTAACACATTTTTGGCCTTATTTCAGTTTTATGTTTATTATACTTGTCTAGCGTAGTTATAAAGATTCATATGAAAAATTACAATTTGGTAAATGAAAATTACTAAGACCAATTATTGGCAATAAAAATATTTGCTGCCAAAATTGTTGGAAAAAAACAGTGCTGACCCGATCGAACCCCATGGTTTTTTTTCAATATTCTTAATATTTATTTTGAGTGGTTGGCAGTAGCAGCATTTTGCGCAGCATCTGCCTATATAAATGATTTGTTTTTATTTTTAAAAACCCTAAAAAATAATCTAACAATATTACATGTAATATTATTCAATAATATTACATGTAATAATATTACATGTAACATTATTTTAAAAATGTATTTTTTTTAACTATTCACCTTATTTTGTGATAAAGTGGATATTAAAAATTTTTGTAGTAAAACAAATGTACAAAAGTTGTGTGAAGAGAAACCACACCACCCTGATGGGGTCAGTTTTTTTAGCCTATTAATAATTATTGTGGTCACCCGTGTGAGGATGAGAAAGCTCCCTCAATGCCACCCAGGAGGCAGTGATTTACTTTATCGATTTCGTCCATCAGAGCGCCGCTAGAAGTCCACCAGTGAACTCTGTTGGCAAATAGTTGAGCTGGCGGTTGCTCCGCCTGACTTACCTATACCAACCAAATCGAAATGGTGTGACATTTAACAAGTTAAATTGTCCTTACGTTTAAAGGGACTATTAAGATAGTCTTCAATTTTAAACGAGAACTGGTTGTGACTAATTGTACAAATGAATATTATTTACTACTCTCTAATTTGTTAATCTGCACCATGTGTCGCTGCATGGGGGTTTTTAATGTTCGGTTGCAGCTCAAACACAACAAAAAACTCAATTATAGAGCAGAACAGTTGTGTGTTACTTTTGCGGTCATGTGCGATTGTCTTCAACAGTAAAGTTACTTCTGCCTCAGATAAAGAACCATACAGATTAGCAATCTGCAGTTCTGGCCACAGCTTTAGGCGGTGGCAAAAAATGTAAATTCCAGCTGTATATATGACTTGTTAAAGATAGCTCTGCTTCTCTTCATATTTTACTATTTGTACATGTTACCAACAGATAGAACTTGATTATGAATTAACCGAGTTCATTTAAGGGGATCAACGAGAATGAACTATATACAGTACACTTCGGATTACCCGGACTAATGTGGCGGAACACCGTTCCGAATAGCAAAATATCCGGATAATCCGAGATCATTACAATCGCCTAAATAGTAATCGCAATACCTTAGCTCCTGCTAAATTTAAAACGGCGTATTAAGACTGTACCGTACAACATGTTAGTCTTTCAAATTATAAAACTCAATGTAAATTCATGTAAAGAGTTCACAACTATAAACACATCAAGTGACAACAATAAACTAACTCGCAAAATTGCTGTAGGCCACGCATTTGTTGATTACTGCTAGCACCCCAAGTAACAAACCAGAAAACTATGTTCACGAAAATGCTGTAATATACTTTTTAGAAAGGCAATGTGTCTTCCTTCAATTATTGTGATTACAAATGTGTAGTAGTGTATTGCATTTGCATTTTAGAAGGCGTATTTCATTTGTAAACTTGCTAAAATCACGTTTTCGTTGTGATTTTACTTTTCAATTTCTCGGATAGACCGGTCCAGTTAATCCAGGATCCGGATAATGTGAGGTCCAAATAAACCAAGGTGTACAGTAACACTAAAATATGTAAAAATAAACTATGACTTAAAGAAGAACAACTAATATGACTTCAAATGGTTAAAACTACTGAGGTTAAGTTCTTCAGTGAAATTTCAACAAGTAAAATAGTAAAAAGAAAACAAAATTAATCATTACATATTTTAATGATCAGCTGATTTTGGAGAACATAAACAAAGAGCATAACTGTCTATAACGTCAGATGGGTAGCCCTAAATGATTAGCTAAATATATTTTGGACATCAGCAGCGCACTCGCTCACCCATCTAATGCTGTGGCTAGAACTTAATCCATTTTTGTGCCCTTTTTTTTAGCGGTTCCTTGTTTGTTGGGCTTTTTTGCCACCCAAATTGCACTGGTTTCAACTTATTATTCGCTATATCTGTTCTTTAGGACCTTAAGTTTTGCTATTGACGAAATATTTGATACCAATGCAATATGGGTGACAAAACAGCCTCAGAAACTTCACGCCATTGAAAAAAAAAAACGGGCACTGAAAGTGTATTGGGTTGCCAATCTGTATTACTTCTAGACCTGCACTTCTGCTTATCAAGTCTGATTGTCTTTTTACAGCTGAGTTACATCCCCCCCAGTCATGAAGGAATGGTCGTTATTTCTTAATTTTAGCGAATTTCCTTAAAGGAATAGGCTATTACGGTAGTACTCATGGTAAGACTTAAGTCCGAGGCCATGTTAACTTTTCATTTTGGGGTTCCCAGAAGCAAAAAACACCATCCGTTCGAATTTATATATATATAATATATAATTTTTATATATATATATATATCTATGTGTCTGTTAGCACGATAGCGGCCGCAAAAATGGTCCGATCTTTATGAAATTTGGTACGGACATGTAAAGTGGTAATCAATTGGACGATTTCGTGAACCAGCCCGATCGGACCACCGGAAGGGGGGGTAAAGGGGAATAAACCCCCCCAAAAATGGGTTTTTTGAGTTTTTTACATAGAAAAATAAAATTTATCGAATTTTTGTGGGCACCATTGAATTCAGCTCAAAAAAACAAACTAGTAACTTGGATCACTGCTCTATGTCCATTGGTTACCGAGATATTGAAAGTGGTAAACACAGTACGTTGTCCCAATGTTAACCTTATGGGAAATAAGTAAAATTCTATATCTCGGTTATTTCTCAACATATCTTGTTAAAACTTGCTAAATAGCTTCTTCTAGTTCAGATCTACTAAATATTGAATTAAAACCACCCAGTTTTAATATGCCTGTAGCAGCAAACCTGCATACTCATTCCCCATGTTATTCTTATGGAGCTTACCAAAACATGTCAAATCTTGCTATGTTTGATTGAAATATATTGTTTTGCATTTGAAATTCGCTGAGTATGCAGGTCTGCTGCAACGGGGGTATTTTATTTATTTCTTAATGATGTTCCTTAATATCTTTTACAGCATTTTTTCTGAACTTCTTATTCAGATAAAATGTAAATCTGAATTAGCAGGGTTAGGTGTAATTAATAGTGCTAAAACATGGTTTAATGTCTATTAACAATTTTTACAGATGTCATGGGCTGATGTATACTTCTTGGGCATCAGTGATTACCTGAGCTTTATGTTTGGATCGGACATTGCAGCTGACTACCCCAACATCAAGGCTCTCTTTGTCAATCTTTCCTCTCAGCCCAAGATAAAAGCGTGGCTTGAAAAGAGACCTGTGACTGATATGTAGGCCCATTGCCATATCCGTGTTCATCTATTAGGGTCCACCAATCGCTGTCTTCCTCCAATGAAGTTTAATGTGTACCTATTTTGACATTAAAGTTTATTAAATGTTTTCATATACCATAAGTGGTGTTTATTTCCTAGCTTTTACCAATGACTTTGTACCTAAAAGGAGACTGCTCATGCTTGCACATGTTTTGAAGCCAGAAATTTCCATGCGAAATAATTACACATTCATCACTAGAGATTGCGCCAGCTGTGATGTTTCATGTGAAAGATTTGTATCCCTGAAAAAATCTCCACCATATGTTGCTAATTTTAGTAACTAATCAAATTTGTTGGCTTCAAAATTCAACATTGCTTGGACTATCTATTTTTTTCCTTGTAATCGATGCTTTTACCTTAGAAAATTTAGAGTCCTTAAATATTGGGAATTAAATATTAGTAAAAATACTTAAGATAACGGAGATATAAATAACGTAACTAATTGCTTATTTTTGAAGTTGGTTGGCAAATCTATCTATCTACACTATTATAAGAGGCGTCCAGGTCCAAAGTGGCTTAAGTGCCAAATTGCAAAATGTTGGAAAATGGCGGTTAAAGAGAAGAAGGCCTCATATGATGGCTATTGGATTTCCAGTATTAGCTCAGGAAACTGCTTTGTTTAATGTTACACTTATTAAAACATATTTATTATTATATTTAGTTGGGTTTATATGCTCCAAATATACTTTTTTTGGTAAAAAAGTGGAACTTAGCTTACTTTGGCATGTCTGACTAATCATTTGTACGGCACTTAGACCACATTCAGCAGGTGGACAAGTCACTTTGGCATAACAAAATTATTTTATGTTTTTTTAAATTATTTGGAATTTGTTGACAAAAACAGTTTGTTTAGGTGTATTTCAACGTTAAATGTTTATAAAAGAAAGTTGTATTGGCCATTTATAACAATAAAACAGGAAATATGGATTATATCTTGTAAAGTCAAAGTAGCTTAAGTGCCACTGCACCAGTTTTAGCTGCTTTTTCACAAAATATCACAGCAGAGTTGTCATGTAAAATTATTGTATGATTCAAAAGGTAATAATAATACGTCATTATTCATAAAGTTTGGACACTATTAACATAGTGAAATAGAGTTTTTATATAAAAATACCTCTTAAGCTTGCCTATAGGGTGTTAAAACACCTTAACATTTTATTATTATTTTTCAATTTATTTTAAATGGAATTCAACAACTAACATTATAATAATAAAATTTAAAAAAGTTAATTTATTTTCATATTTTATACTTCAATTAATTAGACGATTATAGAAATAAAAATCAAAACAAAAATCACTACTCACAACCCACAAAATCTACAATGCAAACTTTATATTGTAAATACCCCCGTCGCAGCAGACCTGCATACTCAGCAAATTTCAATAGGATTTACTTTGTATATATGAGCATTCAACCTATTTGAAGGAAAGTATTGTTTGAATGATACGCTAAGTAAATAATATATTAAAAACGTATGTTTAATCATTCACGAGCTTTGAACATGAAGAAAATTAACAGAGACCACATTTGTTTTCATTAGTAATATGTACACTTTTGTATTTTCATATAATTCTTAGGGTACATTCATACCGGAGCAGGGAGGTAAGCACACTCGCTCCATCGCTTACTAGACGGTTCAAACCAGCCAATCAGAAACGGTTCTACATGGGATACAGGCACTGAGCCAGGGTCAGAGCAAGGGAGCAATTCTGGATGGATATTTGTAAACAAATCATATCTGTAAAATCAGATGAAAATTGTAGATGCGAAGGAAAACGTGCACAGAGGAAAAATATTGGGAGCAAAATGTTGTCATATAAACATAGTTTATTTGATTAAGTAAGTTAATATTACCACACGACGATTTAGTTTTATGCAAATATAAGGGATGAATTAAAAAGGCACATTATAAAATAATATTTATAATAACACTTATAAATAGATAAAAAATTAAAGTTCTATACATCGATATAATTACGAACAGGATAATAAAAATAAAAAAATTTCGCCTATTATGGACCCCACTGTTGTCAGTTTGGGCTGCACAAAACTTAAAAGTCTCTTATAGAACGTGGCGTAAGATTAGATGCGCTACCCCAAAAAGAACATCACGTCATTGCAGTGGCGTATGCAGGGTTTACGGGGGGGGATACTCTGGGGGGAATAGAATTTGAAAATACAGGTTGTCTCACTTCTGTAGTTTTTCTTCAAGTCTCAGAACGCAACCATAAAGCTATGACGTACACGCAAGCATCGAAGGCTAATAATAATGACATAAAAGGGATACGTCGAATAGTGGGGACCACCGGAATAAGTTTGACCTCCGAAATCTTATAAACTTATCACAAATATGCCTAGATTTGACGGCGAGACCTGGTCCTCACACAATGTAGGCAGACGATTTTCGTCTGCCGTGATACTGCTACGAGATCGTCCTACAGACGAATAATGTAAAAGTACACGGTTGTAAGAAGACTACAGTATTCGTATGCTACCTTTTAACATCGTGATTTTTTACCATGAATATTTCACGTAATATGATGAGCCTTTTGCCACATTTGACGACAATGGCGATATGGCAGCGTACACCATTAATGGCCACTGTTTTCATCAAGAGTGTTTGCTTGCCTTATGTTCTTGGTTCTTATAGGCCTACTCCCCTAATTACGCACGATAACCGCAATAGGTAAAACTACCTTAATCCAAATATATATACTCCCCGAATCAACTATCTTTAAGATATAATAGAATTTAACTATTTAAAACTTTTATAAACATTCATTGTTGTAAAACAATGTTTAAAGTAAAATTTAGTACAACTTCATGCGAGTGTTAACACTGCTCACATTTTTATGTTATACTAAATTGAGATTAAATTGAGTGCATTGATTAACTTCCCGCTGCGGAAGACAACTCGTCGTCTATGTAAAACTATAGCCTATAACCTAATAGCCCAACAACTATTTTGTACGTCGTAATTTCAAAATAAAGTAGTCAAATAAAAATTCTTTATTTTAGAATACCGGTAGTTTGGTAAAATAAATATTCTTCCATGGAAACTAAAAGGACAAAATTATTTTATTGTATAACTATAATTTAAAAAACATTTACAATAAATTTTCTGAAAAATAAAGCTGTTTTAAAAATAAATTTTAGTATTATATTCAAGCAATTTAAGCCTGGATGAATTCACGCACTAAAAACAATAATCATCACCAAAAACTTCACTTAGCCAAACATCAGAATAATCTTTGAAATTTCTTCACAGTATTTAAAATTCACCAAGTTTCGTCCATTCGTCCACCACTTTTATTAGTTCACTCGGCGATCTCAGTGTATTTCTTGGTTCAGTAGTTAACGTTTCATCTCAGTCATTTGCAATGACAGTAATATTCTTATTTAAAGTGATATTCTTTATTTATCTTCATCTAAGTTATCAAACTAATAAATAAAAACAAGTAAAAAGGCATAGAAAGTTAAAAATGAATGAGTTAAAGTTCTAAATAAAGTACTTGTAACATTATAAAATCACTATTCATAACCAAACTAAAAGTAAACAAACATACTTAATTTAATTTGACATTTCGTTTATTGAATCAAACATCAGCTGATACACTCGCTCAGAGCAATGCTCAGAGCCTGGGTCAAAGCTTCCCTCCCGGCTACCCACCAGGCTTGCCTCCCGGCTCCGGTATGAACGTACCCTTAATTTTAATTTAGGGCCGGTTTCGGAGCTCGGGGTTATCTTTATCCTCAGACTAAATACCAGTTTGAACCGGTTTTTATCCTCAAACTATAGAAATCGGGTTTCGGAGCTCAAGGATAACTAACTCCAAGAATATTTTTAACCCGAGAGTTAATTCGGGAGGCATAACCCGAACACAGCAAGAGCCGAATTCAATCGAGAAGAGAAGACAGAACAAGTAAAATGCGTCTGCACACAATACCCACCACTCCCCAAACACAAAAATTCTCCAAAATACCTCGGTAACTCCTTGCATAAGTCCAAAGATAAAACTATCCTCAGATTGAGATAACCCGAGAGATAAGAAACTTATCCCCGATCTCCGAAATCCGATTTTTCATGCTAAGATTATCTTAGTCCACGGGTTAACTAACTCCAGGATTAAGATATCCCCGAACTCCGAAACCGGCCCTTAGTCTTTTAATTTTTAATACTGTAACTGTAATCTTGTTATAGTACCTATATAAATGTCAACAAACATATAACCAATTAATTCAAAACACTCAAAACAAACAAATAACTTAAACTCATGAAAAAATTAAATTCAATCATATGGTCAGTTTTACAGTAATTAAAACATCCCTGTTGCAACACACCTAAATCTCCAGCCAATTTCAATCAAACATATTATCAATCCTTATCATTGTAAACATACCATATATTAAGCTACATTTTCAGGCAGTTTAGACCAAGACATCCCCCCTCCAAATGCTCATACTTTCTTTATTAAATTTAAAAATAGTTTGTATTAGCGAATTTCCTTAGAAATAAGCTATTACCGTCGTTTTAACAGAACAGAATGGACAAAAAATATCCGTTCAGGGTAACCTCAGCAATCATATTAATATTTATATTAATTGACAGCTTTTTATGTGTACTTTCTGGATATGAAGTGAGTTTATTGTGAAAACGCTTTTTTACCTGCAAAAATCACGTTTTGTTTCAAAATTCAACATGGGCTTATATGGGAAATAGAATTTTCATTTTTTGAGTTTTTTCAACACGATAACTCTCGTAAATATCCTCAGATCGTAACATTTAGTACAGACATGTAAAACTAGATTCTCTTGGACAAGTTCGTAAACCGGCCAGATCGACATATCCAAAGTGGGGTAAAGGCCCCATTTTACCCCCCAAAAATGGGTTTTTTGAGTTTTTCAAATTGAAAAATTATATTTATCCAATTATTGTTTGCACCATTGGATTTAGCTCGAAAAAACAAACAATTTGGTATTTTAAATCATTTCTCTAAGTCCATTGGTCTCCGAGATATTGTTGCTTCACATTTTTTTCCTTGTGCTTTTAGTATCAGGGCAGCAGAATGTTAGCTTAACTAATTTCGTATTTACTCTCAACTGAGGTTTTCAAGGAATCGCTTTGAGTGATTTCTCAGTTTATCAATGTATTTAATAGAATTTTGGTTTTTTAAACAAATATGTATTAATATAATTTAAAAAAAAAACATTCTTGCCTACTTCATTATATGAAATATTTTTGTTCTTTCACTAAGTCATTTACCAATATTTTTTTACGAAGTTTTTGTAAAACAAGCTATAATATATTATTTTAATATATAAATATATCTTTTGTTTATTTTTCTTTTTTTCGTAATAATGGATTAATTACTGGACATTTGTAATTGGAAATTCGCTGAGTACGCAGGTTTGCTGCGACGGGGGTATTTTTTGATATAGTATATATTTTCTGCAAAATATTGGTCAATGAACTCTAACTATTCAAAATAAACACAAATAAAATATTCATCACCTGAAAATTTAATCATATGTTCAGAATTGTATTTTTTTAAATATCTTAAATCAGGGGGCTGTTTCATAAAACTTACAGGGCCTGTAATACAGGGAATTTCCCTGTATTATTGGCAAATATTACAATCATGTGTTTCATAAAATTTGTCAACCGTAAATCAATTTACAGGGGATTTAATACTGCCTGTATTGCAGGCCCTGTAAATTAGATAGAATATTATCATTCTTTAGACTACCATAAAAATTTTACACGTTATCTTTTTAGATTGAACAGAGTAGTTTTGGAGGTATTCATGACTATTAGTTGTGAAATGGTCCCCAGAAGTAGTTTTAGTGATTATGAAAACTTAAATGTTGTTCGTATCAGCCACTTACAAGGGGCTGTTTCAAAAAAGTCTTGTTATACAGGTCCTGTAATACAGGACTTTTTAAATAAAAAATACAATGCCTGTAACATCTGTTTCATAAACATTATTAAACTATCATAAAATCACCAGTGAATTTTTACCTATATTACAAGAGAATTTAGGGAGTTTATTTATTTATTTTTTAACTTAGGTTAAGTATAATTGATTCACTCTTTTTTTACGAAATGAAGAACATTTCCGTATTATACAACACCAAAGCAAATAAAACATAAAGAAAGATGTGACTTTATATCCAATACAAAATTCATCGTACCACAAGACACTACATTACTTGATTGGCGAGTTTTTAAATAAACTTGATGAAAATCGAAAAACTTTAATATAATCAGTAAGAGATTTGAAAAAATTATATTCATAAAAGAAAAATACATTTTAGCGAATTTCCCCTAGAGGGAAGAAGCTATTACCGTAGGTCTCATGGTAAGACCTAAGCCCGGGACCACTATAACTTTTCATTTTGGTGCCCCTAGAAGTCAAAAACAATATTCGTTCAAATTTCTAGATATATATATGTATATATATATCTATATATAGATCTATATATATATATGTGTCTGTAAGCACGATAGCGCTCGCAAAAATGGTCCGATTAGAATGAAATTTGGCACAGACGTGTAAAGTAGTAATAACAATTCGGACGAGTTCGAAAACCAGCCCGATCGGATCATCCAGAAGGGGGGTTAGGGGGGGATAAACCCCAAATAAATGGGTTTTTTGAGTTTTTTACAAAGAAAAATAGAAATAATCCGATTTTTGTTTGCACCATTGAATTCAGCTCAAAAAAACAAACAATTTAGTAATTTGAATCACTGCTCTATGTCCATTGGTTACCGAGATGTTGAAAGTGGTAAACACAGAACGTTGTCCCAATGTTAACCTTATGGGAAATAAGTAAAATTCTATATTTCGGTTATTAGCGAATTTCTCCTGTAGGGAAGAAGCTATTACCATAGGTCTCAAGGTAAGACCTAAGCCCGGGACCACTATAACTTTTCGTTTTGGTGCCCCTAGAAGTCAAAAACACTATTCGTTCAAATTTCTAGATATATATATATATATATATATATATAATCTATATATATGTGTGTCTGTAAGCACGATAGCGCTCGCAAAAATGTCTGATTGGAATGAAATTTGGCACAGACGTGTAAAGTAGTTATTATTCGAATGAGATCGAAAACCAGCCCGATCGGATCATCAGAAGGGAGGTTAGGGGGGGATAAACCCCCAAAAAATGGGTTTTTTGAGTTTTTACAAAGAAAAATAGAAATAATCCGATCTTTGTTTGCACCAGTGAATTCAGCTCAAAAAAACAAACAATTTAGTAATTTGAATCACTGCTCTATGTCCATTGGTTACCGAGATATTGAAAGTGGTAAACACAGTACGTTGTCCCAATGTTAACCTTATGGGAAGTAAGTAAAATTCTATATCTCGGTTATTTTTCAACATATCTTGAAAAAACTTGGTAAATATTTTCTTCTCGTTCAGATCTACTAAATAATGAATTAAAACCACCCAGTTTCAATATACCTGTAGCAGCAAACCTGCATACTCATTCCCCATGTTATTCTTATGGAGCTTACCAAAACATGTCAAATCTCGCTATGTTGGATTGAAATATATTGTTTTGCACTTGAAATTCGCTGAGTTTGCAGGTCTGCTGCAACGGGGGTATTATCAACTTGATACTGACTTAGATGATGTTTAGATTTAATTCAACTCAAATTTGTTTGTTTGTAATTCACACACATTTAAAAAATGTTAAAGCTATAAAACAAATTTAAATTTGTTTCGTGTGTCTCCAAAATCCCAAACCGGTTAATAACTTTTAAATTAAATAAAATATTAAAAGGTTAAATTTTAACATATTTTTTACATGAGTAGTCTGACAAAACACTGCTTTTTAATGTTTATATCATTTAGGTACTTTCCAATACCAATCTTATGGCGATTTTGAATTTACGCTGCTTTTTAAGAGCACTACATTGACCTATGATTTGTGGCATTTCGTTTATTTTATTAAGCCCTTCAGAATGAGTGGTTACTCAATGGAAATATTATTTGAAAACTTGGGGTACCCCTCTCCCTCCAAATCACAATTTGGGCATGAGGCAAATATGACATACACAGCAAAAAATAGAACTTTTTGGTCGGAACTACTTTGCAAAATACTTTTAACCAAAATTTTTGCGCAGTAATTGTCACCATTTGGCATGTCGCAGGAGATGGAAGAGGGCTTAAATTGAAGATCTTGATCTCAGGGCCTTGGGGAAAAATACTGAAATTGCTTGAACATTACCGGAAAATGGGAACTAACATTAAATAACTGCGATTTAAAAAAAAAACCTCTGGTTTGTTTACATAAAGCATGGTGCTGATACTTGATTCAAAGCCACCTATTAAGGTTGATTGTACTATAAAAAAAATTTTATGTTCTATATTTCGGGGCTTTTGCCCAATAAAGCCACAGCTAAGCAAAATATTTTAAAAGAAATTGTGACCGCTTATTGGCAAGTCACAGAATGATGGAAAAGTTTAAAGGTTTTGATGCCAAGGACTCAGGGAAAATAGTTGAATTTCTTAAAATTCACCAGGAAACAAAAAAAAAACATAAAATATCTGCCGTTAAAAAAAGCATTCTAAAAATGTCCACTTTGTTTATCTATTAAAACGTGTTGTACTGATGCTTGGTTTAAACCATGTGCTATACACATGTTATGTAGAACAAAAGCCAGTCTACTTGGTATTTTGCACTTTAATAAAGAATGATTGTCTTGATTCAAAATTTTGCAAAGGCTTTTAGTCGCTTAAATCCACTAGTTATAATTTAAAATTATGTTCTTGGATTTGATTGAAATATAGGTGAGTTCATCAGCAACGTTGGCTACACACTGGGCGATTTTTATCGTGGCGATAATTTCGCCGATGCTGCAGAAGTAATCGTCGTTCTTTACAAATGAGGTGGAAAAATTCTGCCAAACAGGGTTCTCTGAGGGAATGTTTTTATTATGTCGTTTTACAGAAACCTCATTTGTATTTGTGTAAGTTCAGTTTCAATGTAAAGAGATTTTAAACTCAAAGCATTACAAAGAAACATTAAAAAATAAATTTTAAATAAAAGAAAATAAAAGTGGCAAAAATTCCACTTTTGCAGTGACAGTGAGTGGCTCTTAAAGGACCACAATCGATAATACGGTTGCGTGGTATCCCTAACCGTCTGTGTGTAGGCCTAAGCGTCCATATACATCTAGACTACTGCAAAAATTTCAGCAGTAGCAGATTTGCCGCCGCAATAAAAATTGCTAAGTGTGTCTCTGGCTAAAGAAAAACTTCCAACTTTTTTTCATAACGTGTGTACTGCATCAACGTACTAAGTCTCTCATTAGGGCTGATTATTGGTGAGACCAATCAAACTGCATCTTCACTTTACTTCACTTATTTACTGTTTTGTAGTAGGACATCATAAGAGTAAATGTATTATAATTGAAGGGGTCCCCCGTAAAAAATTCTAAGCGACAAAAACCTAGTTTCGAGAAACAAAGTCATTCATTTAATATGTAATCAATGTAATAATAATTTACAAGTTAATTAATAATGTAAATTCAATCCATGGATATTTTAAGCTCAAGTTTGTCAGGGCAAACACTGAACATTCAATTTTATTTTTATTTTGTTCTCATTTGATTTTTCTGTTTCATTTGAATTTTGGTTACCTTGATATTTTTGCTTTGTTTATTAAACCTTTTTTTTGAGCAGTCTTGTGACCTACTCTTTCCAGTTACCTCTCGCCAATGCTTAGTTCATTATTTAGCTTATGTAGGCCCAGGACTGGCAATATATATATATAGTTAAATAAAAATCACTGATAAGAGCTACTACAGTAGAACCTCGATGAGAAGACACTCGATAGCACAAAAACCTTGATAAAAAGTGCACTTTAAAGCCTCCTTGAGACTGTAAACACACTTAACCCCTTATCCGCCATGCACGAGATAGCTCGTGGTAGTATTCTGTGTACTTAAGCGCGACGCACGAGATATCTCATGGAACATCTAAGTGCCCTCTGCGTGACGCCCGAGTTTGCTTGGATCAGTCCTCAGCTGATTTATTTTGTTATTTTGTTGGTACAACTGTTCTGCTAGGTTTTTTCTTTCTACGACTGTACAGTTGACCATGATGAGTTGCAGACCGTTTGTTGCTGCACTCTAGTGGATTTTTCTGGAACTACGTCCATGCCACGAGTTCTGCAGTATCGCGTTCGTCGCGTAGAGACGAAAACCTCCCGTGTTGGTGTTGCTCGTGTAATTAAACTTCGCGCTACTGATCACGTGGGAAGCAAATTACTCCGCGCTTAAGGGGTTAATGTCTTGTTAACACAAACCTCAATAAGAAGACTCCCTTGATAACGAGACTCTTTCCAGAATCACCTTGAGAGTCTTCTTATCAAGGTTCTACTGTTTAAAAAAATATTTAAAATTAACATGAGTACCCTTTTGTTAGTATGTATATTTATACATATGTGTGTCTTTAAGCATGATAACTCGCATAAAAATGGTCCGATCTGAATTTAATTTGGCACAGACGAGTAAAGTAGTAATTATTCGAACGAGTTCGAAAACCAGCCCATTCGGGTCACTGGAAGGGGTAAAGGGAGATAAACCCCCCCAAAAATGGGTTTTTTGAGTTTTTCACATATAAAAATAAACATTTTTGAATTTTTACTCTACTAGCTGCAGAGCCCTTTGTGGTTAAATACAACAGTATCTAGAAAAATAGTACATACATGTTTTTTTCCTGTGAAATACTTGACAAATAATTAGATTTTTTCTAAAAAACAAAATTGTTTTGAAGAAAAAAACTGATTAGATAATCAGTTAATGAAATTCCTATGAAAAACATGTTTTTTTTTTCAACTTTAAAATGCTGAAGAAATCTATCAAAGGGGAAGGTGATATTCTGAAAGAGAATGAAATTTCCTAATAAACACTGTAATCTATTTCTTGCAAATACTGATAACTGGAAGCCAAAACTTGGCTACAAAGAAACTTAAGTAACCTGTTGTCAGGTATTTTTATAGCAAACATGTGGGTATTTAATTTTTTTCTCCATAAATCTTGAAAATTAAGTGTTTTTATCATTTAAATCTGAAAGTCTTTTTTTTAATCTAAAAGGAGAAAGCTTCCCAATACTTATTAATTAATAGAATCGGTCCTGTAGAACTGTAGTAGATTTAGTTGTAAAAAGTTTAACAAAAAAGATCCCTTACTTTTTAATGGTAAAGAACTTTTAAATGGTACTGAAATCGACCAAAGAGGAAGATGATATTCTGGAAGAGATTAAAATTTCCTACAGTTTGTTACTAAGCATTCATTGAAACTACTGATAAGTGGCAGCTAAATCTTTGGTTACAAATATAAACTTAAAAGTTGGTTTTTTAATGTATTTCTTATAGAAAATATGTGTTTGTATATTCCACCATAAATCATAAAAAATCTAATTTTAATAATTATTTGAAAATCTACACGGATGAAGCTTTCCAGCGACCCATTAAATATTGAAATCTGTCTGGTATAACTCTAGATTTAGTTGTACAAAGTTTAAGAAAAATATATATAATTCAGTATTTTATCACAACTATAAATTCGGAGGTTGCTTTGCTTTTTTGCAAATAACTTTTAAATGGTGAGGAAATCGACCAAAGTGGAAGACAATATTCAGAAAGAGAATAACATTTCATACAATTTGTTATTTTGCATTTTTGAAAATACTGATAACGGGCAGCCAAAACCTGGATAAACAAATATAAACTTTAAATAAATGGTATCAGGAAACTAACACATATACTTTCTCCCTTCAAGTCATTTAAAAGCAGGAAACATATATAGTGAAATGAATCAAATTTTCAATTAATTATCACACAAATACCAAATTTTATCATAATCGGTTGGTAAATAACGGAGATATCGGTTTTTAAATATTTGCCATAAGAATAACATAGGACAACGTACTGCGTTTACCGGCGAACTAAAATATCAATCATCTCCGCAACCAGTTGACATAAACTACTTATTCAAAATACTGGATTATTTAGTTTTCCAAGTCAGATTTAATGTTTGCAAGTATATTTTCTTTAGAAGTTACAGATTTTGTGAAAATTTGAAAAATATGAATTTTTTAACACTTAAACCCCCATAACTTCTGAACCTGAATTTTTACGGGAAAGTGGGTGGTGTCATTTTGTTTGTTGCCTTAAGCACTAAAAACCATGAAATTTTTATCAAAATTGTTAGAGCCGTTTTTGAGAAATTTGGATTTTTGTAATTTTTTATGGGTTTTTATTGGGTAAATACCCTTGAAAATCAAAAATTAAAAAAAATGAAAATACACCTGGGGATACCATGGCTTTATACCTACATGCCAAATTTCATGTAAATCGGACCACTGGTGTCGTCTCTAGCTTTGTTTACATCCACACGCACACTCACGCACATGCGCACACACACACACACACACACACACACACACACACACACACACACACACACACACACACCATGCCAAAAACCACTTTTTTGGATTCAGGGAGCACTAAAACGAATATATTCACTAACAACTCAAATTCGAAAATGTTGACGAAAACAATACTTTCTCCATATACTATGTATAGGGGGGAGAAAGTAAAAAGCTGATTTCAGAGTACCGTAGGAAAAATATGTTTTTACTTGTTCACATTAAATCTTAAAAAATCCAACTTTAATAGTTATTTGCAAATCTACAGGGAGAAAGCTTTCCAACGACCCATTAATTATTAAAATCTGACTGGTAGAACTCTAGATTTAGTTGTACAAAGTTTAACAAAAATATCTCTAATTCAGTATTTCCTCTCCACAATAAATTCGGAGGTTGCTTAGCTTTTTTGCAAATAACTTTTAAATGGTGAGGAAATCGGCTAAAGAGGAAGGTGATATTCTGAAAGAGAATACAATTTCCTACTGACTGCTATTATGCATTTCTTGAAAATACTCAATAAAGCCAGCCAAAATATACCTCGAAATAAAAAATGTGAAAAAAACCCGTTTTCAATGTTTTTCTTATGGAAAACATTTTTTTTACTTTTTCACCATAAATCTCAACAAAAACAAACTTTCATAATTATTTTATTGTCCCAATGTTAACCTTATAGGAAATAAATAAAATTCTATATCTCGCTAATTTCTCAACATATCTGAAAAAAACTTGGTAAGTGACTTCATCTAGTTAAGAGGCGGCAGGAGTCAAGCCGGCCGCTCAGTGGTCTACTCTACGCTTTACAATGGGGGCGGGACAATATATGAAAAAAATAATGTGAACTGATTAAATAAATGTTTTGCTGTTTCGGTCATATTATTTACCACTATCATATGCACAAATCAATATACGTTAAGTCAAGGAAAACCAGGGCCTGATTAAGAGGTATGGCGCCCCTAGGCTTGAGTTTATTTGGCGCCCCCTCCCCCTTCACCCCCCCCCCCCCTTTTCCCCCTATATATCGCCAGATGAAATACAATATATATATACAATGAAATTACGAATTAATTCCTCCAGAATTAATAGCTTAAAAAAACTAGATTTAACCTAGAAAATAACTATCAGCGCAGACAAAAATTATCAAAAATACAAGTCTATTTTTTGGTAGAGAGGGCATGTAAGTCCTAACTTCGCTTCTTAATAAAGTCATTTTTCATTTCATTTCATTCTAATCAGTTTCGGTTAGGGACAAGTCACCTCTGCCTGTGACTATTCAACTGACACTCTCGCAACTTACCACCCCCACTGCTCTTCTTTTCTACTTTTGACTTCTCCCACATCTGACTCAGATATCGATTCATTGTAACAGTCTTCATCAGACTTTTAAGAATATTATTTCATATTTAGTAGCTCATCAGCTTACTATAATATTTTACCAGAACCAACAGGAGGATAACAAAGACACTCACATGGGGCTGGGAGTATCTTTATTTTATTACGTTATTTTTTTACATTTTTTCGTTATTTCATTGTTTTTATACATGGCAACTGATGAGGCCCTCATACTCATTATGTAATATATTTCCACTAAAAAGTTATTTTATTGAGTTTCTAGTTTTTTCCTGGCCAAGTAACCTGCTTAGAGGACGTTTTTCAGTCAGAAATTAGTTATTTGCAGACTTTGAAGGAAACCCTCGGAGCCGTAATCGAGATAATTCGATAATTGTGCAATCAAACATGATCAAGTAAGCAATCAAGCAAACATTGCTTAGCAAGACTATTTAATGTACCTATAGGTTTGATAAAAAAACATGCTAAACAGGCCACATTTACGCAAAAGGGGGCGCGGGACTTTTGTTTTATTTTTTAATTCATTTAAAAATATAAAACCAATATTTATTCTCCATCCTGTGGCGCCCCTGGATGGCTGGCGCCCTAGGCTACAGCCTAGTCAGCCTAGTGGTTAATCAGGCCCTGAGGAAAACGTACTTCTTATAATTTTTTTTGTGAATACAAAATCCATTTCTCCATAAGAATTTCTTGATATTCGACCAAACTAATTCAGTTGTAAAATTATACACGAAGTACAAAAAAACTTTCAAAATATATCTTCTGAAAGCGTGCAATCTTGGCATCAGTTCAACGGATAAAGATTTTTTTATACTTAGTATAATTAATTAATTTTATAATTTGAAATTATAGTTACAATTGACAGTCGTGTAGACTGCCGTTCGCAGGCCGCGGTAGTTCAGCGTTCGTCCCCTAGGTTCCGCCACCGTCGTCGATCGCGTTAGTGTTGGCAAGACAGATTGCAAACAGGCTCAGCGTTTTGTTGTCATGTGCGATAATTGAGGAGACGATTTTGTTTTAACCCTAGAATCGTAATCATATATTTGTGTGCCTATGAATCACAATCATTCGTCTGTGAGACTAGTCAAGTTTAAAAATTTGTAAAAAATACATTTTAAATTAAAACCTTGATGTTTCTTATATGGAAGTAAAGCAAATTTAATAAACTTTTGTATGAAACCATATTTTAAGTCTTAATTCACTTAACAATAACTTCATACATTTTCCCTTAAATTGCTACAAGGTATATATTTTTATTTTGCGATGTATTTAAAAAAAGTCATAATAAATGGATTTTTATTAAGAGATGTTTTGTCTCCACATCATTGTAAATTAGTATAGAATTACTATATAGGCACTGATATGCAATTCCATTAAAAAAATATATGTTTGTAGACATTTGAAAATGTTGAAGAACATAGATTTTCCACACATATTTCTAATGACACTTATGATAATAATAATCATTCGTCTGGAAGACTACTAAGTTCAAAAATTTGCAAAAAAATAAATGTTAAACAAAGTTGCAATGATTTTTCTATAAATATAAAGCAAAATTAATAATGTTTTGATTGGAGGTATATTTTAAGTCTTCATTAATTTTACAACATTTTTACAGATTACAGAAAAAAGCACAAACACAAATCATAATGATTCGTCTCTTGAACAAACACATAATAACAAAACACCAATTTTCGTTATGCTCTTTTATAAATAGCATATCATTAATATCTGTTACTACATCCAGTTTTTTGTATAGTATATATTTTACCCGCAACATAATATTACAACATAACATATAACAATATATAACATATAACAACGTAATATTATTGTGATCCTTGTCAAAAATGTAGTTATAACGATGTATATTTTTACAACCAGTGGTTTTGTATTAGTAAACGTTTTATTTTATTTGCTCAATATTGTTATTAATATCTTTGTCAAAAACGAGGTTATAAATGTTTAGGTTTACATCTATGAATAAGTGTTTATTAAAACTATTAATAAATATGATTTATGGTTATATAACTCATGGTATGCACTTATGGGAATAAACTAAACACAAACGCAACTTTTATTACTTAGAATTAATAATAATATACGTTATTTACGCAATATTTACCATCTAATAAAGCCTTTATAATCGAAAAAGTTGTTTATATTTTTGGGCGGACTAGTTCGGGGACTGTGCTAAGGGTAGTTGACCTCGACAAGGGCGGAAAGGATGGGCCGCCTAAAGACAAAGGACAGTATCTCATGGCATTCCAGCTTTCACATCTGGGTGACAGCGGCGGCGAACAGCAAGCGGCGGTGGTCCCTTTTGGCCAGTCTTTTATCGTTCGCACTGTCATAGATAGATGTTATGGTTATATGATAAATGGACATTTATTTGAGAATAAATCGACAGCACATGTCCTGAAAATTGACCACCAATCTACAGAACGTGTACTGTAAATAATTTACTCTGAATGTCCAATTATCATATAAGTACCGGTATTACATTCAATAACTTGAAGGGTGCAGGGGAAAAACCAACAGAGTCACAGAAACACAATTTTTAAGAGGAAAGAAAACAAAGTTTAAAACACTCTCATTGTTGAGTAAGAATTAATTTTCCATTTAAGTTTGCCATTTTTTGTTCTTGGTTAGTATAAAAAAAGTAATAAAAAAGATTTGCATAGTATTTTATATATTTAAAAATATATAACATGGTGCGGACTTAGCTGTTTTTCCATTGTGTTTTGAGAAAAATAAAAAATATTTCCACATGGCTTATGGCTGTGGAATGGTAGGGAATTTTCCTACAATTTTTTTTATTTTTCACTATTTTTGGGGCGAGAAATTTATTGCGATTATTAGCGACCCCCTACAACCCCTTAGTGCATAAATTAGTACATAAAAAGGGGATGTACTAATTTATGTACTAAGGGGTTATGCCCCTCTAAAAAATGTTCTTTTTTCACTAGATTCGATTCCTTTTATTTTTCTGATTACAAATATACCTATTTGTACCGTCCAACACACCCCAAACTCAAAATAGGGGGCAAAACCCCCCTTGATCCTATGTGTAGGGGGTGGGTATGTTTTAGATGAACACTACGGCTGATTTTCAGGGCACCCCCTATTTTGGGGCGAGAAATTCATTGCGACCAACGGCAACCCCCTCCGGCCTCCCTTTTTTACGTACTAGGGGGGTAAACGCAGTACGTTGTACAATGTTATTCTTATGGCAAATATTTAAAAACCGATATCTCCGTTATTTACTAACCGATTTTGATAAAATTTGGTATGTATTTGTGTGATAATTAATTGTTAATTTATTTTATATGTTTTCTGGTTTTAAATGACTTGAAGGGAGAAAGTATGTCAGTTTCCTGACCGTTTATTTTCTTTTTCTATTACAGGGAAGTTCCTCACCCTAGCGGAGACTGACCTCCGTGCTTGGGTGATGAATAATGTGTTTCTTTTTTTTCAGTTAGGAAGTTTTATTAGGTGGGATATTAATTTCAATTGAAAAGGTTAATTTGGTTTATAGATGTGAGTTTAAGGCTATAGAATTTATTATAACTGCAGGTGAGTTTCTCACAAACGGAAATAATATATTAAAATGCGCAATTTGCGCATGGGCCCCCTAGTTTTTCAATTCAGAATATTTTACAATGTATAATTAGAAGTTTTACTGATTTGATAAATGGTAAAGTTAGTTGTGAACAAGATTTTTTACATTTTAACTTAATATTAATTGCTGATTAGTATTACAGTTACACTGTTACATTCATAATAGTAATTTTATTCTATTGATGTTTGTATTAAAATTAAGCTGGTGAACTTTTATATGTCCAAGAAAATAAGAAATAATTTTAAATGCATAGTTTTGTAATGTTTTTATATACTTATAGTACCGGGGACCGAGCTTTGCTTGGATTTTTAATCAGCCGGTTAAAAAACCGGCTGATTCAGCTGTTTTAGTTAAAAATTTCCATAACTATAACATGAGCACTGATAAGTATAACACTGTTTGAGCACGGTGTCAACGCCTTTATACAGCTGTGCCTTCGCCTTTTTCTGTTCTAGCAAAAAGGAGTTGATTCGGTGTCGTTCAACACTGATAAACATATCGATGACGTACTGTTGTAATAAACGGCCAAAGAAGGGAATTGCCGTTGAAGTTGGTCGTTATATTTTCTGGTCGGAACGCTTAGTGGCTCTTCACGAATTAAATTTTTGATATCTTAGAGCGATGGTTAGAAGCAGTTGGCACTATGTTGGTAACCCCAAGTCTCCTTTGTGGGTAAAAGAGAGGATACGAGAATGGCTCAATGCGGTTGTCTGTACTGCTCATGGTGAACAGTTGTTTTCATAGTTCTTTTACGACACGGTCAAAACCCGGGTCGGTCTAGTCGGCGTTGAGTGTGATAACGGCTGATATTTCATTCGACGTTAAAACATTGAAGCGGTTTGGGTCGAGGCCGGTGGTGCGAGAACCAGATTGACTTTCGGTAGGTGAATTCCTTTAGCATCACCCGAGCTCGAGCTTTTTATTCTTATATGACTTCGCGCACCATGTTGAACGCTTGAACGTGCAGGTTGAACAGCGCTTATTATTCTCCCGTAGGATTCCCTGGCGTATCAATTAATTCTAGGTTCATGTCGGCGTTAGCAGAAATTCGTTTTTAGAACACCAGAACCGAATGACCAAAAAAATAATAATATTATTACTCGGTGTTATTGGTACTCGGTCTGTCGGCATTGGTGGGGCCGAGAAAAATCATCTGCCCGTTGCACGGTCGTTCGTACTCTCCTTGTGCATCTTGAGTCGGCTGAGTGGCGATTTTCAGCGTTGTTGGCGGCTGAACAGCAGCGCAAGTTCTTGTGGGAAACTTGACGGCTGGTATTCGTATTTCACGTGAGGACACCAATTAATAGGGTAATTCAAGGGTAATTCTTAAAAATTACCCTTGAAAACATTTAAACCGTACAAAATCAAACTAAACTATATAGAATAAATATTCCTTTAAACAATTCATTCAAAATAACCCTTAAACAATTAAAAATGCCCACGACGATGGGCACTTGAATGGACACTTTGAAAGGCCATAGGACGCAAAACGGATTTTTCCCAGACTTGAGACCAGTTCCAATCGATTTCTGGTCACCTAAAACCCCAAATTAAACAAAAAAATCAAAAATCCAAGGACGAAATAAAAATTTTGCCCGTACAAACATTGCTTGTTTTAGAGTATAATAAATAAATATAATAATAATAATAATAATAATAGGATAGGATATAGGATAACAAGTTTGGAATTGTTGTTTCGAGTTTTCCCTCAAGTTGTAATCGTCGACAAGGTTGTATTGTTTGGTGAACTGAACTCTAATAATCCATCTAGGTGGTTTAATGGAAACTATGCGTAGTAAAATTCGTCTAAGTTGAGAGCGAAGGTTTTGGCTGGAAGGGCATTAGTGAAGAAGTGGTAATATTATAACTTATAACAACTGCACATTGAGTATTGGGGAGGCCAAATTCTTCGGTCGTTGGATATTCTTTTTGTTCTGCTGTTGCCCAAGGGCGCTCATAGTTCTAGCGCTGAACGCCGATGGTGGCGCTCCCGTATCCTTACGATTGAAGGCGCTTCAAAACAGTTATATTTATCTTGACACCTGCCGCCTCTTAATATCTACTGAATTATTGCAAAAGACTAGTGGCTTGAAGGGGCTAAAAGCCCCTAATGAGGGAAAATTCAAACAATCCTTTATTATGGTACAAAATACCTTCATAGCAATCTCAATCTACCTTATATTGATATCTAGCCTACCACATGGTTTTCAATCAAGTATCAGCATCACATGTTTTATGTAATCAAAGCAGACGTTTTTTGATCCCAATGCTTTTTAAATACATTAGATACATTAGTTGAAATGGCGACCTACCCAGGTAGGTATTTTAAGCCAAGTATGAATGACAGATAAGTGAAGGATGATTGTGGCGCGATCTTGTAGTCTTGTTACTGACTAAGGCCGACATATTCCTTAGACAGGACTGTTAATTAATAGCCCAACAGCCAATGGCAACTAAGGGAGCTACATTTTAACGTGGGATCCGAACCACGATTTCGCCTCGGTTAACAATTTACGAACTGGTCTAATGATGAGGATGGTTCCTTGAACGAGTACTCAATAGTGCGGACGTTAATCCCCACTAAGGAACACCGCGTCCACAAGCCATTGCTCATAACTATCTACAATGGCAGATATTTTACGTTATTTCTCGTTTTCTGGCAAATTTCAAGTAATTCCATTATTTTTCCCGCCATGACGGAATAGAAACCTTTAATTTGAGCCCCCTCCCATCTTTCTACAACTTGCCAGACACCCACAATTTTGACACAAAGAATCGCCTTACGAAATTAAATATATGATGTCTAAATTTCACACTTCCATGGCAGCAAACCTGCATACTCATTCCCCATATTATTCTTATGGAGAACATTTTTATAGGTTTATTTCAGGATTTAAGTTGATTGAACGATTTGAGGCTACGTCTAAATGATTTATTGAAGCATTTGAAATTCGCTGAGTATGCAGGTATGCTGCAACGGGGGTATTTTTCATTAAATATTAACACGTTCAGCCCCTGCGGAAGCCAACAGTCAGATTATGTACTTTTTATAATCCCGACATGCGCCAACGGTGGCGTACTACAAACTTTCCAAAACTCCGACGTGTATCACCGGTGGCCCACTGTTCCCATTTGATTCAATGCTTTTTCACAGCGTGTTCGGAGCTTTTCTGGGTTATATTATTAGTGTGTTCGTATTTTAGGGTTGTATAGACTCACCAACCTACATGTGCAGGTATTGATGTATGCTGGCAATTTGATTAATGAAAATACAGGATTCCAGAACTATACTGACATTACAGATTTTGTCAACACATCAGCCTCTTGATACTTTGACACTTAGTGGACTATGGAGATGTAGAAGAAAAGAAATATAAAATTACAGGGAGTATGTGAAACAATAACTCAACATTAATAAAAGCATTAAAAATATAGATTGTACATGTACATCTCCTAAATTTGTGTTACCATAAATCTAAACCATTGCACAGATAATTTATTATCTTTTATCGTAATATAGGTCCCACTAACACTGGACATAATATTTGGTAGTCGGAATGTTTGTTGAGTGTCAGCAAACTATACAGTTAGTATAATAAAACTATACAGTGTGTTGAAGTATCAATTGTCGAACTATCCAAGTTTGACTGTAGTAAATATTATTTTCCTACAACCCCATGTAAAGTGATTGATTGCACACTAAAAACGAATCGTAAAATAGATCTTTACTTAGGAGCAAGCAAAAAAGTTTTTTTACGCTAGCCAGCTGATTGATTGTATGGTTACTCTACGAGCTCCAGTACTTTCGCTTCCGTTTTAATTCCACTGTGTTTGACCTCAAACTGGCACATTCAGCTATAACGGACGAGAGTAACTGTGATTGTTTGGAAATCCAAAACTTTAGTTGAAGAAAAAATTTATGTATTTAGCATGTAAAGTGTCTTTCTTGCTTTTGCAAAAATTACCGCGCTCCACTATGCATCGCACAGTAGCTATTTAGCTCAAGCAAGACCCACTTTCTGCAATTAATACATAAATAACTTAATTTTGATGCTTGCTCATCTGGGGGCACCTGCCTTGGGCGACAAATTTTAAGAGGCGGCAAAAAATTAAGTAAAGAAATGCTTTAAAGATATGCACGGCATTTTAGAAAGAAATGCACTAAAGATATAATCACTTAAGAACTCTGGAAACTGAAGATACAAAATTTGAGAGAACTCCATAATGGCATTGTTTTGAATACTGTAGTATAATCATACTTTTTTCTTAAAACTGTGTTTTTTTTCTCTAGGGCAGAATGGGTGCACATACAATCCACCTCCCCTGTTAGCTACTTAGGCAACTGCCGACTATCCATGCAAACAGAGTAATTTCAGACTTTCTCAGTGACGGATCTACATTTAACTGTCGTCCAGGGAAAATCGGCACATAGCCCCCCCCCGCACCAAACACAAGAAATATATTTTTAATGTGTTTTAGATGTGATGGATATGCAATTTATTTTTAGATTTATTTATCGATTTATTTCACACAATATCATACAAAAGTGGACAATACATATAAATCAATGAAATGGGCCCTTGCAAAGCCAGGCTTGTGAGCAGGAGCCGAGCCAAATCAGCAGTCCAAAAGTCCAGTCATTTTGCACTATTAAAAAAATATATATAAATAAATGCATTATTAGATTAGTTTAGGAATCCATAAGAAAATCTTCATATTTTTCGAACTGTTACAAAATTAGACTTAAAAACAAATCAGTAAAAATGGCGCAGGCCTAACAAGGGATAAAACCACGCAGGTTACAAAAGTAGCCTGATTTGAAAAAAAAGTTCGATAAAAAAACTAAAGACGAAAGAAAACGAAAGACGAAAGACCGACCTGACCCACTCATCCCAGACCTATCACATTCAACCCCCCCCCACCCCTTATAATTATCTCGTATATTATAATATGATTTTATCAAATCACAATACAACTGATGTTAGCAGGCCATGATAAGCCTAACCAAAAACTATTATTGCCATAAAATGACCAAGAAATTTGCCAGCCATTGTAAAATCAAAGCAGGGTGTCTACCAGATTTCATGTATTAAACTTCCGACTTTTTTCTGACCTTTCCCGACTATTCCAAAACAATTCCCGTCCAGTGAAATCGGCCATGTTGCCTCCTACTACAAATACTTAGGCCCAATCTATGTAAAGTAAGACAATATTATTTGACGGCCGCAGTGTGACTGAGAGATTTAACAATACCCCCCTTGCAGCAGACCTGCATACTCAGCGAATTTCAAATGCAAAAGAACATATTTCAATCCAACATAGCAAGATTTGACATGTTTTTGTAATCTTCATAAGAATAACATGGGGAATGAGTATGCAGGTTTGATGCAACAGGTATGTTAAAACTGGTTGTTTTTACTTCTATATTTAATAGATCTTAACTAGAAGAAGCCAAACCCCAAGTTTTATTAACATATGTTGAGAAATAAGGAAGATATAGAATTTTTTATTTCCCATAAGGATAACATGGGGAATGAATATGCAGGTTTGCTGCCACGAAAATAAAAGTATCGAGGACTTTAGACTATTAATCATTAGATCTCATCTAGATGAAGCCACAAACCAAGTTTTATTAAGATCAGGGCCGCGACAAGGGCCATGCGAAACATGCGGCCGCATGGGGCGCCGACTGGGAGAGGGCGCCACCGAAGCCGGCGCGGTGTTGAGTCCACAGCAGCGCCCGAGGAGTCTTTGAAGTGCTGAACATGTACTTTGGCGAACTTTGTTGACACACGGGTAGTATTTTACAATTTTGTTAAACATGCAAAACATTCGTCTTGGGGGCGTTTTCCAGCGCCTGTGGAGCATTTTAAATTTGTTAAAGAGCTAAATTAATTAATGTTTTGTGGTGTTTGCCGAGTCTATCAAAATTGTTCAACTTGCCAAATTTTAATTTATGTGGCGTTCTCCAACTACCGGTGCTTGATGAGCATTTTTATATGGTTCAAAGTGTAAATCATGTAATTTGGCGAGTTTGGTTGGCTCCCGGGGGAGCATTTACAAATCGTTCAACGCGCTATAACATGATCGACTTGTCGCCATTTTGGAGATGTTAGCCAGCCCCGGCGCCTGGAGAACTTTTGAAATCAATCAAGGTGCGTAATGTGAGTTTAGGAGGCGTTTGCCGGTGCTGGTGGAGACGTTTCAAACTATTCAAAGAGCAAAATACTTTTTTGTTGGAGCATACTGGCATCTGTGGCGTCTTGTAAAAATGTTTAAAACTCGCAAACATTTTAATTTGGTGGCCGTTTACCCAAGCCCGTGGAGTAATCATTGTTTTCAAATAACTCAAAATGTAAATTTTTGGGTATGTGAATTGTAGCTGCAGTAATGAACAAAATAAATGTCAATTTTAAAAGAATGGGTGAAGTAAATGAGTTCCGTTTTAACCACAGATTCATTTTAGCAATACCTTTAAAATTCAATTAAATTTGCAATTTGGTTTGCAAAATAAATTTCAAGATTCAAAAGAAGACCTGGGGAACTAAAAACTTCTAGAAACTCAAACTCAACCCTCGTCCTCAGGGACTTTAGCAAGTGGTTTAAATGGGCCGGGTAACGAACAACTGTGATATTTTTTAGCCGTTTAGTATATTCCTTCTTAGATTGGTTTAATTTGACTGGGCTCTAATGTTAATTTTTCTTTTTAAGTTGAAGCAAGAGTCGCCCGATTAGCGGTGTGCCTGTTCTTACTTAGATAATTTAATTTGTCTTAATATATCCAGCAATACAAAACCATAGTCTATCCATCAATAAAAAACCTTTAAATATGTGATGAATGAAATTCAACACAGTAACTTCAAAATATTTTATTTAATTTTGCAAATGATAGCTTTAACCACCCTGAGGGGTGTGTAACTGATACCTAAATCTAGTGAAAGGGCACCAATGTAGGCTCTCGCATGTCCCAGAAAAATCCCTTGTCGCGGCCCTGATTAAGATGTGTTAAGAACTAAGCAAGGTATAGAATTTTACTTATTCCCCATAAGATTAACATTGGGACAACGTACTGTGTTTACCACTTTCAATATCTCGGTAACCAATGGACATAGAGCAATGATTCAATATACTAAATTGTTTGTTTTTTCGAGCTGAATTCAATGGTGCCAAGAAAAATTAGATAATTTATATTTTTTTTGCATATAAAAAACTCAAAAACCCATTTTTGGAGGGGTTCATATCCCCCTTTACCCCCCTTCCGGAGGTCCGATCGGGCTGGTTTTCGAACTCGTCCATTCGATTACCACTTTACATGTCTGCACCAAATTTCATTAAGATCGGACCATATTTACGGCCGCT
This sequence comes from Flexamia atlantica, assembly GCA_035578135.1. Taxonomy (NCBI): domain Eukaryota; kingdom Metazoa; phylum Arthropoda; class Insecta; order Hemiptera; family Cicadellidae; genus Flexamia; species Flexamia atlantica. The sequence goes on along the minus strand of JAQJVK010000009.1, from coordinate 49,651,563 downwards.
ATCGTGCTGACAGACACATATATATATATATATATATTTGAGCTGGAGAATGTTTTTGTTTTAATTCTTTTATTTTTTAAAAAATATTGAATATATATATATAGATAGATAGATAGATAGATATATAAAAATTTGAACGGATGGTGTTTTTTGCTTCTGGTGGCCCCAAAACGAAAAGTTATCATGGTCTCGGGCTTAGGTCTTACCATGAGACCTACGGTAACAGCTTTTTCCCTATAGGGGAAATTCGCTAAAATGATTGTGATATGTCCAAAATATTTAACAGCCGCAATGAGACTAGAGATTTGCTGGTCACAGATACACTGAGCAATTTTCCGGTCACAAAACAACTGAGAGATTTGCCAGCCTTGCCATAAACGACCGCAGTTTCACAACTGCGATGCGACTGAAAGGTGTAATGGCCATGAAAAGAGCTAGCGGTTTTCCATTTGCAATGCGACGGAAAGATTTGCCAACCATGGTCTCGACGACAGATTTTCCAGCCACAATAAGGCCAATCAATATGATGACCTAGGAACTAGCGAGAGACTTGTTGGCAGTGAAACCTGCCAGCAACAACAGATTATCTGGCCGAGATATGGCCAGTAGATGTGATGGCTGCAAAAAGAGCCGAGAGACTTGTCGTCCACAATGCGACCAAGAGATCTGGCAGCCGCGAAACAAACAGGCAATTTTTCGGCCGCAGGTGAGGGAGTGATTTTCGACCATGGGACGACTGAGTAGTTCTTTGCCCGTGAAACGAGCGAGCTTTCCGGCCATCAATTACCAAGAAATGTGACGGCCACGAAAACAAAAACAGGCTTGACGGTCGCAATGCTACAGAGATTTTCCGGAAGCAATGCTATTGAAAGATTTGCCGGCCGCAAAAATGAAAAATCTTACTTTGAATTAGATTTTTTCACATTTTTCTTAACCGGAGCCAGCCAGTTAGGGGCGCCAGCAGCTGGCTGTGGGATCCTTGCTGCCCCCCCTAGATCCGTCACTGGGCTTCCTCACAAAAACATTGGGTCCGATGATTAGCAAATCATGGACCCCCTAAATTACTACTTGCTTTTTCAAGAATAAAAATATTACCTTTATTTTTTTTAGCAAATTCCCCTATAGGGAAGAAGCTATTACCGTAGGTCTCATGGTAAGACCTAAGCCCGAGACCATGATAAGTTTTCGTTTTAGGGCCACCAGAGGCAAAAAACACCATTCGTTCGAATTTTTATTTATCTATCTATCGATCTATCTATCTATCTATCTATCTATATATATAATATATATATATCTATATATATATATATATATATATATATATATATATGTGTGTCTGTCAGCACGATAGCGGCCGTAAATATGGTCCGATCTTAATGAAATTTGGAACAGACATGTAAAGTGGTAATCGAATGGACGAGTTCGTGAACCAGCCCGATCGGACCACCGGAAGGGGGGGGTAAAGGGGGATAAACACCCCCAAAAGTGGGTTTTTTGAGTTTTTTACATATAAAAATAAAATTTATCTAATCTTTGTTGGCACCATTGAATTCAGCTCAAAAAAACAAACAATTTAGTGTTTGAATCACTGCTCTATGTCCATTGGTTACCGAGATTTTGAAAGTGGTAAACACAGTACGTTGTCCCTATGTTAACCTTATGGGGAATAAGTAAAATTCTATATCTCGCTTATTTCTCAACATATCTGGATAAAACTTGGTTTGTGGCTTCATCTAGATGTGATCTAATGTATTTTAGTCTAAAATCCCCGAAATTTCAGTTTTTGTGGCAGCAAACCTGCATAATCATTCCCCATGTTATCCTTATGGGAAATAAAAAAATTCTATATCTTACTTATTTTTTAACATTTCTTGACAAAACTTGGTATATGGCTTCTTCTAGTTAAGATCTACTAAATAATGAATTAAAACCAACCAGTTTTAACATACCTGTTGCAGCAAACCTGCATAATCATTCCCCATGTTATTCTTATGAAGATTACAAAACATGTAAAATCTCGCCAAGTTGGATTGAAATACCGTTTGTTGTGTTGCATCTGAAATTCGCTGAGTATGCAGGTCTGCTGCAACGGGGATATTTAATATTATAACCTCAAAACTGATATTGGGTCAACGTTATCTTTGAAGTCAGTCTCTGATTACAGGTTAACTTCAATACACCTTAAATTACATTTTGTTGTACTAGACTTCATGTTTTTATTCAATGTTAAAACGATATGTATATCTAAAAACAACAAAAAAATGCACACTAAATTTTTTTTACTTCCTATTAAAATACAAAGAGAAATAGGACAACAAATTTATGTAGGCCTACGCTTAGGCCTAAACACTTTTTCCCAAAATTTCAGTAACATGAAAAGCATTAACATTAAATTTTTGGAGTCTGATTAGTTATACCATAAATGTATTAGTTTTTATAAAAAGTGGCTTTAACAAATAAAAATTTTAGGTTTATTACTATTTATAAAAAAATTTTATATTTTGTTTAAATATTGGGAACAGGGGGGCAGCAAATTTGGCTTCGCTCCCCCCATGACAAGTCTCCAGGGTTTTTCTGACCCTGGAACAAACTGTAAATCCATCACTTTAGAGTATGGACACAATCTGGTAAAACTCAAAACTTTAAAGATACCAACTACAAAGGGAAACGCCCCAAAAAAGTAACAAATAAAAGGGTAATCAAACAACAGTATCAGTATAAACGTTGTATTTGCTATATACACAAGCGAAAGGCTAACAGTCCAGTGCAATACGACACTTTTAGTGGATTAGTGACTTGGCATCATTATGTTAAAAAGTAATTCTCTACTGTGCATCTCACATCTAGATTACAATGGCTTTTCAGATGGAAGATGTATAATAAGCACTGATTTAGAGCAAATTTATACAATTTTAATTCTTTCTGTAAATGTCTGGATGTGGAACCCACAGTAGATATGACCACATCCACACATATCCACATCATATTAAGTTTGTGTAAAGGGTAGGACATTGTTATTCTGAACAATTATAATTTTTCATTAATTTTTTAAAACACACTTTCAATCCGATTCCAGTCCAATTAACAACCTCTTCAAAATTATTTAAGTGAAATTAAACCAGATTTTCCCAAAATTCACAGTATTACTAATCTTTAAAACAAAACGCTGTCCCCTTCCAGTGCCACTATTACTTTTATCAAACCCCTTTTGAGGCCTAAACTCCTGGTTCAGCCAACATGAGGAAAGTAAGTAAGAAGAATTTCAAAACACCAATGGATCCAACCTTGAAACATCTTGCAGTTTGAGTTTTTTTTTTTATAAACCAACCGAAGAAAACATTATTAAAGATTTTCGAAAAGGTTGAGATTAAAAATTAAACCTCAAGTAAAGATTGTTAATTACAAATATTTACCTCAGAAACATCAAACATTACCTATAAAAAATTAATAATTTATATTTTAGTAAAAAAACAATGTAATTGTGTACAATGTGTAACAATGTTAATGATTTTAGTCCATTGAATTTGTTTCACATACATTTTTTAATCTAGGTCTAGAATATTTCATATTAAAGCAATATTACTCAAAATTAAATAAGGCACTGAAAGAGGTAGATTGGTGATAAATGAAATAACCATTGGTTTAAAAGATTGTCACACTGTGTTCACAGAACTGTATATTTGTACTTGATAATAGTTTTCTGTACAGGAAGCATTCACACACAAAAACAATATTTTGACTGATTCATTTACAAATAACCGCATTATATATTTACATAGTTAGTCAAAACAAAAATTGTTCAACAGGTTTTCGCTTGGTATGCTGAGAATTTCCAATGATTCCTGTGATTAAATATGTGTTTATTTATTTTAGGCACCTAAACAATAGGCCTATTGAAAAATATCAGATAACTGTTCTTATATAAAAATATAAGTTTGGGCTTCATCATTGGCATAGCACTTCAATTTATAAAAATCTTGGATTCTAACCAGATTTTTTTTTTGGAATCTAATTAAAGAATTTTATAACTGTAATGTAATATGAAACAACAGCATACACATTCAAAAAAAATTCACAAATCACAGAAAGACAACTGAGGTAAAATACATAAGAGAAAGTTATCACTATATTGAAGAAGCTATTTGCAGAAAAATTAGAAAAAATTTGTCATTTGATATCTACAAGAGAATAAATAATCTTACAATAATCTTAACAATCGTTTAAGTTAAATTCAATTAACAAAATATATCACATAAAATAAATAAAAAATCTTTAATACACTTCTCGACTCATCTTTTTACAATAAATAATTAACAAATTAGTTTGTCCGAAGTTGTCATGTCCCCTCCGAAAATGTTATTTGGTTATTTCTGACACCAATTAACAATGTTACAACAGATTACAGATTTATTAATAGAATATCCTAGAATAAAACATACATTTATATATTAAAATTCTCTTGAACAATTCATGTGGGAACTGATGACTACCTAAATCGCTCACATAAACGCAGTAGTAAGTTTCGGTAAAAAATCTAATCTCTTTTACAATTGTTTGAAACAATTGTTTAGGAATAAATTATCTACTTTCCATTGGCAATGAGGACTGTGTTGTTTGTGGTTGTATCAAACACACAATGTAGAGCATATACTGAGAACAGCTTCGGTGGCATATTAAGAACTATCATGATGCGTCGCCCACCTGTAAACCAAACAATTGGGATTATAATGATTGTAGATGAACCCAAAGCTAATGGGGAAAGTAGTTTGTTAAATGCATTTAAAGAAGTTAAAAAATAACAGCTAGACCTAATGAAGGTCAAATCCAGGAATTTTCAGTCTCAAAACCGAAACCGAAACTTTAAAAATCGAATATTGAACCTCAAAACCCAAATCGTAAAACTGCCTAGTTATTGGTTACAATTATTATAATTTAACTGAGCCACTTCAATGAACAAATTATAGTTAAGATTAGAGTGTTATAGCATAAGCTTATAATCCTGACCATGAAATAAAAATACCTGATGGATTAAAAATACCAATTTGTTTAATTTAGTAATTAGGGATAAATGATTAGTTATAGTTGCTAAAACACACCCGTCCAAATTTCTCGAAATGAATACAAATCCCGCCCGAAAATTGGGATTATAATTTTCCCAAAAATATTTTGATATTTCGGGACTCAACCATCCCTAATAATAATCAATTTACTGTCTGCCATTGATGAATTTACTGTCTGTCAACTATTATTTGTCTTATTACACAAAAAGTCCACAATTATATCTAGTTGAAAGACGTATATAAAATTAAATAGACCAGGGACACAGATACATTAATAATTACAAGATTTAAGAATGAAAATTATTTTAAATTCTTAAGTGTTTGGTAAACTTGGAAAAAGTATTTACAGCTTAACAACACAATAAAGTAAAATTATACTTAAATTAAGCTTATCACAGAATAATTTTTAGTTTGAAAACGAAAACAGCTTGTTGTAACTGTATGAAATTCATCACCGCAAGGACCAATTACAGTGGTAATTATGTGGTTTGGAGTCTTATTTTATTTTTAAGACCATCTAAAGTGAAGCAAATGTTTCTGCAGTATGTTACCGGGTTGGGGGCGAGACAGGTCTGCTACAAGTCCTTGAGCAGTGCTGACTTGGCGTTCTTGAGCTTATCCAGTCTCCTCTGCAGGTGGGAGTGGGAGGTCTCCAGCTCCTCCACACGCGCCTGGGCCTCCCGCAGCTGAAACATGACACGACAAGTCAGCACTTGAACTTATCCAGTCTCCTCTGCAGGTGAAACATGTCACTAAACGTCAGCACTTGAGCTTGCCCAATCTCCTCTGCAGGTGGGAGTGGGCCTCCCTCAGCTGAAACATGACGTACCACACATCAACACTTGAGCTTGTCCCGGGTCCTCTGCAGGTGGGAGTGGGACACGTCAGCAGTCTATGTCTGAGTTATTTGAAGTGTTCTCTTGGGACCATATAGGACTTTGGCTTATGCTTCTAGGATGAAATTTCCATTTTAAAAAGGTTATGAACTGACAATAAATAAGTTCAATGATTTCAAGATCAGTTGAAAAAAACAGGTTTTCTAACAAATTAATGAAGATGGGTCTTCAGGCTATGATATTGACTTTTAATGAATTTTTTAAGACAAAACTGAACCTGCTGTGATTGCAATTAATTAAGCATTTATTTCTGTCCTTTGCGAGCCAAGTATGTACCTAAGAAACTACGATGATAGTTATTAAAATAAAACAACAGGTACTGCCGTTTTTTTATGAGCTTCAGCAAATTTTAGATTCAGCCTACTCAAACTCAAGAATCAAATTCATGGCCTTATCATGGACTACATGGTCAATATTAGGGGTGTGCGAATAGTGATTTTTTGGTTCGAATCGAATCGAATTGAATAGTTTATAACTATTCCGAATATCAATATTTTCGAAACGAATATTTATGTCAATGGTTATTCGTTCAAATGAGATCAAATTTTAAATCGCAGCATGTAAGTATAAATACCCTTTCGCAGCAAACCTGTATACTCAGCAAATTACCAAGCACTTTTAGCAACTATTCAATAATTAATATAATGTTATCAAACCAAAAGTGTTATTTCATTGTGTTTTCTTTACTCTTGTCCTTACTTTCTCCCTCCCCTCCCTGTATTTATCTTATTTAATTATTAATAGCATTATTACCAGTCAAAATAATATAGGTCAAATATCAATTACTAAGGTACACAAAGGTACAACTAATCAATTGTTGAGAATTTAGAAATTTATTGATTCCCCTTAAGCATAGGTAATATTCATTTGAATAAGCACAATTAGGCCTATAGTAGCAATTTCAGGATTTGGCTACTTAACAATTCCTTTTCATTCTACTGCAACCTAAATTTGTTCACTTTTAGGCCTCTGCATCCCTTTGTTCCTTTTTCTTTTAATGAACCAATAAATTATTTGATCAGGGACTAGGCTTAAGGGATAGACCAAAGAATTACATATAAAACTTGGTTCACCAACTACTTCATAATTGAAGAAAGCCTTACAATTTTATTTGTGCATTAATGCCTGAGAACAATACAACTCAGCCTTTTTGGTTTGTAAATATAAATAAATAAATAAATATCTTTAATTATAAGTACAGGTAGGTGACTCTTATATTTTCTTCTTAATTCTAATTAATTATTATTGTTCAAGATGGCGTCATTATAATTAGTGTGATACTAGCCTATTTAATATTTAAATTTGAAATAAAAGAATGGTAATCTGTTACAAAACTATTATTTATTCAACAATAACAATAAATATGAATATCAAAATTGAACTCTAGGGGGACGTACAAGGATTATTACAGTGGATGGGGTTAGATAAAATTACTTATGCTAATTGGATTAATATGGTACAATTTAAGGGCATTAGCTCAGTTCTTGAGAAGCATGATCTCTTCACATAGGGTTCTGGGAATCGTGCGGGCATGACATTGAAAAATTAATTTGTTTGAATATCACAATCATAAATACTTTTAAATAGAATAAATAATTTTGATAATAATATAAATTGCCAATTCTGATCTCTTTTTATATTTAATTAAAGCAAGTCTTTGTTTGAAAGTCTGTTCCTCTTCAACAATGGTTGGTGAAGTAAATTTTGGATTGGTCTTACCAAGAGTTTATCTCTTCACCCTGATCTTTTCTTCAGATAGATAAATTTGGCCACTTAAAGGGGAATCAACTAAGATCAGGTTTACCGCTGGCTAACCAAAAAAAAAATCTACTAATTAAGGGGGATGAAATTTAAAATTGGAACGAGGTCCAGGTACAATGAAGTTAACACTTGGCCATCTCTCTCTGGAATAGAAGCTGGAGTCCTTTACAATGGTTCCACTTTTCACTTTAACAATGTAACACATGGTTCACTAACTTGGTCTTTGGTAAACACTTCACTGAATTATTAGAGATCAAATTTTGAAAAACATGCTATATAAAATAGATAATTTGAGATAGCGTTCCCTGACCCATAAATATAAATTATATTAAATTATGAATACAGCTGATCTAACTTAACTTATCTAAAATTTTTATGGTAGATGGTAATAAATTAATGAATGATTTTAGGAAAATAACATTATCAAATAATTTATATTAACTGAGTGATATACTAGGTTGACATATTATATACAAATAATTATTAAGCTGTGTGTTTGTTTATTTATATGGGTGTTCATTTATGAAATTTAAATGTAAATGTTTGTGAACTATTACAATATCCCCTCAGAGTTGAATTAATTTAAAGAATTGAAATTAATGAAAACTCGATAATAATAGGAACAAATATTTACAAAACTATACTAAATGATAAAATATTTATTTATAATTTAAAATGATGATTTCTCAAAACTAAATGGATTATATGACCTAATATTTACAATCATAACTTCAGGTCCTAATACTGTCCACGCGCACTTCACTTATTTCAAATTTTGTTTCACTGTTCAACATTTATTACACTATTGTTTATATTTACTGGAGTCTTTTATCCCCTCAATCCATAAATAAACAAATTAATCTACAACTTTTAATTAGTTGTCCGTGTATTGTCCAAATGTTTATATAACTGTTAATAACACTATTTACACTGTATTTATTGTTGATCTCGGTTTGGCGTTATATATTTTCTAAGAGCAGTTACATGGTAGGGTCCAAACTCTTGTTCTTCATTTAACTTTTGTACAAAATAAGTCGAATGTCCCAGGATACTTGAGATGCGGTACGGTCCTTCGTATATGGCGAATAGTTTGGCTGTTTCTCCAAATGCTGCATTTGATAGTTGATGATTTTTGACCAATACCAAATCGTTTAAATTGAATAATGTTGGTAATACACCGCGGTTAGCTCTTCTTGCTCGTGTTCCCTTCTTTTCTCGGATCCGTTGGGAGGCGAGGAATATCTTCTGTTCTAGTGGGACATCTTCTGAAAATGGGTTTTCCACATATCGTTCCCAGAACCTGAAATCTTTTCTTCCTAACTGTAGTTCATTCGGACTGAATCCTGTAGTTTCGTGAGGAATTTCGTTCAAGTATTCATTAATTTCTGTTATACACTGAGCCCATTTTCTGTGTTGTCTTGAGCAGTATGTTCTTAAGCAGCGCTTCACTTCTTTAATAGGTCTTTCGGCCATATTAAATTGGGGATGGTACACAGGGTTAAATATTGGAATAATATTGTTTTCTTCTAACTTTCTTATCCATTTGTGGCTCTTAAATTGCGTACCGTTATCACTTTGGATCCTCTGGGGTATTCCATGTTCTATAAAGTGTTGGTTAAACAATTTATTTAGTATGGTTTGTGTGGTGGCACGCTGCATTGGGTATAATTTGATAAATTTAGTGAAAATGTCCAGGACAATTAACATGAATTTCACATTTCCTCGGCCAGGCGGCAAAGGACCTATAATGTCGATAGCTAACTGTTCGTTCTTCTGATTACAACTGATACCTTGAGCGAAACCTCTTGGTGGATGAGTATCATTTTTGCACCGTTGGCACGAGTCACAGGATGCCAGGTATTGCCGGATTCTTCGATTCATGTTCTTGAAAATGAAACATTCTCTGAGTAAATCAAAACATTTCTTAGACCCGCAATGGAGGTAGTAGCAATGACACTCCCAAATAAGGCGATTTATGATGGTTTCTGGTACTACTATGAGCCATTTATTAAGGTGTTTTTGGTATAGTATTTCCTGGTGTAATTTATATGATTGTTTGATTTTTGTGTGTTCAGGTGTATCTTGGGGTATTAATAATATTTGACGAATCTCTTGAAGGCGGGGATCTTGTGACTGTAATTTCCCAATGTTTCGGAGATCTTCTTGTAGTCTAGGGTCTGGAATTCTTCTAATATAATTGATAATTAATTCTCTCTGAGATGTTTCCTGGTTCTCTTCAACTGGGTAACTTATTCTGCTCAGGGCGTCGGCTGTCGAATTATCGGCTCCTTTACAGTGATGGATCGTGAAATTGTACTCTTGAATTGCCAATGCCCACCTTGTTAATCTATTATTCAAGAGTTTACAGGTTTTTAGAAATGTTAATGCATGATGGTCAGTTATGATGTTTAATTTTGAGCCCAATATTATATACCGTGTTTTCTGTAAACAATAGATGATGGCGAGTAATTCTTTTTCAGTGGTCGTATATCTTTGCTCTGCTGGCTGCAGTGTCCGTGATAAAAACATAATTGCTGCTTTGTCTCCATTATCTCGGTATTGAAATAAATGTCCGCCTATCGAAAAATCTGATGCATCCGTTTGTAGGTAGAAGGGCTTCGTATGGTCTGGATGGTGAAGAACATTCATTTTTAGAAATAGGTTCTTAACTCTTTGAAAAGTTTTATCATCTTCTTCGGTCCAGATAAATTTTTGTTTCTTTGAGGTGAGGCGTAGTAAGGGTTGGATTGTTTCTGAATACTTGTCAATAAATTTATTATAATAGTTAATGCATCCCAAAAATGATTTTAACTGTGTCCTATTTTTAGGTGTGGGGAAATCGAGGATTGGTTTGACCCGCTCCTGGTCCATTTCCAAACCGGTTTCTGTTAATGTGTACCCCAAGAACGGAACTGAACTTTGACAAAATTTTGATTTTAAAAACTTTATCGTCATATTTGCTTCAGCTAATTTATTGAAAATATACCTCAAATGTTTTAAGTGTGTTTGGAAGTCGGGTGAAACTATACAAATGTCGTCTACATAAATTAAGGTGAATTTTTCTACTTCCTCATCGAAAACTTTGTCCAATGCCCTTACTAATGCTGCCTGAGATGTGTTGATTCCAAATGGTGTAACTTTGTAGTGGTAGGTCTTTCCTCGGAACTGGAATGCTGTGTATTTTCTCGATTCTTCAGATAGTGGAACTTGCCAATATGATGAAGTTAGATCGATACTACTGATAAATTTTGCACCTTGACATTTTGCTAATAATTCATTGACACTTCTATTACATTCGTAATCTGGAATAATAATTTCGTTCGCTTTTCTAGCATCCAAACAAAGTCTTATTTCACCAGTTTTCTTGACGACCGGGATAATTGGGTTTATAAAAGTGCTGTTGCTTCGCTCTATGATCCCTAGGCGTTCCATTTCCCTTATTTCTCGCATGACTGCGTCTTGGTGTGCTAATGGTACTGGGTAAGTATGACATTTAAAATTTTGAGGATTTTCGACTCTTAATACATGCTGGTATTTGTTACATAACCCAGGTTGGTCGGAGAATACATCTTGAAAGTCCAATAACAAATCAGTTAATTGTTGTTTTTGAATACTATTTAGATTTAAATTATTTTTGAGGGATTCTGTAATTATTTCAGGGGATAATTCACATGATGTTCTGGGGTTTGTTTCTTCAATATAATAACACTCTTCGTATGGATCTTCATTGCAGCAGTAATCTTCTAAATTATCCACATTTTTATCATTAGTGATTATATGGCATAAAATTCCAGCTCGATTTGTGTTATTGAATTGAATTACTAAATCTGTATCATTAATATTCATATGCATTTCACCCTTTTCAAAATTTATCTTCATCTTCCAGGCACTAAGTGTATCTATCCCGATAATTACTGATTGTATTAGTTTTGGTACTACGAGCATTTGTGTTAATATAGTTTGTTGACCAATGGTAATAGGAATCATTACGATTTTTGAAATTTTCCGGGATTTTTCATTGGTTGCTGTTCTAATGTGCATATTATTTACTGGTAATTCTTCTATTTTTCCTAATTCACTCCGATTTGATATGTACCAATCTTCTGCTAGACATGTAATGTTAGAACCTGTATCAATGAGAGCTGTAACTTCTTTGCTTTTGATCTTTATTCTTATTTCGGGGCATTTTTGCGATATAGTCGTATGAGTATTTTGTTCTGTTTCTTCTTCAAATAAAAACTCCCGATCACAATAAATATTGCTCAAAGTTAAACTATTGGTATCTGATTCATTATGCATGTTATTTACATTATTTACAATTTCAATTGACCTCTTATGTCCGACTTCTTTCTTATTTTGCACTGAAGATGTGTTCTTCTGATTTGAGCTATTTACATGGAGAATGAGGTCACCACCATCATCAGTGCCTCTCAGTTTAAATCCTGATTATTTTCCTCTGGCACTAGGTTTGCGTTCTCCTCAATAATGGCAGCGCACACCTGGTTTTGTTCTTGTGTCGGGTGGTATCTAGGCAGTGGTCTTCTCTCTTCAGACGGCGGTTGGTTTGATGGTAGATTGGGAAACTGTCTTAGGTCACGGTAATCGTTTCCAAATCGATGGCGTCGGTCGTCTCTTTGGTACCGATTATCGTGGTGGAGGTGATTCTCATGTCTCCGATTGTACGGGTGGTACTTAGGTGTGTACGCTCGATTGTCCGTGTTTCTTTCATTGTAGTGTTGGTTATGACCTTTTCTACCGTGTTGGTGGTGGTTTCTATTTACATGATTTTCCTCAGGTGTATTTTCCTTTTTATGTTTATGGTTTTCGTTCCTTTGATGGTTAGGTGACCTTGCTTGTTCTCGCAGATCTTCTCTCTGGAGTAGAGCTTCAAAATCGCAGACCGTCTGAATATTTTGAACTCTATAGGCATCTTGGATTATGTCTCCAAAGTGGTTTGATAGGCAATCGAGGATTTCTTTTTCGTCCAGGGGAGGGTTTAGCGATTTAAGGGTCAACACCCGCTCTATAAAATACTCTGATCGGTTCAGATAACCATTTGGCCGATATCGTTCATTTTCGATCCGTTGTTTGACGCCTCTTTGGATATCTCGGTTCCAATATTTCGATTCAAACATATGTTGAAAATCATCCCATGTGTGAATATCAGTTTTGATTAAATTGAACCACTTTGAGGCATGTCCTTCTAGGCACATTTCAATGAGATCAACTAGGCTTTCCGCACTATTATTTTCTGGATTTAACTGTAGGTTTTTCTCATAATATTTCTTAAGTTTGTTTAGAAATTCCTGGGAATTATGTGTCTTTCCATTAAATTTTGGGTGGGTCATTTCCGGTGTTAATGTCGATCTGCCGTTACACACAATATTAATAGGGACGGGCGCTTGTGTTGTTTGAATGTTGGGTGTAGTAGGTATTTCTAATATTTTCTTATGACACGCCTCCACGGACTCAGCCAATTTCGCAATTTGGTATTCATTGGATTTAATGGTTGGGTTCAGTTCTAATTTGACTTGGTTGATTTCAGCTGTTACTTGTTCTTTGATTTGTGTATAATTTTCCTTACAAATGTTTTCTACCTCCCTGTGTGTCTCTAATTGAATCTGTTTAATTTGTTCAGTGATTTTTAATTGGGTTTTACAATTTTCTGATACGATGATTTGACTAACCTCCTGTTTATGTTGAATGAGGTCTTGTATTAAATTTTCTCTGATTTTGTATTCCCCTTGTTCTAATTTAGTATCAATTTGATCGACTTCCTTAGCCAAATTTTCCTGAAGAATTTTAAGTTGATTTATGTCAGTTTTAAGATTTGACTGTTCATTGTGAATTTGCTGAATTTGATTTTCGACCCGGGCAGAGTGATTTTGAAATTCAGATCTTAAGTTTGCATGTTGTATTTTAATATCAGATTTGATTGCGTTCATATCGGCTTTAATTTCATTTCTTAACTCGGTTTTAAGCGCATTCATGTCAGTTTTAATCGCAGCATTGCTCGATTTAATTTCATTCATGTCGGTTCTAAGTGCATTGATCGCCGCTGCTATTTGTACGAGTGGGTCGACACTGTCGACAGCTGATTCAGTACGAGTATGGTCTGGAATCAGCACAGGAGGGACGGTACTTGTGTCGCTCGTCAAAGAAACTAGCGTTCTGATTGGTTGTTCCGTTCGGTATATTTCGCTCAATGACGATGTAGCGGGGGAAATCGCCGCGGAAGTAGTGGTAGCACTGATTGAGGTTGGCGTTGGTGTTGAAGTGGGAGACGCCGGCTGGGACAAAATGGCGGAACGTTCTGACATTTCACTCACGGCCGAAATTGTTGTCTCATTATTAGAATCACTCGCGTTGTCGGAATTATTTGAGTCGCCTACCGAAACAATGTTTTCTTTGTTCACTGACGGGTCACTGTCCGATTCGCGGTGTACATTTATTGGTTCCGTGTTATTGCCGAATAAAACAAAACTTGTCTGCTCGGACTGCGTCGTTGAAACTTTAGGTTTGTCGGTTGATCTTAAATGGTATTTATGTTCGTCGCCCATATTGAGGTAGTAAGCACGCAATTAGGATTATTATACAATAAATTGGATATTATACTTATATCTAAATGAGGTGAGATGAGTCTTAATCTAGGCTATCTCCTACAAAATTATCTTCTTGCTATCTCAAATAATGTCTGCGATCATTAACTTTTCATTGTCAATGCCCTTACGTTGCGGCGCCAATTACAACTCAGCCTTTTTGGTTTGTAAATATAAATAAATAAATAAATATCTTTAATTATAAGTACAGGTAGGTGACTCTTATATTTTCTTCTTAATTCTAATTAATTATTATTGTTCAAGATGGCGTCATTATAATTAGTGTGATACTAGCCTATTTAATATTTAAATTTGAAATAAAAGAATGGTAATCTGTTACAAAACTATTATTTATTCAACAATAACAATAAATATGAATATCAAAATTGAACTCTAGGGGGACGTACAAGGATTATTACAGTGGATGGGGTTAGATAAAATTACTTATGCTAATTGGATTAATATGGTACAATTTAAGGGCATTAGCTCAGTTCTTGAGAAGCATGATCTCTTCACATAGGGTTCTGGGAATCGTGCGGGCATGACATTGAAAAATTAATTTGTTTGAATATCACAATCATAAATACTTTTAAATAGAATAAATAATTTTGATAATAATATAAATTGCCAATTCTGATCTCTTTTTATATTTAATTAAAGCAAGTCTTTGTTTGAAAGTCTGTTCCTCTTCAACAATGGTTGGTGAAGTAAATTTTGGATTGGTCTTACCAAGAGTTTATCTCTTCACCCTGATCTTTTCTTCAGATAGATAAATTTGGCCACTTAAAGGGGAATCAACTAAGATCAGGTTTACCGCTGGCTAACCAAAAAAAAAATCTACTAATTAAGGGGGATGAAATTTAAAATTGGAACGAGGTCCAGGTACAATGAAGTTAACACTTGGCCATCTCTCTCTGGAATAGAAGCTGGAGTCCTTTACAATGGTTCCACTTTTCACTTTAACAATGTAACACATGGTTCACTAACTTGGTCTTTGGTAAACACTTCACTGAATTATTAGAGATCAAATTTTGAAAAACATGCTATATAAAATAGATAATTTGAGATAGCGTTCCCTGACCCATAAATATAAATTATATTAAATTATGAATACAGCTGATCTAACTTAACTTATCTAAAATTTTTATGGTAGATGGTAATAAATTAATGAATGATTTTAGGAAAATAACATTATCAAATAATTTATATTAACTGAGTGATATACTAGGTTGACATATTATATACAAATAATTATTAAGCTGTGTGTTTGTTTATTTATATGGGTGTTCATTTATGAAATTTAAATGTAAATGTTTGTGAACTATTACAACAAAGATTTTGATTCTCCTAAAGTAGGCCTAATACTATAAAATAATAATAAGTCAGACCAGTAAACTTAACCTAAATTTTAAGATAATTTACAATTGCCATTTACTTACAACAAAGTTTATTTGTTTTACATTATAAACAGCAAGCAAACTCATTAATTATTATCATAGGCTTAAGTTGTCAAACCAACATTGTACCATTATCTAAAAATGACCATTTTAATCCCGTAACAAAACAAACACGCTCCGCCTGATTCGTCAGATTTCAACAAAATAAAACCAATTTTTGATCATTCAACGTTTCTATTTCTACGTAATTGCTTATTTTAAAAATAAAATCTGAGAGATTGAAACAAACACGCGATAGACGTTCTCGAGTTATCATTAACAACTAAACTTCAAAAGAAGCAAAAGCAGACATCATTAACAACTAAACTTCAAAAGAAGCAAAAGTAGACGAAATTCGAAAACGAAAAGATAAATAATAAACAGGTCCGCCAACTCTTTGCCAGCCCAAAATTATTGTACTTCATCATATCAAAGTTGGAAGCGATGGTGATCCCGGATTCCGTTTAAGATATTTTCGGCCTGAAAAAGTCATACGAAACACCAACACGACTATTTATTTATGGGGTATTTACGGGATATTTCGTTTTGGCAACTGAAGACGACTCTGGACTCTGGACACTGTCGGTCATCGGTGAACTCTGATTGGTCTTGATTGCAATAATTCTCTCTTTTACCAACTCAAGAACTCAACTGATGTTTCGAGACAGAACTGATAAGGGATGGACTATTATTTGTTTTATGATATAATGCTGTGATACTAGAATTTGTCTTACGAAAAAATTCGTTGTCGCGTCGGGTATGGTGCAGTATATTAACCTAAGTACTGCACGACTGATCAACACGGCAGAGGGAATTTGGTGGCAAAACTGCGATGTCAGTATTATTTTACAGCAGCTATTCATCTGCTGTCTGTCCACCTGAGGACGCAACTGTTTCTGATGTAAAAAATGGATTCGTAGTTGTTTGCAACTAAAAAACGTACTTTTATTTTGAAAATGGGAACGTTTTCACCTACTTTTGATTTTATGCCAGTCCTTTAAATATTCGATCCGGTCATATCGAACTTCTTTGCAATCTCGAATCGAATCGAATATCACGATATTCGATTCGAAAAAGTTCGAAGTTCGAATATTCGCACACCCCTAGTCAATATATAGTAGATTATACACTCAAAGCACAGACAACATTAAAATACTGTATTAGAAATAGGCAAAACTTTAAAATATAATTGCTACATTTAGGTTCATCTTGAAAAATTTTATATAATATATTCACTTGATTACTTCTTGATAGTTTCATTTTTAATATGTACAAGCTGATTAAATGTGTGGTTAAAATTATAAGTCAAATAAGCTGTGGTTAAAATTATATTTTAAAAGGCAAAAGGCTTTTAGATTATTTGCAGCTTATATTCAAGAACTTCAATGGCAGAATATTTTAAATAAGAAAATAAAATGACCATTTATGCAATAAATATAAGGATAGGACCAGTTAAGGCATGAATTGTAATTTGACAGAAACAGTCATAATTAATTATCTCATCGTTGGAAAAATCTTGCTATTGGTCCCATTTTTTAAAGCTTTTCAAGAAAGGCCCAAGTAAGCCAGTCAAATATTTTACAACAACCTCAACAATGAAATCATCATCATCTGTCTTGTTTGCAAATGTTAAGAACTTAAGACGACCATATTGTAGACAATTCCAAAAACTTTAAAATATCTTAAAACTTTTTATTTTTAGCCTCTGTTTTTTTTTTTTTTTTTGACATAGGCTTAAGTCAATTATTATACTTTTTTATTTTTATGTTCACTAGTTTAAGGGTTGATGATGAATTCATGGCTTTTTCCACCTTACTGTACATCACGGTTAGCGAAATTCTCAGATTATTTAAACTTCAACACAAAAAAAAAACTATAACTTACCTCTCTCTGCAATTTTCTTTTTTCTAATTTTAATTCATCTTCTAATTTTTCTGAAGTCTCTGCGATAGACTTATACCGAACTACTTGGCTTTCTAATCTCGCAACCTAAAAAAAACCTTGTGTTAGTATTAATAGGCAACCCTGTTCACTCTTGGACAAATTTAGACTGGTTATTTCACACTGACCTATCAAAGACAATTTATCTTTCTAGGGATGGACAGGATTAGATTCTCAGTTCGGGACGGGATGGGGCGGGATTTTTTTTCTTCCCTGTTAAATTTGGGACGAGACTGGATTTTTGTCTTCCCTAAAGCTTAGGAAAATGCTCATTCACAAATTTGTTTTATTACGACGACAGCAACAGGTTAAAAACAATGTTAAATACAATTTTTTGTATTGAGTGCCAAATGACCGAATTCCAAGAAATAAATTTAAGTGAAAAAAATAACTTAATGCAATTGACAAAATAGCAAGTAAAAAACACACTGATAAAATTAAATTAAAAAGAAACTAGTAACTGAATTAAATTATTAATTGTAACTAAAATAGTAACTTAACTTAAAATAAGTTACAAGAAGATTACTTAAAATAAGATAAAAATAGAAAATAGTTTTTGTTTATTAATACTATAACTGGGACTACTGTAAAGCCTGTGTAATCAGCCTCTGGCAGTCAAAGGGTTATTAACCCAAATAAATAATATATCTTTGAGGGGATGAGTAAATCAAATCATAAATCAAATCTGAGTAAGGGAAACTAAATGAAATCAAACCAGAAGGAATCACTTACATTAGCCTGAAGGGTGTTAACATCTTGTTCCGCCTTCTGCAGTTTGAACTTGTAATCTCCAAGCAGTTTGTTGGCTTCACCTGGACATACGTTTAATATATTAACAACATAATAATAATAAGAAATAACTATAATAATCTATTATATATTAATAATATTAAATACAACCGTAATATTATTTCAAATAAAATTAAAAAGAAACCTTCAAATAAATACACTCAGGCTTTAGAAGCCAACTCAACCTTGGGAATGATATGTTTGATCTCTTTGCTCACCACTCAGCCCTTAGATTGTTGACTATTGTGATTTACAATAAATTGCTTTTTTAAAGACTTGCTTGATATAAAATTCCTGTTTCGAAGATCTGCTTGATAACAAATTCTTTTATGTTATACAATTAAAAAACCTTTTTCAGTACATGCATATGTGATTTATAAACAGCTCCAATTTATTTTTAGTTTCTCCCACCTACATATACATAGTAAATGAAGAAAATATTGTTATTGTACAAATTTTTAATTTAAGTTTTTGGTGGATATATTCGTTTTAGTGCTCCCTGAATCCAAAAAAGCGGTCTCGGAGAGGTGTCTGTGCGTGCGTGCGTGCTTGTATGTATGTGTGTGTAAACAAAGCTAGAGACGACACCCGAGATACGATTTTCATGAAATTGGCACGCAGCCATGATATCTCCAGGCCTTTTTTTCATTATTTTCATTTTAATGATATTTACCCTATAAAAACCCATAAAAAATACAAAAATCCAAATTCCTCAAATATAACTATAAAGATTTTGACCAAAATGTCATGGTTTTTAGTGCTTAAGACAACAAATGAAATGACACCACTCGCATGTCTGTGAAAATTCAGGTTCAAAAATCATAGGAGTTTAAGTGTTAAAAATTCATATTTTTCTAAATTAAAAAAATCTAACTTCTAAAGAAAATATACTTGCAACCATTGAATTTAACTTGAAAAAATAAATAATCCAGTATTTTGAATTATTAGTAAAAGTAGAGGTGTGCGGATAGTGAATTTTTGGATCGGATCGGAAAGCTTATGTTCGGATCGGTTTCGGATCTGATAACAACAGGTTCGGATCAGGTAATACCGGATTCGGATTTTTACGGCGCTGTGTAATGAGCAGATTTATAAGTTTTCTCATAAGCCTAAGGTAATTGCAAGGAACTAACATATTATCCTAATGTGTAAAATAAGGTTTGCCTTGATAGGCTTGTGTTGATGGTTGTGATATAGGCCTATTGTTTCTAGCCGCAATCAATCAATCAATCAATCAAAAATATCTTTATTCATTAAACTGTACAATTGTTACAGATGAATAGTGTCAGACATTTTACATTAACAAATGATTCTATTCTAAAAACTATTTTGTAGGCCTTTGAGATAACTCTTCAAAGGAGTACAGGGGATGTTCCACCAGAAAAAGTTTTAACTTTTTGGAGAACTGTGGCAGATTTTTAATTTTCTTTAGTTCATCAGGAATTTGTTTGTAAAATTTTATTCCCCTATAAGTTACTTTATTTTTAAACAACTCCAGTCGGTGGAGTTCAACGTTTAACCAATCTCTTGTATTGTAGGGTCGGCTTCTAATCTCCATGAAAGGAATGTTATTTTGTTTTACATACTTTACAACAATCCAAGAATAATTCTGATAGCTTTTTTTCATTTTTAAAATGGGTTTTAAATTTTTTATTGAAATAGCCCATAAATACTAACTCCATAAGAAACATGTGAGTCTATAAATGCAAAATACAAAATTTTCAAGGTTTCCAAATTACAAATTTTTGACATTCTACGAAGTGCGTGAATTCCAGATGAGAGTTTATTTAAAATGTTCTCAATGTGGCAATCCCAACTCAAATGATTGTCTATTACCACACCCAAAATTTTGTACTGTTTTCTTGTGATATTTCACTGTTATCTACTTTAATGATTGGATCAAATTTTGTTCTTGATTGTTTAGTGGAGATCGGTAGGAAGTTTGATTTATTTGAATTTATTAAAAGGGTTTTACTTTCAAAAAACTGCTTAACTAACGATAAATTAATGAAAGATGAAATTTCAACTGCTTCCATGCTTTTCCCAGATATTACCAAATTTGTGTCATCCGCATATAAGCAAACAGAGGTAGTTGTTCCACATAGGCCCCTTGCACACGCTCCGATTTTTATCGGTCCGGTAAATTTCGGTCCGATTTGTACCGGACAAGCGTTGTTTGCACACTATCCGAATTTAATCGGGCCGGTTGCTCGATTGCCGTGTGCCTACCGTGTGAATGCTTTCTAAATGGTAGATAATTTTGTTTATTTTTCGTTTCCTGACGAATTTCAAAACATTCCAGTATTTTTTCCGAGTCCCTGGGATCAAGACCTTTAATTTGAGCCCTCTCCCATCATCCTGCGACTTTCCAAACGCTCACAATTGCTATGCAAAAATTTCGCTACATAGATAGATAGTAGATAGATTGTTTGGGACAAAAGTAATGAAGCTGTGTGTGAGTATTCCTTTGTTATCAGAATATGGCGTGACTCATCAAACTACTACTTAAAAAATTCAGTCTTTTTTTACTACGGGAATAATCAAATCCTTTTAAATTATATGCTTTTAAGTCGTTTATATTAAAAAATAAATACAAATCACAGTTAAACAAATTAATACATTTATTTTAAATTTATATTTATTAGTTTATGGTAGGTAACAATGTTTCCCTTAACTTAGTTTGTTATTTCAGAGTTCTTTAGATTAGTATATTTTATAATTAGTCAATTCCATACATACTCATCACCAATGAAGTTCAATTAAGGAAATAGACAAATATTTTACTCACTTAAGCTGTTTATCTTACTAATATTATAAATGTGAGGAGTATCGTTGTTTGTGTGAATACCGGTATATATGTCTTTCAACCACTAAGACAGTTATTCACTGGGCAATTGCTAGTTAGTCTATATAATAAGAATTTTGAGAGAAATATGTAAAAATCGTGCCCTCTATTACCTTGGAGCAGTAAATCTAAAAAACATTACCTTGGAATTAATGTCGAACTTGACTATCTTTTAACTTATAACCAAATTAATAGTTTGTCCTGGGTGTAGCAGATTTCCCACCTCAGAAACAAGCTCTCGGCCGGTCTTTTCGTTCTCAGAAACATAGCCAGGATGGGCAGTATTGAATTGTCTAAGTTAGTTTATTTTAGTTTTTTGAATCTCATGTTAACTATTCAATAATTCTATGGGGCAATTCATCAATTTCTAACCTTGCTATTTTTAAGTTGCAGAAAAGGGCGGTTAGATTTATTTACGGCCTACGTGCCAGAGATCATTGTAAACCAGCTTTCACAACCTTGGAATACTAACCGTTCCTTGCATTTTTATCTTTGAAATAGTAACTTATGCAATAAACAACAATTGCACAAATGTTCCAGTTGAACACACCCATTTTACTAGATATAGAAACAATAGATCAGCCATAGCTCATAATTTACGTTTGTCTGAAAATAAGCCTAACTTTCTTGGACCAAAATTTTTCAATAAAATTCCACAACAGATCACATCCTTAGGCAGAACGCCTAAGTTCAGATCTGAGCTTAAGAAGAACCTCATTAATAAATGTTATTATAGTATCAATGATTTCTTAAATGAATGATTTTGCCACCTTTCCTCCTGCTCTTCCTGGTTTTACTTTCCAAATGACCTGACCTAACCTCACTTCACTCAATACATACCCTATACTTAAGAAGAAATGTTTTGAGAGTGACAGCAAGATAATCTGTAGAAGCCTGAAACAGTGCCTCAGAACTAGGCCTGGAATATTTTTTGACTGGTCCCACGCTTTCAACTGGTGGGTCTACGGGACGACGCATCTGTATGTATGTATGTAATTAAGTTATTAAACAATGTATGTCCATTCAAAGGCGGTTAAACAAAACTTTTTACAAGTCAAACGTGGAATATAAAACTTCAAAAAAACTTAAACACACTTCAATCAATTAATTATAATGAAATTATATGTTGAATTTGAACTGACGCCAGAACGGAGATTACTGGCAGGTGTGCAAGCCTCCGTATAGTCACATGCGCCACTGTCTTTCCGGTGCCGGTCCGGCGCCGGCTGTCTACAGTGGCAGCGTCCGGCTGCTATCCGGCGATCGTGCCGGATCGGATGGTGGACGGACCGTGTGCAAGCTTCCATTCTCCACCGGCCGCCACTATTGGAATGTGAAGTTCCGATATTTTCCGGACCGATAAAAATCGGAGCGTGTGCAAGGGGCCATACTGCTCTAGGTAGCCCTTTCAGGTAACAGAGAAACAGTAGGGGACCCAGAATGCAGCGTCGCAATTGCAACGTCGCATTTCAAAGCGTTGTTCTTGCTCGGCGATGTTTTCTGTCACTACTGTTCTTTCATCGGCAGTGACTTGTTTTGTTTGGAAGACTTTCCAAACTTTAAAATTTTATCCTTCTTTAAAATTTACCCAAAAATATGCAGACTATCCAATAGAGTCGGATATCTAGTCAGTCTTACCGGATAGTTATAAAACCCTCGGATCGGATTTGGATACTCGATCCGATCCGAATTTTTGGATATCCGCACACCTCTAAGTCTAAGTAAACTTGTTGCGGAGATAATCGATGATCTCATTTGGTGGTAAACGTAGCACTTTGTCTAATATTCTAATATTATTATTAGGGGTCTGTGGGTCCCCAAATTCTTTGAGTCAGGTCGGGTCAAGAGCTGATCTGAGACATCGGGTCGGGGCAAACAATAATTTGGGCCAAGATCGAGTCGGGCAGCACCTGATAGATTACTACCGCCATTTACCCGGCGATACAATTTACGTGTGTTTAACTTGTGTGCGATCGAATTTTACAGCCGATCGCGCGTTACGCTAAGCTACTTCTGCCGTTTATCCGCAATTGACAATTCTTTATTGCGGCCGCTCACTAGTTTCTCAAACAAGTTGCATTTTGTGTTTATTTGTGGTCGGCAAATACGCGCGACTGTTTTTTATGGCCGATTGCTAGTTTCGCAAAGTTGCATTTAGTTTATTTATGATTGTCAAATACATGCGACCGTTTTTTTGCGGCTGACCACGACTTTTGCAAGGCTACATTTGCCGAATGTCGGCAATCAGCAAATACGCGCGATCATATTTCGCGGCAGATCGCGAGTTTCGAAAAGCTACATCTGCCGTTCATCCGCGACCAACAGATACGTGCTATCGTTTTTTGCAGCAATCCGTGATTTTTTCATAAAAATAACCTCAACAATATTTTATTAACTCATAGAAGAATGGATTTCTACAGTTATCAAGAAATTTCATCTCTCAGAATTCGGAAATTGAAAACTTACACCTATATTTAGCTCTGACCTTTCACTTTACAACTTCAAGTTTGAATTCATAGCATATATTGTCTATTGGCGCTATGGTCGTTGTGATAAAGTGTGGCTTTGTAATGATAATAATAATTGTTATATGGCTCTTCTTCCTAACCAAATTCGATAAAATTTTGAATGTATTTGTAGGATAATTGTAAATTTATTTTATTTTAATGGAGAAAGTATGTCTCAGTTTGCTGATACCAGGGACAGTCCATATCAAGTAATCCAGGCCATGTAACCCACCATCTCAGAATTTGATGAAACTTGGTGATTTTGATCTTTTCACATGCCTATGGAAGAATACCAAATTTTAGCTTCTTATCTCAAACGGTTTTTTTCTTACAGACGTTGGAAATTTGTAAAAATCTGTCGTTTCTGTTATTCTTGAGCTCCAATATAAACTTCCATAGCTTAAGAAAAAAAATTTGTATCTTTGCTATTTTTAATCCAATTGTCATGAAAATTTGCAGTAATATTAAATAAAGTATGCTAAATCCAGGAAAAAATAAATCATTAATATCTTTTTATACTTGGGTCATTGAAAAAAACATTTTTTGCAGTTTTTTTGATATTTTTAGTCCGATGACAGTGTTTTATAAAAAAAATTAATATCTCTTAAAGGGACAATGACAATCAAGTAAACTTTTTTTTAAACTAATCTACATTAAATTTCCTAACAGATGAAGCAACAAAACACATGGCTTTTAGCATGCTTAGCAACTTAAAAAATCATTTTTTAAATTTCCAAATAAAAACATGTTTTTTGAATTTTTTAAATGGAAAAATTTACAAAATCTAATTTTGGTTTGCACCATTAAATTCAGCTTGAAAAAACTTAATTCAGCTTGATTTTAGAACTTTGAATCTTTGTTCTATGTCTATTGGTTGCTGAGATATTGAATGATGTTAATACGGTACGTTGTCCAATAGTTACCAGTAATCATACCTTGTACAAACTAACTTAACTTTCACAAAATTTATTTTTCATCTGGTTTAGACCAATGTTTGGTGTGAATGTTCGCTACGTACGTTGGATGTCGTCCTGGTCGTCGGCGGGCCCGTTGTGGCGGCCGCGCGAGGCTCGCTCCTCCTCCAGCTCCAGCTTCACCCGCCGCAGCTCGTCCAGCAGCGAGTTGCGCTCCTCCACGAACCGCTTCAGCCGCACGTCTGCCACACACATTCATCACTCAATAACGTCACGATTATAATATATGAGGTGACAGTTTTATGGTATTTTAATGTAGATTTGTAAATAAATCTCAAACTTTTAGAACGAGGCATCACTTAAGTACAGTAAACTGTTGGTTCGGAACCAACCTAACTGTTCATTGAAATTTGACCAGGTTCAATTCACTTTGTTCTCAACTGAAAATATGGTCATACTCAAAAATAGTTTTACAGACACACCATAGACTGCAATGTTGCAAGCTAAGCTGCAATTGAGTGATCTACTAGAACTTATTTAATACGCTAAAGGTTTTTTGGGTCGTTGGAAAGAGCTTGGCATGTTTTGCAGGAAATAAATTTATGAAGGTTATAATAAAATGAAGAGTCCTAGAGCCCTATTAACACTGTGCTACTAAGCTATGTAAAGCTATGTTACTGCGTTACAAAATGGCTACATAGCTAGGATTTAAATAATAGCTGTTGATACAAATCAACATTACTATTATATCATCCTTGTGGGCCTATCCCGTACTCTACCTAGCGAGCCGCTCCCCTGCTGCAGCACGTCCGCCACCTCGGCCGACACCAGAGCTTTCCTCGGGGGCTTGGTCCTCGGCTCCCCCTCCTCGCCCTCCTCCTCCTCCTCCTCGCCCTCCTCCTCCTCCTCCTCCCCCTCCACCACCACCAGCCCCTTCTCCCGGATCAGCTGCAGCAGCTCCTCCAGCTGGGCCCGCGACACGTCCAGGTCCTCCTGCAGCTTCGTCCGGTGGCGCTTCGTCTGCTCCAGCTGGCGACACGTCTCCTTGTGCTCTCTCTGCAACACGAGCCATTAGTGTGACAACTGATGATAATAGTACTATTTTATAAATTCAAAATAGTCCAATAAAATCTACAGGTGATCTGCTTCCCAATATTAAAGGCCCACTGCAAGGGCGGGCCCACAGAGGAGACATTGGCAACAGTATTTCAATTTAATATTTTTTTTAGCTCCGTATTGAAAGTAGCTATTTTCAATGACTGATATCAACAAAAATGATCATTTCCTAAGCTCTAATTCAAACCAAGTGGAAAACAATCAAGTTATTTTCCCTTGCTCTAAACTTATTTTCACATGCTCTCAATTAGTTTTCCATTTGTCCACTACAGGCACTAATGATTCTTTACCACTTATTTTTGCAATAAAAATCAGCTGTTTTTACAGTCTGAATCAAACAGAAATATGCATAAGCTAGTTTTTACGTTGTTATGTAGATTTGGAGTGATTAATTTGTTTTTATTTTTGTAAAAAAAGTTAATTGAGAAGTAGGCCTATCACAATTTTTATTTTACTTATGTCTCTTATTCTGTAAATGTGTATTTTTGTGTCGTGATGCAAAGTATTGTTCTTAACTCGTAGGCCTACCGAAAATTATTTTACGGCACTTGCTCCAATTATTAACTCACTTTCACATGCTCAGCTTCACCATCACATGTAAAACTTGGTATTCGGTATGAAACTTGAGTGTGTACTGGAATATGCCTCTTTCAGTATTAGTGATGAAATATCGGGGTGTCCCATAATAGTGCCCCCCCTAACTTTATCCTATATTTTTTCAAATATCAATTCCACACCACCCCCAAACATTATTGGGTTGTTAGTACTTCATTTTGAGGGGGTACCCAATCTTGGCCGCCATCTTGGATCCGCCATATTGGATCCAAAATAATTTTTTCAAATGTTAAAGTGGTGTTGTGACCCATCATTTCGAATTAGATTTTTTCACTGATTACAATGCCGCAATCCGTTTTTTAATATCTCAATTGGTTCTCAAGATATGGGTCCTTTTAATTTATTTATTTTCGACCAATTTAAACATTACAAATTGATAAAATAGGCCCATAACCACAAAATAATGCTAGATAGTGACAAATAACCACCGTCAGTCATTGTTGAGCGATTTACACTTAACTTTCACCGATGTAAATCTTTTGGCCGCCATCTTGGATCCGACATTTTGAAATGAGGTAAGTTATTTCAAATATGAAATTGGTATTGTGACCCATCATTTCAAACTAGCTTTTTACGCCGAATTGAATGCCGCAACCCATTTTTAATTATAGCGTTTCATTTTCAAGATACAGTAGAACCTCGTTTATCCGAACCTCGGTTATCCGGCTCTCCGGTTTATCCGGATCAATAATCGTGTCCAATATTACCGTAATAAATTAAACTTTTCAACGCAAAAATAAAAATTTTAGACACAGCATTCACGTTGTTTTACTATGAACTTTAAATACAAATGTTCTGTAAATCGCGATAATTGTATTTTATATAATAACAGAGTTTGTTTTGTGCCGTGTTTGTATGTTGACTAATTGGGACGCGAGTACTGTATGTGAAGCTATAGCCGCCCGTCACAGCCGATGCGTGATGACTCATTGTGGGCCGAGCGACTGCACCTGCACGGGAGGCAATGACCTTGAGGCATCTCCTAACCCGCCCGTTTGCTAAAAGTAGCCCCCTCCCCCCTCCACGTCGACGCATCCCTCACCCTTCGCGTTGACAGGTGTTATTGTTGCTCATTATGAGTAAAGAAGATAGACGATTTTTTTACAGGCCTTAATAAAAACTGAATATGCTGTACTGTAGTACTGTACATTACTCCCGTGTGTGTACATTACTATTGTTTGATGTACAGTGCTAAAGTGAATCGTGTTTTTAGACGATGTTATGATAAATAAATGGTAAGTTTTTCCCCATTATGTATGGTTTTTATTGATATTCCTATTATGTCCGTTTTATCCGGATTTTCGTTTATCCGGATCATGTCCGGTCCCAGTTAATCGGGATAGACGGGGTTCTACTGTATTGTCATATTTCTAATAAAAATCTCAAAAAATATGAATTTTTCAAAAACCAAATTTTATAGCTAAAAACGGGTTGCGGCACTGAATTCGGCGTAAAAAATTAGTTTGAAAAAATGGGTAACATTACCAACTTCATATTTGAAATAACTTACCTCATTTCAAAATGGCGGATCCAAGATGGTGGCCAAAAAATTTACATTGGTAAAAGTTAAGTGTATATCGCCCAACAATGACTGATGGTGGTTATTTTGTGGTTATGGGCCTATTTTATCAATTTGTAATGTTTAAATTAGTTGAAAATAAATAAATTAAAAGTACCCATATCTTGAGAATCAATTGAGATATTAAAAAACGGATTGCGGCATTGTAATCAGTGAAAAAATCTAATTCGAAATGATGGGTCACAACACCACTTTAACATTTGAAAAAATTATTTTGGATCCAATATGGCGGATCCAAGATGGCGGCCAAGATTGGGTACCCCCTCAAAATGAAGTATTAACTAGCCAATAATGTTTGGGGGTGGTGTGGAATTGATATTTGAAAAAATATAGGAAAAAGTTAGGGGGGGGGACTATTATGGGTATACAATTTATTTACGGTAGAACTCCTCTCACGGGACCAAGCCTAACAGATAATCCAACATTATGAAAAGATAATTTACTATACCTAATTAATGGACTGATTAATTAGGTAGTTGATTTAAGTCCAAAGAACTTCTAGTGTTTTCGGGTTATTTAAAAAATACACATCCTAGTAAAACCAACCTAACACCTTGAAATTAACATATTTGAACTTGGTTGATCTCATTTGTATTGAATAAATTTTAAATGAACAAAATAATATCCAGTTCGGCAGTATGCGCTACCGACACAGCTTTCACTAGGGTTTGAACTATACAAAGTGACTTGACAAATCATAACAATTCATAACAGCACTGGGTACATGTAAAACATCAATTAAGAAGCCACTAGTTCGACTGAGAAGAAAACGCAGGACATCTCATTGGCAGGGATAATTACTTGTTTAATTAATCGTCTTGGTGATATTGGTTTGTTAGTATCTATTTCAAGTTCACTATCATCAAATCAGGGCGAATTCGACTTGCCCTATCATTCGGCAAACAATTTTCTGCATGAAGCTTTATGAGAGAGAGTGATGTAAGACAATTCATGCCAGACTCACAAGTAGGGGTGTGCAGATAGTGATTTTTGAACTCGAGCCGAGCCGAGCCGAGCTTTTTCAAAAGTTTTCGAGCTCGAGCTTTTTCGAGCTGAGCTTTTTAACAATCACCAAATTATTAAAAGAAATTATGAAGCTTGATTTTAATTTGTAAAGATACAATAGACTAATGTTTGCATACCTTAAGTGACCGCCAGCTCAAAAATAGAAAGCTTATCCCCAAAACAAGTGAATTATCTGATAGGTTCATCAGTATTTTGTAATATAAAATTAATCAAACTGGCTCAACAAATAATTTATGAAGAAAAATACCAAATTTAAAATCTACATTTATCTACATTATATTTAAGTAATAACCAATCCCAAAATACTTTACTTTAAACTAAATAGTTAACATTACATAATTAGATTAGTTACATATAGGTACTACAAAATTTAATTTCAAGAGTAGAAAGAAGTAGTTGAAAGGTTTTAAAATAGTTATATCTAGAAAAAAATCACACATTTACACTTAGTCAGACACAAGATTGATTTTTTTATGTTCACTAAGTAAAGATGATAAAAAATTAAATAGCAGTCCCAATTGTGGCATAATATTCATGGCTAAACTTATTATTTCAGAATATAATATATGAATGAAATAATATTTAACAACAACAATAATTTATTAAAATCCTAAAATTAGTTGCATTTCTAAACTTTTGTGAAGAAAATAATGTACAATTAAGGAGAAGAAAGATTATAAATAAATAAGGACAGAATAGAGAGAAAGAAAGAAACAGCTACCTCTCTCTCTTTCCTTATCAGTGGCCAGGGTGAGGGGGGGGGTGGAGGTTGTTTACTTCAAGCCCCTTTCCTGTTTTTTGCTCTTGTCTGATTCAGTGCGTGAGTTAATTAGGAGATAAGGAATCCTTACTACAAAATGCAAAAATACAAACTACTTGTCATACAACTATAAATGAGGCTCATATTTTTTGTCTTATTTTTATAAATCAAATGAGACCAAGATGAAACTTGTAAGATATACCGTTTAACACGTTAAGTGCCACACCGTTTTTTAGCCACATTACCGCAGTGCCAAACAGAAATGGAGTTCTTTTTTTTACCATATGATGTTTTTTATACTTGTTTATCGTAGTTATAAGGTTTTCATAAAAAAAATTACGATTTTGACCAAAAATAAAATTTGGACCAATGGGGGCGGCAGTGAAATTTTTTAGCAAAATATTGCTAGAAAAAATCAGTGCCGCCCCGATCGGACCCCGGGTAATCTTTCGGTATTTCAGGGTATTTTGCCCCGCGAAGTT
The DNA here is from genome assembly GCA_035578135.1 of Flexamia atlantica. Lineage (NCBI taxonomy): Eukaryota > Metazoa > Arthropoda > Insecta > Hemiptera > Cicadellidae > Flexamia > Flexamia atlantica. The sequence goes on along the minus strand of JAQJVK010000009.1, from coordinate 49,621,237 downwards.
GGCAGTAACTTAGTTTCCCGCCAAACCTGGTTACAACATATGGTTTTGTACACATCCCCGGGCTTTACACGTCTTTCCCCTCCCCTACCACCCCTCATCCCCCGCCTTGACTTCGTGACCTTCACTCAGTTCCAGTTCCATGGCATGCGTTTGTTTACTTGTGAGTGTCACAGTGAGTTTATAGTTTAGTTTATAGTTGTCACTATAAACTAAACTATAATAAACTAAACTATAAATTTGTCTAAAATAAAAATAAAACGTTTTTCTCAATCACACCCAAAAATAGCAATTACGATGGGATTTAGGTTTTTTTCAGAAAATATTTATGAATTAATTTTCAGGTAAAATAACACTTACTGACGTAGTTTTAGTGAATTATTAATATTAGTTGTGCATTCGCAGTCTATTTTTAAGTTACAGCAAATGAAATGTACAACACTTACGTGAAGTGAAACCACGAAGTGTAGCCGCTCCAGTCGGGGCGGCGTTTTTAGAGCAAATTTGTAAGTATATTAGGAAGGCTGTGGGAGCAATACGAGGCTACGGCAACGCCATCTGTGAGGCACGGGATCTACTTTGCCGATTTAGTTCGTAAGATTGCCGCTAGAGGTCCACCAGTAAACACTAGCGGCAATTTGGTGAAAGACTGCACAACCCAGGGCGCCGCCCCGGTTGGAGCGGCGCGTCACTCCGCCCGACCTACCTATGCCGCTCCGATCGGGGCAGCGTGGCACTTAACGTGTTAAGAGACAAGCCTTGATAAAACAATAGACTTAAATGCTGTATTTCACGTTCCCCAAGGTCAACTAAATATAGCTCCGATTTCCGTCTAAATGGAGATAATATTTCTTGTTACCTGTCAATGTCTTTTCCTTATCTCTAGCGAATGTTTTTTGCTTGTTTTTCGTGGGAGGGAACCGCTCTTCCGGTTTAACGTGTCCAAAAATAGATTGCAATAATTATCTTTCCGATAAGAACTCTCTTATCTTATCAAAAGCTCGGCTCGAATGTCGAGCTTTTAAGAAAAAAGTCGAGCCGAGCCGAATACTGAAAAGCTCGACCTAAAAGCTTGACCGGTCGAATACTCGCACACCCCTACTCACAAGTCACATGGATTCGTCCTGATTGTTGGTAGCAATCTGAAGCCCGTAAACAAATAGAGAGCTAATACAACGTAAACAAAGAGAGAGGTATCCAGGCGATAATCAGAGAGATTATGGGTCTGTAACCTGTGGGAAATACATTTTAATATCGGCTTCAAAGAAGCGGCAGGTGAAACTGAGGACCGGTAAAACGGGGCTGGATATGGGGGACTCCACTGTAGTGAAAAAGACCTTCCAGAACTTCACACACCATAAAGTAGATCAGATTAATCCGTAAAAATTAAAAAGGTCAAGGAGATTAAGAATGATTTTTGGCAAAATATCCATATAATAATTAATTTGTTAAGACCTTTCCAGTTTCTCACCGTGAGCTGGTGGTGCTGCTCCTCCAGCTCCTCGTACTTGTCCTTGAACAGGTCCACCTGGAAGGCCAGCGCCGCCTTCTCGTTGTCCAGCTGCGCGTTGGCCACCATCGCCTTGCGGAACTTGTCCTCGCACTCCCTCAGCTCCATCTGCAACCATGCTAAGTTCACTCATCACATCTTAACATTTAGGCAGGTCAAACACATTCTATTCTTGTTATGGTACAAACTACTGTAATCGTTATACTGTACTACTACTGAAACTATGTGCCAAAATAATACTTCTGCAGATAGTTGCTTGGTTGTTGGCTCTTTGGTTGTTGGCTCTTTTCATAAGCTGGATTATATACACCTGCTCTTTTGTTTTCATTTGCTGTTCAAAATTATTATAACTTTGGTTATCACTGTGAGCTTCTTAGGGGTTGTACAATCGACCACCTAACTCAACATCCTTAAAAGGATGCTCTAATCAAATATAGATTGACTACTGACAACTGATTTCCTAGGATTGTTTGAACAAATTAAAATTAATCTTTTAAGATAATTAAATAAATCTTGTTGTTGATAATATGTAAACTTTAGAACATTACATCCCATTAGTAGCTAACAATTAGCAACTTAGCAAATTGATCTTACCCTGACATCTCTTATGCTATTAACCTCCTCGAGAGAGTCCTCAGAGCTACGACGGGACGAGTGGTAGCTGTTGTTGGAGGACAGCAGCGACCGCGGCGTAGTGACTGAGCCTGCCCTCGGCGCCCCCCGCCCGCCCACTCCATCTGTACAACACACAACATCAACATCACTACAGTAGACGGGGCGAGTGGTAGCTGTTGTTGGAGGACAGCAGCGACTGCGGCGTAGTGACTGAGCCTGCCCTCGGCGCCCCCTGCCCGCCCACTCCATCTGTACAACATACAACATCAACATCACTACAGTAGACGGGGCGAGTGGTAGCTGTTGTTGGAGGATTGTAGGAGAGCAGCGACCGCGGCGTGGTGACTGAGCCTGCCCTCGGCGCCCACCACCCGCCCACTCCATCTGTACAACACACAACATCAACATCACTACAGTAGATGGGGCGAGTGGTAGCTGTTGTTGGAGGAGAGCAGCGACCGCGGCGTGGTGACTGAGCCTGTCCTCGGCGCCCACCGCCCGCCCACTCCATCTATACAACACACAACATCAACATCAACATCACTACAGTAGACGGGGCGAGTGATAGCTGTTGTTGGAGGAGAGTAGCGACCGCGGCGTGGTGACTGAGCCTGCCCTCGGGACCCCCGCCCGCCCACTCCATCTGTACAACACACAACATCAACATCACTACAGTAGACGGGGCGAGTGGTAGCTGTTGTTGGAGGAGAGCAGCGACCGCGGCGTGGTGACTGAGCCTGCCCTCGGGGCCCCCGCCCGCCCACTCCATCTGTACAACACACAACATCAACATCACTACAGTAGACGGGGCGAGTGGTAGCTGTTGTTGGAGGAGAGCAGCGACCGCGGCGTGGTTACTGAGCCTGCCCTCGGGGCCCCCGCCTGCCCACTCCATCTGTACAACACACAACATCATCACTACAGTAGACGGGCGAGTGGTAGCTGTTGTTGGAGGAGAGCAGCGACCGCGGCGTGGTGACTGAGCCTGCCCTCGGGGCCCCCGCCCGCCCACTCCATCTGTACAACACACAACATCATCACTACAGTAGACGGGCGAGTGGTAGCTGTTGTTCGAGGAGAGCAGCGACCGCGGCGTGGTTACTGAGCCTGTCCTCGGCACTCCCCGCCCGCCCACTCCATCTGTACAACACACAACATCAACATCACTACAGTAGTCGAGGTGAGTGGTAGCTGTTGTTGGAGGAGAGCAGCGACCACGTCTAGCCAACAACACACATTAACATCAACAGGAAACTCGGAGCTACTGCAAACTTGATTTGCAGAACTTTAATTATCTGCATTGCACCTTGTAACCATTCTTGTAACTCCATCTAGATACCTCTTGTAACCTCTTGTGGCACTATCTTTATTAACTTCCACATATTCATCTTAATTTTTTTTATCCTGTTTAACCGTTTCATTGATATCAATGACAAGAGACCAACTTGGTCATATTAGACAGTAATCAATGCATGAAGGAATCCAAATAAGGAATTGAATAATAATTCATTGAGGAGGTTACCTGGCGTTGAGTAGATGTCGTAGACTCTATCGTTGTCCTCACTCTCCCGCTGAAGCCTCTCTATTTCCCGCATCCTGATCTCGCGGGCCTCGGCTCTGGCCTGACGCTTGGCTGCCAACCGTGCCTCCGCCTGTAGCATCATACAGCATGTTTTATTGGCAATATCAACAATATTCGCTAGACTTAGAGGTTTTTTAAACAAAACACTAAAGAAGAACCCTTCATTTGTTGGTTAGAGGACTAAATTATGGTCGATTGAAGAAAATATGACTTTAAGAGGGTCGAGGATCAGATTGAATAAATTACAATACCCCCGTCGCAGCAGACCTGCGTACTCAGCGAATTTCCATGGGATTTATTTTGTATATGTGAGCATTCAACTTGTTTGAAGGAAAGTATCATTTGAATACGTTAAGTAAATAATATACTAAAAACGCATATTTAATCATTCATAAGCTTTAAACATGAGGAGAATTAACAAAGAGACCATATTGGTTTTCATTAGTAATACATACACTTTTGTATTTTATATAATTCTTAGTCTTTTAATTTTTAATAACTGTAATCTTGTTGTAGAATATAAATGTCAACAAACATATAACCAATGAACTCAAAACACTCAAAACAAACAAATAATTCAATCTCATGAAAAAATTAAATTCAATCATATGGTCAGTTTTATAGTTAATTTAAACATCCCTGTTGCAACAGACCTACATCTCCAGCCAATTTCAATAAAACATATTATCAATCCTCATAATTAAACATATCATATATTATGCTACATTTTCAGGCAGTTTAGACCGAGACATCCCCCCTCCAAATGCTCTTACTTTCTTTATTATATTTAAAAATAATTTGTATTTTTTGACATAGTATATATTTTCTGCAAAATCTTGATCAATGAACTCTAACTATTCAAAATAAACACAAATAAAATATTCAACACCTGCAAATTTAATCATATGTTCAGAATTGTATTTTTAACCCTTGAGCGGGCGCTTCACCGGCAAAACGCGAGCGGGCGCATGCGGAGTTTTATTCCGCAACCCTAGATTGCACAGCTTTAACCCATTTTACTTGTTTTATAACGAAATAAAGTATTAAAATGTTGACAAACTTCATTAGGAATCACATTTCATCGTCGATTCAATTAATTGTTCAACTTAATATAGGTGTCATATTTCAATTAAACATAGTAAGTAATTTTCTAGTATAATACATGTATTAATTATTATTAACATTTTTGGACTTTTCCTTTCACTTCTTTTTTTTGAAAGCAAAAGGAAAAGTCCAGAAAATTAATAATAATTACAAATCCATTGTTAATATGAATTTTAAAAATAGGTATCAGTGTCTGTGTAACGAGAGAGGGCCCTCCGCAAACTGAGACGGCATCTCTGAATTGCATATAACGAGGTATCAAGGTGGGGGTGGGGGGTATAAATAGCTTTAGGAAATTCCTGGAATGAGGGGCATAAAGTACAGAGCCGGACACGACCGCCGACACCCATTATGTCCGTTTATTTTAACATAAAAAACACGTGCGGAGGAAAACTCCGCGTGCGCCCGCTCGAGGGTTAAAAAACACCTCAAATCAGGGTGACTATACTTTTTGGAGGGAAAAATTAAAAACAATATTGGACAACGTATTGTGTTTAGCACATCCAATATTATCCAACATCAAAGCAACGGATTGACGTAGAATAATAATTCAAAATGCTAAATTGTTTGTTTTTTTAAGCTGAATTCAATTTTGACAATTAAGTTTAAAAATAATTAGTAAAAAGGTGTTAGATCTTGAGAATGAATTTTATTTTGTGAAAAAAACCTTCTTAGAGTAAATCAATCTTGCTGGTTTGCGAACTCGAAGTCATGAATGACGCTTTACACGTTTGTTCCAAATTTCATCAAGATCGGACCTTTTTTACAAAAGTTATCGCGCCTACGGACAGGTATATATATATATACATATGAAAAAGAACGAAGAGTGTTTTTGGGGTCTAGGGACCTCAAAATGAAAAAATAACATGGTCCCGGGCTTAAGTCTCACCGTGCCGCCTACGGTAATAGCTACTTCCCTATAGGGGAAATTCGCTAAAATAAGAGTTTAACAGGTTTAAGTCATATAGGAGTAGCTAGCTGATAACACTTTTTTAAAACAGAAGCATAAAGTTATTCTTCTATTTTGAATAAGGAAAACAAATACAGAGCGGTATGTAAAATATTATAAATGTTATAGGCTGATAATTTAATGTTGAATATGATGGTATTGGAAATGTCATTACAAGTACATAACCAAAATAAAATTAAACAAACGAAGTGACATTGAAATGAATTATATATGTAATTATAATTTTGGGTTCTTGTTTGAACTGGTTTTTTTTTGGAGAAAATTCAAGTGTTCTTGGTTAACCTTAAACAGTGACCAGTTTCAATCCTTAACAATATTTTCTTCAGGTTTTTCTTTTATATTTCAGACCCATTAAAAATTATGCTTGCAATCTTTTCCCTACATGTAGGGAGAATAATTATCAAGCTCGTGGTTTTTAGTACCCTTTGTGATGACGCAGTGTGAAATATGGAGTGGGCTTGGCAGCAGTAAACCTATGATAAGCTGAGAGCTGATACCTACACTAACAGTTCCCTGCCCATTTGGAGTCATCATGATGACTCTTGTGTGCTTGTGTCAATAAAACATCACAGTAAACTCTGCTTTATCTTAGCGTGTGCTTGAAAAATCTATTTCACTCCAACATAAACAATAACATCTGGAGCACATCGGCGCATACTTTCTAGATAAAAACTTAGGTCAATTTTAAGAAATTTTCCTGAACTTCCAGCTTTATTATCCAGTATTTCCCCAACCCTAAACCAGTTTCTCTGACTTTTTCTGACCTTGCCTGATGTTCCAGATCTGTGAGAACCCTGGAATGAGGTGAAGTAAGAACAGGTCCGGTGACATGATTTTCGGGCCCCTGTGCAATCTTCAACCCCGGGCCCTAAGACCTGATTTTTTTACTAGTTTCGTGTGCTTTTGGGCCCCTTTTCAGCCGTTTCAGGCCCTTTTTGGTGTTTCCGGGCCCTCTGCGCGCCCGGGCCCCTATGCATTTGCCCCCCTGCCCCTCCCCTGTCGCCGGCCCTGAGTAAGAATTGAATGGTACATTTTGTGATATTTTCTTTGGCAAGCTACAATCACTGATGACGGCATAAGAAACCGTTTTGGACTAAACCATACATTTCTGTACGGTTAAGCCCCATCAAGTAACATGTGGTAGTTTTGTATCCTAACCTCAAAAACCCTTAGCCTAACTAATGATCCCTGGGAATATTAAAAGATAGCTTAAAAAAGGTAGTTTCTTATGTTATCCAGAAGGGTCTATTCTAGGTCATAAATAAAGATTCTTCATTTTGTTCATATTTCAAAATATAAAAAAATTCACCATTTTTCTGAAAACATTGTTCTAAATACCGCTGATTTGTCAAACATGTTTACCTATTGGTATATGATATTTCATATGATTCATCGTAGCGTAGTACCTATAGCCGGAGATTACAATAATTAATGTATAATAATTACCAAGAGTGAAATTTGGAACCTATCAGGCGAAACAAAGTGTTGATGATATTGACGTCAATAGAACAGCTGTTTACTAAGGTTTATCAAAACAACTGAACAAATAATGACAACTCAACTCAACATATGACAGAATTAGCCTGTTCTGAATCATGTATAACCCTGCTTATTTGTGGGTGAGAGCAAGCTGTTAGTTAGATTGTGTCTTGAATGATTTTGTGATTCTCTATGGAGTGCTGAGTGAGCTCCACCCGGACCCTCTATGGTACCTCCCTTTTTACCGTAGAATACCTGCAGAAGCAGCAATTTGTTCAATTAATGAAAAACTAAAACATTAAAAGAAATATAAACAACTATGATTCAAATTAAATCTGTTACCCCAAAACTAACAGAGCATTCATTGCACCTTTTTTTAGTGAAGGCTATAAGTTATTGATTGGTTTGGTCCCAAAACTTAGAAATGTAAGGGCTTATACAAAATTCTTCAACTGATAGATGACTTTGTGACTGGAAAATTAAAATATCAGCAGTACTTATGTGAAAAAAGTTTACATGTACCAATACATGTGAGCTCATAAAAACGTTATTTTTCAAAAAATTATTACAAATACTTAATAATTTCTTGAAATGTTTGTGAGCTCGCCAACACCTTAATTTTAGACCAATTTTTATGATTGAGGTGTCAAATAACAGGAAATGTTGTCAATAGTTCCTGAATGCTGTCCATTTTCGTTTAAGTGAAAAAAGCGTTGCCCCATTGGACATGAATGTTACCCACAAATTTACATGTATATCTAATGGAAGGGATATTTGTTTAAATATTAATAACATTTGTGCTTACCTTATAAATGATTGGACCAAAATAGACGTATCATATATACAGTAGAGTCCCGTGAACCCGGACTTCGATAACCCGGAATTCTGGATAGCTCGGAAAGCCTGCCAGAGCAATAAAGTGCACTGAGATTTAAGGCCACAGCACGGTGTGACACATATAAAACAGTTTTGGTTTTTCTTGAATTTTTTTTGTAACTGATAATGTAGTTTTTGTATTTCTTACTATGGCAATTAATAAATGATTTCTAATAGAAATAACAGAAACTATCCTTATTTTTTCTTATTTTTACTCATTTCCCAATAACTCGGAATTTTAACAAACCTGGTCTCCGTTCGGTCCACATTAGTCCGGGTTTGTGGGACTCTACTATATTTCTCTTACAGAAAATTTAATTTTCTTTGATTTTCAAATTTAATAGGGAATACTAAAAGTTAATAGTTTTTAAGATACAGTGTAATGAAGTGTTTTCGCACCCCAGGGTACCCGAACACCTCACGGTACCTGAGCGCCAAACGGAACACCTTACGGTACCTAAGCGCCCAACTGCACCCTAGCACCCCATGGTACCCGAGCCCCCAGGGTATCCCAACACCTCACAGTACCCAAGCACCTCACGGTACCCGAGCACCCTATGGTACCGCAACACCCTGTGGGACCCGAACACCCAACGGTACCCGAGCACCAGGTACCCAAGTACCTCATGGTACTCACTGGAGGGGAGGATGGAGCATCATGGTGCCCAATGGTGGGGACAGCGGGCATATAAGGCGGACTTTGGGGACCAGGAAGGCAGTTGGGCCCTAGCGGCCCGACCCACCAGATGGGCGTGTTGAGCCCCCAGCACCGTCGGACGGGCGTGGTGAGCCCCCGACACCCCGCATGGGCGTGCTGAGCCCGCGGAAGACTGGAAGGGCGTGGTGAGCCCCCGGTACGCTGGACGGGCGTGCTGAGCCCACAGCACCCACATGGGCGTGCTGAGTCCGCGGAAGACCGGACGGGCGTGTTGAGCCCCCGGTACGTCAGATGGGCGTGTTGAGCCCCCGACACCCCGCATGGGCGTGTTGAGCCCGCGGAAGACCAGAAGGGCGTGTTGAGCCCCCGGTACGCTGGACGGGCGTGCTGAGCCCACAGCACCCGCATGGGCGTGCTGAGCCCGCGGAAGACCGGACGGGCGTCTTGAGCCCCCGGTACGTCAGATGGGCGTGTTGAGCCCCCGACACCCCGCATGGGCGTGCTGAGCCCGCAGAAAGGCCGGACGGGCGTGTTGAGCCCCCGGTTCGCTGGACGGGCATGCTGAGCCCCCAGCACCCGCATGGGCGTGGTGAGCCCGCGGAAGACCGGAAGGGCGTGTTGAGCCCCCGGTACGTCGGATGGGCGTGTTGAGCCCCCAACACCCCGCATGGGCGTGCTGAGCCCGCGGAAGGCCGGACGGGCGTGTTGAGCCCCCGGTACGCTGGACGGGCGTGTTGAGCCCCCAGCACCCGCATGGGCGTGGTGAGCCCGCTGAAGACCGGAAGGGCGTGTTGAGCCCCCGACACCCCGCATGGGCGTGTTGAGCCCGCGGAAGACCAGAAGGGCGTGTTGAGCCCCCCGTACGCTGGACGGGCGTGCTGAGCCCACAGCACCCGCATGGGCATGCTGAGCCCGCGGAAGACCGGACGGGCGTGTTGAGCCCCCGGTACGTCAGATGGGCGTGTTGAGCCCCCGACACCCCGCATGGGCGTGCTGAGCCCGCGGAAGGCCGGACGGGCGTGTTGAGCCCCCGGTTCGCTGGACGGGCATGCTGAGCCCCCAGCACCCGCATGGGCGTGGTGAGCCCGCGGAAGACCGGAAGGGCGTGTTGAGCCCCCGGTACGTCGGATGGGCGTGTTGAGCCCCCAACACCCCGCATGGGCGTGCTGAGCCCGCGGAAGGCCGGACGGGCGTGTTGAGCCCCCGGTACGCTGGACGGGCGTGTTGAGCCCCCAGCACCCGCATGGGCGTGGTGAGCCCGCTGAAGACCGGAAGGGCGTGTTGAGCCCCCGACACCCCGCATGGGCGTGTTGAGCCCGCGGAAGACCAGAAGGGCGTGTTGAGCCCCCGGTACGCTGGACGGGCGTGCTGAGCCCACAGCACCCGCATGGGCGTGCTGAGCCCGCGGAAGACCGGACGGGCGTGTTGAGCCCCCGGTACGTCAGATGGGCGTGTTGAGCCCCCGACACCCCGCATGGGCGTGCTGAGCCCGCGGAAGACCGGACGGGCGTGTTGAGCCCCCGACACCCCGCATGGGCGTGTTGAGCCCGCGGAAGACCAGAAGGGCGTGTTGAGCCCCCGGTACGCTGGACGGGCGTGCTGAGCCCACAGCACCCGCATGGGCGTGCTGAGCCCGCGGAAGACCGGACGGGCGTGTTGAGCCCCCGGTACGTCAGATGGGCGTGTTGAGCCCCCGACACCCCGCATGGGCGTGCTGAGCCCGCGGAAGGCCGGACGGGCGTGTTGAGCCCCCGGTTCGCTGGACGGGCATGCTGAGCCCCCAGCACCCGCATGGGCGTGGTGAGCCCGCGGAAGACCGGAAGGGCGTGTTGAGCCCCCGGTACGTCGGATGGGCGTGTTGAGCCCCCAACACCCCGCATGGGCGTGCTGAGCCCGCGGAAGACCGGATGGGCGTGTTGAGCCCCCGGTACGCTGGACGGGCGTGTTGAGCCCCCAGCACCCGCATGGGCGTGGTGAGCCCGCTGAAGACCGGATGGGCGTGTTGAGCCCCCGACACCCCGCATGGGCGTGCTGAGCCCGCGGAAGACCGGATGGGCGTGTTGAGCCCCCGGTACGCTGGACGGGCGTGTTGAGCCCCCAGCACCGTCGGACGGGTGTGGTGAGCCCCCGGTACACTGGACGGGCGTGCTGAGCCCCCAGCACCCGCATGGGCGTGGTGAGCCCGCGGAAGACCGGACGGGCGTGTTGAGCCCCCGGTACGCTGGACGGGCATGTTGAGCCCCCAGCACCCGCATAGGCGTGGTGAGCCCGCGGAAGACCGGACGGGCGTGTTGAGCCCCCGGTACGTCGGATGGGCGTGTTGAGCCCCCGACAACCCGCATGGGCGTGTTGAGCCTGCGGAAGGCCAGACGGGCGTGTTGAGCCCCCGGTACGCTGATTGGGCGTGTTGAGCCCCCAGCCATTGGTTTGTAGTCCACCAGTTGGTGGAGTGGGGATGGTTTTCCCCCTCCACTATAGTTTTGTTATTTATTAATTGGTATCTGTATGTTACAGCCAGTTAATGGTAGTCAGGGCAGGCCGCTGCCCGTCTACACCGTCGCAGCTAAACGTCTGAGCGTGCGCAGCCAGGCCGCACTCCCGTGGCACCGCGGGCCAGCGAGTATCCTAGTGAGCAGACGAAGATCCTCCGGGCTTCCTCAGAGCAGGTCGCTGCCGAGCCTCAATACAGGAGTGAAAGCCGAGGATAGTTAGGGGTTCAGCGAGGCTGGACAATGGCGTGGCAATAACCCCCCGGGGCATCACATAAGCGACGAGACTGATCCATCTACGGACGCGGTGAGCTGGTTCCCGGAGTCCACGCCAAGACTACAAACCAGTGATTGGATCTTGTATATTGTGTATATATTATTTGAACTGTGTGAATAAATGTAAGTGACTGGATATCCGGACGATTTCACTTAGAACCCTTACCAACCCTTGTTAAGGTCTAGTGCTCGAGGAAACTTCCTCACAATAGTATTTAGGAAAAACCTAAAGATTGTACCTTCAGATCCTCCCTCCCTCCCCCCTCTCAAGGGCTACGGACGGGGACTTTTGATATGTACACACCTCCTAAACTAGTCCAAACAAAGCTACAAAGTCAAAAATCGTGTTCCCATGCAATTCCCTCTATACGGTACCTCTTTTTTTGAGCATTTGTTGCCTGGACTAATTGGGATAACAGAAGTTTTTCTAGGGGGCCTATATGCAAATTGAACATTTTAATATTTTTTCTGATTTTCAATTAGTCTTTGTCCCTCAGCAGTTTTATGTTCTTGCCGAAGGTTACAAATATTTTCTCCAATCTTGTTGAATCGTTTTTCTCTGAACCCTCTTCTTCTTTCTATTTCAGGGTTCAATTTACAATATATTTATAATCTGTCGATCCTGGATATTAACTATAAAGAATTTTAAGTTACCTGAGGCCTCAATTTGGCTACAATTACCAATAAAAGTAGCACAAATTAATTTTCATTAGCTGTATCAGATCTTGTTTACAGTTGCAGACAATCTATATTTGTTTACATTGTAACTGGTTAAAAATTCATCTCTAGGTAATCAGCTGTTAAATTACAATCATATTTTAAAACCGTTTAATGTGAGTAGGTCAGCACTGGAGTGTTGAAAGCACCCTCTAGAAATAAATAAAAGGGTTGGAAGTCAAAGCTGTAAAAGAAATGCCCATTTTAATTGTCAGTCGCCGGTGCGCTACATTATAAGCTTGAAATTGACACCTCAATCATTAAAATCGGTTAAGTAGGTCGGCTGAAAAAGGGATGTAACAGAGAAAACCCTTACTGAATTAAGTATATGGATGTTACTGATGATAAAGCTGTTAAGATTAATGGGTCAATAGGTTAAATCACCAAGCTCTCCACTACATTACATTAAATTATATTCAAACTGATCCAATCATTCATTCATCGATTTCACTACCAATTTTACCAGGTCGTTCATAATTTGCGCGGTATGCAAGCCTGCTATGAAATATTCTGAAGAGTCGCCTAATCCCCTTACATCATCTGCGCTGTGTCCCGTCCAGGTAGCCTCAGCCTGCCGACAAAAATTCGCAAACAGCCGCCCCCCGTACTAACCACATGTATTCAGCGCACATGCCGTATTTTATATTAGGCTATGTTTAGTTTCTGAATAAAATTTGATCTGTGATAAATCCTGTTTCTTTACATATTATTCGTATTTTATGAATTTTCCAGAGACATTCTGTTTTAAATGTTGAAATTTAAATACTAGTTCCATATATTACATTTTTTTACGACTATTATTTTACAATTATATTTACGAGTATACAGTAATATGCGACATTGTGATCTATAGCATTTTATTAATTTTGTAATAAAGTTTACAAATAAACTATGACATATTTGTTGTTGAATTTTTTCAAACCCGTGTTTGGTTATACTGTTCTTTAATTTATTTAGCGGTAATCAACTACTTACCATTAATAATCAAAGTTCTCTTATCATGCATAATTTTATTTTCGTCTGTATGTCTATAGTAAGAATTTCTATAGTAAGGATTATATAATTGCTCAGGTTAAAATGTTTTGCATGAATATTGTTGGTTTACATTGGCACATTCGCCTATATCGTCACTATAGTAGCCTGTTCAATACTAACTCCGCACAATAAAACCACTCATAACAATTACTGGTAAAAATGAAATAATGCAAAAGAAATGGCATGGCCACAATATTGTGTTCTGCTGAAGCCGCTTCCGCCACCCCTCACTGCGCAGACGATGCATATACCTGAGAGCCCCCTGGAGTTCACTGCGCAGAACAAACCTACCTGGCTCTCTGCATACCGCGCAAATGATGTACGCCCTTTTACCACTGACAAGTCTCACACTTGTCAAACCAAACCCAAAACAAAACTTTTATTAAATGTTTTGAAACAGTGGCGTAGATAGACTTTGGTCAAGGGGGGGATATAACCGGGGGGTCTGGGGGCACCCAACCCCAGAAAAATGTTGAGAATTATAACTCTAAAACTAGCTTCTTATGCAATCTAGAGGCATAGTGGAGCTCATATTATACGGAACAATTAATGCAGACACGTGGTCGCTGCGCGCATACCGGAGGCGGGCGTTGGTTTGTTCTCCAAAAGAACGAGCTGATCACAGGGGGGGGTGGTTTGTGGTTTTATGTCATAATGATCTTACATCTGCTTTATTCTTTTTTGTATGTATACGTTTTTACTTCATTCTCATAATTTTGTTAAGTTGCTTTTCACGTAGTCTTGGTGCTTTTATTAAAATACCATCTGTCATTTATTTTACTTAGGCTTGAAGAAATTACTTTTTACTTCATTTTATAATAAAATCACTAGATAACAAACGAATACAGGAATTTGCATCAGTCCACTTCACTCCATTCTCTGCTAGCACTTATCACTGAAATATTGTTTCAGCATAGTTACAACAAGTAAATCTCATAGTTTTTTCACGCCACTAGTATCACCTTCACTCTCATTTTTTTCGTTTTTGAGCGCAAAACCCCGTCATCAGTTTGCACAAAATATTGTAGTCACGTCGCGTCGCTGCGAATTAGGCCTACGCAAGGTCACAGAACCAACTGACCGAGTAAAAGGCCTTTTCACACTAGCATCCTCGGGACGTCCTGGACACGTTCGGTGCGTTTTAGAAAAAATAAACCGCTGTCCATGCTATCAAATGAGACAGTTCACACTGCGCGTCCAGGACGTCGCGGACGTCCTGGAAGTCCAGGATGGTTTTCGAAAGATCGGCGAGCGATTTTTCAGAAACGTCCAGGACGTCCACGGCCTAGCGCATGCGCAATAAACACTTCAAAACCACTAGCCTTCACTTCAGGGGCTCTAGCCTCTGTCTGCGAAACCCCGCATCATCTGTTATTGTGTTTGTTGTTGCTGGTGTTCTATGCGTTTATGCAATGGAAATGTTGTTGGAGGAAGTTCGAAGTTTACTTCTTTTCGGTAACGAATACAATAATACTAAATCGTCATCACTGTCACTACTACTCGAGTCGTTCATCCACGGAACAGAAAACACGGTCTCACACCAAGAAACTGTCGGAAAAGACATCTTTGGCTAAATAACAACTACACTGAGTGAGAGTTGACACTTGACTGTCCTCATCGTGAGAGAGGGTGGACGTTCGGTTCGTTGCTGCAGTGTGAAAGGGGCGCGTCCCGGACGTCCCAGACGCCAGTGTGAAAAGGCCTTTATAAACGCATCCTGCACGTCAAAGTGAGATCAGATGCGTTAGTTCCTGGTGTTGGCCGTTAGAGGGAATATAGGTAGTGGGCGAATCTGGTATTTTTATTGGCTACTTCAGTTCCAACGAGAAATAATGTAGGCCTGTATAGCCTACAGGTTCACTCAATTTGATAAATATAAATAATTGTTCAAAATAACGTTTTTCTGGTATATATGACTAAAACATTCAGGACAAAATGAACAACATTATAATTTTTCTGTAAGATGTAATGTTATAGGAGGCGAATTTTAATCTAATACCAATTCGGCTGTGCATGGCACGTTTTCAGTTGCGTTCTCAGACTGATTTATCGTCTGTCTTTCATAACAGGGTATTTGCAAATCGGGGCCATCAGTGACTAAGGGACAGAAAATGTGAATTTTGCTTTGATTCTGTTACAGTAACAGTTCACTTTCAGTTAGGCATTTGCCGCTACCACTAATATTCCAAAATACTGTATTGTATTTTTAAGCCTCTTGTCACTGATCCTGCCGCGTTCGTTTGGCGTGCAATACCACAAAGATAACATTTTTGGCAGTTTTTCAACTACTAAATAAATAATAACAATATAACTTTATTTATGTATTTTTACAACGATTTTTATTTCTTATTGCGGTAAAAGAATTACTTCTTAGTTAAAAGTCGTAGCCTAACTTTAATTTTTTGAGTATAATTAATTTTTTTTACATACTGTAGGGCCAAGGGGGGGATATATCCCCCTTATCCCCCCCGTACCTACGCCACTGTTTTGAAAGGATACAGACAAACAGCAAATATTTAACATTATAAATTTTTAAACTTCTGCACTAGTCAACACATTCATCAAGAAGCTTAAACTTTTTTTAATTGTGTATAAGGTATAATAATTGATTGATTGAACTTAAGCAAAAACATACCTCAATTTTGTCCACACTTAGGACGAACTAAAGTGTAGCCTATGTCATATAAAATTCAAGTACCATATCAAATGTTATAATGTAAAGCTGTTATATTTTTATCATATCTCTGCCCCACCTAATTCCTTCTTATCATGGGTCCCATGACTGCAGCTAGAAAATGGACCAGTTTGTAAAAAACATGTCAATTCTCCAACATACAATTTTATTTCATCATAATGAGTATCAAGTTTTTGAAACACTATTGATCATTCAAGTAATTCTTTCTCTCCCTTGGCCTGAAAAGATCAATTTAATATTATTTCTGTCCTAGGGGCAAAAGTGACATTTGCTGTTACAATACCTTTACTTTCAGACCATGGAATAAGCTATTAATTGAATATTCAACACATCAGCTTATTCATTGTTTTTTTTTTTTAAATATTGTACACTTTATTAATATGATAGTAAATGAATTACTGTTGTGAACGACGGCTACATGCTTTGTTGGAGAATAACAGTATTACCTTGATGGTAAATAATAAAAAGACAATGGTATTACTCAAATAAGAATTACTCAAGCCGACGAATGATGTTGGATCGCACACTTCAGCTAAACAAACATCTAAACTATTAAACACACATCTAAACTAAAACACCTGTAAAACAAAGCCTCTCAAGATTGAAATTGGTGAAATTAAACTGTTTGGCTCCTCATTTGTGATCAAGTTTGTGGCGGTTAAATTTAGCTTTTTGAAACTGTTCCCTACTTTCAATATTTTTTGCAGGAATGCAAAACAGCGCTCGCACTGGTTGAAAGAATTTTGCAGCTCTAGATCAATAGCCTCATTTCCAGCCCCAGTTGTGATAGTATTTAATTTAGGGCTTTTTAAGATTTTTATGTTATAATTATTATAATCAAGACAACATCATTATCTGAGTACTCCTGTTGATTAAAAATAGTTTAACACTCTAGAAAAATGATTAAAAGGCTCAAAGTTTTGAAAGGTAAAAAGCTATTTTTTAAGGAAAGCTAATTATAGGCAATTACTATTAAACATAAAATTCTGAATTCAGTTCTGAAGCCCATCCTTTAACTCCCTTGAACTGATATTTCTGAATTACTATAATCCAGTCGTTTTTAGAGGACATTTCCTACCTATATGACAATTCCCGATCAATAGTCATAACAAAATAGGCCTAATCATTTATATTGTGTGTAGATGGAAGGTAAATGTACTAATAATAAGGTATATAAAACGTAAAAAACTAAATTATGTGTCCACTATAAAGTTGCTTCAATTTTCCTTTCAAATTACAGACTGTTTTTGTACCTAACAATAGTTAACTGTGCTTTGTGGGAGTAAGTGGAAAACATTGCTAGTCCACAACACTTTCACGAGAATTCTGAATTCCCCTGTCAACAAAGCACTTGCCTCAGCTTACTGTCGTCAGCAATTGCTCAACTGTGACTCACAGGCTTGCAATCAGTCTTGTGGAGTAGGAAATGTACTTGGTAGTGAAATGGAGGGATAATGATAATGATAACTTTATTTGCCTTAACAAATTTAGATTTGCATTGGCAATAAAATAGAATAATGAAATACAATACTTCGCAGGAATAAATTCATACTGAATAAAGGTATAAAGCCTAGTGGAAATGTTCCTATATAGTGTTAAAGAAAGATTTACATTATTTATAAAATACTAATGAATAAATTGAAAGATTTCCCATTATTTTTTTTTTCTTTAAACTTTCAAGAATAGATGATTGGGCCAAACTCTGCAATGGATTAAATATCACCTGAAAGAGTGATTATAATATAAAATATTAAACATGCAGTCCTACGAAATAACAAGCATTTGGATATAAATTACTGTAGCCTACTATGAATGCCCAAGGGGATGCCCATGATGGAATCTTTAAATTCGTAAATTTAAGCATATTTTGAGATGTTTACTTCTCATTCTAAAGATTTTTCAAAAAAGGAACAAAACGCCGCAAACTCAGTCACAAAACATATATTATAGCTGCTCAAAGATTTCAATAATTTGCTATTAAACTGCGGGCTGAATCTGCAACTTTTAAGTTGCTAAAAAGTTACATAAGCAATATTTAGGAAACTTCCCAAACACATTTTCAACTTATATGGGATGCCCAAAGAGGGTTAAAATATTTCCGGGACTGTCTCTAAATATTAAGTGCTACAGCTATTTTTAGGCTAATTTTAAAGGGCTTTGTAGAAAACCAGAAAGATCAAATACATACATCATCAGTGCTTTTCCCGAGAAAGTCAACGATGCATTGGTTATCCACATCATCCTGGTTCCAATAGTCACTGCTGCCACTCCTTTGTCTCTTCAGTTTTTCACGAACAAACGTTTCTACTTCATCGCCGGTCATGGACAACCTATTGAGAGACTCCTCCATAACCGAGGGTGAGCCGTTCACAATGAATGACTCTTCCAAAAGTTCATTTTTTGGGGAGGTTTCCGGAGGTAACTGCTTAGTTATAGGGGTAGATGTTTCTTTCGGAGTGGGAGAAGCGTTCATGATCGGACTCAGTATAAAAGAGTCAGACTCGCGGTGCACCAAATCGACATATGATGTGGACAAGTCCATCACATCACTGACGCCGGCGTCAAACTCTCCATTGACTGATACTCTACTCACAGAGTGTCCGTTTTCACCATCGACAACTATCACACTCCGATTGACCGTGTTTTCATTCAGGTCCAGGGATGTATCACCATTTGCTTCCACATAAGAGTCCTCGCCATTTACCTTCACTTCACCATTCACCTTAACAGATGCTATGTCTCCATTGATCTGAACCGGGGAGTTCACCTCTATATTCTGATGAAGAAAGGATTCTTCTTGAGCACTGAAGTATTGGGGAGAAGTAAAACTCACATCCACAATGGAAACGTACTTGGGGTCACTTTCAAAGCTACCATTCAATTCACCATTACCAGTTACATGGTTGTTGTTCATATTCTTCTTCGCTGGGGTTCCATGCTCGTTGCCCATAGTTGGCTCACTAACACTAACACAGCCACTCCCGCCTTCCATCATTGTCTTATCAATGTTATCACACATTATCAGTTACAGTGTTCATGCAGTGTGTGTAAACATCCTTGACAAGCGTCAATCACACAGCATTCATTTCTGAATGTGCTACAAGAGATAGTAACACTGAAAGCAAAACTGTTAATAGATAAAATAGGTATGGTATAAAACCAAACACTAACATGTTTTTTTCATCACATTACTAAAAATTTCCCTTTTTACAAAACCACAATGCTGTAATGTAACTTTATAATAAAATCATTCTTTGTTTACTATTTCAATGTTACCATACTATAAACATATTAATTAACTTGCAATGACTTGTAGAGCAAAATAAGTCAGTACAGTAACAAGAAACGAATTAATAGAACAGCAAAGACGAACTATTGTTTTTTCATATATCATTTAATAATGAGTAGTAATCATGCAAGATCTGATTAGTCCAACCTTGACAATGATTTGGTGCAGGAATAAAAATAAATTAGGCTACAATTGATCGTAATTTATAATTACGAACTGATTGAGCGATAGTTTGGGGTTAGCTTTAGAAACTGATAACTAGATAGAATGGGATGTGATTATGATAAAATCCTCAATTAAAAAAAAATCATGACACTTGACATTGGTTTCAACGATGAATTTAATGGTGCCGACTAACCAGACGTTTGCTAGTGACAGGCCTAGGGTGTAAACCGTTCCATACAAACGTCTACCGAAGCGTGTATATAACAAAAAAACCATGTATGGCGAACCCGATTGTATTATCTGCGGACAATGGCAGCGGAAGGTAGACGACCGTCCACAGTGACAGTCGGGCACTCCGACACCGCCTCAGCGCGACACGGGCGGCCCGCGTGCGCGTGTGCATGAAATTTGTTCCTTTATATTTTTTATATTATTTACGTTAGAAAATGTCAAGGAATTAAAAAAATTTATGGATGCTAACTTTGTGAGCTACAGGGCTCAAAAGTGCCAAATTGTGGCAAAATGCACATTTTTTGTATACCCTAACAAGCAAACAATTTAATTTACAGAGCCTATATATTTGGGAACTATCGATTAAATTACCTAAACCTAACATTTATATATATATTTTATATATATGTATATGTATATATATATATATATTATATATATATATGAGTACATTCTTTTTTGTTGTAAATATTTTTTCTGTCTGATAAGAGCCTTGAAAATAATGTCATTTCGAAGACTAGTGAATGAGTGAATTCCGTGCAACGTCCCAAAAAGTTATTTCAATCTTTCGAACTTTTTTTCTATAGAAAGATACACTAACGTTTAAAACTTTGCTCCTGCACTATTTGATTTAGCAACCCGCATTCAACTACAGAAAGCTGGCGGAACGTTTATATACCACTCACGCACATGCACTGATAAAATGATGAGGGAAACGAGGGAGAAGGAGAAATCATTAGACTGCCCTGCCCCCTGGCGGAAAGTTCATCCCTTGAGTATAAGTTCCCGTGAAAACCAGGAAACTTATTGCTACCTCGTTTATGTCCAAAATCCAGGGCCGGCCCCAGGGGTGGGCGGACCGGGCGGCCGCCCAGGGCGGCAGATTTTTGGGGGCGGCAAATTTTAAGGAACCGCAAATTTTAAAATATGAATAAAATGATAAATTTATGATATGAATGTGAAGAGTAAAATTTTCTGTATCACATTTTACCCAAAGAACAAGCCTAAGAAAATATACGGCAATGCAAGCATCGATTTACAATTATAATTCAAGTCCAAATATAAAGACAAACCACTCGGCTTGTATCGAACAACCGTCGCCGCCGCTGACAGCGTCAAAGCAACAGCGCAGCGGTTGCGAGTCGGGAGTGACCTTGACGGAATCCTCTCTTCTCCCCCGACGTTGTGTTAATTATTGTAGTAGCAATAAGATTTACATTTGCCAAAGCCTTTAAATAGTTTAAACCTAAAGCAAAAGTTATTTGAATTTATACCACAAAATAAATTATGTATAACCTACTCGGGGCGTCATAAATTACATCTGAAAATTCACGTTTTTAGGCAATCTAGAGGCATAACAACAAACAGAATAACTCCAAAAATTTGAACTAATTTGAGGCTGCTCGCAGATTAGATTCTGAAAATTTTAGATCACTTTGGAATTTTAGAGGGAATTCTTTTTCACAATACAAATAGCATATTTAGCCTAACACTAAAGGACAAATGAGAAAGTATTCAAGAATGATACGTTGTTAACCTTGGTAAAAAAAGATTTTTTCCGTTAATTTCAAAGTAAAAACTATATCTCACATATTGCACGCCTCGGACCTTCCGGACCTGAAGTATGCGGATCCTACATTATCCGTCCGAGGTTGATGAATAGAATTAGAAAATGCTGTTTTCTCACTTGTGTAGTGTTTCTCAAGTCCCACAACGCAACCCTATAATCGTAAGTCCTCGTAAGCATCATAAACTATAGATTTGACGGTGAGACTTGCGTGGTTTTCACGCGACGTAGGCAGACGAGGCAGACGAGATTCGTCTGCTTGCCGCGATGCTGCTGCGAGATTGTCTGACAGACGACAATGTTTGTATTCCTCATTTTAACATCGTGATTTTTTGACCATGAATATTTCACGTAATACATATGATGAGTCTTTTGCCACATGTGACGACGATGGCGATGGCGGCAAGATAGCGGACACCATTAATTACCGCTGTTGTTATCAGGAGTTTTTACTTGCTTGCCATAGGCCTACTCCCGCCAATTACTCACGATAACCGCAATAGGTAAAAATACCCTAATAATACATTATTCAACCCCCATCCCAATCAATTATCTTTAAAATAAAATACTATAACTAATTACAAACTTTATAAAAGTTAATGAGTAATTCTTGAGAGTGTTCTCTGTTTTACGGCAAGTTTAGTGATACCACCACTTCATTATGAACGAGATATTATTCTTCTCAAAAATATTCCAAAATCCAAAAAAATTTCGGGAGGGATATATCCCGATTTCCCCCCCTGGGTACGCTTCTGGATATATGGGGGAGGAGGCGGCGGCCGCCGATTTCGCCCAGGGCGGCAAAGTCCCTAGGGCCGTGCCTGCCAAAATCTTTAAAAAGCAAAACAGTGACTTCAATTGATAAAATGCACTGATAAAGAGAATATATTATTCTTACAATATGTCATTTAGATATACGTAGTATACAAAGCTTTCTCTGTGATAGTCGCTAATTTGCCATAAGTTTATTTAATTGATGGTGTTTTAGTTCGATTGTCCACTTTACCACTCAAAGTAGCACTAAGTTATAATGATCCATTATTTTTAAAGAGTTAAAATGAATTATATGCCCTTGAATTAGCAAAATTTGGTTGCTTGCGTCTGTTTGCAAACTCAGCTTTCTAGAGAATATGCGGATTGAATTGCCCATAATATGAGCAATGCTCGGTCCACCAGGTACTATTTTTTAACGAACGTATATCAAAAGTTTGAAAATGAGCCTCCTTATTTTTATAGGGCATAAAGTATGTATAGTATTTGAGAGATTAAGTTAATAAGTTTATCCGTTATCTTCAAATGTTTTAAAAAAGTATGTATCTTCATCGTTTCAGACTTAAGGGGGCGGTCTACCCCAAGTTCCGAGCGCTAAAACAGGGTTTTGTATCTTATTCATTGATCGCTGGATTTTCATATGATTTCCAATATTTTGGTGTAATTTTAAAAAGGATTTTTTTTGTAGATTGCTATAATTTTAGAATTTTTGATTTATCCTCGTTTATTTACAGGAATTACGTAAACCTTTCAAAAAAAGGTAGTTTTTTGTTAGATTTTAAAGTCTCATAACTAACGACAGGAACGCTTAATAGAAAAATAAAAATTGTAGAGACATATAAAATACTCTGAAGAACGTGAACCCACTCTCATTTTTATTAAATCTTAAAAAATAAAGCTTTTATCGTGCAGATACGAAACGTCTGCAAGCGTACTTCAGCGCGCTTTAGCCCTATCTTTACAATGTTATTTCGCTCTCTGACGCGGATTTTTCTGTCAAGGTAGACCGCCCCCTTAAGAGGGTTTCCTACCAACGGCAGTTTTCGTTTTTCTGCGACACTTGCGGCAACTTTTTGAACTGCGGCTCCATAGGAGGCCATGTTAAATTTGTGCACTTTTCGTCGCACAAGCCGGTGCAGGGGTAAACGCGGTGTCATTTAGCGTCTCCAATTCTTAAGAGGAGGCTAAAGGCAATTCGGTGTAGCCCTCGCGGTCGAGATACGTACTAAAATTACTCCCCGATAATAATCGGAAAAAGTAGTGTGACGTAGTAAATATCCAGTTATTCTAAAATTATGGTATTAACTAGCATATAAAGTACTCCTTTCTACTTTTTAAGTCCAAAATATAGCTACAGAGGCTGATATAATGTCGTCGCTCATTTATATAAGTGTTCAAACAATAAAGAATGTAGTAAATATTCCTCCGCGGGGTCGACGATCAGCGCGTGTAAACGTTCACGCGGTCGCATTTTCCAGCGACATATTTTAATTTAGAGAAAATAATTTTATTGCACCTTGAAGATAAATAAATTCAACACTAGGTTCGTGAAGTACATTTTTCATTTTCTTTCTACATTCTGAGTTATTTTAGCTCAAAAAATCAACTAGCTAAAACCCACTATTTGAACTCTAACGCAAATTACTCTTGAATTTATTAAGATATCGGAAAAATAAAAAAATCATATTTCAAGAAGAGGATCGCTCACCAGAGGATGATAAGTTTATTACGAAGGATTTGGAGTTGTTTACTATAGCTTATTCGAATGATAAAAGTAGGTCTAATAATTTTGTTGCAAATATGGTTATAAATGATGTTCCATTACAGATGGTAATAGACACAGGTGCTGTTGTTAGTGTTTTACCGGACACAGTTTATTTTAAAAAATTTCAGAAATCTGTTCCGCAGCTGGAAAAAAGTAAGTTATGTTTAAAAACATATACTGGTGAAAAGATAAACGTTTTGGGAGAGTTTCAGGCCAGTGTATACAACATCGATGGAAAAAGAAAATGTTTGCCTTTAGTAGTCGTTCAAAGCTCAACGGCTAATCAACCAGCACTCATGGGAAGAAACTGGATGGAAGCTATAAAGCTTGATTGGAATAAGGTTACGAAAGGAGGATACAATTCTACTCTCAATGAAGTAAACGGTAAGACGGTTCAGAATTCTAGTCTAAGCGTAGAAGAGTTGAAGAAGCAATATTCTAGTATATTTGAAACATCTTTTGGGGAAATTAAAAACGTAGAAGTTTAATTAGTACTTAAGGAAAATGTCACTCCTGTGTTCTGCAAACCGCATAGTGTGCCATTTTCGTTACGTCCAGCAGTGGAAAGAGAATTGAATAATTTAGTAAATAATGGTGTTATCTACCCTGTGACACAAACTGAATGGAGCACACCTATTGTTGTAGTTCCAAAAAAGGACAATTCAGTAAGAATTTGTGGTAATTATAAAATCACACTGAATCAGGTAATCAGAACGGACCACTATCCATTGCCTAACCCGGATGAAATTTTTGCTCAAATTTCAGGTGCAAAATATTTTTGTAAGCTTGATTTGGCTTCAGCTTACAATCAGGTTAAGGTTAAGAAATCTTCACAGCCCTTGTTGACTATAAATACTTTCAAGGGATTATATCGATATACATGTTTACCTTTTGGGATTTCAAGTGTGGGTCCATTGTTTCAATCTGTGATGGACAAAATTCTGTCAGGAATAAATAACACTTTTTGCTACCTTGATGACATTCTGTTAGTTGCTCGAACTCAAGAAGAAATGGTAAGCTTGGTTCATAGGGTGTTGACTAGGCTAAGTGAATATGGGGTTAAATTGAATGAAGCAAAAAGTGAGTTTTTCAAGACAAAAGTTTCATTTTTGGGACATCTTCTGGATGGAAGTGGAATTCATCCTAGTCCAGATTTGATTAAAGCTATTGTTACGGCTCCTAGGCCTAAAGACATCACACAGTTGCGTTCTTTCCTTGGGTTGTTGAACTATTATGGTAAATTTTTACCAAATTTGTCGTCTTTACTCTATCCTCTTCATCGGTTGCTTAATAAAGGAGTAAAATGGGTATGGGATACTCAGTGTGAGGAATCTTTTAAGAAGAGTAAAAATCTGTTAGTGCAAAACAATGTGTTGATGCCTTTTGACCAAAATTTGGAACTTTTGGTGACTTTTGATAGTTCACAATATGGAGTTGGAGCCATAATGGCTCATGTGTTGCCAGATGGTTCAGAAAGGCCTATCGCCTTTGCGTCCAGAACTTTGTCAAAATGTGAAATGAAGTATGCACAAGTAGAAAGAGAAGCTCTGGCAATAATTTTTGCAGTAAAAAAATTTCATATATTTCTATATGGTCGTAGATTTAAGTTAGTGACTGACCACAAAGCTTTAACTTTTATATTAGGTCCCACTAAAGCAGTACCTACGTTATCAGCTGCTCGCATACAAAGATGGGCGCTGATTCTTGCGGCTTATCAATACGATCTTGTCTATCGAAAAGGGTCGGATATATCAAATGCTGATGCACTTTCCCGTTTGCCCTGTAATGAAGTAACAGCTGAAGATGCTGATGCAATTTCCCGTTTGCCCTGTGATGATGTAACAGCTTAAGCTGAAGAAATAAATTTCTTCTCTAGCACATACAGTTTACCTGTTACCTACAAAGAGATAGGTTTAGCAACAAAATGTGATCCAGTTTTATCAAGGGCCCTTGAATATACGCTATATGGGTGGCCTAGTCATGTAAGTGATGATTTAAAGCCATTTTCAGATAAAGTTCATCAGCTGTCTGTTGAACAAGACTGCCTCTTGTGGGGTACGAGGGTAGTCATCCCGCCGACACATCGAAAAGAAGTATTATTACTTCTACATTCAGAACATCCAGGTGAATCACGCATGAAATCGCTGGGCAGAAGTTACGTGTGGTGGCCTAACATGGACAAAGACATTGAAAAATTTGTTTCAGAATGTAATATCTGTCAATCGACTCGGAAGTCTATGCCAGTAGTGCCATTACAGCCTTGGGTGTGGCCTAGTCAAAATTGGCAACGGTTACATTTAGATTTTGCACACTTTGAAGGAAATGATTTTCTCATCCTAGTTGATAGCCGTTCAAAATGGGTGGAATTGTTTCACATGACCAATACGACTTCTCTGAAAACTATCGAGAAGTTAAGATCCTGTTTTGCTGCATATGGCCTTCCACAAACAATTGTAACTGATGGGGGACCGCAGTTCACTTCAAGTGAATTTGATGCATTTTTGACTGCCAACGGAGTACATCATGTTCTAACTCCACCATATCATCCGGCTTCGAATGGTCTGGCAGAGAGGATGGTTCAAACGGTGAAAGATATTTTCCTTAAACAGCTTCTTCATGACAAGAAAAACCAACATAGGCGGACACTTCAACACAAAATAGACAGTTTCCTGTTTGCTTATAGGAACACGCCACATACTTTCACTGGATGTACCCCTTCTGAAATGTTTTTAAAGATGAAGCCCCGGACTTTAATGAGCCTTTTGAAACCGAATTTGTCAAGGGAGATGGAAATGAAACAACAAGATATCAAAAGGAAGGTTGACGTTCACAGAGGTTCCCCCAGAGTTTTTCAAACTGGAGATAAGATTTTTGTTCGTTCTGTCAGACAAGAAAAGGTAAATTGGTTGCCTGGAACTGTAGTTAAGGTAGTAAGTCCAGTGACTTATTTGATTAAAGAAGGAAACCAGACTAGGTTCGTTCATGCTGATCATTTAAAACAAAATAAATCATGTATTGAAGATGATGGTGAAGTACAAATATCTAGACCAAATATGATGGAGCAAGAACCATTGTTAGGGCCAGAATTAACCATGACATCTCCATCAAGAACCAATCACCAGGCATAGGTATACCCACACCTGAACGGATTTCAAATAATTTGCCAAATCAAGAAATTGGTATTCATGAAGGACAACTGCAAAGAAATGGAGGACAAGAAAATCAAGAAACAATTCTCAGACGTTCTCAAAGGACAAGAAGGGCGCCTGAAAAATTGTGTTTGTAAACAAGAATTCTCCACTTTTCATGAAGGCATTTGTTTCTTAAAAATTTTTTTTTTTTTGGAAGAGAGAGAGTAAATAAGAAAAAGAGTTAAAATGTTAAATTTGTAAAAAAAGTGTTTAAGAAGAATTTGTTTTATACAAGTCGGAGGGAGATGTTGTAAAGTAAAATCTAAAGGTCTGTAAATTAAATGTAACACATGTTATGAAACAACATGTGATAATTAATCAATATAGATGAAGGAAGTTTTTGTTTTGTTTAAGGAATGAGATTTTTAAAAGTTATATGTTTCTATCAGTTCCTAATTAAATGTTAATAAAATAATTAAAAGTATTAATTTGTGTGATTATGAAAGAAAGGAATTTATTTCTTTTCATTTTGATACGTAGCTTATTGTCGTACGTTGAAAAATAACGTCAGGATATGGTATTGTGCGATGTTGAAACCCGCGAAAATCATGACAACACCCTTGAGTGCGGGGACCCCGCGGAGGAATATTTACTACATTCATTACTGTTTGAATGAGCGACGACATTATATCAGTCTCTTAAGCTATATTTTGGACATAAAAGTGGAAAACAGTACTTTATATTCTAGTTAAGACCATAATTTTAGAATAACTGGATATTTACTACGTCACACTACTTTTTCCGATTATCATCGTGGAGTAATTTTAGTACGTATCTCGACCGCGAGAGCGACACCGAATTGCCTTTAGCCTCCTCTTAAAATAAAAGTTATTCGGAAATGGCATTGTAAAGAAAACTAGTTGCAAGAGTGTTAATTGCTTTCCCAAAATCGTTTATGCTCCCTCATTAAAAAGATAAATGGCGTTAAAGTTGGTCAACTTCAACGAAATGTATCTTAAGAATACTTTAACATGAATGATTTTGGATTTGCAATTAACATTCTACAACTCTTTGTCTTTGAAATGCTATGTTAAATTAAATTTTATTTTGAAAACTGAAGGCGCTAAATGACACCGCGCGGAGCTTGTTTTGGGCATATTTTGGGTACGTAGGGAACCCTCTTAAAGATGGTGACCAGGGAGTACCAACCAGCGTCAACAATACTTTAATTGTGTTCCTTGATCGAATATAGATTAATTCTTTACTATCCGATCCAATAATATTTTATAACGTTCATTGCAAATATTTTCACCGAGACTAATTAGCAATCGAGACTCGAGGTGCAATGTGGGGGAACCTCGTGTCATTACGTAACAAAAATAAATACCAAATTACTAGCAGGATCGAAATTGCACATTGTCGCCCACCACCTACAGTACCGCCATGACCGCAGGCGCCATAATCGAACCGGAAATGCTGTCACATCCGGTCAAAGCCGAGCATAACTGAACTGCTAAATAAGGGGCAGCGATCGGCCGATAACCCTGACGCTACTTTCCACAGCTCTCCGAACATTCCGCACCCTCGGAGAAACCCTACATACTAGTGACATTAGTCATACATCAAAAGATATGCAGCGGGCTCGCGGAAACGAAAATGATAAGGTGAAAGAAAAGAGAAAAGAGGATGAAGAGAAAAAGAGCGTGCGATTACTCCTCATACATACAGGCTTGATTATGACAACGATCAGCAACTCTTTTGTCCAATTCAATAATTGAGTAGGATTTCCCGAGGCAGATGGTGCATTGTTCAGATCCTCATAAATGGGTTCTTTTCAGTCAGGCCTGAGGATCTGACGGGACGAGCTCCTTGACACCGTAGACGGTCATATTAGAGGGCTTTAACACGGAGTCCACTGCGAGGCGTGGGTCCGCTCTAGTGTAAAAATCGCACGATTGCTCTACCGCTGCAGTAGTGTAGCAGTAATCGGCCGCGGGAACTGGCGGTAACGGTAAAGTCGCGTAACAGCGGGGCCGGTCACCCCGGCAGCCCGCGGCGCGAGGCTTGTTATCACTGCGGTGGCCGACGGCTGTCAAACATCGATAAATCGCAACAAAAACTTTCGATCCGCCGATTTTCGTACTCTTTCCAAGTTGCAACGAATGCCACGGTTGAAATATTACAACAAATAAAATCGTGTTCTTTTGCAAAGAACCGGGTGAACATGTATCTCAGTATACGCCGCACACTACTATAGAGGTGATGGCGTGCGCGTGTGTCAGCTCCTAAATGTCAACATTCCTCCGGTCTGTGGGAAGCGCGTGACATCGCTGCAAAGTTTAGACCCGCTTTATAACTGCATTTGACCATAAGCACAAATAACACGCGTCTTCACTCCACTAAAAAGGTTTCCTGTTTCAAAATTACGACAAAAAAACAAATAAAATTAATTGTAATTATTTAATGTTTTGAAGAATGGTTAATTAATATACAGGCTATATTTAACTCATTATCATTTCCAAAGATTTTTAAGTTTTCCCCAGTATATTTTCTACGGGGCTTCCAATAAAAATAATTGTGTTACGTTGAAAAAACAAGCTTATTTTTGCATTTTACCATGCCAATGTCAATTGAGTGCTCTGAAATCTTTAAGAGCTTTCTTGCCACTTTTTCGTGATCAGGAAAGTTAGTTAGTTACTGAATGAAGCACATCAACATGAAGGTACACAAAAACATAAGGCATATAAATAAGTACGTAGGTAGTTAGTTGAATTTAAACTTTGGAGACTGAAATGATATGAGCACTAAGCTTAATTCTATTACTTAAGTGAACCTCGACTGATGCCTCCCATCCTCAATCAACTGTCTTTGTCTAGATCCAAGAAAGCTTTAGTGAAATTTTTTTAAACTGTTATATTTTTTTACAACTTACTAGTTTTCTGTAACAAACTCTTTTGTAAAATAATCCAAATATTTCTATGACTTCCGGTAATTCCCAGTGAATCTGAGTAAATGCACTAAATTAAGTTAAACAATGACGTAATACAACCGAGTCCTGCACTGATTTATATACAGTAGATTGTTATCAATGGGACAAGTGAGAACACTCAGTAATGAGGGAATCAGACCCACTAACTGGACACAAACAATTAAGTGATCCGGATTCTTTCTATCTGGGTACCCTACTTAGTACACCATTATATTGTTTTAGATGTGGGAGATTTAACATTTTTTAGACAAATAAAAAGTGAAAATAAATCCTGTGGTAAAACGATCATCAGATTATATTTTACTTGACCAAACGTATATTGCAGGATGAATGCCCGTCAATTAAAGCCTACAATCCCAGAAAACATAATAAGCTATGAATTGGCCACATTATCTGACCAAAAACAATATTTTCAGTCTATTAATGTAAATATAATTCAATTCCATTGTGCAAATGAGGCTATGACAAGCTTCGACTAGAATTTATCTTTAAGGAAGGGACTGAAGTGGCACGGTCCACTAGTTTTAACTACTTACTACAGGTAAAACTAGGGGTTGAGATGTAAAAAGTACTAGTAGTTGTAGTCAACACGTAAAACTTTGCATGAATTTTCTATGAAGCAAGAAGTTCTTAAACAACATACCCTAGTGACTGGGAGGGTGGAAGTACCATATATTCGTTTTATTAGTAAAAGGTTTTTGAAAATCATAAAATAAATAAATAATCATGGAATAAATTGTATTTTTAATGAAGCTTAATAATTTGTCTAACTTCAGACGGATTTAGACAACCAATAGCTGAAATTTAAACCTGAGTTAATCACTGAGTTCAGACCAAAACGAACGACTTCATGCAGTGATTGGACCGGAAATATTAGTAGAATAATCCTTAAAATATCTAAATTTGAAAACGTCCGTAATAACGAAACAATATTTTGAAAACACACTGTGGCATTGTAATCTGCGAGAAAATATAGTTTGTATAACACAAACTGTTTGTTGTCTCACAGCACAACTTCACATACTGTACACATTATAACAAATATTTCATCCAAGATGAAAAGATGCAGCCGGAAGTTTTCGTGGTCAAAATCAATTAATTAATTCCTACCACCCAACAATCTAACGGCGGTGGTCCCAAGTATAAATATCTCGAGATATGTTTGTTTGGATACCATAAAAAATGGATACGTCTCAATAATATCAATCCCCCCTCCTAAACTCCCACCTCGATAAAATAGTACTTTCACCCTCCCAATCACTGGCGGGATTGGGGGAAGTTAATGGGTCAAAATGGTATTTTTATCGTTGAAATGCACGTCTTATACGTTCATGCAAAAATTCACGGACGGACTAAATTCCTCTTCACTCGCCTTATTGGTAGAATATTACCTGTACTACGATGGAAGCTACTACACTTAACTACGGACTCAAGCTCTTTCATGCGCTAAAAATGGTCGGGCAAGACAATTATGTTCACTTGTCAACACGACGCCCGCGCATTAGGCCAAGGTTGCACATTATAAGCGTAGGATACTGACAAGGCTTTATTGTTGTCTACTCTGTGGCGATAAAAATTTCCGATTGCGAATTTTTTTGGTTTCAACACAAACACGGGTAGGCTCATAACTTGAATATAACAATTAAATGTAGGTCCTATCGTTAAACATTAAGATTAGTTAACTCTGTAGATTTGTGATTTGAAGATTTAATTCATTGTAGGCTACATGGCATCTGCGAAGGTTTATGTAGCATTATGATAACTAGCAAGTTTTTTTTACACAAGCAGTAAGTGCTGGCTGCAAAGACAATTCGTAATCTAAGTAAAAAAAAGAAAAGAAAAATACCTAAAGCGTAAATTATGAGCTCAATTTCACCAAATTGAAGTTATTAATTGTGTATTTTATTAACGGGTTTCTACATTACTTCACTGGTGAGAACGAGTCGTTCAATTTATAACATGAACTAATGCTCCGTACACATTTGTTTTGCTCATACAAAGCCATGCAAATTAATCATAACTAGTTTCTGTGTCTCATGAAGAGCAACTAAAAGGAAATATTGGACAATATTTATGGTAGTTCCATGTAAAAATTAGCGCTACATGGTGTTAATTGTGAAAAAATCCTGTTATTGTTATGTATCAATTTTAATACCCAATTAAAGCTTGATAAGCAAGCAAAAACATGAATTAGTAAACTTGCAATAAGTATAACAAAGTTTTAATCCACAAAAATATAAAGACGAAACACCTAGGTCTAAATCACTTAAGCAGCTAACTCACAAAAAACTTATCACGTGACGAATTCCAAAAACTTATACACAATAATTATCACTCGACACTTCCAACTTGACACGAAGCGCGCGGAACTGAACTGACAAGCTGAAGAGGAGCTACCGCCGCGGCGACGCAGCGTGCTGCGGCGAGGGGGCGTACAGCTGACGCGACACTAGCGCTACGTGCGGCCGACCAACCGGTTGCCAAGGTCACGCACTACAACCGGTCCCCCAGCAGATGGCACGCTCGCGAATAACAGTTCTTGGGGGTCTTCTTTCACTACTGGAACCATAAACGGAACAGTCTATTAAATCTGACTGAGTATTTTCAAATTTAAAAGCCGAAATTTAAATTACCGCAGTCAATGGGACATATTCATCGAGTTGAAAGAATGGTATTACTGGTACGAAATATAATAGGAGGTTTGCCAGTGAAACGACACGGAAATTATTCTCACTCTCGCAACTTTTGCCCCAGTGGTTGCGCGTGGTGTCGCCAAGCGTCCTGATGGTTCAGAACTAAAATTAACTTTAAGATAACGGTTTAAGAGACTATAGTACGAGTCAAATACCTTGGCCCAGTCCGCCCAAAACTAATGTTAATTATTTCATAATTGGGCTTGTGGACGACATGGGCCAAGCTATTAGACTCGAACTATAATCTAATTGTTAGTTGTTAGCATTGACTTTAAAGTCAATAGTGTTAGGAAACCGCGGCCAACTCGCTATACATGTCTACAAGGCTCACCGGAAGTATACGAAACAGCGCGGGGTGAAGAGCGAGACGAGAGAGCAGCCAATTAACCTAGAGAGCAAACACCCGTGACTGCTGTGATAACGACTTATCACACAGGCAGGTCCGCTCCTCTCCCAATCCAACTGACGAAATATAAGCATATCGCGGGTCACCATGTAGACATTTCATTACCAGCCGTATAAAAGTATTTACGAACCAAAAAGAAGGGAAGTTTTATAACGTTAAATAACAACATAGATAAAACGTAAAATCGGTACAAAATAAAGAATATAAACAAGCTGGCACACGTAATTAAATGTACTTGGTGGGGGGATTTAATACATTGAAACTATAAATTATATACATCAATGAAATAAAAGATCATGAAAGCAGGTTGAAACAACTTGTTTAATATGTTTATCGAGGACATGAAAAACAATCGCTACTTTGAGTGATTAAATACATTTCAATTATACGAGCAGAGGTTCAGGGACTGGAAGCAGAGCTGATTTTGTTTTTACAATTAGGTACATTAAAAATATAACATCAGGAGGGAACGAGGAAACCCCCTGAGGAATCCACCCGTAAATCAATGCACTCGTTCATTTAAATCTTTTAAACTTTCCGATGATTTACGACACTATAATTCTAGAATTTAGAATAAAGCTTTCAATAATTTACGACAAAATCCTGCCCATGCATAAATCTGCCTCGAAAAGAATCACTCGCAATTAACTCACCCTCACAGCTGTTACACAAAGCTTACCTGAAACAAACAAAAACGTCATGAAACCACATTCTTTACTTTTTCACCACAATACGACGAAATCACCTGTTTTACAAACGTCAAACGCGGACCGAAACATACTGTTTGCCGCCACGGACCGAAAACGTTTGGGGCCCTAGAGCCGAAAGTCAGCTGATCGTTTATTTGCTTGAAACAACGTCAGAACATCACATAATTACACGGCATTCAATAGGTTCCAAAGTCAGGATGGTTGCGATCATATGATTTTCATAACTGTGTTTGTTTGAATCGTAATAAAGAAGTTGTATCGTCACTCATAACCTATAAGTTTAGTTTTCAAGTGAGTCAAATAGTAATAAGTTATTTTTTTTAATTATTTAGGGTATATTGAATTGGGTAGTGTGGTGAAAAATAGCGTTCGCACCTCGGCCGAAAGGGTTTTGCTGCTCTCGATCGCTTCAAATTCTCGACTTCGTCTCGAATTTGAAACACGATCTCGAGCCTGCAAAACTTCATTTTCGGCCCTTGTTGCGAAATATACTATTAGTTCTTGTCTTCTCTCATTCTTAAAAACATTTCCGGGTGGTGAGCAACATGTGGATGCTTGAATTTGGGGGAGGAAATCATCGATGACGTGAAAGTACTTACACAAACAGAAGCCATGTGATAACGTCTGGTAGCTAAAAAGTACTAAACCAAAACATCGCGTGGGTTGATGATGGAATAGTATATTTCGCAACAAGGGCCGAAAATAAGGTTTTGCAGGCTCGAGATCGTGTGTCATCAAATTCGAGACGAAGTCGAGAATTTGAAGCGATCGAGAGCAGCAAAACCCTTTCGGCCGAGGTGTGAACGCTTTTTTCACCTCACTACCCAATTTAATATACCCTAAATAATTTTAAAAAAACTTATTATTATTTGACTCACTTGAAAACAAAACTTGTAGGTTATGAGTGACGATACAACTTCTTTATTATGATTCAAACAAACACAGTTATGAAAATCATATGATCGCAACCATCCTGACTTTGAAACCTATTGAATGCCGTGTAATTATGTGATGTTCTGACGTTGTTTCAAGAAAATAAACGATCAGCTGACTTTCGGCCCTATGGCCCCAAAGTTTTCGGTCCTGTGGCGGCAAACAGTATGTTTCGGTCCGCGTCTGACGTTTGTAAAACAGGTGATTTCGACGTAGTGTGGTGAAAACAATGTTTTGCTCGAATAACAATCAGTAAACATATGGATTATTTCTGGTTTAGCATGTAACACATGATAGACACAATAAATTCTCAGTTGAATCAATTGATCACCTGTTATTATTTATTTCCCCTCCTCTAAAACTCCATTTTTTTTTGTAAACGCCTAAGCTTTTTCATGCCCCTCATCACCTATATTTCTGTCTAAATAAATTGTTTGTCATTTGCTATAAGTTATTTTATCTGCATTTTCCTTTTGGGAGATGCTATTCCCTAGCCCCATAATGGCGTGCATGGGTTCTTGAACGTTGAGTGACCGGTGCAGCATCAGACGGTGGCGAGAACGGCGGTGACGTCATCGTCCTTGTGACGGTAACGAGGGTGACGTCACCGCACATCTGGTACACAGGTGGTCACCGTCGAGATGTACGGGCGTGGTCGTTAGGATTTTATTCCATAAATTTCATACTTAATATTAAAATAAGTTCGACTATTGTTTTTTTTACCAAATTAATGTGTCATAGGTGTAACATTTTGGTTATGTAGTCAAACGTGATAAGCTTTGGTTAGCCTTTGCTAAATACATTATGATTTTAAAAAAATCGAATCGGTTTATGTTCATGCTTGAACACAGTTGTTCAGTTAAGAAAGTGAACGCATATTTCTCATGATAACATTTAACAACCTTCCCTAGCCCCTTCTCATTGCCAACCCCAGCTTAAACGGAAATAATAGGGAATAAAATTATTTCCGTTATATATTCCGTTTAAATAATATGGAATGGAAAATTTACCCTTGATATATAAAAAGGGACGACGAAAGAAATTTTTTTCTGAAAGAAAATTTGAAATCACACTAGAGTTTATGGAGTCATACAGTATTGCTTAATTGATTTTAAAAACCTTCTAAACAATTATTAATCTAGCAATACCTTGAAAAGTGTGAAGCGATTTTGATTTTTTTTCTGCAAAATGTTTATTTTTTATACTATTTATTTTACATGACACATCGGTATATTTTTTTATTTTAAATTTTCAAGTTTGAGGTGGTAATAAGATGGGAGTTGGAGAAAGTATAAGATTTTACCATAAAACATATTTGCACTTATCTATATAGTGCTTCCCTTTACCAGAAGGGAAAATGTTTTTTTCATAATTGGTGAGTAAAATAGCAAACCACCAACACAGAAGTTTTATGAGAGGTGGTTGATACGGCTATGGAACTCCGCCATCAACAATAGACGTTTACAACAAACTAAATAAAAAATTTATTTTAGTTTTTAAATGGTTAAGATGAAAATAGTAGACAAAAACACCCTTTATGCAAAAGACTGTTATAAACTTGATTTACCGATTTAGTCATCACACTAAGGCAGTTTTTGTGATTAATACAGAAATCATGAAATAGGCACGACTCAAATCCTCATTGTATACAACGCACTATAGATCAATCTTGTTTAGATTGCATAATATGATGGACTTTTTCTGGAAGCATATAAACATTAGTGTAAAAGAAATAAGTCCATTAAAGGTGATTGCTCAAGCAAACCGGTTCCAAACGTATTATCATCGATGGAATTGGGACAACGGAAGAACTGCAATCAGGCATTATTTCTATGGACGAAAACGATAAACTTTTTAACCCCAGCGTGAGGCAGAACCAGTCGACCGTACTAATAGGCTTATCCCTTGGGTCTATTGTGCACGGTCGGGGGTGGGCACGCTCGCCGACCCTAGTCGGTGAGTCATAGCTGCTTGCCCTAGTGACGGTATATAAACTTTTTTAACTGACGGAAAAACGAAAAACCAAATATACCACGCGCTTTGTTTTGATCGCCTGATTATTTTGATATAAAAAAGATGAAAATCGGTTAAAATTTGACGAAGTTAAAGTAAATTATACAATCGTATATGTACATGTTAGTGAAATATTAATAAATGATCATAAATACGTAAATATATTTTTATTAAATAAATATTATTCTCTCTGGAGTCGAAATACTGTTGTGAACCAACCACCTTGTCACACCAATATAGCTGATCAGTTGCAAGCTACAACGGTCAAATTCATATCGGCTAATGCATTAAATCAATAAAACTCTATCCACTTTAATGTTTTGCAATGTTTATTGTGCACAGTATTAATCAATTAATGATTTATTTCATTAAAAAGTAAATTTATTGAGGCATATCAATGATCAATAAACACTACCCGAAAGAACATGTAAGATTGTATTATTTACTTTGGCTTCCTCAAACTCAACCGATTTCATATTTTTTATTCAAAATAATCAGGCGATCAAAACAAAGCGCGTGGTATATTTGGTTTTTCGTTTTTCCGTCAGTTTAAAAAGTTTATGCACTGTCACAGGGCAAGCAGCAATGACTCACCGACGAGGGCCGGCGAGCGTGCCCACCCCCGACCGTGCACAATAGACCCAAGGGATAAGCCTATTAGTACGGTCGACTGGTTCTGCCTCACGCTGGGGTTAAAAAGAGTATAAATCTCGTATTAAATCAGATTCTAATTGAATTCCAAAAGCAGGGTCATAAGACTGGAGATAGTTATGAATTCGATATACCCACGTACTTGGATGTAACTGTTAAGTGTTTGGCAATAGTATAATACGCAACTAGTGCGGGAAGTAGGTGTTTACGTGCGAGCATGATAGTTCACGCGCGACGCTAGCGGAGCGCGGGAATTTCATGCGAGCAACGTAAACACCTTCCCGGATGAGTTGCGTACGATAGTTTTCGCGACACTACCAGCAACAAATTTACACCAACACACTTCTATAAAAGTTAAAAGATTTAAAAAATATTAAATAAAAAACTATATTTATCTGTGCGGGGGAGATAACAAAAAGCGTTATCTATGCTGTTCAGCGACCGAGTAAGCCTTTCTAGGAATAGGCCTACGTCTTATCGTCACAGACGGCAACAATTAATTGATTAAATAATATTGCTCTTTATTAACTTATCGCTATTAACTGTACGTAGTCGAACCTGGGAAACCAGTTTAGTTACAATTAATTGAGATATGATCGTCATAGTTAAAATGTGTATGTTGTGTTTATGTATAATGTATGTAAATTGTGTGATATACTTTTTTTTCTTGAGTTGGCAACATTGAGAACTCAATGAATACTCTTTACCGCACTCCAGCTGATTTGTTACCTCACTACAGCTGATATTTGCCGCACTCTTTTGTAAACGGCGACTTCCCACACTGAAACGGAAGCGGAAATCGGCTACTTACTAGTGTAGTGTTGCGAAAAATAAGTTGCCAAATAGTTGCTAAATTTTCGTTCAACATTATGTAAAGAATCGTCATCGTGATGGATATTCGTGAGAGCCATATATCAACATGGGCCGATAAATAAATACGAATGAACTGTAGATTCGATTCGAGCAGTTGATGGGGAACCTTTTGCGGTAACAGTTTGGATTACTGATATCGTTTAGAGCAAACTTGTATCAACAAGGTTATCGCCATTTCCATTGTTTACTTTAATGTTTAGAAAAGCAATTAAACTCGACTTCTATTACTTAAAAAAATTAGTCATGGGCTGACGTAAAGAATCATTAATACCATTTGAACCATAATTATGACCTTACATTCGCTCTGTATGGAAAATAAAACCTTTTATCGACAATAAATTTGAAACCTCGCATTTGAGACCATGCCTACTACCTAACTGCTCGTGTAGCCCTGCGAACAACATAATGCATTACAACGTATGATAAGTGTCGGGACTGATTTTTTTATACTGTGAATACTATCTCCCCAATCTTTCACCCATTTAAAAGTATTGAATATTTACGTTAGTTCGTAAGTAGCCGTTTTGATTACTTTATTTTTACGTTTTTGTTTATTTCGTTACCAACATGACAGGCAACCCACAAGGTCCAATGAATGCTAAGATTGTCAATATCTAAATACATTAGTTATGATTCGATCTTGTCTCACTATGTAATCTGAATACAATATGTTTTTGAACCAGAAAGTAAAACAGTTATTTTCCAGCATTTGAAGGAAATCCCTGGAGCCGTTATTTTAAGATATTTGTGCAATCAAACAAGCTTGCATACAAGTATACAAAATAAAAGCAAGCATTTAAAAATTAAAACAACATTGAAACTGATAGCAAATAAAAAATCAGCGTCACTTAAAGTGCGTGCAGACATTTTCTGAGTTGGATCACGCACACGCTATTCAACCAACTGTTTAAAATTATGCCATGTTGTTCTCAGCTGCCTGTAATTTTATGTTAGTAATTTGAGCATTTTTAAAATGCAGAATCTTTAAAAAGTAAGTTGAATCTGACTTGTAGTCCAGGCAATGAATGCTCAAAAAGAGGTATAGAGGGAATTGCATGGATCACAATTTTTGACATTGTAACTTTGTTTGGACTAGTTAGGAGTAAAACAAATCAAAAGTCCCTGCCCTTAGCCCTTGAGCCGGCTGGGCTGGAAGGACCTAAAGGTACAATTTTTTGGTTTTTCCTAAATATCTTGAAAACTATCAACTTTTAGTATTCCCTATTCAATTTGAAAATTAAAGAATATTAAATTTCCTGTAAGAAAAATATATAGGCCTAATATGTCTACTTTGGTCCAACCGTTTACAAGGTAAGCACTAATTTTATTAATATTTAAAAAAATAGCCCTTCCATAAGAAATACATGTAAATTTGAGGGTAACTTAGATGCCCAATTGGGCAAAGCTTTTTTCGCCTAAAGGAAAATGAACAACATTCAGGAAATATTGACAAAATCTCCAGTAATTTGACACCTCAATTATAAAAATTGGTCTAAAATTAAGGCGTTGGCGAGCTCAAAAAATACGTTATTTTTCAAGGAATTATAACGAATTGTAATAATTCCTTGAAAAATAACGTTTTTTGTGAGCTCGCCAACGCCTTAATTTTAGACCAATTTTTCTGATTGAGGTGTCAAATTACTGGAAATTTTGTCAATATTTCTTGAATGATGTTTATTTTCCTTTAGGTGAAAAATGCGTTGCCCAATTGGGCATCTAAGTTACCACAAGTTTACATGTATTTCTTATGGAAGGGATATTTTTTTTAAATATTAATAAAATTATTGCTTACCTTGTAAATGGTTGGACCAAAGTAGACATATTATATATTTTTCTTATAGGAAATTTAATTTTCTTTAATTTTCAAATTGAATAGGGAATACTAAGAGTTGATAGTTTTCAAGATATTTAGGAAAAACCAAAAAATTGAACCTTTAGGCCCTTCCAGCCCAGCCGGCTCAAGGGCTAAGGGCGGGGACTTGTGATATGTTTTACTCCTAACTAGTCCAAACAAAGTTAAAAAGTCAAAAATAGTGATCCATGCAATTCCCTCTATAACCTTTCGTTGCCTGGACTATTGGTGTACCCCATCGACCACATAGTACAATTAGATGGACCATGGGCCCGCGCGCGATGAAGCCTGAGATTGTCCTTAGTCGGTGACAAGATGGCGGAAAAAATTACGTAAATTATTAAAAATAGGGTATCAAATTAAAGGTCAGAATCTCACAATTACTATGGTACCAATTATAAATTGTTTAGAGGCAGTTTACACATCGTAAAATTCGATAACCTAGAAGCTTGTCGTGACATTTTTTAAGAGAAGCTGCCGCCACGGAATGCACCTGTAACGTTCCTATGTTGTGTACACTGCTTCTAAATAATTTATAATTGGTACCGTAGTAATTGTGAGATTCAGACCTTTAATTTGATACCACATTTGTATTTTTGTAGACGACTAAATTTTTGTAAACAGCAGTTTAGGATTGATTTTGTTTTAATGCAGGCGCCGCACGGA
The DNA here is from genome assembly GCA_035578135.1 of Flexamia atlantica. Taxonomy (NCBI): domain Eukaryota; kingdom Metazoa; phylum Arthropoda; class Insecta; order Hemiptera; family Cicadellidae; genus Flexamia; species Flexamia atlantica. The sequence goes on along the minus strand of JAQJVK010000009.1, from coordinate 49,580,529 downwards.
TAAACTCTCCCACAATAACTAAGTTATTGACCAAATTACGGCAACTGGGGGCTAATTAAAAAAAAGATTTTAAAAACTCAACTCTTGAGCAACAATTTCCACTGTTTTTTTATTTTACCTGACCAAAAAATAAAAAAGTAGCAGCCGACTACTTTTTTCATGTCATATTTAAAAGTTGAATAAAAACGTGACTTTTTATCATTTTTAAAATAGAACAAAAAATATTTTGGAAATATGATTGATACTATTAATGTTTGAAACTAAAGGACTCTTCACATGCAAAATTTCAACCTTAAACTTCAATGCTAAATGGTGTATAAAATACGAGTTATTTGAAACACGAGCACTGTCAGATTACGCGGTTTTAGGCGTCGTTTTGTGTTTCTATACCGAAACATTATGGCGGCCCCTGCTTCATTTGCTGCAATGTTATTAATATAGGGATGCTCTGTCTATTTGTACTATGTGGTCGAAGGTGTACCCGTGCGGAGTGCGGTGCGAGTTCGTGTTTCGCAGCGCCTGTGACTCAGCAATGCCAAGGACTCGCAAGGTCACGCGGCCGCACCCGCCCATGGATATCTAATGGCTGAAATGTTACTTTTACTGAAGTGTAATTGCGCAATTATCATTATCGTGGCTGCATGTAGTAAACAATAGAAAAATCGCACAGATATTTGATTTCAAGTACTTTATTTAGTTTGGTAAACACTCATGTGCGGGCAAGCGCAAATATTTCCCTCGCTAGCGTTAGGACGGTTTCAGACAGTGGCGTGGGTATGGAAGAGATCAGAGGGATATTTTCCCCCCTTGACCTATAGTTTGCCAATCAAGGAATCAAGAGAAAACGTCTTAAATAACTTTGGTATGTGGCGAACAGCCTTGAAAGTCAATCACGCATATATATTTTTACCAACTGTGGGTAAGCGATAGGAGTTATGCGAAAGACGAGAGTGGCCATTACGCAAATTTACCAATAGCGAGCAGTAGATGACAGGGTAGAAATTTGCAAAATTCAAAATACTGTACATATCCTACTTATTTTCTGTATAAAGAACATTTTGCTTAAATCCCTAGATAATCTGAATTTTTCAGAATCCGATCACGTCAATTAGCCTGTAATAGAATTGTGTAGTTCCACGGCATATTTTAATGGCTCCAGGTTACCTAAAATTGAGATTTGGTAATTCGAATTTTCAAAAACTTTTGGGGGTGCGCCCTCAGACCCCCTTCCTGTACTTAATAAAAATAGGGGAGGGCATTCCCCGCATTTCATATCCCCCAAGCATTCGGTTTTGATATCCTCCCTTGACAAAAGGTTTATCTACGCCACTGGCTTCAGGAATGAAAGATTTTTTAAACGATTAAACCACTTTCTCGTGAAAGTTGCTTGTTGGACTCTTGTATTACGAGAGCTAGACTCATAAACGTATGAAGTTAATTATTTTTGTATATCCGTGAAAAGTGTATCGTAATCCTAATGAACTCTTTACATCACTTCAAAATACGATTAGGGATGTGATCGCATTTCAAACTATAAGTTAGATGGCCAATATTGCGTAATGGTTGTAAATTATTAACAATAAAATATTCAGAGATTTTAAAGATTATACGACTGCTTTGAACTTTTCTGAAAACAATTTTATTTCCCTCCTATACCTTATGATGATGGAAGGAACAAAACGCGAGAAGTAAAATGTACATGATAATAACTCGAAGAATTACGAACCAAGACAAAAGAAGATGTACGATAAAAGACCGCACAGATATCAACTGCCACGTGCGTATGTCAGGTCCATCTGTCTCAAATTAAAGTAACTACAGCAAACAACCCGACAAATCAAAAGCACCAGGTTCTATTCTCGGCTCGTCTTTATTCACATCTATTCTATTTCTCAAATCAAACGAAGCTTGTAAAAGTCTGGCTAAGAATGCGTTTACGTTTAAAAATGTAATATTAAATTACATACACAACGGTCTTTGAACTTAGAAAAATCAAGGACGTAAAAGTTAAGGTACGGTACTTCCTAAATTTAAATGTAAAACAATATGTTCATAAGCTATAAATGGTAGGCTAAGGCTATACCAAACTTTCAAGCTTTTGATCACGCATTGACAAGTTCCATGGACGATGATTTGGTGGGCAATCTGATGAACAAAACTAAAAACGCCGTGCATGGTGACGATGATGTGTGTTATCGATCTAAATCAATCGCTATTTTATCTTTAAAGTCTATTTCGGCTACCATGTACTTTCATGTTGCATGTATTATATTATTGCTAACATGTATTAGATATCATATCTATTTAAGACTTTTATCTACATCAAGTCAAGTAACTACGTTAAACGCAAAAACAGGTCTCATTAGCTCTTCGGCTATTTATCACCTTCACAGAACACATTATAAATATTCCAGCAGGTTTTCTGGGATAAGCTTCTGAATGAAAATTTTAAATCCAGAAGCGCCTCGCGATCAGAGCGCCATTGAGGATATTGCATACAGCATCTTGCTCCTTCCTAAAAAACCGGCCGGGCCCAGGGCGGGTCACATTCCGTGCAACCCGACCACCACAGCAGCTACTCGCCTGCTAGACCTTCCCCCCGGCTACGAACATGATACACGTGATACAAAAATAATTTAAACTCCAACTCTAACCCCTATTTTTGCTATTGAATTTAAAAACAAGCAAGAGTGCAGAAAAACACAAATATATAGTGAGCAAAAATTAATGAGAGAGTAAATAATATGTAAATAGAAATATCTGGATCACTTACTTCCTTGAAATCTTAATAAACTTGGCGGATTGCAGAATATAGAGGAGGAAGAGATTTTAAAACGTTTAAGTCTACCACCCTGACGTTTTCAAACAAGGGTCTCTAATAAATGATAGATTAATTTATATTTGTAATATTATAAAACAGAGATGGGGACTGTTTATCTTTCTGCCTGCGTGTTTGCGAATTGTTCCGGGTAAACGCAGTTTTACACTACTGAGCCGATTGAGCTTAAATGTTGCGGGAATATGCACTATTAACCTGAGCCAAAACATAGATCTACACATTTACGTTCTTAAAATGCCCCAAGGCTTCGCCACGTAGACTTTTAATTTACAATATACTGTGTATAATATTTCTACATTTTTGGGGGGATTTTGGTGCTGCCGTATTTGTTTGGTTTTACTTATATGACCCTGCTAATACCGCCGGCTAGTTTGACTCACGTGGTAGTGCTTCCTGGGCCGCGGGCGGTCGCCGTCGAGCAGGCAGGCCCAGGCCGCGCGGTCCCGCAGGTGGCGGCGCAGACGCTCGTGGCCGCGGTCCCACTCGTGGAAGTTCCACACGTAGTGGATGGCGTTCACCACCAGCGCGAACATCACACGACACGACACAACCTCACAATACAACTGAGAAAAAATCACTTGCGGCGCTCTCCTCTTAACAATGACTTCTTATCGGTCTTCTTTTCCGTATCAGTCTTCATCCCCAATATCAGTAAATAAAAGTACTGATAATACTGTAGGCCTATACTCGCGGAATAATATTTCCTGGATAATGTTCCCAGGTTACGGAATGTTCAAAGCATGATTTAAACCAATCCATATAAAGATTTTTTTAAAGTATCTTGACACTGCAGGTTTATTTATTAACTTACAAAAAACAAAAAACAAAAAAAATCAATTGAACAAATTTTAAGGTGTATGTGAAGTTTCTTTGCCTATTATGTAAAGAAACGTATAATTTGACACTAATAAAAGTACAGTGTTAGCTATCAGGACAGAAAAGAAATTTAAACTGATTTATTAGAAAATTCATAGCACTTAACCTCACTGAAGAGCAATGAAAGTTAACTATCTAAATGAACAACCAATGAAGAGCATCAAGACTCAGGGCTCTTAAAGCCTCACTAAAAATATAAAGTATAAACTATCAACTAAAACCATGTTATCAGTCAATTATTTGTGATGAATGAGACTCAGGTTGGTCTTCATAAATAAAAGTTAACAATTATTTAAATAATTTTAAAATTTGCCTTCATGATAAAAGTTTGTTGTAATTTTAAATTATTTTCCTGTACATTATTCACACAAGAGAACAAGAAAAAATGTATCTGTTGTTTGTTCACCAGGTGGACTGTTGTGAAGCCCTACCTTAGTACAATCACTAACTTTAGCTACAGAAGTCTGTATCCAAAGTCAATGGTGCAATATTGGCGGTTGGTTTGACAGTTCTTTAAAAGTCGGTTGACTGGTTACTCCTCAATAATCTGAATATTCTCAATACTATTGAACCAAACAAAATATGACAGGATACCTACATACAACAACCTTCAACAAGAGTTGATTACACGTGCATAAAAAGATTATGATTTATACATAACATGCCTTGGATCATCATAATATCAGTAATGTAATGAATTTGGTGTCTTAAAATGGCAGCCATATTTTCAGTTTTATTGCTTATGAAGACTTTTTGGCCACGAAACTTGGCACAAGTATTATTTATAGGCTCTAGATGCATACTAAGGAAGGATATTAAAATATTCCTTCTCAAAAGGCTGAAGTAGAAGCAATTATAAAATTCAAAATGGCGTTATTTTTAGTTATCAAACCTATAGATGGAAGGCCTATCTAATACTTTCATTTAAATGGATGAAAAGATACAAAATACAATACTAAAACAATAAAATACACTAATCTATTATGGCCATCTACTTTAAATACTACTTCGGCTACTCGCGTTTTACAGACCACGCAAAGTACTCAAGCTATATTACTGAAACTCTGCAAGGACATTCCGTGTACATGCATCCACTAGAAACAAGGATTTCAAATATAAAATTTTTAGGTGGATGAATGTTTAAAAAATATATTATTTACACCAAACATTTTCGCTTCTGAAATTATCTGATCTTTAATATGATTAAGAACTTTTTGGGAAACTAGGATTCCCCTTTTTTTAGATAATACATTCACTGTAAATTTTGTTTACAGTTTTGGGCGTATTTAAAAAAATCTGCTAAATTAAGTTATTAAGTCAAGAAACTACCCTTAGCACTATTTTTGTTTATATTTGTTTTATATCCCAGGTTTGTCTCATGCTTTCATAAATTAGTACCGTACTTGGCCAGCAGGAGAGTTCTAAATTTAATGCCCTGAAAATGATGTTTTTTTCATTCAAAAATTTGTAGAAACCCACTTTCAAAAGTAAAATAATGGATGGATAGGACAATTTCAGTATTTTTTGCATCTAACTCATAACATTTGCCCATCTTGTGCGAAACAGAAACTTTTATAAGAAACATTACACCTTGTGTGCATCATTTCAACCTGGAGTGCATGGAAACACCAGCTGCAGCCTTGAAGGTCTAATTAAACACTTAAAAATTTACAGAGCTGTAAAATTAAAAGAAATCAGTCGCATTGGTAATTTGTACTAATTGCACATTGCATAATATAATTTAGCCAAAAAATAGTTATCCTTCACCCAAACCTGCGAGTATCTACTAGTCTAAAAATAAAGGATGAATGACAAATAGCCATGGGCGGATTTCTGGGAGTGCCAGGGGGTGCCTGGCACCCCCTAAAATGTTTTCAACATAACTTTGATTGAGGTATTTGTTTACTTGGAATAGGCCTTAAAACGGACCATTTAAATAGGAGTTTGATGTTTTAATTTGAGCATACAATGCTTCAAACGTTAGGTGAGCTGGCACCCCCAAATATTGGGACATAAATCCGCCCATGCAAATAGCTCATAGAAATTGTTTTAAAGGACTGTGAGTAAAGGATAGCTTGCAAAGTACTATCCCAAAGACATTCCAAGACATTTGGTTATTTTTTGCAACTGTACTTTAAGTAGTGTGATTACTAAAATACAATACTAAAATAAAATACTAAAATAATTACTAAAATAAAATACAATACAACTACTTGGTCTCAACAATGACTTGTCCCATTCTGTAAGAGTATGTTTGTATGTATGAATATAAAGTTTATTTTGATTTAAGTGTCGATACATCCTTTGAAAAAAAAATCTAATGGAAATCTTTTCACAATCATAGTAAACGTTATTTCTCTTTTTTTTCAAAGAAATTATATTCTTTAGCTAGCCAAAAGGTTAGTGCAAAATAAGCAGAGGCAGGTAATGATAACAAAAAGAAGCCTGACATCAGACACCGAGTCTCATCACTACATTCCACTTCTCACTTTACAACATTTGTCCTTGGGTGTTACATTCCCTACTGGAACAAAGTGTTAATGACCTTTCCATTGTGTCTTTTTGGTTTATCAAATATTCAAAGAATGAGAAATTTGAAGGTTCACTTGAGAAAAACTTAACTAATGAAATCCTATATTTCTTACATCAATTAAAGTAATATTTAGGCAAATTAATTTTGAAGTGTATAAAGTCTCACACTAGAAAAGAAAGCTGACTTTCATTCATGTTCATGAATAAATCATTCATTGAACATTATCCGCAAAATATATATTACATTACTGTAATAATCACAAAAATACATTACAGTACCATGTTAAACCACATTATGGTTTGTCGTTATTACATGATTTTAGCTTTTAATCCTAAGCCTGAAATCCCTCTAAAGCTTTTTAGACTTCATTTTAATAGAACATAAAAACAGATCACCAATAACGCATGTTGGAGAAGAATTGAAATTCTAATAAAAGTTCACTAAAACTGTCAGCCTATACATTTTTAATTCAGTAAAAAATGTAAAATCTAAAACCTAAGAGAAACAAGTAGTAGGCATGGGGAGGCACTTGTTGCAGTGTGGAATGTGTATGGCACAAATCCAACTGTCGACTCGACAGCATTGTGGAGCAGGGGCTTTGTTTCTCCTAAGGTACTTATAAGTCACTCATTCACTGACTCAATCTGCATTTTAGCATGTTTAAACTTTAGGTTAAAACGTTAAACTGTTGTTTTCTCCACATAAAATACAGAAGGTACAAAATTAGACTATACGTATGTTGGGGCAACAATGAATGTGCATCTAATGGTCCAAGGTGAATCAATGGCTTGTACATTTAGTAATCGAAGAGGCCTTCACGGCTTCAGGAATCTTTTTCTAAATAACTCTTCTTAAAATTACCAATAAGAAAATTAAAGAAAACTTCAATAATAGTAGGTATGAAAATAATATTAAAATATTACAAATTAAGCATGGGAATAATAGAAAGCTAAATAAATTAGGAAGCCCTAAAATTCAGTTATAAAATTAGTTGGTTGAAAATAACAATTTAAACATCTATACATAAAGCAGGAACTTTTCGGAAAACCAAGTCCGACACCCATCAATCCAATAGGCTAGGTTACTTGAATTTAAGGGCTGGGTGAGGAAATTCAAGGAAAAATATTAGTTTTTTGATAAAATTGTCCTAAGGGTACACACATAAGAAAAGGTCTGAAGAGCTCATACATTTGTTTTCTATTTATAATTATTTGTTTACTTAACAGCTGCTGTGCAGTGTATGTACACTAGTATGTGTAAGAACAGTATTAACTGTTCAGTATTGAACAAAGTGGCAGTATTGACACAAACTGTATTTGTATTTAGGCCTATTGTTAGGCTAAATTTAAGATTAATTTTTATTTATAAAAAATTATTATTTACTTGAAAATTGCTTGTAATGTAAAACTAGCAGCCCGCGTCACTTCATGACTTAAAACAACTTGGTAAAATAGGCTTTACTTTCATATTAATTATAGATGGAGGTTTGCAGCGTAAAATACCTTTCAAAGAGGAAGTTTGTGAATTTTGGTGATTTTTTTTAATTTTCTAGAGTAATTCTTTTGTGTCACAGCACTGGAATAAAATGTCAGTAATTGAACTTCTCATCGGGGCAATCTATTTAAAAGTAATTATTACTTTAGACCATTGATGCTTTAGACTTGAAACTTCAATATGGGTAGAAAATTTCTCACAGAATTTAAGAAGTTCATTTATTTCATCTGCTTTAAAAAGTGTATACGTTCTACACTTAGAAATTTCAACTGTGCAACAATATTCATTTTGCATTAAATGGGGGTTAGCTTACATGGATCTTCATTGCATGGTACGTCTTCACGTCTCTGTTTTAGTTTTCTTTTCAAAAGTATTGATTCAATATAAAATGTTAATTCTAAACAAAATCTACGCGTCAGTTTTTTGTATTCATCTCTGTTAGGTCTTAACAACAAACGGTAAGAGGATGGACAAACCACAAACCTATACAGATGAAATAATTTCTATATAACATTTATAAAATAGCCATTCACCTTAAAAAATAATTCAACGCTCATAACGGTCAGGGAATAAAATTTTCAAATTGACCCGCTTTTATGTTTTACATCATAGATACATGTTTCGCAAATTTTTACCTAAGCAAATACCATAACTTTCAATGAAATGTCTTCATTAAACAAGCATACTATTATTGGTACATTAAAAAATCAAGTAAAATAGATAGGCTAACCACTAATATTTCATATCCTTCGCATTCCAAGTAGTACATTTAAAAAATACATGTTTTAAATTTATAACACGTTTTAAAACTTCATTTTTTATGTTTCAAATTAATTTCACTTATATTGCTATTTTATCACTTATATCTATATATTAATACGCAAGCGGTTTTCTATTCACAGTCCAACCGCAATAACGGCTGGACCGATTTTAACGTTTGAGGTATCAAATTAAAGGGAATTTTATGTAGATTTGTCAACAAGTCTCAGAATTTTAAAAAAGGGCGTCACTTAAGTACAGTAAAGGGCTGAAGTTTCGGAACAGTGGCGCTATTCATCGACATTTTTGATCAAGCTCAGTTTACTTTGTTTACAAACTGAACATATGGCCAAGCTCTGAAATAGTTCTACAGGTAAACCACAGATAGCAGCAATGAATTACAATTAAATTTTCGAAAAGAGCAGTTTTTATTTTTACAGCTGGTTTGGCTTTGTTTTCAATAGTTTTCTTTTTTTAAGGTTTATTATGTAATTTAGGTTATGTTAAAGAGTTTTTAAAGCTCTTATACATTGCAGTTACCAGTTTTGCAATGTAGTTTACGATATCTCATAGTGTTTTTTAGAAGTTATATTAACCTGAGCAAATCTATTTTTGGATTTGGTGCATTTACAATGCCACCGATAAGAAGAAGAGGAACATAGACCGGTCGGAGGAGTCGGAAAGAACACGATCGCAACCGCTGGCATCACCCTCCCGATGTAACATTTTATGCTCCTTTAAACCTCAGACCAAGAAACTAAAAACGTTTTTATTGCGGTGGGTTGTATTTAAAGAGTGAAAAGACTGGTAGAGTAATGGGTCATTTACGCGTTTTTACCATAAAGGAAATGTTGCCTATAAAGACAGCCGTTCCCTATAATATCTGTTTTGGCGATAATTATCAATAAACTGCAGCGGCAATCCCTAAACAAAGGAAGTCATTGCTCACGGCGCCAGTGTTTGCTCTTGGTCAGCTACATGTTGCTGTAAGCAGAGCATGATCTTTTGCCGGTGTTAAAATATACATTTCAGAAAAAAGAGGACATGGGGAAATGAAGGTGTTCCCTAAAAAATCGTTTACGTTTACCAGAAACTCCTGCGGTAGATCAAATTAACTTTAATAGTTTCAGTAGTTAAGCCACAATATTGTTAATGAAGTTAGCCCTTTGATTAAACTTTAAAAGTATATAAGTAGGCTGATTATTCATCATTATTTTACCACATGATTTTTGCTCGATTTCGAGCTACATGTTATCTAGTTGCTATTTTAAACCTCTAAACATTGAAACAATGTATCAATGTGTTGAAATATGTATCAATGTGTATTCACTGACAATAGTTTGTTAGAAAATCTCATCTCCAGAGAACCTCCTGAGTCACTTATATTCCTTTTTAAGTTGCCTTTTAAAGAAAATAAATACAATAAACTAAGGTGATTGCAGACTGTTGCAGACTGTATAGTTTCAATTGGGCAAGTACTCTTCTTTACTTTCTGTTGTGTTAAAAAACGTCAATATTTCAAGAAATTAAAATCATAATGTGGATGAATGTTAACTGACTTTTGCTAACACTGCATTCTATGGTATATCTCTGGTACTATTTCGAATCTTGATCATCTGTTGTGTTATAAACAAATAGGAATTGGAAAAAGTTCACAGGTTCTAACCCAGATAGTAGCACTTTCGCTGAAATTTTGAAAGCCTCGTGAGTGAAGGCTTTTCATGGGATATTTTCCAAACCCGCAAAAGGCACATCTAGAGCGTAATAGATTTAATTTGATACCAAATATGTACAGAAAAATCAATTTTTAGGGGTCGATTTGCTCTGGACAAAATCCCAGAAATTCTTTTAATAATATAGATAGATAGATACATAACTTGCTCTGAACTACTGATCAATTATTAAATGATTGTTCTTGACAATGTTGTGTACTATGTTTAAAAATACTAAAAACTTCAGTTTGATTTTATGTGGATAACTTACATTGTTAAGCCAAAAGTAACTCAAGCCAAACCATTGACCCCCATTTAACAAACATAATGAGTACTTTCAAGTAGCTACTTGGAATTTATGCAACTTGGTTACAATGATTCAATTATTTCAACACTCGATTACAATAAATCGTTGCACTTTAGTCAAGACAGTTCTTAAATGTTTTCAGATACCTAACTTTGTGCATCTAAATATTGAGACAATATCGGTACAGTATAATTCTCACAGGTGTTTTCAAATATCTTATAGATTTACAGTCAATGCTAAAAAAAGTTGATGGTTGAGATATTGAAGCAGCAATGGATCCACAATGGCTTCATATACATTAATATTGCCATTAACTTCAACGAACAAAACATAACAATCATAGGTTGATTAACGAATCATATCCAGAAGACCTAGAAGAAAGATAATTTCCACAAGGATTGATAAAAAATACTTTGTTGAGTGTGAAATTAAAATTCGATGGTAAAATTTAACAATGTGTTTATCTACATGTTTCGCAAATTTTTACCTAAGCAAATACCATGCCTTTCAATGAAATGCCTTCATTAAACAAGCATACTAGAGAGCTAGTGGCAAAGCAAGGGAACTTTTGCTTTTGTTCACTTTATCGTCTGTTGAATGAGACGATCAAAGATAATAATGATTTTCATTCCTTGACAAAACGATACATGTATACAGTATGATATGCAACATATTGATAATTGGGGTAAATGAGGATTAATAAAACGGTCCATTACAAAAAACCATTATTCTGTTTCCGCCCGAACAAAATAATAATCACCCCCCTCAAGAAGCTTTTGCTTTCACAAAAGACCGTTGGACCCAATTAACAGCAGAATAAAATTCTACACGGTGTGGTATACAATCAGTGGGGAATCCTCGGAGGACAAAGAGAGTTGTCTGCGTTCCATGAGGAGACCCCAGACTGATGTGGAGGAAAGGGGTGGTTATTTCTGTACGAGAGTCCCTGCAGCTGCAGATGCGACTGTCCCGTTAAATAAATGATATTTTTTACTTGTTTTTAACTGTTTAAATTATTTTTGACCAATCTACGCTCCAAGGTAAAGTCTGTTGTAGAGTAATTTAGAATGGGGAAAACATGTAGGCCCTAGACTATACAAGATGTGACTTACTGAAACTACATTTTGCCATTTAGTTTTATTTTTTCGGCTTGCGTTTAAAATAGTTTATTGCTTTTTAAATACTGCATTAAGAATATGTGCAAAAAACGAGGCTTTAGAGTTATTTATAAGTTTTTTATCTGCAGAGAGTTATGATAATTTACATTTTCACTAAAAATATTTAGGTTTTACTAATAACTTGTTACAACAAATTCTCATTTAGACACCTTACACTTAAAGATTTCTTTTCTTTAAATATTAATGCAACTCACTCGCCTGAATAAAACAACAAAGAAGTCTGTCATCAAAATAACTGTCTTAAAGTGCTTTAAAGTAAAATACCAATTGAATTAAGTGATGTTTTTAGCTGTTCAATATTAAAACATTAATTTCATACAAGCCATGTCATTCAGGGCTAGTAGTAACTGTTTTTGGGAAATAAAGATTATGGCCACAGTTTAAAAAAAAAATAACCAAAAAGTAACCTCGGCCAATGACTGTAAACTAACTCGGGAAACGATAAAGGATTTAAGGGTTTTTGTTTGTAACAAAACATTTAAATCTTCGAATTTTTAAAAATAATAACCAGTGTGATTTAAAAATCAAAAGTCAAAGAACTTTTGAGCACCTTATCCCATAATTTTAACCTACTAATAAATCAGGTGTATGTCACAGGCAGGGAGGAAACTCCCAATTTCCAATTTTTTTTCTAAGTACCAGTATCCTTCTTCATAAAATCCTACTTTGACTTAACACTCTTTACTCTTAAGTTCTATAAATAAGTAGAAGCCTACTTTATTTATGAGTCTAGTTTCTTTTGACCAAAATAATGTTACAAGAAAAAAAGTTAAAAAATTCAATGTAAATGGTCTTCACAAACATCTTTTATCAGATAAAACACATTGTTTAGCTAAAATAAACTGCAGTGCAAGAAACTTTCAACATCTTAAATATAAAAAAAATTTAAAAAATACTAATCAACAAAACACAACTGGAGTAAAATATACACCATAAAAGTGAGGCCACTATAATTTATCACATTAGTGTCCCGCTAAGTTAAAATATCTCAGCATATTTAAAATCGAGACGGAGCACGGATCACAGTCGATCGAGACAAGAGATGCCGCGGAGGAACTGAGAGACACGTGGAAATATTCAGTTACCCTTCCCTCACCAGAGACACAATAACACACACAGAAATACACATGGGGCTCACACACACACTCACACACACAGAAATACATGTGACACAAACACAAGGCTCACTGCTGGAACCCAGGTATTAATACTATAGTTGCTGTCATCTGCTTGACTCATTCACTCACTTACTGTGGACCACACACACTAAAAATACATTACGTCTCGTAATTTGATATGAAAAACAGCTGTTTTATTCAAAATGTGTCCCTGGCTTTATTCCATTTCTCAGGTTGTTGACAACAGTTGATCCAGTCTCATATCCAATGTTCTTTATATCGGCCATGATCTACCCAAATGAAGTGAATGTTTTAATATATTCAAGCAGAATATGGTTCCATAAGACCTCATTTCCTACAGTAATATATATAAAAACTTAAAAAGTTTTTTAATTAATTTTACTGGAATGAGTTTTTTCTACGCTTGTAATAAAATAATTTGCCATGAGATGTTGTTTGAGAAAACTTCTTAGTTTTTAATTGAAAATGGAACAACAGATTATACAGAACATATAATTTGCTGTTTATTTTATATGAGACTCCTTTTCTAGCATTTCATTCTGTAGGCCTAAGTGAACTGCAGGACCCATGGAGGGATAGAAAAATTGTCTTTAAAACACTAAGATGTTCAGTTATTTTAAGGCAAGGTTCTTAAAAAAAATCTAATTAATTATCTCTTCTAGAAGATACAATTTTTTTAAATAAGAAATTGAAAACTTAGTTATAAAAGAACCAAAATGTAAGAAAGTGTCCTGTTTCAAAGGTTATTTAGAAAGCTAACAAAACGTAAGCTAGCGAACTGAAATAGACTGAAAAGTAGAAAAAAGAAATTTTATTTAAGCTTCAATTTGGTTTGTTCATAAGGTTTTCAATTATTGGTTGATGTTCAAAGCTGTACAACGCATAACACTTCTTTACTTGTACTCATATTTATCTCAAATTAATACAATGTGATCACCTCATATAAATAAATAATTAATTGATCTCAAAGAGAACAAATGTAACATGTATATAATCATCATCTACTATATATTTGTCAAATACCACTCGCGTATAATCATCGCACAGCCCAAACTATATGACCTAGAGCCTTGAAACTTTGCATGGATGTTCCTCTTAGGGCGTAGGCATCCGCTAAGAAAGGATTTTACATGATTCGTAGTATAAAGGGGTTTTTGGCGAGGTCGAAGTTTTCAAATTTTCCCATATAAAAGTGTTATGGACGATCTTTTGTTTACATTTTCAATGTTCATTCAATCAAGCAGCTGGGAGTTAGCTTCACAAATGTACATACGCTGTTACAGCTGATTATAAGTAGATTTCTTTCATCACGGTTTTATTATTCTTTTAATATTTTACGGACGTAACTATGTACTGTATAAAAGTTACATTTAGTTTAGCTTTTGTACATAATCTGTTTTATCATAAATTCAGTATTATGGCACCACATTTATTTTGGCAGCTGGAGATGTAATTATGCCTGTTACGATGATTTGGCATTTAATTTAATTCAACTTCATAGTTTAAAGCCCGAAGAGCGTGTTGCCTTTTTTGGTTGAGCCCGTATAAATATAATGGATGATTTTTTGTTTACATTTCCAATTTCATTCAGTCAAGCAGAGGGTAGTTAGCCTCACAAACATATACAGTAGACCCTCTCTTAACCGACCTCGTTTTAACCGACGATCGGATTATCCGCCCTTGCTGGTCAGATGTTAAAGATCGTTTTAACCGACCCTGTTTTGACAACAGTTCGGTTTTACCGCCCTTTTTTAGGAATTGTGGCATTTCCGTTCCCATATCCAGTGATAAGAACTTTATGCTCAACTCCAAAGGTGTTTTGCTACTGGTTAAAATATTTTGAATACACTATTCATGAATTCATTTAAACGTACAGTGTGCTTTTCAAAGCACACAGTATGATAAATCCATCATATCATTCATCAGTATAGTAAAAAAAACACACACCTTGTGTGTTTGTGTGGGTGGGGAATAGGGGGTAGACAACTCGAAATAAAAGTTTTTGCAATGGGTTTTTGTGACTAAAATCTCCGGTAAGAAGCTATAAATCAACTGCCTAACCCGTAATAATGCAATGATTGTTTGTTTCTTATCACTAATTTTTACAATAAATAGGTACTGCATTACGTAAAATTTGTTAAAAATACATGAACATATTATTAAAAAAGTTAACATAAAAACAATGTTTCGTCTCTTATTTCTCAACATATCTCGGTAAAACTTGGTAAATGGCTTCTTCTAGGTCAGATCTACTAAATATTGAATTAAAACCACACAGTTTTAATATACCCGTGGCAGCAAACCTGCATACTCAATCCCCATGTTATTTTTATGGAGCTTACAAAAACATGTCAAATCTTGCTATGTTGGATCGAAATATGTTGTTTTGCATTTGAAATTCGCTGAGTATGCAGGTCTGCTGTAACAGGAGTATTTCCCTTACGGCGTCCTTAATGTATTCATACCCTTCGTAGTTTGGCGAATTTCTTTTTCATATAATCCGAGGGTGTCCTGGCTTTGCATGGGAAGAATAAGTGCTGCAGTCGATAATGAAAATCGCCCATATATTAAGTTGTATTTGTAACAACTGAGTGACTCAAGTTTGTAACACTGTCGATGGATAGCGCCCCTATTCTGAACATTCAGCTCTTTATTATACTACAGTACACCTCGGATTATCCGGATTAATGTGGCGGAACACCGATCCGGATAACAAAAAATCTGGATAATCCGAGGTCATTACAATATCACCTAAAACAATCTCGTACCTTAGCCTCTGCTACATTGATTCTGCAAACAGCGTTTCAAGACAGTACATGTTAGACCTACAAATTTTACAAGGGTTTAATTTTGAAAAAAGTCTTTTGACAGCATTCAGTTTCTGTTCTAAAGTGAACCACTTTTTTCCTTTTACAACCACTAATTTTGAAACTCAATAACAGTTCACACAAACTGTTCACAAATATAAACTCATCAAGTGACAGCAATAACCGACACACAAAAAATTCTAGGCCTTCGTTGATTAATCCTAGCGCCCCAAGTAGCAAACCAGAAAACTACGTTTACGAAAGTGCTGTTTAGGCAATGCGACTCCTTCAATTGTTGTGATTCCAAATGTGTACAGTAAAGTATTACATTTTCATTTTACTTTTAGAAGGCGCATTTCACTCGTAAACTCGCTAAAACCGTGTTTTTGCCATGATTTTAACTTTTTAATTTCTCGCATGAACCGGTCCGGATAATCCGGGATCCGGATAATCCGGGATCCGGATAATGTGGGGTCCGGATAATCCGAGGTGTACTGTAATTATTTGATACCCTATTTGATAATTTTGAGCCGTATTGACAAATATGCATAGAAATACCTTAAAATTGACATATTTAACGTTAAAATCGGTCTTACCGTTTTTGAGTCTTGACTGAGAAAAGAAAACCTACAATATTAATATCTACTGTAATACAAGTATAACTGTTTTTTAAACCTACACAACGCCATAGCACATAAACAGACCTCCACATTAAATATTGCTTGAAAAGACCTTTTTCATTCAGCCCCCTCAGATTCGTCAAATCAAGGTTAGACTATAATTTTTATCGTGAGCGAAGCCACGGGAACTGCTAGTTACCAATATAATATATAATTAGTATATAATTTAATAGATTGACACACAAGAGCACAGTTGATAATAAACATAGTTAAGAAATAAATTATTCCCATAGGGTGGAAAGAGATAAGTTAGTCAGAAGTTTCGTATAAAAATCAAATAAATTTCAGTAGGCCTTTATAAATGTTTATTATCTGACATAATGAATTCAAAATACACTCCACTTATAATTATCTACATTCCTTAATGTTGTAACTAAAGTAAGAGAGAAGTATCCAAGTCACTCAACCAACCAACCACAGGGTTTCACTGAATGAATCATCAATTTCCAGTTGAATATAATTTGCATTTCAACTCTCATTTAAAAATAATCAGAGGATTTGCACATTTCATCCACAACAGCCAGGTTGTTCCGTCCCAAAAACCACAATGACCTCATTACAAACCTTCTTTAATTATGTTAACTAGCCTAGGACAGTTACTTAGATCTCAGTCTCATGAAATTCAGTTACCTCATCTAGAAACAAAGTTGCATCAAAGTTTATTGCGGGAAACCAAGTTTATACCTTCTCTAATCTTTGTACATGTTTTTGAGTAGATATCACGGAACAAAATAAAATAATACCCCGGTCAGATTTGGGGAATGCCGAGCTTTCCAGAATACATTGTGGGGCATAAAAAAACTCAAAAAAAGCTTTGAAATGAAATTTTTTAATAGTTTATACTTAGAAAATGTATGGACTTAATAAAGTTGTAATAAAACTTTAAATAACTCATAAAAGTAATTCATGATTTGAAAATGAAAGTTGATTACCAACTATTTTGTCGTTAATGCTTAGAAAAATTAGGCCTACACACTTAGAGTAAATACAATGGAGTCGAATTATCAAGAGTGTTGAGTTACCTAAGTCAAGTTTGTGAGATTCTACTGTATTGGGAATGTTTGCTTTGAAAGAGAAAATTCATTAATACATGGGGGAGAGTCATTATTAAAGAAAGATTTTATTAATATAAAGTAACTCAATGAAAGTTCTAAGAAAAAGAATCAAAATTGTTTTCATTAATGAGAGAAATAAGTGGATAAAGTCCTTAATAATGGAGGGAGGAAACTGATGAGACCACAATAAAATTTGTTAGTTTAATAATGGAAACTAATGTAGTTCCTCAAAGCATTGAGTGCCTCAGTTGCTCTGGCCACCAAACACAACACAGTGAAGTGTGCAACTGCATCAACTGTTTTGAAGGAGTTTCAAAATACCCATGTTTGCGTTCGCCAAATAAGTTTTTGATTGTTTCCTGGACTTGCATAAGCAGTTAAATTTTAACTATTTTATTTATTTAGATTTATTCAAACAATTTATATGAACATTTTTGGACCCATAAAAGTGGATAGGTGCTACAATAGTGAACTTTAGAGTCAAGTGCTCCAGGTTTTTTAATTTATAATGGTATATTTACATTTCCTAACAAACTAAAAATGGCTTGAGTTATTCCTGTACATGAAAAATTAACAATGCAAATTTATGAACAACTAAAATAGGCCTGTTTGTCTTTATATTTCATTAGTAAAATATTTTAGACCTGAGTACAAACTAAATTAGGTTAGTTCTTTAATGACAACTAGATAACACGTAGCTCGAAATCGAGCAAAAGTCATATAGTAAAAGAATGAAGAATAATCAGCCTACTTATATACTTTTAAAGTTTACTCAAAGGGCTAAATTCGTTAACAAAATTATGGCTTAACTACTGAAACTTTTAAAGTTAATTTGATCCACCGCAGGAGTTTCCGGTAAATGTAAAAGAATTTTTAGGGAACACCTTCATTTCCCCATGTCCTCTTTTTTCTGAAATGTATATTCTTAACACCGGCAAAAGATCAAGCTCTGCTTACAGCAACATGTAGCTGACCAAGAGCAAACACTGGCGCCGTGAGTAATGACTTCCTTTGTTTAGGGATTGCCGCTGCACCTAACTGATAATCGCCAAAACAGATACTGTAGGGAACGGCTGTCTTTACAGGCAACCTTTCCTTTGTGGCAAAAACGCGTAAATGATGCATTATCTCTACCAGTCATTTCATTCTTGAAATGACCACAATGAAAACATTTTTAGTTCATTGGTCTGAGGTTGGAAGGAGCCTCAAATGTTACTTCGGAAGGGTGATGCCAGCGGTTTGACCAGCCAATGTTCATCTTCTTCTTACCGGTGGCATTATAAATGCACCAAATTCAAAAATAGATTTGCTCAGGTTAATATAACTTCAAAAAACACTATGAGATATCGTAAAATACAGTGTAGGCTAAAACTGGTAACTGCAATGTTTAAGAGCTTTAAAAACTTCATAACATAGCCTAAATTACATGATAAATCTTTTAAAAAAGAAAACTGTTGAAAACAAAGCCAAACCAGCTGTAAATATTGAACAGCTCTTTTTGAAAAATTAATTATAATTGCTGTAATCTGTAGTTTATTTCAGAGCTTGGTCATATGTTCAGTTTGTAAACAAACTAAACAGAGCTTGCTCAAATGTCCATGAATAGCGCTACTGTTCCGAAACTTCAGCCCTTTACTGTACTTTAGTGACGCCCTTTTTTAAAATTCTGAGACTTGTTGACAAATCTACATGAAATTCCCTTTAAATTGATACCCCAAATGTTAAAATCCCCCCTGCCGTTATTGCGGTTGGACTGTGAAAAGAAAACCGCTTACTTATTAATATATAGAAATTCTGCTTTCATAAAGGCAGTGTAGGTTTTTGAAAGGTACAGATCATGCTATAGACAAACTTATTAGTGTAAGGTCACTTGGTATGACAATCTTTATATTGATAGACAAGCATTTTTTCCAAATAATTTTTGTAAACCCTTTTTCTCAGCCTCTGCGCAACGTAGCGAACATCCAGGCATACCGATAGAATTGTATTTTACTGTAGATGTGCATATTAGTCTATTTGATATAGAGAAAATAGTAGTTTGATATAGTATGCCAAGGTATATTTCGCCTTAAGTGAAACCTTGTTGTGCACAAATACATTTTTAGAAAACCTATGACTTTCATACGATTTATAAGCAATCATATTATATTTTCTATCATTTGTATTTTTACTTCACTGTTTGAAAAAACAAAAATTTTTATTTTTAATTATCGCTCAATTTCCACTGGTAACCAAGATCAGTAATAGATCCAGAGGAGATTTGTAGCTCCCCTCTTAGGTAGCTATAGCTCCCCTCTTGGATAGCTACAGCTCCCCTCTTGGGTATCCATTTTGCACTAAATAAAATGGTGATTTTATTCAGTAAACAAGTATACAAGAGAGGTACAGGAGAGGTAAAAATTTGTCATTAAAGGCTTTTTAGGTACGTTTGTTTACTTATAGATGTTCTTTAAGTGAACTTATTTTTTTGGTTTGATTCATCTTAAATGCAGAATAAAATATACTGGCTAAAACAGCTAAGAAAACATTTCTGCTTTTGACTTTTTATAATAAGGAATGAAAACGTAATGTATTACCACAGTGGTTCCAAACTTTTTGGCTGACGACCCACCAATGAAGCTAATGATTGTTCGCGACCCACCGTTGGTATAGGCCTAAATTCATGTTTACATCAAACCCGACGAAAAATAGACCATAGTTCAACAACGAGGTGTATAATGTTTAACCTATAACGTCATAGTCAAGATAGTTTTATGGCTTTTGTATTTGTATTGCAAGAAAAAATAACTCTAATTTTTTGATAAAACAATGTGCTCTGCAGTGTTCAAGGAGAAATTTTGCTTTAATACAAATTGAGTTTTGAATATAAAATACGAAGTGCAAACTATTACGGGTTTTTTCATGTGTGTTTTTATTGCACAATATGCAATTCAATTTAAAAAAAACCTGTAAATGGCCTGCTAGAAAGAATAATAATGAAATAAGATTTTATTATTATGTTACGTGTTACTTAAGAAACTATATTAATCCAGAAGGAGAAAAATTCCATTCTTTTCAACTGCAGATAATTCCTATATTCAGTTTTGAAATTAATGAAAAGTAAGAAGAATCTTTGACAGATTAGTGCCATGATGCATCCAAAAGGATATAATGGTTTTCCCCTTTTACATAGTTGGAACTTTCATAACTTCTCCGCTTGCAAAATTGTTCTAAAAGGGCTTCTTCACATAAAGTTAAGAAGCAATCACTCCAGTTACTTTAATAATTATGGTGTTTTCAGTAAAAATATATCTTTCAAGATCTGGAGGGTTCAGATACAACCACAACGAAAAAGACCAAAACAAACTTCATAGTATGATTAGGAGTAGAGATATAAGAAAAACAAAACAAAAAACAGTTTAATTTGGAAACGCTCTTCAGAAAAATATAGGGGAGAATATTTATTTGAATGTATCTCGAGAATGAAACAAAACTTTGATTAATGTGTCACAACACTACATTTATATTTGAAAAATACCTTATTTCCAATATGGTGGGTCCAAGATGGCAGCAGAAAATGAATACCCCATGAAAATGAAGTATTTACCACCCACCAACTATTGGCGCTGGTCTCAAACTTGGAAAATATTCGTCTGGATACCAAAATACAATTTTTCAATATCTGATTCTGTATTTTCGGCCCTATAAACTTAGACCTTATATATTCAAATTTTCTCAAGGATGCCACACTGGTATCCACCATTTTCTTGTTCAGTACATCAAATAGTACAAGAATCAATCATATAATTTAGATCCGACCGTAATTCAAGGTTCATACCTAATTTCTTATTGGGTGACTAGATTGTCAACCTCTGAGTTTTTTTTCAGGAATATTTGATAAATATCCAAAACAAAGATGAAAAAATACACAAACCCCGAATTTTTCCCGATCAAAAACCTACATGACATTCCGCGGGACCAATAGAACATAATAACGACACGCTTCCTCAAGATTTTCAAACGACTTGTTTCCCTCAAAAGTTCAGGTTAGGCATTTGACCCTCGTCAAAAGTGAACGAAACCCCAAAAAAATAGAACAAAGAGTAGAAAAATAGTCTTAAAGGCAAACCGATCTTCAAAACCCAAAGAAACGCCATGGGTCAGCTATGAATCACACTTCAGGGCTTGAATAATTCTGGCAAAAGTATGGTATCCAATCGGCGGTATGATGCCTCCCTCATATTAACTTCCTTACTCTGCCTAGTCTTATTTGTAAGTTCCACTCAGGGGATAGAGTGTCCTTTTGATAAAAATATATATGTGATGCGGAAAGTGAAAAGGGACCTCAAGTCGGAATTTTCAGGTTTTGAGTTATTAACATCCTGAAATTCTGCATTAAATTATGAACAATTTGACATATAATTTATAGTGCAATGATTTTTTGTCTTTGAATTATTGGCGTTTGAATTTTAAATAGTCAAAACGGGCATTTTAGGAAATCAAGGCCCAAAACTTCAAACGTTCACAGAAAACTTATTATTGATATTTAAGAAATGAATTTGGTATCAAAATAAAGCTGAAAACTAGATCTTTAAATCTAAACTGAAACAGACGTGATACACTCACAATTTCATTGTTAAAAAAATGAGAAAGTAAGAAGTTTAAAAAGGGACCTCAAGTCGGTGGGCAGAATACTGAAGAATAAAAGAGAAATACGCTGTCAAGACGGTGATTTTTGGACTCAGACAATGTTCTTCTACAGCGAAAAACTTGAAGTAGTTCACTTATTCGCCGATTGATGTCAGGAGAGAGTAGTTTTGTAATGCCCCTGACGACACTGTCAGTACGGGTCTGCACATTTGGGAAATGGGACTTGAAGTCGCCCGCCATGTTATTTCCCATATAAGCGACTTGAGGTCCCTTTTCGTTTCCATGACATAGGCTGCTAAATCGATTATTTTTTAATATTTATCGGATTCTAATCGCTAAAATAACCGAATGAATATGTACAGGAAAGATTAAGGAATCGTATCCATTTGAAACCTAAAAATCAATATTTTTGACCCGATTCGACAAAAATGCCCGTACTGTAAAATTTACTCCAGCGACTTGAGGTCCCTTTTCACTTTCCGCATCACATATAATATTTCCGACAACTTTTCTCAAGTAGCTGGAGTTTTAATTAATTAACTGCTAATCGCCGTTTTGGTTCTAATTTTTTTTTTACACAAATTCAAGGTTATTCTTTTTTCTGGAATTATGGTTGTTGTAACCTCGCCCTGACTCCACGACCTACCAGTGGGTCGCGACCCACACTTTGGGAACCGCTGCATTAGCATTTGGCCTATATTATAAACTTGGCCATGAAGTAAAATTACTAAAAAGTTACATAATTTTTATACGTTTAATTTAAAAACTTATTTCTTTGGAAAATCAGTAAGGCCTATGAAACAATCTTTTTAAAGTGTTGATCTTATTGTATCCCAGCAAGAGCGAACTTGTGCAAAAAAGCTAAGTCTGCTGCAAATACATTGATTTGGCTGCAGTAGCATTTTGATGTCAACTGCTGTTGATCGTTGATGTACATTCATTTTACTTGATAAGAGGATCCACCTAAAAATATTTATATAAGCATTAAAAATTTGCTGAGTATGCAAGTATGCAGCAACTTAACGGCCATAAAAATGGTCCATTTTTGTCTGGTCCTTTTTACCGTCAATAAGAATGGGCTGGTAAAATGGAAGTCATTTCTACAGAGTATAGACAATGTTAAAGCAACCATCAGTTGAAAGGAACAGAGCCCTTAGCGAGCGAAGCAAGTCTTATATACAATAATAGCCCCTACATACATTCCCGCTACATACAGTCATGCATAACAGCCACTCGTGGAACTGATCAAGGATATGAATAATTTTCCATCTCCCAATGAGCTAGGAACTTTCAATTCGGCATACATTTTCTTTCAAAGGTCAACAAATTTCCAAAGCTATATATTTGTATGAATGAGCCTGTAAAAAAAACTTTAAGCTTTTATTTGACGTATGTAACCCACAAAATAAAATCTGCGATATCATGGTATAGCAACGTGTTTCGTACCATGTTATGTATTGCAATTTATGCAGTACTAGCTGATAATCCCGGCTTTGCTCTGGTGATTATGTCTTGAAGTTTCTTAGTACTGCATTCTGTTAGTAACCATAGTAGCTATTAAAAAAACTTCCAAAACCCTTGACATGGTTCCCTTTCGGACGATCCTGGGTCTAAGTCCTTAAAGATATCAAAACCAAACCGCCATAGTACACATCATGACAATCCGAGCTTTAATTGACACCAAGATCAGGTATCTAAGACATGGAGTTTTGGCTGTAGCCAGCCCGAAATATACCAACACACAACCCTTTTTATATATATAAAAAGTTTTACTGACAAAATTTTGACGTCTTTTCAGAATTTCTAATAATTTTAAGGGCATTGAGATTATACTAAATTGTTCATAGTGAAATTGATCTTTCCTTATAACTGAATCATGACCAACTTCAAATAAATAAAAAATCTTTTTCCAAACTTTTTGGTGATAGGGTTGAACTTGAAATTTACAACCTCACTGCATGCCTGGAGACCAGAAAAATACAGAGGTTTTAGAGGAAAGATCAGTTGGTTTGATGCCTGTGCTGTCCACCTAGTTGCTCTAAAACATGACATTTACCTAGCGTTCGCAACTACCCGAAATCACCGGACCCTTATGCTCCTCAAAAAGCTATAATTGCATTTAAATAACTTGATATATTAAAAAAACAGTAAAACTCCCTCCCTCCCAAAAAAATTATCCTTGCAGTGTTATTTTTACTCTGAAACAGGATCATGATTTAACTGACCTCTTTAGCAATTTGGTCAAGGGCCTGGTCTTCGAGAGCCGAGTGTTTGGAGCCGTTCCTCTCGCGGCGGCGGCCTCCAGCATTGTCCATGATGGTGAGTGTCAGTGGCTTGCATTCCTCTGCGATGTCATCTGTCACAACAAATCAAGGTGGTCAGTTAGGTAGAAAACAGTTAGGTTAGGTTAGGCTTAAGAAGAATGAGAAAGTAGGAGGAAAGATGGAAGAGAAGGGAAGTTTAAAAAGAAAGACAGAATAAGTAGAAATAAGGAAAAAAACATTGAAGGATAGCCCCCCGAGACAAAGAGAGATAGGAAGGGAAAAGAGAAGGAAAAGAAACAAGTCCGAGGTATATCGAAGGATAGGTAGGCTACTCGGGAAAGGGAAAAGGAAAAAAAAGTTAGGTAGTGCATAGTTAGAAAAAATCACTCAATTGCTTTTAACTGTATCAAATTAACAAAAATGGATAACAATACTAAATGATTTGACAGGTTTTTATGACATTTTGAGTTTCTTGTATAGAGGACGGAAAATAATACGCGGTTTAGACTAGAGTAAGGGTTATCACATCAGTATCTACTTTTACAGCTGAATCAAGTAACATTTGTTCGTAACGAGTCCCTATCCTCGCAACTAGCTGAATCAAAATGATTTTGTTTCTTTCACCAAGTGGGCCTACATTATGGTACGACAGACAAACAAATAAAGTTTTCCATTCCAACCCTGAACAAGCAGCCATACTTTACGTCAGCATGCACATCATTTACGCCCGATTACATGACACTGGTCATTGGAGTGCTTAGGGAAGTTGAACTTTGAAAATTAAAATTGTTTTGGTCATCTGAGTGCTTATAGAAGTGGAGCTTTCAGAATACATTTTTTTTTATTTTATTTAATTTAAGTCCTTGACTAGTATGGATAACTCTAATCCTTTCTGAATATAAATAAACTGTTTGCCAACTTAAGCCACTCTACCATTTTCATTCAGTTCAAAATACAAGTTTTAGGATTATCAGTGTTGGGGAGTAGCGTGCTACGAGTTACGGCACTACAGTAGTGAGCTACATTTTTAGTAGCGAAGGCCAATAATTTTTAGAATATTGTACCAGCTTGTAGCTGTAGCGAGCTACTATTTGAGTAGCAAGTAGCAGAATTTGTCACCACTTTTCCGCTACTTTTGCGATTGAAACCTCTATATTTTCTCGAGGCGGTATTTTAGCATTTCAAACTACAGTTGACTCTCGCTAACATGAACCTTGATATCACGAAATCCTCGATATTACGAATTATTTTTAATCCCCTTGGAAAAACCTGTCTAACACGAAAATATAACTATACATAACACAAACTAATTTTCGGGTATATTTTACCTCTATAACTCGAAGGGACACAATAATTACCTCTATAACACGAAGTTCAGTAGATAAGACGAATTCGATTCTCGCTTTACCTCTATAACTCGAAGTTTACCTCCATACCACGATGTTTTCAGAATGGACCTCTGTAATACGAAATCCCGGCGTTCAGGATACAACCTGTCGGTGAATCATATCCGGGGTCAAACAGTCCTTTAGTCTGTCTGCAGTCTATATAGCTTCAAAAAATTATGATCGATACTATGATTGTTTTTACAAAGAGGAAGATTGCAGACTTTTTAATTTAGAGGAATTAATAAAAGTTTGTAGACTCACCGTCATAAGCAATCCAGTTGTTTTTAATTTAGTGGAAAGCTGTTTCGCCCCCTTGTCCTAAGGGCATCTTCAGCACAATGATAATATAAAATCTAGACGGTGAGTCTACAAATTTGATATAGCAATTCCTTGATAGCCATTTCACCATTATATATAATAAAAGTTAAAAGTTTATTTTTGTAGCTATAGGGGATACAGTAAAGTTTCTTTATGGTATAGTTTTAATAAAAATTATGATCGCTACTGTAATTGTTTTAACATGTTCAAGCAGAGGAAGACTACGGATTTTTAATTATAATTAATGTGATCTCATCTGTTTTTGTGTGTTACAGGCTATTAAAATACAAATACTGTATTTTTCATTGATATATAATATTTAAATAAGGTAAAAGCTTATATTTGTCGAAGATGTAGGGCATCACATTTTTTTTGTAGATGGGGGGCTACATTTTTCTTTACCTTTGTATCACGTATTTTCATTTGGTTTACCTCTATAACTCGAACTATGCCTACGACGAACTATACGTAACACGAAGAAAAATCGCGGTCCCATGGAATTTCGAGTTAGTGAGAGTCGACTGTATAGGAAGTTTCTGAGTAAAATGTGATGTGCTTTGTTAATTTGTAATGATTGGTGATTGTAAATGATTTTTTTGTGTCTGTAATCAATTGTCTCAGACCAACGACAAACATCCCCTCAGGGGCAGCGGACTTCAACTACATGGGGGCTGGCGACCTTGAGGTTCCCTAGCCAACCCATGTTCCCTTCTATTTTGTTCCGGGCTCTATGACCAGCATTATTCTTTACTGGTTTATCTTTTGGCTCTTCTCTTTCCTATTGAAGAACTCTTCTTCCCTCTTCCTTTCCGTTTGATTCTTTTGTTTCAGCTTAATAACTCCAGTGGTGTTAAGTGACCTATGTCGAAGGGGTGAATGCTACCGGGCTCTACAAATCAGTGGTGCTGACGGAGCATGATGCCGGGCGACCTCCTGGAGTTTACAGCTTTACCCTGGAATGCGGGGCTCTGCTCGGGTTCAGGCATCCGCTTCCCTAGCTTCTTGTGGGATTTGCACGGACTGTTTTGGAAACAACCGATGTGAACCACAACTCTTGAGGTTTTCTCGCCAAATAACCCCAACCCAAGCTCTCTCTTTGAAAGCTCCAAGAACAAAAGAGGTTCTAAAGCATTCCAAGGAGGAGGCAGACCACTCCAACGCTGTGCGGTCTGCCAACCACAGAGCCAACCTATGACTCTGATAAGTCTCTTTCTGAATTTCAAACCTTGTAACCGACATTTAGTACGGATATCTGGGGTTTCACTTTAAGTTGTTATTCCTCTAAGTTGAGAAAAAAACTCAAGTTGGCAGTTTTCTAATTTTAGCAATTTTCCTTGGGGAGGACCCCCAGACACCCCAACAATCTCTTTAATTCTTCTGTTACGGCCCGCCATATACTCATGGAGATTAAAAATGGACATCCATTGTAAGTTATCGGAGACCACTATGACCGTAAATAAATAATGTTAGGCCCTACTAACACTTATTTATGTGATTTGGTAATGTATCGTAGTTAAATATTGAGGCCCAACTTTATACACAAACACTAGCGACTCAAGGGGCAGAGACACCGATGTCCAGCCAGTATACCAAAATATTGACTACGACAAAACCTGAAGCTTGACAAAACAATTTGAGTGATTACAGGGGACCACTTAATAGGCCTATATGGTTTAAAAAGGATTTCCTGCAAAAATGTTTTCAAAGGCACAATGACACACTTCAAAATTGGTTGCATAAGACATCTTTTTTTAAGTCAAGCCTGGTAAATTAATTTCGGCACTTTTTTATTTGGTTCCGGTTCCTGAATTTCTTTGATTTTCTTATTGCTTTTTGATGAATTTTTTAAAACTCTTAATCTTTTTTTCTGAGGAACGGAATCATTGACACCGTCTTTATTTGTATCGATTTGTACAGTAGGCTATTTCTATAGTCGTTACATCCACGCTGACACTGAACACACCATTTTCATTTTCCATTTTGTCAACCCAGGACAGTTAGAGGTACGGTGAACAAACACATCTCCAGTCCCTCAATAACACAGCCAAAGATAGTACAAGATTGTTAAAGTATTATGAAGATCTTTAACTTACCTATTGTTTAGGCCTATTTTAAATATGTATTAGATAAGCCAGCTCCAGCCTACATCACAACACTATTCTCACTGTTCCAGACAGACGACAGAAGTCAGTAGAGGTTAGGATGGGTTGTTGTTAACACGCTCCCACAGAGTTGCCAAACTTAGGTTTCTAAGCTAGATTTACCTCATCAATCTCATGATAACTCTTAATTATGACTCAAGACTCCTACTGAAATGTTGCATAAATCTTTTCTCATCACAAATTCTAAAGAAAAAGTTTAATTTTGATAAAAATAATGAAAACCCCGGACAAGTAGCAGCCACGGACTAGACACCAAACAAAGCCCTCAAAACCGAACTGTCCAGGGAAAACCAGGACATCTGGTAACCCTACTCCACGTCAACACAACGCACAACTACAGTGTTAACTGGTCAAAGATTATTAACAAACTGAGGTAACTTCATCATCATAAGTGACTACTGATGTCCCAGCCACAAGTCAATATAAAAACTCAAGTTAGTTCAAGTATAAAACTTGTGAGATGTTCTCATAAGATTCAATGTTATGAAGACTAGGGGATATCGGTGGCCAAGACGCTGAGAGACAAAACTGTGTCTTGTGAGTGTCTTGTCAGCGTCTTACCCTCATACACAGCCGAGACACTCATTAGAGACAGTAGGCTATTGGGTCTCGAAAATAAGCGTCTGCTTGAAATAACCCAAGAGGCACTTTCATTAGATTCAATGCCATGCGAGTCCAGGGAAGCTAGTGTCCCAGTCACTTGGAAAGCTAATATCTGTGTAATTGAGCCTGAGGCCTTTATTACTAGATGTTTTTACCTCAAATAAGATTGCTGTTGCAATAGGCCTTCTCTACATCAAAAAAGTCTAGTAAAAGAAATCCTCTGATTCTTGGCTTTAAGATAACCTCAATTTATGTTTTTGAGGGCTTTTGATTTTGTAACTAAGTAAGCACTTAGCTTGATTGAGCCTATTTTTTTTAATTCATTCATATTTTAGAAGCTACTGAAAGTGGATACGAACATTCAGAACCGATGTAGACGCAGATTATACCTGAATTGAGGATGGGATAGCTTAGTGAATGAATCGTAAAAGACGTTTAGAAAGTCGGACCTGGCTGTCCTTGTCCAAAGGTTATTTCTTAAAGGACACTAATACATATAAGTCAGTGGTATCTTATCGCGCTAATGTTGTGATTAGACAAAAATACTAAAAATAGAACCAAATTATATTTAAATTGGTCGTAGTCTACGACATCGGCCAAAAGAGCCTATTGCCAAAGGCGCACCTTGTTTACTTGAGTCAGCACTTCTCGTCAGTTAAAAGTGAAAACGAACAAAATTACGAAAAAGTAGAGTTTTCACGATTTATTTTTTAACCGAATAATCATCTCGCACTCTCACTAACCCACTTAAAAATGACAGTTCAACAGTAATTATTAACGTTCATCACATGTGTTACATTCCGAAATTGCGGTTATACTAACGCCATCAAACTCATGGTGGCGGATTTTGAAACTAACAACTTGACCACTGCCTGTTGGAAACCACACACATCCTCATTTTTACAGGCGGAGTGGAAAAACTGAAACTGATAACTCTCATTGAAGGACTTTTACGTTGATTATTAGAGTCCAAAATTTGTTGGTAACCTTTTTATTGTTTGTGCCCCCTAGTTAGCAATGAACACATAAATAAACATTTTAAAATAAAATTATTTTACTGTTCAACAATTTTTTTAATTGGCAACAGAAACAGTTATGCAGTTAGTTAAAGTACTGTTTAATTATTAACGACAAGTTGATTTGTACAATGTTACAATGCAGTGTTTCCACTTTAAGGGATTTTATCCCTTTTCAGGGATAAATCAGGCTCTTGAGGGATAAGAGCGGGATTGAGGGATTTATAGGGATAAAGGAAATAAATTAAATAAAATAACTGAATAGACGGAACATGATTTATTCCTAGCCCCGCCACCATACGTTATTTATTTACAATATTTTATAATGGTGTTCTCAAATTGTTAAAGTAATTTTACACAAAAATGTCATCACACTACTTTCGAGTTTTGCAGTGTTCCTGGCCATACCTGTGGTAACTCTTGGATCACTTATGTTTGAATTTAAATTATAAATCTTATCGTCCCTATTTTCAAGAACAAAACATTTTAACACTCGCTTCCCTTTTTATATGCTGCAATGAGCTTGTTTTATTCACACTAAAGTCAAAATTTCAGCTACGAATGAATACACTCTATTACAACACAATAAATACAAAATGACAAAATTGTATGGATAGTTACTGAGGGATAAGAGTTTATAACTCAGGGATAAGAAGGGATTTTGCGGGCACGCTATGTTGAGGGATAACAAGGGAATTTTTGGGCGCTCATGCAGGGATTTTATATTTTACTCTGTGGAAACACTGTTACAATGGTCCATCTACCTGCTTCAGGATAAATCCTGTATATTAACAACATCTCATTGAAAATTCTCTAGAAATATATAGCTTAGTTAAAAATGTCTAACAATATTCATTATTCAGAAATTGGTAGCCTAAAAGAATATTAATTAATTAGCATGTATGTAATAATATACTCTTAAAAAGTCGTAGTGCAATGATGATATTCTGGCAAGGCCCAAATAAGTATTCTTACAGTGTTTTTATATTATTATTTTGTATGTGATTATGACAAAAATTGATTACGTAGAGAGATAGATAAATTATCATCAACAGAGTAACCAAATACTAGCAGACGATAACGAAGGAATGATTACGAAAATAGTCGTTGGGAGCAGCACACGACAATGACCGCCGACCGCAGCCACAAAAATAACACACCGCGATATTGAGTCCTAACAAACTGTTTACATTAGTTAAATAATAATAATAATAATTACAATATGGATTTCTGATTCCGAGACAAAAGTATTGACATTTTTTTTCACGCGTTGCTTGGGTTTCCCATGAAATAAAAAAGTCAAAAATAAATAAAAATGCCTGTACTTTTAAGGGATTTTAGAACTCTCATACTCTCATTATAAAATGAGGCGTCTAGGTCCAAAGTGGCTTAAGTGCCAAATTGCAAAATGTTGGAAAATGGCGGTTAAAGAGAAGGCCTCATATGATGGCTATTGGATTTCCAGTGTTAGCTCAGGAAACTGATGCTTTGTTTAATGTTACACTTATAAAAACATATTTATTATTATATTTAGTTGGGTTTATATGCTCAAAATATGCTTATTTTGGCAAAAAAAGTGGCACTTAGCTTACTCTGGCATGTCTGACTACGCCTACTCACCTACTCATTTGTACGGCACTTGGACCACATTTAGCAGGTGGATAGGTCACTTTGGCATAACAAAATTATTTTGTGTTTTTTTTTATTATTTGGAATTTGTTGATAAAAACAATTTGTTTAGGTGTATTTCAA
This sequence comes from Flexamia atlantica, assembly GCA_035578135.1. Classification (NCBI taxonomy): domain Eukaryota; kingdom Metazoa; phylum Arthropoda; class Insecta; order Hemiptera; family Cicadellidae; genus Flexamia; species Flexamia atlantica. The sequence goes on along the minus strand of JAQJVK010000009.1, from coordinate 49,549,018 downwards.
TGTGAAATGTTTATAGAAGAAACTTGTATTGGCCATTTATAACAATAAAATAGGAAACATGGATTATATCTTGTAAAGCCAAAGTACATCCAAAGTGGCTTAATTATAAAATGAGGCGTCTAGGTCCAAAGTGGCTTAAGTGCCAAATTGCAAAATGTTGGAAAATGGCGGTTAAAGAGAAGGCCTCATATGATGGCTATATTGGATTTCCAGTGTTAGCTCAGGAAACTGCTTTGTTTAATGTTACACTTATAAAAACATATTTATTATTATATTTAGTTGGGTTTATATGCTCAAAATATGCTTATTTTGGCAAAAAAAAGTGGCACTTAGCTTACTCTGGCATGTCTGACTACGACTACTCATTTGTACGGCACTTGGACCACATTTAGCAGGTGGATAGGTCACTTTGGCATAACAAAATTATTTAGTGTTTTTTTTTATTATTTGGAATTTGTTGATAAAAACAATTTGTTTAGGTGTATTTCAATGTGAAATGTTTATAGAAGAAACTTGTATTGGCCATTTATAACAATAAAATAGGAAATATGGATTATATCTTGTAAAGCCAAAGTAGCTTAAGTGCCACTGTACCAGTTTTAGCTGATTTTTCACAAAATATCACAGCAGAGTTGTCATATAAAGTTATTTTATGACTCGAAAGGTAGTAATACGTCATTATTCATACAGTTTGGACACTATTAACATATAGTCCAGGCGGGTATCTGTTAAAAAAAGCACATGGTTGGGTAAATCGTACAGTCTCCGAGATTTTTGTGTTAATGGCTTCGTAATATCATTAAAAAAGAAAATTTCACTATGCGTACAAATATTAACCTGTGCAAAAATTTTTATCGAGGGAAATATTAAACATTAAACAAAAATATCCACGTTTTCGTCTGTTTTTTGAGGATATCTCCAAAACTATTCATTTTAGACAAAAATAAATGACACCAAACGTTTTGTTATAAAATTCTACATTGAAAATGTTATTTTTAATTTAGTTTTTCCTACAAAAAGTGCATTTTTTTATCAAAAAATGTAAAAAAAATAGTAAAAATTAATCTAAAAATTTACGTTTTTCGCGATTTTGTTGGGACACGACGACTCAACCAATGACCTTCAAACTTTTCACAGTAAATGTTTGTATTATAAAAAATAATTACACCAAGTTCCATAAAAATCAGCCTAATATCTTCAGCACAATAGTCATCTAATAATCGTACTGCCAAAATATTGAACAATTTTCAAATCCATCTAAACCGCAAAGTGCGATCCGCAGATACATGAAAATTGGACCAAATATAAAGAAAAAGTAGATCTTTCAGATAAATCTTAAGACATTAAAATCGGTTCACTATGAGAGCCTAGGTAGGTGTTTAAATATAGTATTATTTTTGGCAATTTCTAGCAATTTCATTAATTTGCATTATTTTCTATTAAAGTATATTTTTAAAACTCAAAATCATTTATTTTAGGCCTGAGTGGCCTTAACATCGAGACTGACCTTCATTCGTCAAAGTTCGGCCCCCAAATTACATAAATCCCTTATCCCTACCTTCCCTTCGTCAAGCTCGGTCCCCGAACTGAAAATTTTGCTGATAGTGAGCGGTGCACGGTCCCTCATGGGCAATTAGTACACATTTTCATTTATCCCTAGCTTGATTCTCAATCTGCAGAAAGCTGTAATTGTACCCTTATTCTTTTATTCATCAAGCTCGATTCCTTAAATTTACCCCCCCCCTTTTATATTCAAAATGATTTTATATTATAAAGATTTATTTAAATGTCATTCTTTTCTTTTGAATACATACGAACCTTTTCAAATTCTTTTACAAATGTCAATTTAAATTATTTTGCATTTGTTTAATGCAATGACACTGTGATAAATCAACGTGTAAAAGATATTTAGACAATTTATGTGAAATTAATGTTTTTTTAAATGTTTTCCACGAGAAATTGGGTCAAATTTTATAAGTTCTTTCAAGGAATTTTCTTTCAAGGAATTTAGACTCGGTAGTTCCTTCTTTATCGAAATGTTCTTCTCGAAACGTTTATTCTTAACTACCTTTTTACAATAGAGAAACGTGCTACACATCTTTTTGTCTCCTTCTTCTGAAGTCTAAAATGTACTGTCTATATACCTTAGATTATAATAGGAAAGAACAATATACTGGACTCTTAGCGTTTTAATTATTTTCTGTAACAAAAATTTAGTCATTTTGTTTGTTCATGCACATAGAGGAAGTTTTTTATAAGGAAGTATTTTTTAGTTAAAGCTAGTTTCTATGGCCTTAATGGTTTTACTTAAGCCAACACGAACAGACTCCCACTGGATTTTAAGGATTAGACGTTCAGAATTCTGTAACATGTAATGTAATTTAAAGAAAGTATTTGAACAAAAAATTTTCAATAGTGTGTATTTTACTAAATAAATATTTATAATTCTTGTAGTTGTCTACGTAGAGCTCAAAATAGCAGTTTTCAATACAAGGAGCGACTTTATCATACTGTGAAAATAAGCTTTTAGTCGTTAAAATTCTTCTCTTAAAAGATTTTTGACGTTAGAAGGCAATTTACAATGTTTACATTTCTGTTGTTTACAAACGACACTTTTCATCTTACAAAGAGCGACTTCATCCGCATACAGACATAAAAAAGTGGACAAGAAGGCGGTGATGAGAGAAGGCCACAGGAAACTGAAGTGGACCTTTTCACTTGGTAATTTATCTTCGTATAAAAAAGTCCTATGATAGGGGCTGAGTATTATTTAATAAGGGCAACATGTTTAATTTGGGGGAACGAGCTTGGCGAAGAGAAGATTGGCATTAGGGATTTATGTAGTTGGGGGCCGAGCTTCATGCATGCGAATGTCAGTTCGATCGCGTTGTACGAGCACTGCTAATAAAAGGCGCCCCTTGCGTTTTGGGGGGCCGAGCTTTGACAAATGAAGGTCAGACTCGATGTTAAGGCCACTCAGGCCTGAAATAAATGTTTTTGAGGTTAAAAAATGTACTTTAATAGAAAATTGTGCAAATTAATGAAATTACTAGAAACTGCCAAAAATAATTCTATATTTAAACACCTGCCTAGGCTCTCCTAGTGAACCGATTTTAATATTTTAAGATTTATTTGAAAGATCTACTTTTTCTTTATATTTGGTCCAAATTTCATGTTTCTGCGGATCGTACTTTGCGGTTTAGATGGATATGAAAATTGTTCAATATTTTGGCAGTACGATTATTAGATGACTACTGTGCTGAAGATATTGGGCTGATTTTTATGAAACTTTGTGTAATTATTTTTTATGATAAAAACATTTAATGTGAAAAGTTTGAAGGTCATTGGTTGAGTCGTCGTGTTCCAACAAAATCGCGAAAAACGTAAATTTTTAGATTATACTTTATTATTTTTTACATTTTTTGATTAAAAAATGCACTTTTTGTAGGAAAAACTAAATTGAAAATGACTTTTTTCAATGTAGAACTTTATACCAAAACGTTTGGTGTCATTTATTTTTGTCTAAAGTGAATAATTTTGGAGATATCCTCAAAAAACAGACATAAACGTGGATATTTTTGTTTAATTTTTAATATTTCCCTCGATAAAAAATTTTGCACAGGTTAATATTTGTACGCATAGTGAAATTTTCTTTTTTAATGATATTCCGAAGCCATTAACACAAAAATCTCGGAGACTGTATGATTTACCCAAGTCAAAACATATACCGCCTGGTCTAATAGTGAAATATAGTTATTACGTAAAAATACCTATCCAGCTTGCCTATAGGTTGTAATAACACCTTAACATTTTATTATTTTTTTTCAATTTATTTTAAACGGAATTTAACAACTAACGTTATAATAATAAAATTTGAAAAAGCTAATTTATTTTCATATTTTAGACCTCAATTAATTTGACGATTATAGAATTAAAATATCAAAACAAAAATCACTACTCACAACCCACAAAATCTACAATGCAAACTTTAACTTTATTTTGTAAATAAAATAAACTTTCTAGAAGTGTTCTGCGAACTGCTAATCAAAGCACGATTTTCCAATATTTTGATAGTTCAATTCTTGAATCTTGTCACTGTATGAGTAATATATAATAAAACATTTATCTGACGGCTTGCTGACCAAATGAGAAATCCCCGCATATTCTAGGCACTTGAGTCAGTGTGGCACTAGTGCAAGCAAGCTAAAAACAGTAGTGCCAAAGTACACTTTTCAAAAAATAAAATTTCCCAGATTTTTCTTGGCTCTCAGGCTACTTTGGCATGGTAAATTAACTCTCACAGATTTCTACAGTATCAAAATCTCAGTTTGACATTTTTTGGCACTTGAGTCACTTTGGCTCTGGACGCCTCAAATGTAAATCGGGAAGCATCGTGGACTTTACCTCTACGCTTTCATATTTTCAGCTCAAAAAGTATAAACCTGACCTTGGAATTCAACTTCACGTCACTTTTGTGGACTGAGAAATACCTTCCTTTTCCGGTTTAAGCCAATGTATAATTTGATGACTATTTTCGTAAGTGATCGAAGGTACGGAGGCTGAGATGAGTAGGCTCTCAGTACGGAGATTCTCTACGTGCGCTCGATCGCGCCACCGTACATCAAATTGATATGTGTTTTTGGTTTGAAGTTGTGAAAAAAGTTTCATTTATATTGCATTTAATTAACTTTAAAACCCAGATAATATGTGATATAATATGATATGATATTTATATATACGATATCACTACTATATACTACTAGGAGTACGCTCCTATGTCGCGTATAGGTTGAACGAAGTGCGGTAAAACTAAATGAAGGCTATTAACTAAAAAAATTAATATTTAAACGTATAATTAACTACTCATTTATAGATTAAAACAATCTTCGGGGTATAAATATGATGTAGTTCAAATTTCACGAATTTTCATCAAATAATAAAAGAGGTGTTAGTTCACAAAGAGTGATTTTCGATTCGAGTATAACTCACTTCGTTCGAACTAGCGCCACTTACACTCTCTCATTCATACTTGGCTTGGCTTAAAATACCTCTGTACGTAGTCATTTCAATTGAAAGTATTAAAAGAAAGAAAGTATTTCCCAAGTTCTACATGAAGCTTTCCACGATCTAAATCACAATGTTTTTTAAATACAATTTAAAAAACATATAAGTATTTGGGATTATAATTGGCGCCAGAGAAACCATACCAAAATTCTCAGCAAATATTTTCAAAAAATTCAAATGACAAATTCAGAAATACATAAAATATTGATAATAACTCTAAAATATAGTGTCTATATCGTAATAAACCATTTATTCGGACTCAAAAACAAAAAAATTAATTAAGTATTAGAAAATTTAACTGTAATTTGAAATTGTTCTACTTTGTTTTAATGGAAACCATATACATTAGAGAAGTTGTTATTCTTTTTTTTTAATAAAGTTATTATTTTATAAAATATCATAAAATATCATAAATGTTACTAAATTTAAAATATAGTTAAATAAAGTTCAAATAACATATCAAACTAAAACTAAAACCAAAATTTAACAAATATCGTTCTGTTAAAAATTGTTATAACTTTATCATAACATGTAAAATATTAGCTTTTTCAAATTTTATTCCACGAATTAGCAATTCTTGTAATACCGTAAATACATTTTATTTCATATTTTATTCCAAATTATACAATAGGCAAAACTAAAATTTAAGGTAAATAATAGTGATTTTATTATCTCGTATTATCCTATTACCGTAGTACTGTACTATCATGATTAACTATTGATATCGAAATAACATGCATTTTTATTGAAAAATTCAGTTTTTTGTTTATAGCTAAGAAAAATAGAATACTTTAGTGAAGTAAAAACAATTTAGTAATTTTGAAGGCTTTTAAAACTATACGCATTTTGTTGCTATTTGACAAAAGCCACCAAAATTTTGAAGACATGACATTTTTTGACAATTTTAAAATATAAAGAGGTTGTCATGTAACGCATTACCATGGTGTAAACACCTGACATATTACAGCAGGGCTGAGTTAACAAGGATTAGTAATTTTGAATCAGAACTGGAAAATGTTTAGTGGCTTGGTAAATACAAGGTTTTCCATAAACATAAAAAAATTCACAAAATTGCCCCTATTATAAACCGATTTGAGTTCATACAATCCAATTTTCCCAAAAATGTTCCTTTTATCATAGCAACACTAAAGTAGTATAACATTTTTTAAAGATTTCACTTTATATAAACAAATTTGAGTCGAACCCATGCCCTTAATTTCTGGTACACTCTGTACATAGGCGTAATTCTGGGGGGGGGGGGCAAGGAGGGTCACTTGCCCCCCCCCCCATAATTTGAGATAATTCTATAATTTAACTAAAGCTGAATGATTTGATTAATTTGTAGCCAGGAATCTCTCGGTTACATTGCCGCAGTATGCGATTCCCTTGATTGTTTTGTCTCAATCATTACTTGGCAATTTTGAGGCTACGAAAGCTCCCTTATCGTCTTTTTTATCTCGGCCGTCTCATAGCCGAAAGTCTCTCAGATGTACGTATCGCATGGCTGTAAGATCCTTGTAAGGATTAAGGAAAAGTTGAAAAAAAGTAATGAGTATAGAATTTAAACCTTTTATTGCGAAATAAAATACTGGTGATAACACGAAACGAAAATAGATGTCTTCATCGTTGTTTTCGTAATCGGAGCCGGCAAATCTCTCGATGGAATCACAACAGAAAAATATTTAGGTTGTTGTTCAGAATCAGAAAATCAGTTGTTGTTGTCCGGCAAATCTCTCGGATAGGCTATATTGCGGCCAGAAGGAAAATCGCTCGCTCGTTTCGCGCGGCCCGGCAAATCTCTCGGTAGCATAGGGTATGGTGTGTGCTGCTGTAAAATCCCTCTCACATCACGGCCCTCAAGCCTGGTTCTCCTTTCGTGGCCGTCACATCTTCTGGTCGTTTTAGGCCAGAAAATCGCTTGCTAGTTTCGCGGCTGGAGGATTGCTTGCTCGTCCCGCGCCCAGTAAATGGCTCGCTCAATTTCACGGTAGGAAAATTGCCTGATGGCTTGTTTCACGGCGGCAGATCCCTTGATCACATTGTGTCCCGATCATCCCGCGGCACGAAAACTGCTCACATCTTTTCGTGGCCGTTACATTTTTTGTTGGCAGCTCGGATGTCAAATTGCAGTCGTTTGTGGCAAATCTCTTGGTCGTATTGCAGCCGGAAAATCGCTCATCGCATCGGTGTTTCCACTCCCCGCAAATCTCGGTTTTAGAGCGTCTGTTAAATTTCTCGGTCAAATGGCAACCCTTGGTTAAGGCTGTATCGTGACCTGCAAATCTCTCGGACATTTCCCGATCATCATTTGGCAATGCTTTTTCATCAAAACAGCGTCTAACACATTTTATCAGTGGAGGGGGGGGGTTGAAAATTAGCTATAGAATATATGTCCGAAAATCTTACCCCCCCCCCCCCCCCAATTAAAATGCTGAAATTACACCCCAAAACTCTGAAGATAAATCATAATGAAAATATGTTTAATTAATTCTTCAATATGCGAGTAAGGGAAGAATATCATTTGGTGTATTAAGGTTAAACCGTTTATAGGTGGATGGGTGGTCTGAATCACCCTGTGGCTAAATCTTTCACAGGAATCCCGCCAGAGAACAGCAGCAGCTGATCCCCACCTGAAGGGGATCAGATTGTGCTCTGTGACATTAGGAGAACGGAGAATGTTTCCTCTGGGGTTTTCAAGTGGAAATTTTGGGTTCCCACTAGTAATAATTATGAAGCCTTTTTAAAAGTAACTGAAGAATCGTTAATAAACAGCATGTGATGTACTTTTTTATTGTTGTTATTGCGGATAAAAGAGTTACACATGTAAATCGTTACTACTAGTGTTAGAATGTACAGAGTTCTACATGTCATGTCTACATTTACTCTTCATTAAACTGCTTCTGTTCCTGTTTTTTTAGTTTTTTTGTAAATTTAATACTTCATTTTTTTGGTTTTTATAACAAGCTCATTTAACTAATGAACGACAAACACTAGGTAATAATTACGGCAACTATTTAGTTTAAATGTCAGAAGAAGTAATAAAATATAACTCAGCAGTCGTGGTCTTTTATCCCCATAAAAAAAACATTGGATAGCTGAGTAATAATGAGGCTGAGCGCCATATTTATGTGAAGTATTCAATGCACATATTGTTTCACCATTGACTAAAATGTATTAAAACTTAATTCACAGTAGATGGGTTTCTCTTTCTCAATATTTTCAAATATAGTACTATGTCTAATTTTTCAATAAATTTTTTATGATTCCTGGTTTGGACCCTAGCACAATAGGTTCTTTGGACCCTACTTACACAGATGCCTCTTTTCTTGATGATGCAACGTAAACTGCACCTGAGAGCATCTGCAACTTGCCAACTATTTCTCTTCTGTGTTCTCCAACTAAATGGGCCCTCCCCCTCACTCCAACTTTGAGAGTCCAATAAATCTTTCTGGTTGTGTATTTCTGGAAGCTGATGTTGAGAAGCTCTCCTCATTGGATCCACACAAGGGAGCTGGCCCAGACTCAGGACGACTCAGGAAAAATACCAAGCCTCAGGGGATTGTTGAAAAGTGGAGTTAAATGAGGGGCCAGGAGAGTACTGCAGTACTTTAATGCTTTGGGTGGTATAAGGATACCACCCAAAGCATTAAAGTACTGCAGTACTCTCCTGGCCCCTCATTTAACTCCACTTTTCAACAATCCCCTGAGGCTTGGTATTTTTCCTGAGTCGTTTGAAGACGAGTTTTGTAGTGCCCATATTCAATCAGGGTACTGTGCCAATGTAAAGAACTACAGGCCTGTTGTTATTCAGCCTGCTCTGGGGAAAGTTTTCAAGTCACTGGTACTAGATTATATCACGTTCACTTTCAAGAGTGTCATGAACTCAGGACAGCATGGGTTCTCCTGAAGGCAGATCAATTGCAACAAATCTCACATCGTACGAACATTATATCCACTCTGCATTCCATCTCAGCGAGCAAGTTGACAGCATATATATAGATTTTTCAAAGGCCTTCGACAAAGTGAGCCACCAGCACCTCCTCGCTTAACTGCACGCTAATGGAATCTTGGGAAGCCTTCTCCGATGGTTTGGTTCTTACCTTGCTTTCCGTTGGTTGCTTGTGAAGATGTCTGGAGCAACCTCCCAACCTTTTCTCGTATCCTCTGGAGTACCCCAATGGTCCCACTTGGGCCCTTTTCTTTTCTCCGTATTATTCGTTGACATTGTGAACTGCATCAAAGTTGACTGTTTAATGTCCGCTGATGACATTAAAGTATTCACTCTTATCTCTGCATCAAGTTATTTCAATGCTCTCCAATTAAGTATCTTTAGTATCAAAAATTGGTGTCATTCTAATTGAATGGTGATGAACCCTAGTAAGTGCAATGTCATCACCTTCCATCGTTCTGCCGAACACATAATCTCTGATTATGTAGTTGATGGTTCCCTCCTGAAACGAATTGAATCCATACGTGACTTGTGCATCAATCTTACCTTCAATCTGAGTTCTACTGACCATATTTACAATATTATTGGCAGAGCTGTTTGTAGTCTTTAGATTTCTTATTAGAACTTCCAGGAGTGGTTTGAGCATTAAAGCAATGAATGCGGTCTACAAGGCTCTTGTGAGGTCAGTCTTAGAGTTTGGTCCTATTGTGTGGTCCCCGCAACAGCTTGGACTTATTCAACGTCTGCAGAGGGTCTAGGACAGATTCGTAAGAGTTGTGGGTGATAAAAAGGGGTTTGACTACCAATCTGTGCGTTTGAGTGACATAGAAGAAATACTGTGTCTGCGATCTCTTGAATCTAGACGACAATTATTAACCATGAGATGAATAGTGCGCTTCCTCGCCTGCACAGACTGCGCAATTTAGTCTACTCCAACTTCGATTTTTTCGATGGTAGCAATCGCCATTTAAAGTCTGTATTCTATAAAATGTAGTGAATGCCTCATGTACATTTTTGTTTTTTTTTTGCTTGTATAATTTAATAATGATCTCATTTTTAATTGTTTTATGATTCAAATACTAACTGTCACAAATGTTCACTCACCGTATATCCTTTGTTGGTGATAATTTTTATGTAGTCTATGTAATTTGCAATTCTTTTTTAAACTATGCATGTAATGATACACTGAACTACAGTTTGTGCACGGTCATCCCGACCAGCGCGAGAATTTTGACGCATCGGGGTGTAGGGGAGGAGGGGAAGTCACTCCCCTACTCAAGCCCCGCCCCTTTACAACTGCTACAAGCTGTAAATAAGTGAACTAATATTCAAAACAAAAGTAAAATTCCTGGTTGTTAAAATATATTTAAGGTTATGGTTTGAGGTTTTGTTTACGTAAGTTTTATCTTTGTCATTTCACCTATAAAATTGGAAATATGCATTGTACACTTGGCACATTATATCTTGACCCTTGGCCAAGTCCATTGCTGGAGCTGTCAGATATTGTTTATTGTCAATGATTTTGGACAACAAACAATATAAAAACTAATTTCTACAAACATCAACTGTAGTTTGTTTACAAATGACAATTAAGATATACACTGACAGCTGTTGCAAAATGCTTACATTTAAGGCTAGTACACCTTTGCCTATCAGCTGTGGTCTCCTAATGAATTTAACTCTACTCCAATTGCTTCAGGTGAAAAGGGTACCCAAGGGTCAAGATATAATGCGCCAAGTACTCTCCAAATTTGTATGTACTTGTTATTAAATAAGAGTTTAAACTTGAAATAGTTGTTTCCGTAAGTTTTAATTAAAAAGTCATTTTTCCAAAAGTAAACAAATATTGTTTATTTTCTTTGATTGATGACAGCTGTCAACTCGGTTGAGGTTTAAGAGTCGCTATCTAACGGAAAATAAACACACTTCAAGAAAAAAACAAAATGATCGTCCAATAGGAAACCAAATAGGTACAAAAACCACTTTGCTGCAGCCAATGACATATGCTTATTAGGAATCGTCTATCTCTCTCTAAACATTCATTGTCCAGCTCTCTCACACACGTTCTTTAAAATGGTCGGGATGACCGTGCGCCAACTGTTTAGCATTATATTTATTTATTGCTTGTGAATGTACCCTACTATTGTATTAGCTTGCTTAATATTTTCTTGAACTAAGCATAATGTGATGAAATATTTAACTAGTTTTAGTTTTAAATTATATTTATTTATTAATTGTGAATTTACCACTGCATGTTAGGTCTTGGGTCATAGTATTAGCTTGCTTAATTCTTTCTTAAACTATGCATGTAATTATGTTTTTAATCATTTTAATTATTCGTTTTAATCATTCTTATATAATTAAATATTGAATTTGTTTTACATTATATTTATTTATTGCTTGTGAATGTACCACTTCTGCATGTTAGATCTTGGTATTGATTGTATTAGCTTGCTCATCTGAAGAGTTTTACACAATGTATTGCATGAAGCATGAAGATTAGGTACGTAGTGAAACCAAAATACCGGACTTAATTTATTTATTTATGTTATTTCTTTTGTATGCTACATATTTGTATAAACCCTACTGGTGAGGACGCCAGATGTATAAGATGTAAGTTGTAGTGCGATTGTAATACTGATAACAATTTGTTGTTTTTATTTAATTTTAGTATACTTTCAGCACTAAAATAATAATAGAAATGTCAAGTATTATTTGACCAAGGGGGGAGTATTATCATAGCCATCTCTAGTAACAAGGCCGTGGCGCTAGTAAATGGAAACAGCGTGCCTAAAGGGTTCAGCTGATTTGTTTATCCATACTCTCTTATGGCATTATCTTTTGTTTGCGTGAAATCAGCTGGCTCTGTAAAGGTTTTTACCATGCAAAAACCCTTTTAAAAGCAGTATTGCCAGGTCGAAGGCCACAGCCTTATTACTAGAGATGGCCATGGTATTATCTCACCAAAACTTACATGCCAGGGTCCAGATGAGCCTCACCTGCTTCCGTTTGGTGATGTGATTTTTTTAAATATTTTTCAGAAGTAAACACTTTTTTTAAGGAACTTCAAAACAACAGGAAGGTTTTCACTGTTTTATGATCAAACTTAATTATTTTGAATAAGCAGAAAATATACATACTGCTAATTAAGTATTAATATATTTATTTCTCGTTATCATTATTATTATTATCACAAGCAACATAAATGATGGGGTTGCGTTCAATTAAGTCAATATCTTTCTCTAAGTCCTTGAGCTGTTTTTCGAGTAGGACCTTCCGTTTAATCTTCGGTACTGTGTCAGTCACCATTGGCAGGAGCTGGAACTCTTTTTGCAATTCCTCCCAGTTCTTCTTCAATCCCTGAAAAGATGACCACACATACAACATCACCTAAGGCTTTTCTCCAATAAATAAAAAGAATTAAGATTTTTCACATCCTTCCATCTTTATTATTGCCCAGTTGAAACCAGTTTTCATGCATGGCCAGATTAAAATAGGGCATAATCATATTGAGTCACCGATAGAGTGCACTGCTATAATCTATTTTTAGAGTTATATCAAGTTGTAAAATTATCTACACAATCTACACCCCAGAACAGGGCATAAAATAACATGTCAACTAGCGACACAAATGTCGCCCACTGCTGAGATTTTGTCGCCCAGCAACTACGGGTGGTCCCGACGTTTTTTTAATGATTAACATTTTTAATAAATCGGAATTTACAAACTATTTAAAAAATACTTTGTGTAAATCTTTTGGAAAATTCTCAGCTTGCATTAAGTAAACAAGTGATTAACAATAAACCTCATTTCTGACTTAGAAAGAGTCAGAGACAAGAGACTGAGTAAGTCAAGCAAAATGGGAAGCTGTGATGGAAGACTGGCAGCAGGAAGTCCCCCCTTCTATAGATCTTTGGGTTTTTTAAGTAGTTTCCAGCACCAGGATCTAATTAACTTAAAAATTATGAACTTATCTGAAACAGTTCAAAATTGAAATTATTTTTCTATCCTGTTTTTGTACAGAGTTCTAAAGTGAGAATACAGTACACCTCGGATTATCCGGATTAATGTGGCGGACACCGATCCGGATAACAAAAAATCCGGATAATCCGAGGTCATTACAATATCGCCTGAATAGCGATCGCGTACCATAGCCCCTGCTAAATTAATGCTGCAAACGGCGTGTCAAGACTGTACAAGTCTTTCAAGCTGTACAGTCTTGAAAAACTTGTACCATTTTTACGCATTTTACCAGTTTACGCATACCTTTTTTCTAACTGCGCTCGATTCTTCCTCCAGTCACTAGCTGTACTTGACCCAACATCCAGTTCCTTTGCTAATTTTTTACCTGATTTCCCCGTGTCAAGTCTTTTGACAGCATTCAGTTTCTCTTCTAAAGTTAAAACCACTTTTTTCTTTTACAACCACTCACTTTGAAACTCAGTTCACACAAAGAGCAGATCACAACTATAAACATGTAGCCTAAATTGGCGGCAATAAACTTGCGAAATTGCCATAGGCTACGACTTTGCAGATTACAGCAAGTGTCCCAAGTAGCACAAAAAAAACTTAGTTATAAGTTATAAAAATGATGTAATGTACTGTTTAGGCAATGCGACTCCTTCAATTATTGTGATTCCAATACACACATTGTATACAGTAATGTATTGCATTTACATTTTACTTTTAGAGGGCGCATTTCACTCGTGAACTCGCTAAAATAACGTTTTTCGTGATTTTAATTTTTTAATTTCTCGGCTGGACCGGTCCGGATAATCCGGGATCCGGATAATGTGGGGTCCGGATAATCCGAGGTGTACTGTACAATCATTGACTTTGGACTTATTTATCCAAAGTAAATGATACTATGTACTGTAATTGAGGAAACATATGTTCAAAATAATTAGGAGACATATAAACATTTAAATCAACAGAAAAAATAGTAATGGCAAATGTGATTTTTAACACTCATAAAATAGAGAGCAGAAATGTATATTGTGGTTTTAGGTTTTACGTAGAATACTTTAATATGTTTATGTTCATAAATTGTTAAAGGTTTATAATACACATTTGAAATTGAGCTATGATTTTGGCCCAAGAGGTTGTGAAGGCGGGGACAAGACAAATGACCAACTCGGCATTTGACCAACTGGGTTCCCCATCACGTAGGGACGGCTTGCTCCATAGACGCCGTTTGATCACAGCTGTCAGACAGGCTCGGGCCGGCGGGGCACATGGGAGATTTGTGGATCGCTATGATGTCCGGCAGGGCACATGGGAGACTTATGGACTGAACAGCAGCAGGTGTGCCAACCTCATCAGAATATTCATGAATAATAATTATTGTATTTTCTGAACGATAATGTTATGGTTTAAGCGGTTTGATGTTAATATTTAATTCGAAAAATATACAACTAATTACAGTCATAAAAAACTTAGATCTTATCTGATTTTTTACTATCGTTATTTAGAGCCTAATGATTATTTTAAAATTTAAAGTTGTGTTGACAAAGGTGAAACAAGGAATTAATGATCACAAAAAAAGAAGATAGCGACGGAAAGAGCAAAATATTACAAACTTTGCATTCCATATTTATTTTATAGGGGAATTATTTATTTTCCATATTTATTTTTATCGAACGTGGTGAAGTGGCAGATTTGATGTTGTCAGCTGAGGGGCAATCTTAAATGTGTTCTTATGGTCAAGGAACAAATCTGATTGCAATGTTTCACTGGAAAAAGTTATTTTTTTTTTGGTTAAAGAGAAAATTTAATGAACAAAAGGTTACTCTACCAAGAAATACTATAAACAACATCCTATGATATGCTTTTAGCGAATTTCCCCCCATAGGGAAGTAGCTATTACCGTAGGCGGCATGGTGAGACTTAAGCACGGGACCACCGTAACTTTTCATTTTGATGTCCCCAGACCCCAAAAACACCGTTCGTTCATTTTCATATATATATATATATATATATATATATATATATATATATACGTACTGGGACACCCTGTATATATATATATATATATATATATATATATATATATACAGGGTGTCCCAGTTCGTATCTGCCATACTTTACCAGGGTGTTCAGCACTTCAATACGAACAAAAAAATATAGGGAACATATGCTCTATCTCTTACCGTATTCGGTATGTCGGCCATTTTGTGTTTTTCATTAAAGTCGTAATATCTCAAAAACGGTTATATGAAATCGTTTGAAACTTGGCAAAGGTATTAACCAAGGTAATGTACAACTAGAGTAAAAAATTCATTTTTGTAAAAATTTCCGTTTCAAAATGGCGGCCAATAACAATTTTCAAAGTCAAATATCTAAAAAACTAAAAGTTTTATAAAAAATTTACAAGACACAAAAAATGTTGCAAATTGTTTTACAAATACAACGGTGTGCCATTTGTTAAGATCGGTTCACAAATAACGGAGAAAATGCAGAAACACCGATTCAAGGAATGGCGCGATCAGCATTAAAGGTAAGCATACTCATAAAATTAGTATATGAAATAAGGAAGTTACTCAAACAGCTGATCAGTATCACAGCTGATTGTATAAAAACACCATTATCAACAGGAAACACATAACGCTCAGCATACAACCTAGATGCTAATCGGGCATTTCCTTCGGCGACTCCATAAAGATAATGCATGTCTGTATATTCTGAACATGTGAAACGATGTCGATTCATTTCAAATACAGTATAAGAAAAACCAAAGTAAAAACAGGTAACTTAATATCTTTCTGATAAGAAAAAGACTAACGAAAATAGTTAAAAGTTAAATGAAATCCTAAAGCTAAAAGTCTTAAACGTAAATTTACTTGCACGATTCACCTCAACAATTGATGTCCAGTGTTTTAAAAATATTTACTGTGAACAGCTGATATTGTTCTTGTTTGCGGAAGCCAACCTTTATGAATAGGGCAATAAAAACATTGATTCAAAAATAAAATCTGAGGTACAAATTGAAGTAAAATGTGTTTCCTGTTGATAATGGTGTTTTTATACAATCAGCTGTGATACTGATCAGCTGTTTGAGTAACCTCCTTATTTCATATACTAATTTTATGAGTATGCTTACCTTTAATGCTGATCGCGCCATTCCTTGAATCGGTGTTTCTGCATTTTCTCCGTTATTTGTGAACCGATCTTAACAAATGGCACACCGTTGTATTTGTAAAACAATTTGCAACATTCTTTGTGTCTTGTAAATTTTTTATAAAACTTTTAGTTTTTTAGATATTTGACTTTGAAAATTGTTATTGGCCGCCATTTTGAAACGGAAATTTTTACAAAAATGAATTTTTTACTCTAGTTGTACATTACCTTGGTTAATACCTTTGCCAAGTTCCAAACGATTTCATATAACCGTTTTTGAGATATTACGACTTTAATGAAAAACACAAAATGGCCGACATACCGAATACGGTAAGAGATAGAGCATATGTTCCCTATATTTTTTTGTTCGTATTGAAGTGCTGAATACCCTGGTAAAGTATGGCAGATACGAACTGGGACACCCTGTATATATATATACCTGTCCGTAGGCGCGATAACTTTTGTTAAAAAGGTCCGATCACGATGAAATTTGGTACATACATCGAGAGTGACATTTATTACTTCGAGTTCGAAAACCAGCGCGATAAGTTAACTCTAAGGAGGGTTTTTTGACAAAATAAAATCTATTTTTAGGATTTAATATCTTTATATTAAGTTTTTGGAAATTTAAGTGTCAAAATTGAATTCAGCTTAAAAAAATAAACAATATAGCATTTTGAATGATTACTCTACATCAATCGGTTACTGAGATATTGGATCTGCTAAATGCAGTATATTGTCCTCTGAAGGGATAAGAACTATCCAAATTCTGGTATAAATACCTACATTTTTCATTGAATTCCTCAAAAATGGGATTAAAAAAAATTATATTACAAACCATATAATTGAATTTAATTTGTTCATGTGATGATTGATTTGTTTTTATTCCTTGGATCTGAGTAGATTGATAACATTTTTCCTAACTTTTATGTACTATAACAAGTATACATTTATTAAAAATTATTAGAATATGAATAATTGTTGAGAAATAAGGACATGAATGATGAAATTTACTTAAATTAATATTTAAACAAAATTAAATATTCAAAACAACAACTTCCCTAACTAATGTAGAATATGCCCACATATAAAAAATAAATCCTTTAAAAATTAACTGAGTATGCAAGTTTGCTGCAACAAGCTTTTTTAAATTTTAAGATGTATCATATGTTTGTATTTAATTTGTTTATATGATTATTTTATTTGTTTTGATTTTGACTGATTTTAGATATTGATTGTATGTTTGCTTACATTTTTATACTATAACAAGAATACACTTATAAACAAATATTAGACTAATAATTATAAGAATAACAAAAAGCGTATTATTGGAGTGGATACCGAAGTGATTCCCATGATTATTTAATTTATATCGTAAGCTCTTCAATTATTATATAATATACTTTTTGCAATAATTACATGAGGTGTCTGAAAAATTTTCTCTTACATAAATTAAATAAGCTCCCATATAAAAAATAATTCTTTAGAAATTCGCTGAGTACGCAGGTTTGCTGCGACGGGGGTATTATATTTTCCCCCAGCTCATAACACATAATGCAATGGTCCCAAAAGGGCAGTTCAATAGGCCTAAAGATAATTGGAACTATTGGAAACCCTCATAGAAGTCCCTCGGATTTGAGTTATAAAAATAGATCCAGAAAGATTATTGTAAAGTGCTAGCTTTAAGTAGGCTATTTTTTATCGCAAATAATTGCCTCTGGGTAATTAGGGGGTTAGGTACTAGGAAAAGTACTTCTGTTGCTTTTCAATAAAATTTTAAGTCTAACCAACAGTATATCAACTTATGATCACAGAAGGCCTAGTTATAAAAATACAGTGACCAGACCTCAGCAACTTTTCGATGGTTTTAATACAAACTAATTTTTGTTTCTATACGGGTAGATTAACCATACGGTAACAAATTGAAGCTGTGAAGATTCAAAAATCTTGTTCCCGCACTAACCTTAAAATCTGTGCTATAATATATGAACACGCAGTGGCTCAGTGGTCAGCGCTCATGGCCACTAAAGTCGAGGTCCCGGGATCGATCCCCACCTTACCACGAAATTTTTACATAGTAATCGGCACAAAGAATTTTTTTTGGGTGTAAGTCAATGACTCCACAATAAATTAAATTGAACTTAAATGTCAACCTTATTTAGATTCGTTGAAGCTCTATAATTTTTACTTTCCTTCTTTCAATTAATTTATCAACTAATTATTACATTAAAATTCCATAAATGAATGTTCAAACCTACATTATTAAAGTCGTACGATTTCAGTAAGTGAACGCTGAAAAGCCGGTAGGCCTACTTAAGAATTTAAAACATCCATTAACTTCAGGCATCAAGACAAACTGTAGGCCTTATATTATCTTATTAATTCATTAAACCCTTATACATAAAACAACTAAATCTAAGTAATATTTTGGTAATTGTATTAAGAAAGAAATATTTTTCAAGAGAATATATTGATTAGGTAACCGTTAACTTAACCGAATACAGATTCCTTATTGCCTTCAAAAATATCAATTACCCTAATTCGAAACATTTATCTATTGGTTACTATTGATTATTAACGTTAGTCTAATAATTATAGGCCTAAGTAAAATGGTGTTATCATTCATCGCCAAAAACCCGGTGAGCCTAACTTAAATGGATTGATAGTATTAAGGCATTCATGAAGATCATTCCACAAAACCAAAGTCAACATGGCTTATTATGGTTCAGAGTGGCTACAAATGCCTTTAAGACCGAGACGTAGCTCGGGGATGCGTATTTAAACAGAACTACTACAGCAAGATACAAAATACCAGAATTATAAATTTATAGATACGCCGACTATTTCAATAATTAGCTATCTTTTCTAACTATTCTCCGAATTTTAACTCATTTATTAAACAAAAACTTGGATTACGAAACATAACATTTTATTACAAATAAACTTGGATTTATGTAAGCCGAATCGAAGGTTTCCATCGTGTCAATTCTATTCTGGCATCGAGTTGGCAACAGCAAACGTCGTGAGTGAGCTCGTTTATCGTCTGTATGGTGATGAATGAATGAAATAAACAACAACCAATAGCGTTCGACGTTCGACGATAGTGACGAGCGGTGTGCTCTGATTGGTCAAGCGCTGCGTCACAGTGATGGAGAGAGCCTGTCGGCCAAATGCTCTGTACTAGCGTCTAAGGGCGAGAGATCACGCCGTGATGGGGAACCCCAGTCGGCCCAGTTGGTCAAACGCCGAATTGGTCAAATGCATGGATCCCGTGAAGGCAGCTTGGCCTGTAACAACGTTCTAGAATACGTAATTTAGTGGGACTATATGGACTGTTTCCAAGCTAATATAATGGGAAAATTCCTTTAAAAATACATTGAAATCTGTGATTTTCATTTCAATTTTTGAAACATTTTTCCCCGGATCCCCCTTTTCGCAGGGGGGAATTCTATACCTTCAAGACCCCTCAGTAGTTTTGTCTCCCCCAAAGTTTAATTTTGGATAAACCTATGTCACCCAGTGGAATTTCTTTAAAATTTGCTCTGCCCCAGAATGCAAGTGATAATCTAATATTTGCTCTGCCCCAGAATGCAAGTGATAACAATCCAATATTTGCTCAATCATCCCAGACATATGCTGACTTAGTAAAATATTGTATTGATCTTTCTTGAGCGTGTAATCAATAATTATTAACATCACCATATTTTTTTTATGCCTGGAGTGACCATGTGCCAGTGCCATGTGTTGCTCAAAACACATGTTTTAGTGCCAGTAAAATATAACTCTTTAAAAAAGCTATCATTAAAGTTATACAAATTTACTGGGCATTATGGGTTGCCATGTTGGTATGGACAAAACAAACAAGCAGTTTATTACAAACATAGATTGAACTACTAAAGTGTATAGAGAAAGGCATGGAGAAACCGATTATGCATAGAAGATAAACCATTCATCACTGAGCAATGGAAGTATAAATTTATAGGGTATTCTAGCTACTTTATTGAGACCTCATACCTGGAGCATTTCATCTCTTTCTTCTTCTGTCACATACCGTAGAGGCGGTTTGCTCTTCTTGTCTTCTTTTTTCTTATTTTTCTGCTCCAAATAGACTCCTTTTTTAAGATATGCTGGTATTTTTCCATATTCCTGAAGGAAAAAAAGAAAAAAATTCCGTACAAAAATCATTAAAACTAATTAAGTAAATTCAAAATTAATTTAATAGTTGAAATAGTTTATTTTGCTGGAAGGGCCGAAAATGAGGTTTCGCGGGCTCGAGATCGTGTTCCAAATTCGAGACGAAGTCGAGAATTTGAAACAATCAAGAGCTGCAAAACCCTTTCGGCCAAAGTACGAAAACTATTTTTTACCACAATACACGATGAATAAACACTATATAACATTTAAAACCTGAATATTTGTTTGACACACTTGAAAACAAAACTTAAAAATTTTATTATGAGCGATATAACTTCTTTTCATGGTTTCTAAGCAGCCACGGTAATAAACATCAAATGATTACCAGCAGTCTGTCATTGGAACCTGTTGTTTCAAGCAAATGAACAATCAGCTGACTTTTAGCCCTCTGACGGAATAGAGTTCTTTTCGGCCTCTATATGACTTATGTAAAACAGTTTTATTTCATTTTAGTGTGGTGAAAAACCATTTTTATTAATCTAGCACCAAGAATCTGTTTTACATGATTATGAATTCAGAAATGTGAGAATTACAATATACATGTTGAAAATTAGGCCCAGTTTGATTTAAATCATACACTAAGCTTGACAGCCGCTGGGTCGCAATAGAGTCACTCTTATTGCCACTGCTCGGCAGGATGGGAGAAACAAACTTCTGATAGGAAAGACAGGTATATAATACTCCCCACTCCCCTTTTCAGTCAGTACTTTATAGCAGCAGCCGCGAGAAACTCATTTTAGCACAAATAATGGGCTGACTATTCTCCTTAAGGGTTTTATGCTTCTTTAAGTTTCTGTGATGGAGTAGCTAGTCAGCTTTTACATTACCTCACTGTATATATACTTGGGCTGCAGACCAGATGGCTCGAGGGCCAGAGTGTGGCCGGTTCTCGTATCGACCATCTGAGGGACCGGTTGCTTCGGAACCGCTCGCACCACCCTCACGATGTTGTCTTTCCGAAAGTCCTTCTCCTGCTTCTTGTCCGCTTCTTTTCGGCATGTCCGAGGGGGTAGTCCTGGTTTTGGTTCCCCGACATATTTCTGCTTATCTAAAAAATATTATAATGAGGTAGTTTGTAATATCTGCCACACAGCATTTATTAATTTTCATAAAAACAGGTAAACTTTAGTTACCTTCTCTTTTCATCAAAGAGTAAAATTACTTAACATCTTCACTGTGATGCGAGTAACCGGTTACTCGTGCCAGCCATTGCCTAGATTGCGACAGCTGAAATCCACGAACTCCCTGAAAGTGTTTTGCTTATAACGGTTATTTGAAATGTGATTGCTATAAATTTTACATCCCTAAATTTGGAATTTTTTAGAGAATACAATTTTATTATTGACTCTACACGAGTAACTGGTTACTCACGTAGCACTGCGGTTATCTCAGTATCATTAAATTAAATTTTTTGTTTTTTTTTTATTTATTTATTACATGAACATTAAGAACAGTAACTTGTCAAATCACAATCAGTAAACTCAAGGAGTTATATTGTTCATAGATTCCAAGAATTCTTCTATGGATCATATTGGATTCTTTAGCAGGAATCCCTGAAGCGAGCTCTTTAATTTGTTGCCAGTCAGGTTCCGTAGGTGGTCAGGAAGGAGGTTTTTCAGCTTTTGGCCTATGTATGATGGTTTTTTTCCTCGTAGAGGGATGTTCTATGTTGAGGTAGGATGAATCGCTGGAGGCATGGCGTGTGGGGTAGTTATGAAGGTCCATATGAGTTTGCAGGTTTAGCAGGGACGGATTTACACATTTTTCGCCCCTAGGCACTACTTTGACTGCCGCCCCCTTGAAACATGTTACATATGTGCCAAAGTCTTCATTTAAATGAACTACTTAAGTCTTTACAGTCCGTAAATTGAGGTTCATAAAAACACAGAGAGTTACTTTATTCTGCTTTTTAATTACATGAAAAGGTCTACAATTTTACAACCTAAAAAATAACCTAATATGTAAAAACACATTGAGGTAGTTAAAATTAATAGTTTAATTGAATAAAAAAAGACAAAAGTAAACGAACATAGGACCTACTAATGTTTTCTACTTTGGTAGTGTTTTCTTCACATCGGCTTTCTTCTACATTTTACAGTTGCAAATTCTTCTATTAGTTCTTTCACTTTAATTCTGTCATCGTTCAAAAGTTCAGCTTCGATGTTAAGAAGAGCCAAGGAGTAGAGTCTTTCTTCATTCATTCTCGATCGAAGACATGATTTTATTCTTTTAAGGAGCTACTGAACAGTTCAAAGCAGCTGTGCACAAATACATTCGTAGGGCTATATCTATATTTGGAAATGTTAGTTGAAGATTTTGTTCTCTCATGTGCTTCAACATCGTTAAGGGGTTACCTTTAACACCGCCACTCTTTAGGAGGCAAGAGAAGTGAATGCACTCATTTGAAAATGATTTTTCAAGATCTTCTTCATAAAAAGATATCAGTTTTTCATCTGCACGATCAATAATAGTTTCAGCTGAAGAGGACAATATTTTGTTAAACACTGAGAACCTATCTGCAATAACGTCATAAGCGTTTTTGCGCCTCAGTAAAGATGACTTGAGTTCGTCAATAACAACATTATACGTTTCCACTCTAAATTCATCACTGCCTATAAGGATGACTTCGTTTTCATTGGTTTCGTCTGCTTGGATTTTCCTTTTTTTCTGACGTTTGTAAGAAGTCTCATACTCTAAATCACGCAGTTTTTTTGCCCTTTCTTCATACAAATGAAAAATGCCTCTAAGAGAGTCAACGAAAATCACTAAAGAGTCATACAGTCTAACTACTCTCTCTTGGGACGTGTCTTCTTTTTGCAAAGTTTGACTAACTTTTTCAAATCTGTCCAATATATCGGTCCAAAGTTCCATCATAATCATTGTTTCCAATCTATTCAAGCATTTTAGGAGTCCCGTTGCTTCACTCCTGACTAAAGGTTTCTCGTTAGTGTCCTCTTCATAAGTCTCCAAACTCAGAATTACACTTTCTAGGTTTTCACATAGAGCTTTACACGCACTTTCACGAGCACTCCATCTTGTTTCTGACAAACTCTTGAGTGTTTTACTTTCATCTTGTCTGAAGCAAAGTAGAGATTCCCATCTCTTGATGGATGCAACGAAGAAATTGTTAATGTTCTGAATTAGGTTAAAAAAGGTACGTGCTTCCGGACAGCAACTTGCAGCACATATACCCACAAGATTTAATGAATGTGCCGAGCAAGGGACAAACAATGCTTTAGGATTTTCATCCTTTATTCTAGCCTGCAAACCGCTGTAAACACCTGACATATTGCTTGCATTGTCGTACGACTGTCCTCTACAGTTGGCTATATCAATGGAGTTTGAACTGAAATAATGAAATAATGAAATAATGACTTTATTCCCCAATAACACATCAAATTTACAATAATTACAAAAATAGCTTGGAATAAATTACGTTGTCACAGTATCCAGTAATGGTGACAACGTTTTACAACAAAAATAAAATGTATACATGACAGTAAAATATAACTGAGTCCAGTCCTTTCTTGAAAATAAAATTAAAAACCATGCCGCTCTCCGTGGCGTCTTAATTAAATTTATTTTACTTAAATAAAAAACAAAAACTTAAAACACTGATTTAATTATTATTTTTAAAAAAATAAATAACTACTTATCAAAAATATCTAACACTTGTATGAACCAAAATACATTACTGAATGTTACTGATCTGTAATGTGAAAAGAATTTAAAGTAGATCAAATTGAAAAGGTTATATAACTAAAAGTTTTTTCCTACTAACAAAGAACAATGTTTAAAAAATCTACATCCGGTGTTTTGAAAAGCCATTTTTTTAATTTAGCAGAGAACAAATTCAAAGTCAAACAACTTCTAATTTCTTCCGGTAGCTGATTGAAATACTTAGGACCGTTGTACTGATAAGAGTGTCTGAATAATGTTTTGTTTACTTTCGGTAATCTGAAAATTCCTTGATTATAATTTCTAGTATTGTATGAAGGATTTCTTGTTCCATTATTACCGCTTCGAACATAAAAAAGTCGTAGAACCTTGTAAATATATAAAAATGCTGAATTGGAAGTATTTTTAGTTCACAAAATAAAGGAAACGAACTATCTCTTTTTCGACAATTTGAAATTAATCTTACAAAATGATTCTGTGTAATTCTCAATTTTTCAATGTGACATTTAAAAGTACCCCCCAACATTGGATGGCGTACTGTAATCTTGAATCAATCAAAGCAAAATAAAGAGTTCGCAGTAAAAATGCACTGCAAATATTTTTCAAAAAATAAAAGGTTCTTATGGAGAATTTAATTTTTGAATGCAAATTTGTCACATGTTTTTCCCAATTTAAATTTTCATCCAAGATAACACCAAGATAACGAAAATTAGTAACCTTTTCAATTTTTTTACAATTACATGAATTAAAAGAACAACCAAACATGTGGTAAATTAAATCATTTTGGAAATTAAAGCTATTGAGTAAACTAAAATTAATGTATTTTGTTTTATCAACATTTACTTGCATTTTGTTTGTTAAACACCAATTGCTTAATAAGCTTAAGTCATCTCTAATTTTTTCAAGAATTAAATTACTGTCTTTTTCGGAATAAAAAAGGGCAACATCATCGGCAAAGGCACAGATCTGTCCATGGAAAGGAAGTGTTAAAAGATCGTTTATAAAGATGAGGAATAAGGTTGCAGAGGTCACCGATCCCTGGGGGACTCCTGTCATAACATGTAAAGGCGAGCTTAATTGATTTAGAATCTTGGTTTGTTGAATTCTATTTGACAAAAAACTGCGGAACCAATCCAGTGCCGCTCCTCTCACGCCAGCTGCATTGAGTTTGGTTAACAGAATATTATGGTCCATTAAGTCAAATGCTTTTTTAAAATCAATGAAAACGCCAGTTGATTTATTTTTAATATTGAAACTGCTGTAAATTCTTTCTGTTACTGTAATTAATGCGTCCTCGGTTGATTTTCCCTTTCTGAACCCGAATTGTGAGTTACTGAAAAAATTGAAACTATCTAAATATTTAACAAGTCTAGTTTTCATTAGCTTTTCGATAATTTTGGAAAAAACAGAGAGCAAACTAATGGGTCTTAGATTATCCATTTTTCAAGAAGAACCTTTTTTACAAATCGGAATAACTGTACTTAATTTGAGTTTTTCCGGAAACGTACCGCTTGAAAAGCTTAAATTTATTAAATGAACCAAGACAGGAGCAATACTTTTGGCCACGGTTTTCACAAGCTGCACAGATATTTGATCAAAACCTGTAGATTTTTTATTTTTCAAATTGTTAATTGTGAAAAGAACCTCGGTGACAGTAGTGGGCGCTATGAAGCAGGAGTGAGGTCGGACTTGCAATGGTCGGGGCGGGGGAGGGAGCGGACCGCTGTGACCTTGAACCTGACTTTGCACTGCGATAAAGTAGTTATTTATTTCTTCCGCAACCTGTTTTGGCTCACTCACTACAGTCCCATCTTCTCGCTCTATTTTACTAACATTTTTACTATCTGATTTGCCAACTATATTGTTTAACACTTTCCAATACTGTGAAGAATCGCCATTACACATATTTATTTTATTTTCCAAAAAATTATTTTTTGCTAAATCAATATCAGTTCTTAATTTCTCACAGAAACGTAAAAAATAGTTGCTAAAATTCAAATCATAAGGTCTTTTTTTATATAATTTATACAACTTTTTCCGTTTTGCTATTCTATTCAGAATATTTCTATTAATCCAAGGGCTAACTGATTTTGCCTTTTGAAATTTATTTTGTTTAATAACTAACTTAGAATTATTTACAATTGCTGAAAGTTTATTCTGGAAAGCATTATAAACATAATTTACATCATTAGATGACAAACAATCATTCCAATTTTCATCTTCCAGTTTATTTTTAATCAAATCTAAATCCAAAATATCCTTATGTAACACTTTATCATTACATATATTAATATCCTTAATCTTAATCATTGTATTAAAATTCAAGCCAAGCAAGCAATGATCAGTTAAGTATACGTCAAAGATAACAGATTTAAACAAGTTTATCTTTGGGTGCCTTATAAAAATATGGTACTAGGGTTTTGGACATTGTAGTTATTCTAGTGGGACTATTTATTAAAGAAACAAAACCATGGTTACTTAATAAACTAAGATAATTCTGTACATATGATTGATAATTATTTAATAGATTTATGTTTACATCCCCTATTAAAATTACGTTATTTTTTAACTCGTTTAGAACATCAGATAGCTCATTTATAAAGTTATTTTCTGAAAACATTTGCAATCTATAAAGACAAAAAATATTAAAGTAAACATTTTTAATTTTAACGTGTAATATCAATATATCAGCTGTGGTCATTTTAACATTTAACTGGGTAGAGTCTAAACTTTTACTAACATAACATAATACACCTCCAGCTCTATAATTTGAATTACAGCAATCAAAAACATTAAAACCATGAATTTTATAAAAATTAATTTCATCTTGATTTACCCAGATTTCACTAAGCACAATAAAATGAACATTTTCTTTGATTTCATTCAATTCTACTAAAAAACTATTAAAATTTTTTCTTAAAGATCTGATGTTTGCATAGATAATATTTAATCCGTTACACTCTGAGTTAAAAAATGTTGACAAGCTACTTACATAATTTTCTTGATTGATGCCTGTCATTAAATATATTTATTTTATTTGATCTGACAGAGTAATAACATTTTTAACTGACAAAAAATAATAAAAATAAACATACAGTTTAACTAACTAACTTCCTTGTTTAATTACTTGAGCTTACCCATCTCTTCATATGTACTCACTTTAAATGTTTTATCACCCGTGGATCGCTTTGCGAAGAATTTTCCGTCACGGCTCCACACGAAAGCGTACCCCAGTTCCTTGCACTTGGTCTTCAGTTTTGAGAAGAAGATCTTGTTTTCAGGTGAGAGATGGTCGTTCACGTAGACTCTTTCGCGCGGGAAGGTGTTGTTTACCTTGTCAGCAGTCAGATGCGCACTCCTTGCTCTGGATTCTTTATATTTAGAGATGAATGCCTCCTTCGTTGTCCTCTCTGCAAACTGCACCACCAGCGACGGGGTCCGTGTCTTGTTGAAGGACGGGATGCGGTGAGCTGCTGCAATCTGGCTCGGCTGCACCTCCAGGCCCAGGGCACGGCCAATATCCCCAACGATTGCTCGCACATCTTCATTTGCTGACTTAGGAATGCCAGAAATCTCCACGTTGTTCTTCCTGCTGTATTGTTCCAGGTTACGCAGCCTTTCCTGCAACTCGGTGACCTTGCCGTTTAATGCGACGTTTTGCACTCGCAGCTCTTCATTCACCTTTTTTATTTTGCCTATTTCTGTTTTAAAATCAGCAAACTGTTTATTCACATCGTCGACAATGTCCGATAAATGTTGCATGGATGATTTTAACTCCACAGTATCACTTTTTACAGCTTTAAGCTCTGTGGCTATTTCGCTTTTGAAATTTTCCATTACTGATAAGAAAAAATCCTTTGTTATTGCAGTTGTAGATGAAGAACTTGCATTTGATGAAGTTTTAGGTCGACACTCCAAGCACTTCCACGCTCGCGTTTTCACAGTTTCACCATCTTGCTTCTCAATACAGTCAACGTGAAAAAGACTGCCACAAACGCTACACTTTATAACCGGTACCGAACTACCGTCTTCAGATGACTTCTTGCAGACGCCACAGGTCGACATTGCTACTCAAGCACATTAACACTTTTAAACTGAAAGTTAAATGAAAAAGGTCGCGTTGAAACACGTTTCGACAGTCACTCGTATAACCTCAAAACTCGAGGGCGGAGAGATAACAGCGCGGTCTTATCGGCTCGGCGGACGGAGCTGGACTGACATTAGAGCGTTGGCCTATTCATTAGATTTGTGCCCCGTATTCGGCAAAAACAAGAGAAATCGTTCAACAGGAATGCCAGGGCATTTCCATAGAAATGTCACCTTCTGATGTAAAATAAAAACTTTTCATAACCTTAAACAACTATACATTTTTGAAAAGCCAATAAACCCCCAAATTAGAAAATACAACTCTTAACTAAAAAAAAACTTTAATAAAAAATGTATTCAAGGCCAAATTAGATACTTTTTTACCGTTTTATTTCTTCACATTGCGGGCGTTAACCAAACTAATAAAAAAAAAGATACCATGAGGAATTTATACTTAAATTTGTTGTGGTTAGATTGCCAGTGAACCAAGGAACATTTTAATATATGATAACTTAAAAAAATATAGCACCAACCTTTTTTAGGAATTTATAGTTTTGGCAAAATTTTAATTTTACGTCCGACACCAAAAATGTACATTTAGTTTTACCACAAGTCCTATGATTTTTTTAGAAATGTGAAACTTGGTTTCCAAAGCGAGTTTATTATGTACTTTGTCAATATAAAGTTTCAAAAAATTAGCTTCCTTACTTTTTTTAAAAACATGGTGTCGGACGTAAATCTTTTTTTTACGTCCGACACTTACGTCCGACCCCTGGTATAGTTTTATGTAGCCAACTAGTTTACTAGAAGGAAATTATCAAACACATCTTATTTAACATAGTTGGCTTTGCATCTACATTGGATTCAAATTAGCTGTCTCAAAATGTAAGCCTAGTTAAGGCATAAAAATGATTTAAAACCTTTCAATTTCCAACTTATATTACAATAAAATAATTTAATTGTAAAAAACTTAGGTAGCTTTCTAAGAATATTTAGTTTAAAGAAACATACACTAATACTATTGTTTTCCCAGCAAGAAGGATAGGGAATCACTTAAATACTGCCCTGGTTGTTTCAATGTGATTTTTTTTACAGCTGATCTTGGTTTTTTTTTATTTCTCAGTTGTCTGATTGCTTTGACAGTTATTATTTCCTATATCCAGCAACATGTAATTAAGAAAATTGAAGGTCCAATCCCATGTGGTGGTACCAGGGGCCACTTTAAGTTTTCTGTAAACATTTCTTGAAGTTTTTTTTGCAAGTAGGGCCTAGGCCTATATACTTCTGTTACCTACTGTAACTGTAATGGTAAATTTGGGCTATTTTTGTATTTTTTTAGTTTTAAATCATTAAAAGAAATGGTTTTTGTCTTTTACAATGTTGTATCTTATTATTTTAGCCCCCAATTGAAGATAACTTTGGACGTTTTACGTCCGACACCAAAAAATTTACGTCCGACACCAAACCTAAAAATTAAAATAATAAAAAGTATACATTCTATAAATTTTTGATTGGAGTTATTTCAAAGAAAATTATCTCTTTTTTAAGTAAAAAAAAAATTTTGAAGCTATCTTAACACAATTCACAGAGTTTTCAACATAAGTGTAGCAAAGTTAGAATTTGTTATTTTAACATTTTACGTCCGACACCATACAAATATTTTTTTTTACACTAAAAAAAAATGTCTATAAACATGTTTTATATGCAAAAATGTTCACAAAAGCCAGGCCTTTCATTTAAAACTATTGAACAAGAGTTAAAAACTTATTAAAGTTAATAATAATTTTGAAAAGTGAAAATTCTTGTCTGATTTTTACGTCCGACACCGTGGAATTGCCCGCCATTTTCTTGCACAAACCTCAAAACAAATGACAATTGATCAGTGTGACTTATGTCAGGGGTTGAGTCGACTATTATCGAGAAATACTTTGCCTGCTTCACCTCGTTAATGATAATATATTTCACTTTAGAAGATAACAATTCAATGATATCATTGCAAACAAATGATGAAAGATAAAACGTTCTCCCTGAACCTGGATTACCAAATTTACGTATATGTTCAGCAAGGAAAGGGTCAAGCTCGGCTATTAATTCAAGTGACATCATATACTCTCCGTTGTGCAGCGACCCAATTTTCTAATCTGATCCTCGAAATGGACGTCCCCTGCTTGCCAGCTTTTTCACAACAGCAAACACTCTTTCCAAAACGTGTTTCCAATATTTCCGTTCAATTTTGACATAAGAATCAAACTGACGTTCAAGAGTCCAAACTCCTCTTTAACGGGTCAATAACGCTAATTCGGAGTTTATGTGTTCTTGTGAATTTTCATGGGCGGACAAAATCGCTCCGATATTTTTCCAGTCTGAGACACCTTCCTGGCTAATTTGGAGCACGTTTGTTGAGAACCAAATAATCTGCAGGAAGCGCAAAATACTGAACCTGTACTTTTGAATACACCAAGTAATCTCTTGATATGGTTTCTCCATTTAATAGTTTCCTATCAAATAAGGTTTTGTTAAAGTATCTCAAATTTGATTACCAAATTCCCTCTTAGAGTTTTGAAAGTCACAATCTTTGTTCTGATGTTCTGATTTATCCCTCGTTTTAGTAATATATCAATTGTAGTATCTTCCACTCTACCGGGTCGTCACTTACTGTACGGTAAAAATTTGTTCAGTTTGTTGTGAAAATAAAATATCTGAATTTTCACTTACTTGTGCAACGACGTCGACGTAAAGTTTGTTATCACCGCTCAGTTCAAAATTATCCCGTTCAGTGACAGTTTCTAGATCACTATTTTCACTGTCTGGACCCCTACCTGACATGTTGTGTTGTTGCAAAGATGAGCAACCTTCCTCACTTTCGCTACGTTTGTCAAGAGGTCAAGAGGTTTAAAAAAACTATCCACCTTTTTACAAGTCTTTAATTGGTTAGTTTCTTTTTCTTTCTTTTCACTCGCAAGTTTTCGATAACCCGAACCACTAAGTTTTCTTCGTTTATCACTCATTATTATTATTTATGGGAAAGCAAAACAAAATATCTAACTATAAACATAAAATAACTCTAGGAATGAACACGACTCTTTAACGAAACTGTGACGCTAAGCACTCACTACTGAACGTAAAGTCAAGATCTATAACCATAACGACACGCGGTAGACTACCACCTTTTGACAGGCAGTGATGCCAGCAAGACACACTTTGTTACCAACTGTTAAATTTCTCCTATTTTTTTCTTATCTATCCCTTAACTAACTACAAGTGCTGTGCAAAATACCCCCGTCGCAGCAGACCTGCGTACTCAGCGAATTTCCATAGGATTTATTTTGTATATGTCAGCATTCAACTTGTTTGAAGGAAAGTATCATTTGAATACATTAAGTAAATAATATACTAAAAACACATATTTAATCATTCATTAGCTTTAAACATGAGGAAAACAAAGAGACCATATTGGTTTTCATTAGTAATACATACACTTTTGTATTTTATATAATTCTTAGTCTTTCAATTTTTAATAACTGTAATCTTATTATAGAATATAAATGTCAACAAACATATAACCAATGAACTCAAAACACTCAAAACAAACAAATAATTTAATCTCATGAAAAAATTCAATCATATGGTCAGTTTTATAGTAATTAAAACATCCCTGTTGCAACAGGCCTACATCTCCAGCCAATTTCAATAAAACATATTATCAATCCTCATAATTTTAAACATATCATATATTATGCTACATTTTCAGGCAGTTTAGACCAAGACATCCCCCCCTTTCCAAATGCTCTTACTTTCTTTATTAAATTTAAAAATAATTTGTATTTTTTGATATAGTATATACTTTCTGCAAAATCTTGATCAATGAACTCTTAACTATTCAAAATAAACACAAATAAAATATTCTACACCTGCAAATTTAATCATATGTTCAGAATTGTATTTTTTAAAAACATCTCAAATCAGGGTGTCTATACTTTTTGGAGGGAAAAATTAAAAACAATATTGGACAACGTACTGTGTTTAGCACATCCAATATCATCCAATATCTAAGCAACGGATTGACGTAGAATAATAATTCAAAATGCTAAATTGTTTGTTTTTTAAGCTGAATCCAATTTTGACAATTAAGTTTAAAAATAATTAGTAAAAAGGCGTTAAATCTTGAAAATAAATTTTATTTTGTGAAAAAAACCTTCTTAGAGTAAATCAATCTTGCTGGTTTTCGAACTCGAAGTCATGAATGACGCTTTACACGTTTGTTCCAAATTTCATCAAGATCGGACCTTTTTTACAAAAGTTATCGCGCCTACGGACAGGTATATATATATATATATATATATATATATATACATATATATGAAAATGAACGAACAGTGTTTTTGGGGTCTAGGGACCTCAAAATGAAAAAATAACATGGTCCCGGGCTTAAGTCTCACCGTGCCGCCTACGGTAATAGCTACTTCCCTATAGGGGAAATTCGCTAAAAGATGTTTGTTGTGAATGACCATGTGGCAACTATGTTTTCAACTTCAGACGGATTTTATGCTGAAGTTCACTAAAAGGTAGTCGGTTGTTTACATTTGGTTTTGCCAACTAAGACACCCCGAACTACAAATCTGAAGTTAAAATTGGGATGGATTGAAGTTAAAAAATAAATGCATTAATTATGTTTTTGGTTTACAAGCAAGATAGTAAAGCGAGCGCCATTTGACCGCCGTATTTAGTCGCCGTCGCCGCCCCCTGGAGCGTGCCGCTCCTGGGCTAAAGCCTAGTGTGCCTAGTGGGAAATCCGTCCCTGAGGTTTAGTTTGTCAACATATAAAATTGCTTCGTAGATATACAGTGCAGGTACTGTGAGTATGCCCAAGGTCTGATAGGCTTGTCGACAACTTTCCCGGGGCTTCAGGTTTGCAATGGTCCTTATAGCCTTCTTTTGCAGTATAAGTATTCTCTTGAGATTTCCCGCGGAGCTTCCCCAGATTGTAAGGCCGTATCTAATATGAGATTCTATTAGCGCATAGTAGGCCATTTTTGCTGCTTCCAGCGTGCCAACCCATTTGATGCGTCTAACAACATATACACCAGTGCTAATTTAATTTTACTGCAGATGTTATTTACATCATCTGTCCATGTTAGACCTTTGTCTAGAGTTAATCCTAGAAATTTAATCTGGTTGGCTACTGTCATGTTGTTGATATTATTCCATAAAACAAAATATAGACATTTTATTGATACTTTTGTCATATAAATATGTCATTAGTATTCCTCGTTTCATTTATTATTGAATTCTTCAATTTTTAAAACCTCTAAAATAAAATATGGTTATTAGTTGTTTCATGTTTTCTTTGCGGGGTGACATCAGAAACCAATCCTGAGCACGGTCGACTTAGTTTCCATGATGGCAACTAGAGTGCTCTAGTTCCTCCCTTAGCTGGTATACCGTATACTCGTGACACACTATATAACTGTTTACTCGTGACACACACAAATTATAACTAGGCAAAAAGAACCTGTTACTCGCATGGGCGGATTTAGGTCTTAATTTTTGGGAGTGCCAGTGCCAGGTCACCTCACTTATGAAGTATTGTATACTCAATTTAAAGCGCCTATTCAAATAGTACGATTGCACGCATACTACAATAAATATATGTTCATTTTATTTGATAAAACCCTGTGGTAATTTATTTATCAGCAAAGTTTTTTTAAAAATTGACTCCCCATTTTCTGCCAAACAATCCAGCAAAAATCAGGAGGTGCCGGGCACCCCCAGAAATCCGCCCATGGTTACTCATGACACACTGTCATAAAGATCAGGGTCTGATTCTACTGCAGTGAAGGTGTTAAATTAATTACTTTAATTCTAGTCAGTTAAAGTGTTTGTAGAACAAACAAATTAATTCATTTTGATTAGAGGGACAATCCTCTTTAATCAAATCTTCATTAGCCTACCAGTTATAAACAAGGTCAATCTTCTAAGCTGTCCACAACAGATTATAGACAAACAGCTTGACATACAAAGACGAAACAAAACCTTTTCTCACTAATTCATACCCAAGGAAAAACATGAAAATATTTTTAACCTTTTTAAATTCAGGGTATTCCAAACACTTGAGGTCATGTGTTCGAATCTCTGAATTTTTAAATGTAAACATATGTCATATTATTCATAATTTTAAAGCTCTAAACAAGATGAACAGTTTAGTGGGAACAGAATTCACTTTTCTTTATTAATTTCAAAATGGCTTTTGTGGAAAATAATGCTATTTACGGAATATCCTGTATCTCGAGAATCACAAAACATATTTTTGTTCTGTTTAAATAATTGTTAGAAACCGTTTTAAAGTGAGGGTCACTCAAAAGGGGTTTACATTTGAAAATTTTTAGCTGTCCCAAAATCCCCCATTTTTGGAGGACACTCAAAATTTCCAATTCCTGGGGAATGTCAAAAATACTTTGGGTTAAGTTAGTATCATTCCCCAAAGTTTATTTGCTTGTTTTGAAAAACAAAAAAAATCTAAGGTGGGGGGACAGACTTTTTTACACACTGTATATGGGAATCCAACAAACACGGTATTTGTACAATGTACTAATACAATAATATATTATTCCACTATACCATAATATACATGTAGGATGTACTTTTTTAGATTTCACAAAAACTCAAATAATATGTGATGCGATTGTGCACATCTATAGTAAAACAAATTTTTAACAGCTACACAGATTTTTAAAGATTTTGAATAGATTTTTCCCCCGGTAAACATAAAAAGCATAGTAAAAATCATACATTATTATTATTATTGTATAAGCTATATCAGGTTAATGAATATTTAGTTACATACTGTATCCTATTAACTTACCAACCAAAGGTCTTCTGACAATACGAGTTTTCTTCTTGAGAAAGTTAGTTGGGGGATCCAGAGGCACTTCGGCATATCCAAAAGTCTTGTGGCAATCCTTGACCTTCCTCGCTTCCTCTCGGACTTTTTCACTGAATTTTGAATGGTACATGGGAATTTTCTCCTCTGGTGGGGGAGGGTGGTAAATAATGTTCCTAATATCTTCATTATGAGTTACTGGTGCATCTGAGCTCACTTGCTTATTTTTCTAGAAATTAAAAATCATTATATAGTACAATACCAGAGTAGTTTAGAGTGTTTGTTTAACCTAAGGATTCAGTATTAGTTATTTAACAGTGATGAGAACAAGGTATTTATGGAACTAAACAAAGGTGATCCTAGAGAAGGAACTCAGGGGAGTTATGACATAGGGATTGGGGGGGGGATGCACGATTCACTATGTCAGCAAAATTTTAAAATATGGAAATTATGATGATCTCCCCCAAAATTTAGGTATGCAACAGGATCTGTTTTTTACATGAGTCAGTTCCTTGCCATGGTCAGATTTACAGTGATGCTAAAGGCAGTGTTGGGGAAGCTACTTTTAAAATGTAGCTAGCTACAGGTTGTAAAAAGTAGCTTTGCTACAGCTACAGTTACAGGTTTAAAAAAATAGCTAGCGCTACAGCTACAAAAATCCTGCTAGAGCTACAGCTACTTTTTTAGCTACTTTCATGAAATAATTCCTACTTTCCCTGTCTTTCGCAGTAATCGCAGTGGTGTATTGACTGAACTGAACACCCATCTGGCTTTTAGACGTATTACGCCAAGTGTAGTTCAAGTAAATAAATAAATGAAAATCAATGAACTTACAAATTTTTAAAACTTTTTGCCATTGTAGGCTTGTTTAAAAATATTGTCTAATTGTTAGATGAAATGTTAGGCATCTAAGTAATAAACACTAACATTAATTTTGTATTACATCATTTTTGTACTATCTTAACATTTAAAATTATACAAATATCTGTTAGATATTCAAACAAAATGTATAGCTAGAATAATATTAGAAGGTCTATTATAGATCACGCCCGTGTATCAAGACCCTTAGGCTGAATCCCTTTTCACATTTTAATATACAGGCTAGAGCTATTTGAGGCTAAACATGGCTAAAGACCTAGACCTACAGTTCGCGCATTATATCTCCGGTCTCTGGCTATGTGCCAGCCAGCTGGTTGCAAGGCGCGGGGGGAGAGGGGATATTTTTCTTAAAACATTGTTCTTCTGTGCCGCTGTTTGTCAACGGTTGTACTTACCAAATTCATATGTTTAAAATATCATATGATACGGTTATTAGCGTTTTAGCCATAGCCGGAGATATTATGCGCTAACTGCACTAGGCCCTACTTCTTTTGTTATTCAAATACCTTCTTATAGTGTTATAAGGCGGTTTGACTAATAATTGTTTATTATTGAATGTTCATTAAACAAGTAAACAAACACTGTTGTTACAAGCTCCAATTTACGAATGATACTCGAATTGCGAATGCACGTCGTCGTTTGTTTTTTTCAGATGACGCCGCATCAGTGGTTTTGGCCGCATTGATGGTTAGCGTTGTTTTGATTATTTCGAACTATCGCGGTGTAAGTTCACTATCGTCGAACAAAGGCGGGGCGAATCCAGGCTAATGTGAAATTGTACTGCGATGCGTTCGAATGATTTGTTTTTGTTCTATGTCGTTCTCACAAGGCCTCATGTTGTAAATAGTTGGCCGAACGTTTAGGCAAGTCAGTTTGGCGCTTGGACGACGATAGTGAACTCCCACAATCAAATGTTGGTCTTTGGTCAAAGGCAATTGATTACAGGAACAACAAAATCATTTCCAATCACGAATCATTACAAAATACATTACGATTTACTCAGAATCTTCGTATGGTTTGAAATGTTAAAATACCGGTTCGTGAAAAATATAAATTTTTGTATTGCGAAAGTAGCGGAAATAAAGTAGCGCCAAATTCCGCTACTCGCTACTCAATATAGTAGCTCGCTACAACTACAAGCTACACATTTTAAAAAGTAGCGGTGCTACGGCTTTCGCTACTAATAAATTAGCTCGCTACTTGTAGCGCGCTACTCCCCAACACTGGCTAAAGGTTATTTCTATAATTTTGTAACTCTGCTACCACCACCCCCACATAATGGTTTGGTTTAACCATCATGCTTGCAAAAAAAACCATTGTAAACTTGTTTTTACTTTCTTAACAGTTTAAAATAATGAATAAAATAATATTGATAACCATAATACAGACTAAAAACCATAACGAAAGTTAGAGAAGGCATGAATGACTGTGGAGGTTGCTGTAAATCAGTTCTGCTCTGTTAACAAAAATCCCTTTAATTTTACTACATCTCGACCTAATGGAAAATTTTTAGCACATTTTTAGAAGTTGTTGTTTCTGAAGCATCGAATCTGAAGCCTCATATCATTTAAGGCGCATTTAGACTAGACTAGTAGTCAGCACTGATGATCAGTTGTTTAGCAGCAGCGGCAGAAGGATTGGCAGAAACAACATTGTATAAGTTTCTATGTCAGTAGGAAATTTTTATGTCCATGCCAAGCTGATAGTAGCGGCTTCCTCACAATAGCTAATCATCAGACAAGCAAAAGACAATGCTGTAAATACTTTTTTTTTAATCTGAAGAATTTTTTGGAAAGATCAAACTTTACTTTTTTTGCACACAGCTGTCCCATGAATAAAATTTAATTGTTCAAATAAACAAAATACAGTAGATGATTTAATTAAATAGCAGACAACTGCCAAAACAAAAAATCTAAGCAAAATATGTTCTATGAATATAAGCCCATAAACTTTGACTTTCTGAAGGATGGGGCTCTGAAGGATTTTGTAAAAATCCATTCTTAGGGTGAGTCTGCGCTATAAGAGGAGTAAACACAAAAAATACATGCTTGTAGTTGCGATATTTTGGCATGGGTGTTGATCAGCATTATAGTTATAGAGTAGGAACAGTCATGTGAGATTTAAAAACCATTGACGTTCAGTTATTAACTTAAACTTCAGGAGGAACAATATTAATAACATTGGTAGAAAGTCTCAATAATTCTTGCATGAAAAAACAAATCAAATGAAGTATGACTTAATATTTTAAAGCAGGAGAAGGTGTTTACAGATTTTACTGCATTTAACGCACTTGTTTACATGGCAGTGCTAAAGTTACTACTTTAAACCTTATATCCCGAATGAAAAAATGGTTTAACCCACTCTAAAGTTAAGCTTACCATTTTCTAGACAATTTCAAACTAAAATAGATAAAGAATTGTGGAAAGTTATAAAGCTTCTCAGTAAACTTAAGAGTGTTTTTACAAAACTTTTGTATTTTAAAAATAATGTACTGTCAAAATAATTCACCTCCAGGATCATATGGTTGGGATAAACATTTTAGTTTATTTCCAGTGCCACCATATTTATGCATGTCTCAATTCCATATGAGTATTTTACTATAAATAAGCCCTTTTATGTACATTAGGTAAATATAACAACACTACAATACACTTCAACCTTGAACCCTAGCTTAGAGTAGGGCCCATAACTGCTGCTGGCTCCTAACTTGTAGGTTTATTACTCAAGGGTAGATTCATAAAAAGGGGCTAGTTGATCTTTGAACAGTTAAAATATAATTCAACAAAAAACGCCAAGAACACCTTTAAACCCAATCAAGAAAACACACTACTTGAAATCAGTAGACTTTCAAGTGAATTTTAAGTAGACTTTCATCTTTTTACAGTGAGATATGTCTTTTCTCGTAGTATTTTATATTATTTAACAAAAGCTCTTTAAAAAATTGAAATTGTCTGAAACTACTGCTGTCTCTAGTGTTAAGGCCGTGGCCTTCGAACTGGCAACACCGCTTTGCAAGGGTTTATACATGCCATCTCTAGTAATAAGGCCGCGGCCTTCGACCTGGCAACACCGCTCGTCAAGGGTTTTTTGCATGGTAAAAACCCTTACAGAGCCAGCTGATTTCATGTAAACAAAAGATATTGCCATAAGAGAGTATGGATAAGCAAATCAGCTGAACCCTTAGGTGCGCTGTTGCCATTTACTAGCGCCACGGCCTCGTTACTAGAGATGGCTATGGTTTATAGCATGGTAAAAATCCTTACAGAGCCAGCTGATTTCAAATACTGGATGTACTGATTTCAAAACAAAAGATACTGTCATAAGAGAGTATGGTTTAACAAATCAGCTGACTCCGTAGAGGCGATGTTGCCAGTTAGATCCATGGCCTTGTTACTAGAAATGGTTATGCTAAAACTCTTTGGATAATCTTTAAATCCAAATTAAAAAAAAATCATTGAATAATTTACAAAATACATTGTACACAAGTAAAAACTATTCTAATCTGAACTATTTTTACTGAAATTATTATTATATTCATCAAGATCAGTGATAGCATCAATTTTTAATTTACAAAATATTTTCCCATTGAATTTAAATGTCAACAATCTGTTGTTGCTGTTGAGAGTTTGAGATGTGGTGTTCTTAGTATATGTACTGTATTTTTTTCTCTTTGCTCCCTATTTGAGTACAGAAATGTAAAAAATCATCCAGGTTTTATATTTACTTTTGGATGCATATATATTAGTGTTCTTTGAGTGGACTGAATTTTCCCATAATTGGCTGTAGAATCTTCAGGGAGGGTATGTTCTTTAATTCTTAACCTTTCTTTACATTTTGGAAACTTGCTGGGTGATGCTAGCAAACATTTTCTCTCGCTTCAATTAAAATTGAGTCTCTTATTGAATGTTTTTTTTTTTCAGTGTGGTTATTATTAATACTTAACTATACAGTTCGCGCATTATATCTCCGGCTATGACTGAGTCAGCTGATTGTAAGGTGCGGGGGGGGAGAGGGGGTACTTTTCTGAAAACATTTTCTAAAACAGCGCTACATGTCAAA
Source organism: Flexamia atlantica (assembly GCA_035578135.1). NCBI lineage: Eukaryota > Metazoa > Arthropoda > Insecta > Hemiptera > Cicadellidae > Flexamia > Flexamia atlantica. Next base: position 49,509,113 of record JAQJVK010000009.1, on the reverse strand, counting down.
TGGTGTGTTTACCAATATCATATGTTAAAAATATCATAAGACACCGTTAGTAGCGCAGTGGTCATAGCCGCAGATATAATGCGCGAACTGTACTAGTTTGTACATAATTAGAACAGTTCATAAGTAAAGTTGGCGAAATTGTGGTTCAGATTGCACATTGAACTGTAGGTCCCCTAGTTCCCATTGGCTGTTGAGTTATTAATCAACAGTCCTGTCAAATCAAATCAAAAACATCTTTATTCATGAAGTACAGTCAAGTGTACAGATGGATGGTGTCAATTAAAATACAATTTTTGTTTATAATTATGTACAAGAAAGTTTGTCATCTTATTATATGCCAGTCTTGTGATGTATTCCTACAAGATCCTAAAAGTACATACATTTATAAAGGCTTACATAAAAATGTTAAAGTAGTATAATTATGTTACAAATTACTCAGTATTATATATCACTGGCTTATATTAAAGGCTTATTATATTATATATTAATATATTAATATATAATATAATATGTTATATTATATAATATTATATTATATTATATTATATATTAAAGGCTTATCAGTCATATAAGTTTTCAATTTGGCTCTAAATAAATTGTAATTTTCGATGTTTTAGCGAATTTCCCCTATAGGGAAGTAGCTATTACCGTAGGCGGCACGGTGAGACTTAAGCCCGGGACCATGTTATTTTTTCATTTTGAGGTCCCTAGACCCCAAAAACACTATTCGTTCATTTTCATATATATGTATATATATATATATATATATAGATATACCTGTCCGTAGGCGCGATGACTTTTGTAAAAAAGGTCCGATCTTGATGAAATTTGGAACAAACGTGTAAAGCGTCATTCATGACTTCGAGTTCGAAAACCAGCAAGATTGATTTACTCTAAGAAGGGTTTTTCACAAAATAAAATTTATTTTCAAGACTTAACACCTTTTTACTAATTATTTTTAAACTTAATTGTCAAAATTGGATTCAGCTTAAAAAAAAAAACAAACAATTTAGCATTTTGAATTATTATTCTACGTCAATCCGTTGCTTAGATATTGGATGATATTGGATGTGCTAAACACAGTACGTTGTCCAATATTGTTTTTAATTTTTCCCTCCAAAAAGTATAGACACCCTGATTTGAGATGTTTTTAAAAAATACAATTCTGAACATATGATTAAATTTGCAGGTGTAGAATATTTTATTTGTGTTTATTTTGAATAGTTAAGAGTTCATTGATCACGATTTTGCAGAAAGTATATACTATATCAAAAAATACAAATTATTTTTAAATTTAATAAAGAAAGTAAGAGCATTTGGAAAGGGGGGGATGTCTTGGTCTAAACTGCCTGAAAATGTAGCATAATATATGATATGTTTAAAATTATGAGGATTGATAATATGTTTTATTGAAATTGGCTGGAGATGTAGGCCTGTTGCAACAGGGATGTTTTAATTACTATAAAACTGACCATATGATTGAATTTTTTCATGAGATTAAATTATTTGTTTGTTTTGAGTGTTTTGAGTTCATTGGTTATATGTTTGTTGACATTTATATTCTATAATAAGATTACAGTTATTAAAAATTGAAAGACTAAGAATTATATAAAATACAAAAGTGTATGTATTACTAATGAAAACCAATATGGTCTCTTTGTTTTCCTCATGTTTAAAGCTAATGAATGATTAAATATGTGTTTTTAGTATATTATTTACTTAATGTATTCAAATGATACTTTCCTTCAAACAAGTTGAATGCTGACATATACAAAATAAATCCTATGGAAATTCGCTGAGTACGCAGGTCTGCTGCGACGGGGGTATTTTATTTCTATTGGCAAAACATTATAATACTGAATGCCTGCATAGCTTGGTTTTTTTGTAAAGAAATGTAAATAAATTGTGTTGAGGGAAAGACAATTGATTTCTGTTCCTAGTAGAGTATGAGTGGTTTTTGCCTAATGTTTCAAATTTATCTAAGTTATTTTTAACTAAGAGAATGAGATAAAAAATTAATTGACTATAAACTGTCATAATGCGTAATTGGGGGAAATAGTTTTTCACAAAATCTAACGGTTGCAAGTTCAGAATAATTCTAATAGCCTTCTTTTGAAGAATTAGGATCCTATTTAAATTATCAATTGAGCTATTTCCATACATTACAAGACCATATGAGATATGTGAATGGACCAGAGCAAAATAGACGGATTTTAGGGTATCGACATTGCAAATTTTAGATAGTTTCTCAAAGCAAAAAGTCCTTTAGCAATTTTATTACAGAGGCTACCCGTGGGTGAAGCCCAATTCATGTGTTTGTCCAAATATAAACCTAAAAATTTTGTTTCCTCAACTTCAGTCAAATGATCAGAATTTAAAATACTATTTGTAGGATGTGAATTATTTGTAGTACATCTGGTAGAAAATGTTATATAATTTGTTTTTGTTTGATTCAGGAGAAGATTTCTTTCAGCCAAGTCTTGTTGGATCATACCAAGTTGATTAAAAGTTAGTTGCTCGATATCGTCAAAATTATTTCCAGATATTTTTAGACTAATATCATCTGCATAAAGGACTATTTTATTGAAATTAGCTATATTGGGCAAGCCATATAAGTAACATAAGAACAATATTGGACCCAATATGGTGCCCTGTGGGACTTTCGTATTTAATAGATGTTAGAGGAGAGTTGAATTTTATTAATTGGTTATGATTATTGAGGTGGAGAATTTCAACAAACTGCCATCTATCTGTTAATATGATTTAAACCAATTCAAACTGCGGTTTTTGATTCCTAGATTTTCAATAATTTTTAAAAGAGTATTATGTTGTACACTGTTGAAAGCCTTACTTAAATCCATGAAAACACCGATTACATTTTCTTTTTTATCTATTGAGTCTATTATTGATTCAATGAACTCGATACAGGCACTATTGGTTGACTTGCCACTTATGAAACCATGTTGTTCTAAGTCAAGCAGATGGTTAATTTCCAGGAATTCAATTAGCTGGTTGGCCATAACACGTTCGAACAATTTGGCAAAAGATTAAATAAGAGCTAAGGGCCTGTAGTTGGACACTTCCCCATCGTCTCCACCCTTGAATAAAGGTTCAACTTTAGAAATTTTAAGTTGTTTAGGAAAAATACCATATATTAGAGATGAATTTATGAGATAAGTTAAAGGTTTAATCAATATATGTTTTGCAAACTTAATGATTGTCATGGGGACATTATCATATCCAGTTGAGTATTTATTAGGGAATGAATCTATAATTTTTTCTACATATTCTTCTGACACCCATTTGGGAACAAAGGTCTGATCCTCAAATGGTGGAGTGTGATGCGGATAGCTTCCAACAGGACCCAAAGAGGAAGCTAATTTTGGAATTGCTTGTACATCAACCATGTTATGATAATAGTTGTTGAACAATTTCCAAACAATTTGGGGATTATCAGTACACTGTCCACAATTTTTTAATTTGATATTATGATGATAAGCCTTTTCTTTTCCTATGTTTATCTCCTTTCTGACTACATTCCATACAGTCTTACAGACATTTCCAGAATTTTCAATTAAATTACTATAATAACTGTGTTTTGCTTTTGTTACTCCCTTCTTATAATTACTCTTCATATCTTTTATACAGTCTTTTAGATTATTAGACTTAGACCTATAATTTTTTGTGACATTAGTAATTTCGTTTTTATAGTCAATTAAATGTGTTACCCATTGATTTTTATTTTCTTGTTTTCTGCATTTAGTTTCTGGAAAGCTCATATTAAAATAATATAAGAAAATATCTAAAAAAAAATCTTGAATTTATCCTCTATAGCAACATTGTAAATCTCTGACCAATTTTCTTTGCTTAACAGATCTAAAAAGAGTTTTTTCCCTGCTTCATTAAAATTTCTTTTGTGAAATGTAATATTTGAATTCTTCCCAGGATTTATTGGTAAATTAAATTCATATCGCTGTGCATCATGGTCTGAAACACTGGTAATCAGACCACTTGTGTTAAATAAATGTTTTGGAATATTAGTTAATAAATTGTCTATACATGTTTCGGTAGACTCACACCATCTTGTTGGAAAATCAACTAAAAAGGTCATACCTTGAGCTTTAAGTAAAATAATAAGGTCTACAGATTCTCTAGATTTTTCTAGCAAATTTATATTAATGTCTCCTATTTTCATGATATTGCTACATTGTTTATAGATTGCAGTTATTAATATATTCAACATTTTTTAAAAATTCATCTATATTACCCTTAATTGGGGAACGATAGATGCCTACTATTATAAAGCAATAATCTTTAAATTTAAATTTACAAGCACAGAATTCAAAGATTTTGTCTTCACAGAGTTCCCCAAAGCACCCGGAAGTCAGCCGTTTATACTCCAGATCTCTTGATAAGATGAGAACTCTTCCTTTATTACATGACTTTCTACAGTAATAGTTAATTAAGTCGTAGCCATTAAATTTTAGATAATTAATTTCACTATCTTTGATATCATGTTCTGTAATGACAGCTATAGTTGGGTTTAGCGCAGTCTAAGGTCTAAGGTTTAGTGCAGTTTAAGGAACACATCTGCCTTAGTCAGTAACAAGACGGCAGGATCGTGCCACAATCATCCTATACTCATCCATCATTCATAATTGGCTTAAAATACCTACCTTGTTAGGTCACCATTTCAAGTAAAGTATGATGTAAAATGTATTCACTTTATTCATGGAAGCCTATCTGTTTCTCTTGGCATTCAGTTTTTTGGTGGGGGTTTTATTTGACTGTTTCCCTCTGTCATTTATTTATTTATTTATTTATTTATTTATTTAATCATCCACTTTCGCCCTTACGTGCAACTAATTGCCTGGGCATTAGACTTGTCAAAAAGTACAATATCAATAATCAATCTTACTTAAAGTTATAAATCAAAGGTGCGTAATACATGACACAGTACTACATTAATAATGTAATATATACTAAATTCAATTGCCAAGCCTGAGGAAAAACCATGAAAACATTTGTAATCAGAGTGCCAGTCAATCTGTACCAAGATACTCAGAGATGCTGTAGCAGCACTTCTAAAGAAGGAATTCAGTAGCCAACTTTTTGAACTTTTTAAAAATGGGCTCGCTTTTAATGTGAGTGGGGCAGTTATTATGAATTTTAAACAGAAATATGATGGTGAATTTTCAAAATGTTGTCTTGTGAATTAGATATTGTAAAACTGTACCATTTCTAGTGGAATATTGGTGTTGATGATTATTATCAAAAAACCTCTGGAAGTTTGATTTAACAAGTAAGAGACACTGAAGGATAAACAGGGATGGAAGTGGAAGAATGTGAAAATCTCTAAATGTTTGCCTGCAAGATTCTCTTGGGCCTGAGCCAGAGAGAAGTCTGATGCCCCTTTTCTGCATCTTGAAAACTCTGATTGCCTCAGCTGAATTTCCCCAGAATAACAGTCCATAAGAAATCAGGGAGTGAAAGTACCTGCAAAAAATACCTGCCTTTGTACCTTAATTTTACTGCTTGAGAAATGGCTAGCAAGGCATAATATGCTTTACTAAGCCGAGGAAGAAGAAAATCGATGTGCTGATGCCAGGAAAGTGTTGAGTCGATTTCAAGTCCTAGAAATTTGGCGGAAACAACTGAATTGAAATGAGAGGGAAGATAAGAATCATCTGATTGAGGATTTTTGCTATGATTAATATGGAAGTTGATTAAAAAAAAATTCAAAATTCAAAATTATTTATTTCGCATAAAAAACTTTACAAATCAGGAAGCTTGAGTATAAAAAATAAATACAATTTTAGCGAATTTCCCCTATAGGGAAGAAGCTATTACCGTAGGTCTCATGGTAAGACCTAAGCCCGAGACCATGATAACTTTTCGTTTTGGGGCCCCCAGAAGCAAAAAACACCATTCGTTCGAATTTCTATATATATATCTATATATATAGATATATATATCTATATATATATAGATATATATCTATGTGTCTGTAAGCACGATAGCGCTCGCAAAAATGGTCCGATCGGAATGAAATTTGGCACAGGTGTGTAAAGTAGTAATTATTCGGATGAGTTCGAAAACCAGCCCGATCGGACCTTTGGAAGGGCAGGTTAAGGGGGGTAAACCCCCCCCAAAATGGGTTTTTTGGGTTTTTCACATATAAAAATAAAAATAATCCAATTTTGTTTGGGACCATTGAATTCAGCTCGAAAAAACACACAATTTAGTATTTTGAATCATTGTTCTATGTCCATTGGTTATCGAAATATTGAAAGTGGTAAACACAGTACGTTGTCCCTATGTTAACCTTATAGGAAATAAGTAAAATTCTATATCTCGCTTATTTCATGACATATCTTAATAAAACTTGGTTTCTGGCTTCATTTAAATGAGATCTAATGCATTTTAATCTAAAATCCCCAATATTTCCATTTTTATGACAGCAAACCTGCATACTCATTTCCCATGTTATCCTTATGGGAAATAAAAAAATTCTATATCTTCCTTATTTCTTAACGTATCTTGATAAAACTTTATATGTGGCTTCATTTAGTTTAAATATACTGGATTTTGGCCTAAAATACCCTATTTTTACATTTTCATGGCAGCAAACCTGCATACTCATTCTCCATGTTAACCTTAAGGGTAATAAAAAAAGTTTTTAGTTTGCTTATTTCTCAAAATATCCTGATAAGAACTGGCATGGGGCTTCATACAGTTAATATCTACTTGATTATGGCTTAAAATATCCAAATCATCAAATTCCTGAGGCAGCAAACCTGTGTACTCTCTTTCCCGATGTTAACCTTATGAGAGGTAAATAAAATTGGATAGCTTTCTTATTCCTCAACATATCTTGATAAAACATGTTATGTGGCTTCATATAGTTTAGATACATTGGATTGTAGCCCATGATACCTGATTTTCAAATTTCTGTGGCAGTAAACCTGCATTTTTCCATACTAATCTTATGGAGAATAATTTATTTTTGAATAGCAATTGTGGGCATTAGGCAAGTCATAGGATGAGTGAAAAGGGCTCAAATTAAATGTTTTAATGTCAGGGACTCAGGAAAAGTACTGTAACTTCTTAAAATTTGCTAGAAAACAAAAAATAACATAAAATAACTGCCATTTAAGTAGCATTGGGATCTAAAACTTCTGCTTTGTTTACATTAAAACATGTGAGCTAATGTTTGATTCAAAGCTATATGGTGGATACAGACACATATGGCTTATTTAAAGGCCAGATAACTAAATATGTCAAATAAATATACTATAGCGAATACAGATTTTTACTGATGATGTTTATGAAATTTTTTACTCAAACTTAAACAGCTGGTCATTTCTCCACATGATTAAATTGGAAAAGCCAGCTGTTTTGAAGTTTTGAACATTGCATTTTTGTGCTAAGTATAGGTTATTATTTTTATAGCCTTTTGCTCCTAGAAGCCACTAGGAGAGTATTTTTTGCACGTTATTCTTTTGAATTTATATTGATTTTACTTGATGCGAGACTCCATTTAAACTATTTATTTATGGACTTGAAATTCGCTGAGTATGCAGGACTGCTGCAACGGGGGTATTTTAGAAAATAAATAAACTTAAAAATATATATGTATTGCGAAATTAATTTCCACAAGGGATGAACCGTGCGTGGAAATGAGTCCTTAAGGAAGGAGCTGATTAATTAATATTTAATCATTAAAAAGAAAAAAAAATCAAAGACAAACTTATTGCGCTGGGAGGAAAACATTGGCAGTGACGGACGGACTGACCCCCCCACCCTCCACCCAAAAAACATAGCTACACACACACACTATACCATTCTCTTATACTTAACACTCAACAACAAACATACAGTCACTCATACCGACAGCTGGAAAAATCATTGCCTGTAAATTGAAAACAAGATCCGTTTGGAACCCTGTCTCCCAATGTCAGTGAGCCATTTCCGTAATCTTTTTTTGTACACCGTCACAGAACATTCGTAGTACCGTAAATGTTGGGGTAAATTATGGTACAATGTGTGAGCAACATAGTAACAATTAGTTGTAGAAAAGGTTCTTGTAAGTCTCGGTAAGCGAACTCCCACCTCCAGTGCATGTTTTGTTCTATAGTCGTGTAATGAGCGTTCAAACAAGTCATTAAAGTGTTTGTAAATGTGCAGTGCCAGTGATCTGATGAAAAGCTGTTTGACGTTGAGAACGCTCATTTCAGTAAACAGAGCATCCGAAGGGTAGCGTCGACACCTGCCCAGGGCGGCTTTAATTGTAGCCTTCTGCGTGACCACTGGAGGTTGCAAAGTGCTACTATATGCACAGCCCCAAGCAGTTATCCCCCAACTTAAATATAAATGATAAATTGAGTTTTGGTAGGATTCAGTTTTAGGCCATTTGCATCACACCATGAGTCTAATTTGTCCAAGGTATCAGTCAGAGTCCGGGACAGTGCAAACTTGTTTTCACTTGAGGAGACAACGGAGGTGTCATCAGCATACATCAAGATTTGTGCCTTGGATGTGAGGTTAGGAAGGTCATTGCAGTATATCAGAAAAAGAAGGGGACCCAGGATGGAGCCTTGAGGGACTCCTGAAACTACTTTGCAATAGCCACTTTGTGCTCCTGTATTCACCACCACCTTCTGTTCTCTATCCGTTAGGAAAGACTGCAGCCAGCTCAATGCAGTACCAGCCACACCATAGCACTTCAGCTTCTCAATGAGGATCTCAAAGTTGACTGAATCAAATGCCTTGGACAGGTCACAGAATGCCCCAACATTAAACTGTGACCCATCCACGGCATTTGCAATCCGATCCAAAAACTCAAAAATGATGTGAGCTGTTCCCTTACCCTTTCGGAAACCAAATTGAAAACATGATAACAGTTGATTTTTTTTCAAAGAAGTCATACAACCTTGTAAAAATAATCTTTTCATAAACCTTTGAAAAAACTGACAACAGGGAGATCGGTCTCAGATTATCTAAAGAGTGAACATTATTCTTCTTTGGTATTGCTTTGACTATTGAATGTTTCAAAAGGTCTGGAAAAATTCCTCGCTGGATTTAATTATTTATGAGAAAGGTCAGAGGCTTTAGTCAAAATGTGAGAACATTTTTTTAATAAAAAGGGAGAAACCTCGTCCCAACCTGCGGATATTTTTGGTTCAAAGGATTTTATCACCTGGGATACCTCTCTCTCCGATGTCAGTCGAAAACAAACTAATGTATCTTTGGGCTTTGTCATGGTTCACTTTTTTAATTGGTGCTGGAGTGTTTCTCCTATTCAATTCTTGATTGAGGCTTTCAGTGGGGGTTTAATTAATTGTTTCTCCAGTTTGGTCATGGTTCAGTGTTTTATAAGGATTTGACTGCTTTTCCTGTCTCAGCTTTTTCACACGAGTTTGACTGACTCTCTCGTTAAGTTCATGATCGAGGGTGGGTTTTACTGAAACATTAGATTCTTTGATAAGTGTCCTTGCAGTATTAAAATTGGGCTTAGAAGCTGAAGTGGGCTTAAAATCCTGGAGAGGTTTTCTTGCTAATTTAGTATGCTTGGAGATTTTTTTGTCAGTTTGTCACATTTCTGTTGTAATTTTGACTAATGAACTGTTTTTGAACCCTGTTATTCCTCAAGAGTTCTTATACCATATGTGATAAGATGTTATTTTGTTCCTGAAGTACAAAAGAAGGTGTGTTTTCAAGCACTCTTGTTCCTCAAGTTGGTTGATTTTGCTCCTGAGTGTTGAGTTACATAGTGCGGTATTTGGTATCATATACTTTCAAACCCAATCAAGGTCATGCCAGTAATATGATAGCAAAAGTTATTATAAGGACTTAAGAGGCAGTAGGCACCACCTTAGTACCTCAAGACTATAGATTTTAAACAAAAACCTCGAAGTTTTGTTTCTTCAATATTCTTCTTTGTTTTAAGTTTAAATATACATTTTCATCATCAAAAATTTTTCCAACTATATTTGGCATCATATAGTTGGCCCATAAGTTTCTGAGCACAGGAGAGAGTTGCTACTAGCCAAGAGAAACATGAGCAATCCATCATTATTGTCTAGTACAAGCATACAACCAAAAATTAAATGCAGTCTTAGCTGTATGCTGGTTGGTTGTCTGTGGTTTCATTGTTATAGTTTATTCTGTTTATTAATGTTTGGTAACTAATAATTTTTTAGTATTAGGTAGTCCTTTCCTCCCCTCAACCATCAATCAGGTGTCTTAGTTGTGAGCACAAACACACTTTGGCAAACTTCAATTGACAATTTGGTAGAATCGAAGAATGGTTCAACAAGTGGAGGTTTCAGTTAAACGCCTCAAAATGTTAGGCTAAGATATTCACTTTAGGAAGGCCACAAAGTCCTCCTAATATCACTATAGGTGAAACAAGAATAGAATGGAATCCTCCTGACCAGTCCATAAAATATCTGGGAATTCATCTCGACCAAAAGTTAAATTGGAATCTTTGTTAATTATTCAAAATTGGCACAAGGCTATTCTCGACTATCCATTCTTTTTCCCTTGATAAACAGAAAGCTCGAACCTAAACATGGAATTTTATTGTATATAACTATTTTAAGACCTCTGCTAATGTATGCCTACCCTACCTGGCAATTATCAATTCAAAAACTAAACTTAACAAAATTCAAGTTTTTCAAAATCAAATTCTTAGGATATGTGTTAACTCGCCCTAGTTTGTCCGGAACAGACAAATTCGGTCGACCCTAAGTCTCCCCATAGAGTGATTTATTTTAAAGATGTAAAGTTTTTTGAAAACATGTTTTTTATTTGGGAGGAGAAGATAGGATGTACAGCTAACTCACCTTGCAAATAAGCTGCAGAGACACACATAGATGTTACACATTATATGAGTGATATTTCGGCTGTGAAGCCTTTGTCAAACAAAAGAGAACTGGACAAAGATATCTGGCAGTTAAGATTTAAACTTTCACCACAGCAGGGGTGCCAACATGATAAAGTTTTAAGTCCCAAACACTATATACATATTCTTATACTTATATAACCACTATATACATTAAACTTTTCAAACACTTTAAAAATACTTCACAAATATATACACACACACAACCCCAGATACCACAGCATTTCTTGAACCACAGACTGCTATTACTCCGAAAATATATAATCTCCCAAAAATTCACAAGGGTGTCAACCCTCCACCAGGCAGGCTGATTGTTTCTGGCTGTGGATCCCCTACAGAAAGGATTTCCACCTTTGTAGATTCCTATCTTCAACCATTAGTAAAAAACCTCCCCTCTTACATCCGAGACTACAGTAACTTTCTGCAAAAATTAAATACAACAGCCCAACCACTCCATGAAGGAACCATTCTCGCCACTGTTGATGTCACTTCGCTCTACACAAATATCCCCCATACCCACGAACTTAATGCCCTCGATGAATTATTACAATCAAGACCAAAAGGATCCATCCCCACAATCTCCTTTCTTCTGTCACTGGCCAGATTCATTTTATAAAAAAACAATTTTCAATTTCAAGACAAAAATTATCTACAGATTAAAGGAACAGCCATGGGAACTAGAATGGCACCTTCTTAAGCCAACCTATATATGGGCAGATTAGCAGGGAACTTTCTGAAAACACAATATTGCAAACCAATCTGCTGGCTCAGATTTATCGACGACATCTTCCTGATCTGGACACATGGAGAAGAAAGCCTATCAAAATTTCTGCAACATCTTAACACATTCAGCCCCTTACAGTTTACATGGAACACCTCAACATCAGCCATAACCTTCTTGGACCTCTATGTCAACCTACAAGATGGCCTTATCTCCACCACCATATCCACCAAACCCACCAATCACCACCAGTACCTACACTTTTCTAGTTGTCACCCAAACAACTCCAAACGCTCCCTACCCTATAGCTTAGCTCTCCGGGACAACAGATTAATATCCAATCCAGAAGACAGAACAAAATACACCAACCAGATCCAAGAAGCCTTCAAGAACTGAGGATATCCCGAAAAACTTTTCCGACAACATATATCAGCCGCCCAGCCCCCCCGAACCCTTGTAAACCTAAAAGTGACTCAAACCATCATGTAAATCTCATCACCACCTTCCATCCTGGCCTACAAAAACTGAACAACCTCTTGAAAACCGGATACAAAATATTGTCAAACTCCAGCCAAACCAAAGCTCTTCTTGAGGAACCTCCCACCGTAGTTTACTGCCAGCCCCCTAATCTTCGAAACCTACTTGTTCACCCAAAACTTCCAGACCCCTCCAAAATTAACAGTGACAAACCTCCTCCAGGCTCCTTCCCCTGTCAAGAGAAGAAATGTGAAACTTGCAGCATCAATAGCCCTCCCTCTGAAACCTTCACCAGCACCTCTACAGGAAAACAATACAATATAATAGGCCACCAAACCTGTAACTCCGAGAATCTAATATACCAACTTCAGTGTAACCTCTGCCAGGCCCAGTATCTAGGACTTACAACGGAAACGCTTAGAAAGAGAATGAATGGGCACAGGCATGATGTCAAAACCCACAAATTAAAACCTGTGGTACAGCATGCTGAACTGCACAACATAAGGAATTCGATGAATGCTTCAAAACAAAAGCCCTTAGGTCATTTCCTAATAGTGAATTGCGATAGTTCAGAACTGAGAAGGTGGGAATTAGCCTACCAATACATAACAGATTCCAGAAACCCCCCCAACCTCAACCTTAGGTAACCAAATCCCCAACCTAACCCCAACAGCTAACTCAAATTTATAAACTTTTTGTAATAACTGTGTGGTGCTAGTGTGTGTGTATATATATATATTTTAAATATATATATACACAAAGTATTTTTAAATTGTTTGAAAAGTTTAATGTATATACTGTAGTGGTTATATAAGCATAAGAATGTGTATATAGTGTTTGGGACTTAAAACTTTTTCATGTTGGCACCCCTGCTGTGGTGAAAGTTTAAATCTTAACTGCCACATCTCTTTGTCCAGTTCTCTTTTGTCTGACAAAGGCTTCACAGCCGAAATGTCACTCATATAATGTGTAATGCAGTAAACTCCCGATTATCCGCGAGCGGATTATCCGCGCGTGCTACGAAAAGCGAAAAAAATACGTATTTATAAAAAAATTAGACTGAACTGACAAGTTTTTTGAGTACAAAATGCGCTCATCCTTTCTCCGTCTACTGTTACGCGAAGACAATTTTCGTTTACCGCAATGCGAGGACGATGTTTGTCTACTGCGACGCAAAGACGATTTTTGTCTACCGCGACGTGACGACTATTTTTGTCAACTGTGATGTGACAACAATATTTATGTATTGCGACAATGATATTCGTCTACCACGACGACCATATTCGTCTACCGCGGCGTCTACCACAACGACGATACTCGCCTAGCGCATCAACGAATTTTGCCTACCACCAAGTCCATATTCGTATAACCAGACGACGATAATTTTTCTACCGCGGCAACGATACTCGTCTACCGTGAAGACGATATGCTTCTACCACGACGACGATTTTCGTTTCTTGCGACGTGAAAAAAATATGTGTCTACCGCGACAATGATATTTGTCTACCACGACGACGATATTCGTTTACCACAACATCCATATTCGTCTATTGTGACGCCTACCGCGACGTTATAGGATATCCCCCCCCCAAAATTAAATCTGGGTTCGCCCCTGACTGTATTAAATAAATTGAGTTTTAATGTTGAAATTGTTTTCCTGTTTTATTCTCTCCCATTTTCAAAACTTGCAGATTATCTGCGATTTTCGTTATCCGCGGTAGTCGTGCCACCCAATTCCGCGGATAATAGGAGGTTTACTGTATCTATGTGTGTCTCTGCAGCTTATTTGCAACGTGAGTTAGCTGTACATCCTATCTTGTCCTCCCAAATAATATCCAAGCCTTGTGCTTCACTCCTTAAATTCATAACCTTGAAAACATGTTTTATAATTGGCGTAAAGAAAATGATGGTGGTGAAACTATATACAACTAGTCGAGACCGTAGTAAGCATCCAGACCACCAAACTCGATGAAACTTACAGGAATACTGAGGCAAACGAGGAGAGCTTAACTGTCAATAGTATCAACATTGAATAATGATGGCGATGATGATGAAGAATCCACTGAAGGAAATTTGGGAAATGAGGAGGAAAGTACTGAAGTTAATGTTGGTGGTAGGTACCCTCTAGGAGTGAGAAAACCTAAAATATGTCCTGATTTTGTATCCGTGAGGATCAAGAGCCGAGTAGTTATCAACAGGCAATAAAATTAAAAAATAAGATCCGAATAAAAATTTGTGGAAACATGCTATGGAGGAGGAGTATGCCTCGTTGATTAAGAATAACACCTTGTTAATCTACCTCAAGGTAAAAATGTTGTAAAATGTAAGTGGATGCATAAAATTAAAAAAGACTGTAAAGGAAAGATTGTTAAGCATAAGGCAAGACTGGTAGCAAAGGGTTTTACAAAAAAATATGGCGTTGATTATGAAGATACTTCCTCGCCAGTGCAGTGGTAAGATTTGAAAGTTTGAGAGTTTTGTTTGCATTAGCTGTTAGGTTTGACTTATTCATTGATCACCTAGATGTAACATGCACTTTTTCAAACGGAGAGTTGAAGGAAGATATACATGCGTCAACCAGAGGGTTTTTACAAGGCCATTTACGGATTGAAGCAGGCATTGAAAGTCTGGAATGAAAAATGTGAAATTGTGTTGCAAGAAATGGGGTTTACACAACTAGAGTTAGAACCGTGTATCTTTGTACTGTTTACAGAAGGCAAACTTCTTGTTGTTGTTGTTGTTGTATGTAGATGACTTTCTTCTGTTCAGCAATGATGATGACTTCAAATCAAATGTAAAACTACAGTTAAAAGGATATTTTGAAATCAAGGATCTCAGTGATGCTAAAAATGTACTGGGCATGAGAATAACTAGGGAAAATGATATTCTGAGAATTGATCAAACAACTTACATTGAGAAGATTTTGGCACAATTTGATATGATTGATTGTAATCCTGCCAATACACCTATGGAAGAAGGGCTAGACCCTAAAACGCAAGAGGTAAACAGTAATAATTTGCAGTATCAGGAGCTGATAGGCATGGAAAAGTTATTTTACCGTTTACATAAACACATATTTTCATTTCTCTTTTAGTCTATCTTTAATCTCAATTCTTGGATGATTTTTATTGTTTGCCCTGATATGACAGCTCAGCTGATATAATAGTGAATACTTTTGGAATGTTTATTCAAGATGGCTGCCCTAGGCTTAACACGTTCGCTACTGACATGTTAAGAAAAAGCCATTTCCACAGCCCGACGTCAAGTATGGTTGACGTGCTAAACTTCCCCACAGACCGACGTCAACTATAGTAGACGCACGGGTCCATCCCAGTGGACCGACGTCAACTATTGTTGACGTGGACACACTGTTATTATTGCGTTTTACTTCGTATCGGTCTACTTTTTCAACTTAGTTTTTGTGTGTCGGTCCACAGGAGAGTCCCCAGAATAAAATGACTTTTTTTGGTGCAGTTAGCGTTGATCATACTTATTTAGACATCTGTGGAAAAAAGTATTTTGTTACTTTTGGTCTATGGCGATGTCCACATGACTGTGTTTGGTCTCTGATGAAAGTCTGTTTATAGAGGTCGGTCAGTAGCGATTGGTCTGGCGTCAACTATAGTTGACGCTCGGTAGCGAACGTGTTAATATATTTTGAAATGAAAGATGGATATATTTTACAATAAATTTTATTATTTAAATACAAGGATATTCTCACTCCTATCGGGATACATAACAAGCTTTACAATCTGAGGGATAATTAATATATTTATTAATATTCAAATGAAGAAACTTTATAAATAGTTAACTAAGTCCTATGTAATAAGTTTCAAATACAAATGATCATCAGGGGTTGGTTTCGTGCCTTGAGTGAATGTCAGAGGAGAGAATAAGGTCAATATTTGAAATAACATTTAAGTTCAGATTAATTTATGTCATTTAAGTTCAGTTCAAGTTTTATTAAATATAAAAATACTTTAAATTTTCTTCTTCAGAGGATCAATACCAAACTGTTCCCAACAATGGTTGACCACATGATTGTTCTAGGTTTGGCTTCTTAAATTTTGAAATTATTTTTCAAGTAAAATTTTTCTTGTTGATAAACTTTCTTCAATTATTCAATAATAATTATTAGTTCATTTAATTGAATTCTTGCTGGTTGAAAATTTTTGCCAAAATAATATGTATTAGAATTTCTTGAGATTTGATGTGTAGTTCAAAATGGAGAGGTCTTACCAATCCATGATCAAAGAAATCAAATTTATTATCATCTGTATCAACGTATACATTTCCGAAGCAAACTACCAGCTGATTGTTTTATGAACGAACATTAAAAATGTAAACAAAAATCATCCAACATACTTGTAAATGGGAAAATTTGAAAACTTCGGCCTCGCCAAAAACCCTTTTATATACAACGAATTTTGTAAAATCCGTTCTTAGCGGATGTCTACGCCCTAAGAGGAACATCCATGCAAAGTTTCAAGGTTCTAGGTCAAGTAGTTTGGGCTGTACGATGTTTCCACTGAGTGGTATTTGACAAATATATAGTAGATATTATTTTAATTTATTATTAATAATATTGAGTTTGAGATTCATGTAATATTACAGGCAGTCTCATGTATTTTTCAATGTGTACAAGACCTGATATTACTTTTAGTGTGACAAAATTGAGTCAGTATAACACCTGTCATTCTGAGGAGCACTTTAAGTATGCCAAACGAGTTTTAAGATACTTAAAGGGAACGAAATCTTATTGTTTTACGTTCACAGCTTAATAAGAACCCCTACATGGTTTTGTTGATGCTAGTCATGGAAACAACTTGGATGGGAAAAGTTTTACCGCATATGTTTTTTAAACTGTGTGGACGACCTGTGTCTTGGGGAAGTAAGAAACAGAGATGCATGACTGATTCCTCAACAGAATTAGAGTATGTAGCAATGGTTCAGGCATGCAAGCAAGCAATGTTTTTGATACACTTGGAAGAGCTGGGAATATTTCTTGAGCATGTAAATTTGTATTGTGACAAGATGCCAGCAATGAAGATTTTTCAGAAGACAACCGTGAATGACAAGACCAAACATATAATTGAAATGAAATGAAATGAAATGAAATGAAATGAAATGAAATGAAATGAAATGAAATGAAAATTCTTTATTTCACCATGCAAAGTTAGGGCCACATGGCCCTTTCTTACACTTAACATGGATTAATTAAATATATACAAAATAATAAACAGAAGGATGAGCTACTGAATAACAAATATTTACATAAAAATATAACTTAAAAATAAACTTGTCTGATATTTACAGAAAATATATACAAAATCAGCAAATAAAAAAAATATTTTCCAATCACACACTCAAGCACACATGCATCAGCAATCGCGCAAACGCGGAAACCCTAAGACGCGCCAGCCGAGACCATCCGCTCAAGGTAAAGTGTTTTCAGTGCCGCCACAAACTGGGAGCGCTTATCTGACCTCCATGGGTAAGGTATTCCACAGACGGCAGGCGGTAACAACAAAACCCCTGTCATAAGCTGTGGTCACATGATGAGGTATACGCAAAGTGATTGAGGAAGAACGTGAAATACGGAAACTATCTTGAGACACAAATTTAAAATCGGTTTTAAAATATTTTAGAAAATTGGTTTTCAAAATTGAGAAAAGCAATGAAAGAAGTTTAATTGCTCTTTGATCATGCAACTTCAAAATGTGTGCCTCAATGTAGCATGGCGTGATATGCTCATCGCGTCTAAGACCATAAACATATCTCAGGCAATAATTCTGAGATCGCTGGAGCATACCCGCTTGAGCAACTGTCATGTCATTGATCACGGAGTTGCAGTAAGTAAAGTGGGGTAGTACTAAAGATTTAATCAAGTGTAGTTTAGTATGTTGTGGTAAAAAGTTCTGTAATTTTTTGAGTGAATGTATAGAGGCAAAAACCTTTTTACGTATGTCAGTAACTGCGTCATCCCAAGAAAGTGTGGAGTTAAATGTCACTCCAAGATTCTTTACTTTGTCATAGTACGGTAGTGCATTGCCACCAACCGTGATAGGATTGATAGAGTCAAAGTCAATAGAGTTTTGAAGTCGAGAATGGCAAATTACAATTGGTTTAGTCTTTTCATGATTTAGTCTCAGTCCATGGTTTTCAGTCCAAGTAATTATTTTATTTACGTCCTCATTTATCTTTCCAACACAGTCGTTTACGTTAATTGCGGTAAAATTGCAATAAATTTGCAAGTCGTCAGCGTACATGTGGTATTTGCAGTGGATCAGAGTTGTGTGTATGTCATTAACGTATAGTACAAATAGCAGAGGTCCAAGGATTGATCCCTGAGGCACACCGCATGTAACAGTCTCCCAGTCCGATCTTGTATCTCCAACCTCAACACATTGCCGCCGATCTGACAGATAAGATCTCAGCCATTTAAGAACATTTTGAGAAAACCCTATGGCCCTTAATTTCTCCACTAATAAATCATGGTTGACACAATCGAATGCTTTAGAAAAATCAAATAAAGTTAGAATCGTTCCCTGTCGTCGTTCCATAGAAAGTCTAATGTCTTCAGTCACTCGAAGGAGTGCTGTTTCCGTACTATGTGCTGTTCTAAAACCAGATTGATAGTCAGATAAAATTTTATTGTCCGTGATGAATTCAGTGATTTGACAGTGAACTATTCTTTCCAGGCCTTTAGATAGAGCGGGCAAAATGCTAATCGGCCTAAAATCACGACAGGTTGTTGGGGCTGAGACCTTGTTTAAGGGACGGATAATGGCAGACTTCCATAAAGAAGGGAAAGAACTGTGTCTTAAAGATGCATTAAAGATGAATGTGATAGTAGGGAGGATAGCAAAGAGTATGTCTTTGATAAGACGAATGGGTATACCATCAGAACCGACAGCATTGCTTCGGATTCTGCGGATAGCCATCAAAACATCGGACTGAATGACAGGCTTGAAATGAAACTCGGGATATCCTAGATTGGGGGTTGGGGTGTTGACTAAATTGTTCAAATAACTATTGACTTTATTGTGATTGATGTTTTGACTGCAAGAAGAAAAATAAACGTTTAATTCATTAAGAGGGATGTGTACTGTTGGAGGATCAGATTGTTTCCCCAGACCAAGACTTTTAACTTTACGCCATAAAATTCTAGATGGTTGCTTTTGATTTTCAAAAAGTTTACGGATGTATCTGAGTTTTGAATTGCGCAAAAGTTGTTTTACTCGATTTCGAAGGTGACGATATTGTTGTTGCAATTCGAGATTTTGTGAGCGCTTTGCTCTTCTAAACAAACAATCACGCACTGCCATCAGATTTTTTATTTCAGGAGTCATCCATGGAACAGGGTTTCGCTTCGACAGACGTTTTGTAACAATTGGAGCGTGTTTATCAAAAAGATTTATTATGGAAGAATTGAGCTCCTGAATCATTTCATCAACTGAATTTAAATTTTCAATGAGGTGCCATGGGGTTTGCTGAACATCGAACATAAAGTGAGCCTCATTCATATTTTTGAAATCCCGATATTTAAAAAATTTTGTCTTGGGCTTGGGTGTTTTGATCGAGTACACACAGAAGATGAGATCATGCCTGGATATTGCGGGAACTGGAAGCTGCCCATGATGAATGATATCTTGATGGTTGGAGACCACAAGTAGGTCCAACAAGGTGTCAGAGCCGGCAGCATGATGTGTGGGTTCAAGTGGAAGTATAGTCAGGTTACATGAGTTAAACATGGTGGTCAGCTGTCTGTATTCAAAGTTGTGAGCAGTCGACAGTAAGTCAGTGTTAAAGTCGCCCATAATCAAGACATGGCTATATCTAATCATTTCGCGAAGCAGTGCATTTTCAAAATCGAGCAGATGCCCAGATCTCGGTGGGCGGTAGCACACTCCCAATAACAAAGCATCTGCTCCAGGTAAATTAATTTCAAGAAAAAGAAATTCTGGCCCAGCCGAGTACTCAGAAGGTGAAGAACAAATAATTTTGAACTTCAGATCCTCCCGGATATATATGAAATAATGAAATAATGAAATAATGAAATAATGATTTATTCCTTCAATCAAAAATACAAGATCAACATAATGAAAAGCTTAGGAAATAACTAGCCACTTTTGCAAGTAATGTGGCTAGTGAAAGTAAACAATAATGTAAAAACACTGAAATTATTGTGAGTCCAGTCCAATATCAACATTTATCAAAACTCAGCTCTTCGCACCGTCTGGTTATCTTGAGCTTATCAGCTAACATAGGCTAACAAACACTCTAATTGGTACAATACTTAAATCGGTTCCATGTTAACTCGTAATACGATGCATGAAATTAACATCACTGAAATCAAATAGCCAGGAAGATAGTTTTTTGCTAAATAACTTTATATTTTTTGATTGTTTAATAATATGCGGCAGTTGATTATACAATTTGCAGCCTGAATACGCAAAACTTTTCCTAAAAATATCTTTGTTAACTTTTGGCAATCTGACATACTGATTATTTATGCCTCTGGTAAAGTAATGCAAGTTTACAGGTCTTGTATTACCGCTTCTACTATAAAAAATACGTAAAACTTTGTAAACATATAAGTGTTGCACCGGGAGGATCTTTAACAGAACAAACAATGGAAAAGAACTATCTCTACGGGGTTTCTTTAAAATTATCCTTAAAAAATGATTCTGCGTCGTTCTTATTCGCTTGATTAAATACTTGTGTGAGCTTCCCCAACAAACAATACCATACTGTAGTCTAGAGTGAATCAAGGCAAAGTATAAAGAGCGC
The DNA here is from genome assembly GCA_035578135.1 of Flexamia atlantica. NCBI lineage: Eukaryota > Metazoa > Arthropoda > Insecta > Hemiptera > Cicadellidae > Flexamia > Flexamia atlantica. Next base: position 49,488,216 of record JAQJVK010000009.1, on the reverse strand, counting down.
ATTAGGTTTGTATCACAAATGTTTCTTAAAAAATAAAACTTTCGTATTGAAAGCCTAATTTTTGCATGAAGTTCATTGATATGATTCACCCAACTTAATTTTTCATCTAAAGTAACCCCTAAATACTTAAAATGAGAAACTTGTTCTATTACTTCACAATTGCAAACCGTATTTGAACAGCAGCTATCTAGATGATAAACGATCGGGCGATCAAAGACAAATCCTCGTAAATCAAAATTTATGTATTTCGTTTTACTGACATTTATTACCATTTTATTTTTTTGACACCATGTCCGCAATAAAACTAAGTCAGATGAAATTTTCCTAACAATGATACTTGGATCTATTTCTGAGTAAAATAAGACAATGTCATCAGCAAATGTGTTTATACTACCAAAGAAATTTTGTTCAAGTAAATCATTGATGAAGATTAAGAAAAATGTTGCAGAGACCACCGATCCCTGAGGCACACCCGAGGGTGTTGTCAGTTCAGCGCTTATATATAAATATCGCGACGCCACCGCCTTGTCTACCAGTTCTGTCATTTCGCTGCAGCACATATCCAGGGAGAGACACCTCATTTGAATGAATACTCGGCTTAAGCCAGGATTCTGAAATGCCAATTAAATCAAAATTTCTAGGATGAAAGATTTGCGCAACCTCATCAATGTGAGCACGCAAGGACTGAGTATTGATGTGCGCCGCCTTGAGGTGTTTAGGGTAGGGAGACAAAGAGTGAGAGAGGCAGTCAGCGGTGGACAGTGGTGAGCGGTGGGTGGGGGAGGGGGGAGCGATAAGCGGGTCAGCGTGGCGGACACTTTGCGGCTGTGCACTCGCTATCCTGGGTGCGCTGTCTCCTCCACGCCGAAGATGCGGATGTTGTCTCTCCGCTGGTATTGTTCCAGCTCGTCCGTCCTTTCTTCGAGTCTGCCGTTCAGCTGGTTAACAGCTGTCTGTAGCTTCGCCACATCGTCCTGCAGGCTGCGAATGACTTCGTTAAACGAAGCCAACGCTGCTTCAACTGCCACCTTCACCGCCCTCTGGACGACTTCCTCAACAGCGGCCAGTAGGGCAGGATCGATGGTGGCAGTCTGAGGCATTGTTGCGGCAGTCGAGGACGGGCCGGCGCTGGTGGCAGTGGTGGCGGCGGTCGGCGGCGATGGTGCGGACAGCGAGCGCTGGACGTTGCGTCTGTCACTCCCAGATAGCAGCACTGTCTTGACCTTGTGCCCTGATCGTAAGTTAGGAGGTGACCGGAACATGAAATTATTCTTCTAGGTTATGTCTAATAAGTTGTAATATTTATCTTAAAACACTTCCGATCACTATACTCACTGTAATATAATCACTGCGGATCACTATCACAAACGCTGGTAAAAAAATGTCTAAGGCTGTTTACTTGGTAACTAAGATATATCTGAATATCGCGGAGCCAGATTGACACGCGCCTCACTCAGACAAGCTCATCCCCTCCAATCAATTCGTAGACAGTTATTTGTCAAAGACATAATCAAGAGAAAATTAATTGTGCTGAATTACGTTCCAACTTCCAGGTTGGTGGCTGACATTTTGACCAAATCACTTGTCAAAATCAAGCATGATGGTTTCTTGACCGACCTTGGTGGTATTACCTCAATGAAGGATCAAGATTAAGGAGGGTTGTTTGAATTTGTAATCTTGTTCCTCATTGCCTTCTTGGTCTCAAGTTTATAACAGCTGTCATGTATGATATTGTATGATGTCATGTGTTTGGTATTAGGCTAGTCAAAATACGGTCCAACATCAAAGTCAAGGTAATAGAAATGAAATTCATAGGATATCGTCAGCAAGTAGGTGTCCCCAACATCATACTAAAAATCGGCAAAAATCGGAGTGGTGGAAAGCCGCCATTTGGAAAAAAACATCCGCCATATTGGATTTATGTAAGCATTTAGTAAAACTGCAATAATTTGCCAACTAAGCGTCTTAGAATTCTACGGTTTGCTTTAACAGCTTCCTCATTAACTTTACTTCAAGATAATAAAAACTTTTATACCATTTAAACATTGTTTTCTTTAAATGAGACAGTTTTAAACTGAAACAATACCAAATTTCAATGTTTTTTTCGTGAAATCTTTATATATTTGCAAATACAAACTCAGGTGACATAAACATACACATTTTGAGGTCCTTAAACGAATCTGCATTAAATTTTGAACCAAATTCATCAACACATAAATTTGTATCCTGATTTGAAGGTGGAATATGTTAGTAAAAAATTAGTGAAATGTAGTCAACGCTTCAACTTGGGCCGGTAGCCGTGACGCCAGTTGACTTGCGACGTGCGCTGCGGCGCTGTATCGCCACAGGGTGAAAGGTTCAATGTTACAACACTGCTGTGATGATTACAACAGGTTTTTATGTAAGCACACTTCTTGCATAGGCTGTTCATTTGCTGCTTATTTGGTTTTATTTTTGATAATCATTTTAATAAACGCTTCACTATTAAAAATCTGCCTATGTTTTCTTCCAACTCTCCAAAAACGTCTTCTTGGCTTTTATTGCAACCCCTGTGAGTATACTTTATAACTCCTTAATTTACTGGCCAACAATACAAAAAAAAAATTAGAAGTTAACCCAATTTTCCTATCAAATTCTGCGTTAGCTTGACATTAAAAATTATTTAGGGGGCACAATAATTATACCTTGTTTTGTCGCGTGTTAATGATGTATACTGATTACTTATAAATTAAGTTATGATAAAATGAGTAAAACCACAAATTTAAATCAAAATTTTATTTATTTTTATTTATTTATACGTAAAATTAAATTTGGGCGTAAATGGACACGAAATTATATAAAAAACAAAATATTTTAATACGTTAAACTAGTTAAGTTAACTCCTTACCGCATTTTACATCAACTAGTTTTTTAACGATCCTGAGAGAAATATTAACAGCACCTTTTCACTCTTTTCAGTGGTTAACCCCATTTAGCAATGAATTTTCCTTCAGCTAAAAGTAAGTATACTCCAATCAGTCTGGAAAACATCCAGGAAACAACCTGCAAAGCATTAAATTTTATAGTTTGCAAATAATATTACTTAAAAATCCTCCGACTTCTTAAGTTTTAAATTGTGTACGGATTTAATATCCGTAATACCGTAAATAAATAATCCGGTATATGATCAACAAACAGCTATAATAAATAATGCTGTTGCTCACGCAACAGCATTTTGGATGGGCAAGTATTACGGAGATGTAAAGGTTTTAAGCTATTTATTATTAATGATAACTTATTGCATGTAAACCAAACAAATAAATGCATTGTATAACTGGTTGTTTAATTTTTACGAATAAAAGTTAGAAAAACTGCTCAACTGAAACTCAAATGTTGATCTTTGTACGCCCAGCTCAACACATTTAAATTACTAACTGTAAAAATGAACATTGTCAAAGTATTCTAAAAGTGTTAATCATTACACCAAGACTGATGTAAGCAAATTCAATAATAGTTAACAAAAAGCATAATTCACTAACCTGACAACATAACACCTTCGAAACTAAATGCAGTTTGTTCCGAGAACTTAACGTTTCAGTTTTTTTTTTAATTTTACGTGATCTATTTACTATTGATTAATGATCAAATTTCATAAGATTTCATTCCTAGGAACAAACTTACAGGCTATAACTGTTTTCTGAGTAAATCAAGTATTAAAAGTTATTGATCAAACATGTAGATAAATAGTTACAAAACAATTCTCTCAAAGAATCTTTAAATATTTGTGTCAAAAATGTGGAATTTATTAGACATTTACAAGTAGACATTTATTTATATATTATGTATTATAAAAACAAATTACTTTACATTTGTAAAATTTTCAAATATAGGCCAAATATCAATTTTAAATTAATGAACTAAAAAAATAATATCCTGGGCAGTACCCAATTAAATATTATTATAATAATTAAAAATATAATTGAAAATTAATAATATCCGAGGCTCAGTTGGTAGAATAATGGGGTAACACCCAGCCGGCCCGGGTTTGATTCTTGTCCAAAACTGAGCGAAATACATTGTTAGCTTTAAAATAAAAGAGTCTATTTTAAAACAGACACACTCATTAACACTCTTCATTTTATTCCACTATACAATTGTTGTAAGGTAATAGTTCTTCATTATACTTAATAAATAAAGGAACAAAAACTATATAAATTATCTAAAAAGGATGTTCTTGCCAGTTTCATGGACTTCAGTGTTCTTCTACATGTGGTAGGTGCCACGGAGTTCTTTGCAACAACAGAAACGTAGATGATATATACAAAGACTGTGACAACGATGGGTAGACTTTCATTTAAATGCATCTAACGCAGAACCAAACGCAGAATTTGGTAGGAAAATTGGGTTCAGTTCTAAATTATTTTTGTTGTATTGTTGGCCAGTAAATTAAGGAGTTATAAAGTATACTCATAAGGATCGCAATAAAAGCCAAGAACACGTTTCTGGAGAGTTGGAAGAAAACATCGGCAGATTTTTAATAGTGAAGCATTTATTAAAATGATTATCAAATAAACAGCCTATACAAGTAGTGTGCTTACATAAAAACCTGTTGTAATCATCACAGCAGTGTTTGTAACATTGAACCTTTCACCCTGTGGCGATACAGCACCACACCGCGCGTCGCAAGTCAAGTGGCGTCATGGCTAACGGCCCAAGTTGAAGCGTTGACTACATTTAACTAATTTGTTACTAACATATCCCACCTTCAAAGCTGGATACATATTTATGTGTTGATGAATTTGGTTTAAAATTTAATGCAGATTCTTTTAAGAACCTCAAAATATGTATGTTTATGTCACCTGAGTTTGTATTTGCAAATATATAAAGATTTTACGAAAAAAAAACATTGAAATTTGGTATCTATATATATATATATACAATGAAGCGTTGACTACATTTAACCAATTTGTTACTAACATATCCCACCTTCAAAGCTGGATACATATTTATGTGTTGATGAATTTGGTTTAAAATTTAATGCAGATTCTTTTAAGAACCTCAAAATATGTATGTTTATGTCACCTGAGTTTGTATTTGCAAATATATAAAGATTTTACGAAAAAAAAACATTGAAATTTGGTATCTATATAATTATACAGCCGCATGTGTAACTCACTCACTTAACATAGGGATACAAATTCAAACCATATACTTCCCGATGAGCTACAAACTTGAAATTTGGCACGAATATTCCTTGGGTGTCTATATAATTATACAGCCGCATGTGTAACTCACTCACTTAACATAGGGATACAAATTCAAACCATACTTCCCGATGAGCTACAAACTTGAATCTATATAATTATACAGCCGCATGTGTAACTCACTCACTTAACATAGGGATACAAATTCAAACCATACTTCCCGATGAGCTACAAACTTGAAATTTGGCACGAATATTCCTTGGGTGGTACACCTACAGGGAAAAGTCTCAAAACAAAAATCTTATCTTGTATGTAAACAAAAAACTTTTAGCCACTGCCACCCAAATTACTTTAGGTGATGTTTACGGACTTGATTTAAGTTTCACTTTTACTGACAAACAGTTCCACATTATAGCTGTTTATAGGACATTTGATAGTAATCCTGATTTGTTTATAACCGAAATTGAGAAATATCTTGACAATATTAGTAAAAGTAAAATGTGTATTTTACTGGGAGACTTGAATTTTGACTTACTTAAAAGAGATAACATTACTGACAAATACCTGGACTGTTTGTTAGGGGGTGGTTTTTTACAATGCATTAACAAACCGACCAGAGTGACAGATGTTTCAAAGAGCTGTCTGGACCACATTTTTATAAAATACAATGTCATAGAAGGAGTAAAATCAGCCGTTTTTCAGGCAGCCATTACGGATCACTACAGCACTGGACTCACTATCACTGCCACTGCACCGCCCCCTAATACTCTACACGATAGTAGGCCTACACTGCAGCACACTTACCTCGACCACGCACTACTTTCACACCTACTGACTCATTCAAACTGGGCCCCGGTCACATCTTGCAATAATAATGTTAACCTTTGCGCCAATAACTTTAATAAAATTATCGTTAATTGTGTTGAATCGTCAAAGAAAATGTTTAAGTGTAATTCATCTAGGACTAAAAAACTCAAACCATGGATAACGGGGGACTTAATTCGTCAAATTAGATTAAGGGATAAACTGAATAAGAGAGTTAAAAAACAACCTTTTAATTATGAACTATTTAATTACTACCGAGAACTTAAACAAACTCTTAATAATAACCTAAAGCAAACAAAACGTAATTATTACCGATCAAAACTAAACGAATCCACAACAAATCCGAAAAAGTTTTGGGGGATAATTAATGAATTAGCAGGTAGATCAAACAAAAAGGATTCTTTTCCAATTGAAAAATATACCTCCAGTACTCAACCCTTAACTTATGCATCACAGAAAAAAGTAGCCGATGATTTTAATATTTTTTTTGCTAACGTAGGTAAAGAATTGGCTGATGCGATTAACTGCAATGGGGACTCAGTTCTGAACGACTCTGACTATCGTCTAAACAGCACTTTTACGCTTCAACCGATCACTGCACTTGAATTGCGACGTTACGTTTACAGTTTGCGGGGGGGGTCGGCACCGGGCTATGATGGTATCTCGGCCGACGTCCTAAAAAATAACTTTGACACACTTTGTTATCCACTGCTCCATATAGTAAACCATAGTTTCATTTCAGGTGTTTTCCCAGATTGTTTTAAGTTAGCTAAAGTTTTTCCACTATATAAATCGAACGACATCACGAACAAGAATAATTTCCGGCCAATCTCTTTGCTCAGCGTTTTTACTAAAATAATTGAGAAGGCAGTGAAAGATCAATTAATTTTTTATCTACAAACAAATAATATTCTCAGCGAGCGCCAGTACGGGTTTCGTCGGGACAAAAATATTTCAGATGCTTTGTTTGATATTAATAAAGAATTGAATCACGCGATTTCAGATAAAAATCACCCACTGTTAATTTTTTTAGATTTGAAAAGGCATTTGATTCTGTAGATCGTTCAAAACTACTTGGTAAAATGGAAGAAATAGGTATACGGGGCAACGCCCACGCTTGGTTCGCAAGTTACTTTTCACATAGATCACAGTATGTTTCTATCTTTGATATAAGTAGCGATAGAATGCCAGTAGACTACGGGGTGGTCCAAGGCAGCAATCTTGGGCCAGTACTTTTTTTAATATACATAAATAACATCTCAAAATTAAATTTATTTGGAAAATTATTTTTATTTGCAGACGATAGCCTCATTTTCCTCCAGGGAAAGACCTGGCCCGAGGTAAAAGAAAAGGCTATGCATGATCTTATGATAGTAAAAAAATGGTTAAGTCAAAATGTTCTCTCCTTAAATGTTTCCAAAACAAAGTTCATGCCAATATCTATAAACAAGAATACAGATTACAATTTAGATAACCTCATCATTCACGACTGTGACGATTACCGTAGTACTGTTTGTAAATGTGATTTTGTAGAAAAGGTAAACTCATATAAATATTTGGGTGTATTTTTTGATGAGCGATTAAAATGGAACGATCACATTTTTTATTTGAGAAATAAAATCCGAAAATTTATTTTTGCTTCCAAACAAATGAATGAAGTTTTAACATTTAAGGAATTAAAGATGGCTTACTATGCCTACGTTCAATCTTTGTTGTCATTTGGTATAATAGCATGGGGCGGGTGTTATAAAAGTATACTAGAACCTTCAAATGTAGCTCAAAAATCTGTCTTAAAAATGGGGTTTGGGAAATGTAGACGATACCCGACTGACGCTCTGTTTGCAGAAATATCTGTCTTTACAGTTCGTCAATTATACCTAAAGAGTATTTTAATTAATATTTTCAAAAACCATGGCGTCATTTTTCAAGAAATCTCTCACAGTCACAACACTAGATATTCTTCAAAAATTGGAATCACGGTTTTGCCAATTAATTACACCTTTTCCACGACTAACTCATTTTACATCTCACACATAGTTTACCGCAATATTTGTAACTTTTTTAGTAACCTTAAGATTTTTGAATGTCCCTCCCTAAGTTTGTTTAAAATCCGAGTAAATGAATTTATCTTCAGCTTAGGTACGGACAACGCCGATGCTATCATCACGGCCGATTACAGACGTGTCTGACCCGACCTTTGCACCTACTGTTTCTCCCCCCCCCCGACCGCACCTCTCTCTCCTGCTTGCCGGCAGGATTCAGGATAGTTATTTCCCATCAACTTTTACTCAAGTTTTTTTTTTATTTTAAGTTCTGAGTTTAGTCAAGAATTTTTTCATAAAACAGATATAGCAACTTTTAAATTCCCTACCGTACTTCAATTTCAACTATTCTTATTAACATTTTTTTAATTATTCCCAATTTTGTGGTCTTAGTTATAATTTGTAAAGCAACCCAGCGGACGCACAGGCAGTACCTGCCTATGTCTGCTGATTTCCTTATCTTTCATTTTCACTAAAGGCTACAACAATTATGTATATTTTAGTTTAGTTTATTATTTATAAACGACTTATGTTTACAAGCATTTTGTTATTTTTCATGTCAGTAGCTTAAGTTTGTATGGGAATAAACTTTTCTTTCATTCATTCATTCATTCATTCAAAAACTTTCCACCTCCAACCTCCCTAAAAGGGGGGGAAAGGGAGGGCAAATTTGAATTTTGAGAAAAGTACTTTTCGTTTTTGGGCTGTATCGGCTAAACTAGAGGTCCTATTGAAAAACGGACTGTACCATGTGCCACGGATTTTTCACGATCTACAACTTTGTTCCTATGACTTTTTGCCCTATCTCGTCTCCTTCACCCTTAGGTAGCTCTAGAAATTTTAATTTTCGAAGATTTTCCCCAGGTTTTCATCTCCAGTAGATTTATTATTAGACATAGAGTGCTGAAATTTGGCATACATCATCTCTACAGCATATAAAATACAAATCACGACAAATATAACTAGTTTGTAATATTTAAATCTATATTAAGTTAAAAAAACTTTAAAATTTGCCAAATGTCAGCGATTTTCTCGAGGTATTTCATTCCGGTTTAAACCATATTTCCCGATGAGCTAGAAACCTGAAATTTGGCATAAATAATCCTTGAAAGGTCAATATACAGGAAAAACTATCAAAACTAACCATTTAACATTTCAACCCCCTGAAAAAATTACAAAATATCGCTAAAAAAGGTATTTTTAAACCAAAGTTATTTTGAGCTCTGGTGGCCGAACGGATGGTCCTATCGAAAAACTGACTGCACAAAGTACAACGTGTTTTTCACGATCTACAATTTAAGTCATTTGATATTTTGCCCTATCTCGTCTCCTTCACCCTTAGGTGGCTCTGGAATTTCAAAAATGAATTTAATTATATTGTACAGGATGAATCTTCTACGCCGCCAACAGATCATAGACTAATGGCTCGACATAAAAAGACGAAACAAAACCTTTCCTCTCTAATTCATACCCAAGGAACAAATTAAATATTTTTAACCTTTGTAAAATACAGGGTATTCCAAAAACCAAACGTCGTGGGTTCGAATCTCAGAATTTTCAAATCTAAACTTATGTCATGTTATGCATCATCTTAAAGCTCTAAACAAGACGAACAAATTGGCAAAGACAGAACGAATTTATTTTTATTAATTTCAAAGTGGCGGCCTTTTTCGTGAAAAAAATCAAATTCAAAATCAAAACCCCCGTCTTTGGGACTCATAGTGGGAGGTCTGGGGCGGAGTATTGTTCAACTGCGGGATAACACAAACGGGGGCCTGGGGCGAGCCCAGTGAGCCGAAGGCGAGTCTATATATATATATATATATATATATACAACCGCATGTGTAACTGACTTTTTATGTATTCTGCTATAAAATTATGTTTTTTTTGGAATAAAACCGTTTTTGAATTTGAATTTGAATTTGACTCATCCGTCGGGATACAAAGTTTAATCGACTTCCCGATGAGCTAGAAACTTGAAATTTGGCACGAATATTCCTTTGGTGGTCAAACCCCAGGAAAAATTGTCAAAACGAATCATTTCCACCCCCGACCACCCCAAAGAGAGGAAAAAGGGGAAAAAAATTGAAGTTCGAAAAAAGTACTTTTCATTTTTGGGCTATAGCGGCTAAACCAGAGGTTCTATTGAAAAACGGACTGCACCATGTGCCATGGATTTTCCACGATCTACAACTTTGGTCCTATGACTTTTTGCCCTATCTCGTCTCCTTCACCCTTAGATAGCGCTACAATTTTTTATTTTCGAAAAGTTTCCCAGGTTTTTCAGCTCCAGTAGATTCAATATTATACGTAGAGAACTGAAAATTGGCATACATCATCTCTACAACATATATGCTACAATTCACGAATAATATAACTAGTTTGTAATATTAAAATGCCTATAAATTTAAAATAATCTTCAAAATTCGCCAAATACCAGCGATTTCCCCAGGTTTTTCAGGTCCAGTAGAATTAATATTATTCTTAGAAGGCTGAAAATTGGCATACATCATCTCTACAACATATATGTTACAAATCACGAATAATATAATAAGTTCTTAATAGTAAAATGCCTATAAATTTAAAAGAATCTTCAAAATTCTCCAAATGTCAGCGATTTCCCAAGGTTTTTCAGCTCCAGAAGAATTAAAATTATACGTAGAGGGCTGAAAATTGGCAGACATAATCTCTACAACATATATGTTACAAATCACGAATAATATAACTAGTTTTTAGTAGTAAAGTGCCTATAAATTTAAAAGAATCTTCAAAATTCGCCAAATGTCAGCGATTTCCCAAGGGTTTTCAGCTCCTGTAGAATTAATATTTTACGTAGAGGGCTGAAAATTGGCATACATCATCTCTTCAGCATACATGTTACAAATCACGAATAGTATAACTAATTTGTAATATCAAAATGCCTATAAATTTAAAAGAATCTTCAATATTCGCCAAATGTCAGGGATTTTCTCGATAATCACAATCGAAACTATGCCACGCACGGTTTATGCTAAAAAAGATTACTTATACTAATTTTAAGAAAATATTATCAAAAACCTTAGCCATTGATCTAAAGCAATATATTAAACATAGTATCGTTATAAAGTTTTCAGAAAATATTGTTGATAAAGGATTTTAATATAGGTTCTCGCTGGTGGTAATGTCACAAGTTTCAATGACACCCTCTCTTCATCTAGCTATTGTTATTACTGGCGATTTTTTCACAATTCGTTCATTTCTGTGACATCAAACATGCATACTCATTTTTCCATTCAATGATGTGAAAAAAACTGTAATATTTTGATTTTTAAGTTGAATTGGATTTTAATTTTATTATTAAAATAGCACTCTTTTAAGCCTTACTAATTCAAAAAAGGGGAGGGACAGGAAATACCCAACTCTAGCCTGATCGGAGCATCGGATGGCGGGGTTAAGAGAGGATAGATAAACCCCTTAAAATGGGGTTTTGGGATCTTTTTATATAGAAAAATGAAAATGATCAAATCCTAGGTTGGATCATTGGATTTAGACTGAGAAAAACAATTTGGTAGAGTGAATAATTTGTTCTGTCCATTCGCTGCCGAGATACGGATTATGGTAAATACAGTACATTGTCTCAATGTTTTTCTACTCCTAAATTAGTCCTCTAAAATTGAACCTTGCATTAAATTTTTAATTTTCCTAGTGGTTTTTAATTTTTTGCTAATTTATTATTCAAATGAGAGATCCAATTTTTGACAAGGATTAATTAGTGACGCCACCCACGTTTACCCGAAATAATTTGTCATTTCTAACCTATATTAACCCATACAGTACTTATAACTAATAAATGAAGCAAATTAGGCATTTTCAAAATGATGGGACAAGAATATTCCTTTGGTGGTCAAACCCCAGAAAAAAATTGTCAAAACGAAACATTTCCACCCCCGACCTCCCAAAGAGGTGAAAAGGAGTAAAAATCGAAGTTCGGAAAAAGTACTTTTTGTTTTTGGGCTATAGCGGCTAAACCAGAGGTCCTATTGAAAAATGGACTGCACCGCGTGCTACGGATTTTTCATGATCTACAACAATCGTCTCCTTCACCCTTAGATTGAACTATAATTTTCAATTTTCATAGATCTTCCCTAGGTTCTCTGGCAAGAGTTGACTTGGTATACTACCTAGGCCCCTATAAATTTGCAGGAATATTTATTGGGGTGGTCATATTAAATATACAATTCTTTGAAAAAAAATTTAAACAACCCTTACCCCCTAAAAGGGGGTGAAATGGGGGGAAAACTTGAATTTCGATAAAAGTACTGTTTGATTTTTGCTTCTGGTGGCTAAAATAAAGGTTCTATTCAAAACCAAAGGTTATTTTCTTAGTTGAAATGAAATTTCCTACAATTTTGGTTATTGCCTTATCTCAACTCCTTCACCCCAAAAATGACCTCTAAATTTAAAAATGCATATACATTTTTGAGTTTATTTTGGGTTTTGATGATTTTTGATTTTTATTTTTAGCTTATAGACCTCAAATTTCATTATGAGATAGTAAGTTTTATCCTTTAGGGTTATCAGGGGACATTCGCAGAATTCGCCCCGTTTCAACCCCTAAAATAGCCTCAAAAGTTAAACTTTCGTTGAATTTTAACATTTCCTCCTGGTTTTCAGCTCCAGATGATTTAATATTATACGTCGAGGGCTGAAATGAGGCATACATCAACTCTACAGCATATATGTTACAAATAAAGAATAATATAACTGGTTTTAATATAAAATTGCATATAAAGTTAAACAAAACTTCAAAGTTCGCCAAATGTAAGAAATTTTCTCGAGGCATTTCATCCCGGTTCAAACCATATTTCCCCATTAGCTAGAAACTTGAATTTCAGCATGAATATTTCTTGGATGGTCAATATATAGGAAAAATTACCAAAAACGCCATTTTTATTTTAATCTCCTCAAAAAATTACAAAAAATCACTAACAAGCTATGTTTCAAATCAGCAATAATATAACTTTTTACTTTTTTATTTTTTTTAAAACAAAGTTTGTTATGTGGCTTAATTTAGTTGATAGTTTAGTCGACCTAAATTTCCCAATTCGTTCATTTCTGTGACATGAAACATGCATACTCTTTTCTCACGTTAATGATGTGGAAAAACTGTAATATGTTGATTTTTAAGTTTAACTGGATTTAATTTGATTATTAAAATAGCACTCTTATAATTCTTACTAATTCAAATGTGAGGAACAGGAAATACCCAACACTAGCCTGATCGGACCATCGGATGGTGGGGTTAGGAGGGGATAGATAAACCCCTTAAAATGGGGTTTTTGGGATCTTTTACATAGAAAATGAAAATTATCAGATCCTGGGTTGGACCATTTGATTTAAATTGAAAAAACCAACAATTTGGTACGGTGAATAATTGTCCTCTGTCCAGTACTTTGTCTCAATGTTTACCTTATGGGAAATAAATAAAATTCTATATATCATCACTGAGGTGACATCATTGAGGTTTTTTTTTCAAATTAATTATTCAGAGGAAGGTCAACCTGGGATAAGAGATAAGGTTAATTTATTTTGTATTTTTGTTTATGTTTACTGTATTTTAATGTGTCTTTATATTTTTGTGATCATTGATGTATTATGTATTGGGAAAATAAAGATATTATTATTATTATTATTATTATTATATCGCTTATTTCTCAACAAATCTGAAAAAATTGGTAGATATCCTTATTTAGTTGTTACCTGCTGGAATATTGAGAAAAATTGAATTTTTCCATTTCCATGTTAGCGAACCTGCATACTCATTTCCCATATTATTCTTATGGAAGAAATTGGTTTTAACATTTTACTTTTATCTTGTTTATCTTTTTATAAATGGTTTTTTGTAAAATATCTCATTTTCTTTTCCAGAAATTTAATGAATCATTTCAGTAATAATAACCTCCCCCCTTCAATAAACCCCATTAACACTATTTATCCCCAAAAACTAGTAATGATTAGTTTTGCTGAGCATTTGTAAACTTTATTCGTTTTGTTACTTTCAATACAAACTCTCCACTTTTGGGCGAAACCCGTTAAGGGGGCCTGGGGGCGGAACCCCCAGCGAGCCGAAGGCGAGTTGTTTCAATATAAAACTGTCTCATTTAAAGAAAGCAATGTTTAAATGGTATAAACGTTGTTATTATCTTGAAGTAAAGTTAATGAGGAAACTGTTAAAGCAAACCGCAGAGTTTTAAGACGCTTATTGGTTAAACTATTGCAGTTTTACTAAAGGCTTACATAAATCCAATATGGCGGATGTTTTTTACCAAAAAGGCGGCTTTCCGCCACTCCGCTTTTTGCCAATTTTTATTATGATATTATAGACCCCTTCCTTGACAAAATTTAATATATTTCACCTCTATTACCTTTAGTTTGATGTTTGGCTTGTTTTGACTCTAGATTGACTAGCCTATATGTTCATTATTTTTGTTGTAAATAAACTTATTGTTTTTAAATTTGACTCATTTTTAATGTAATCAGTTGCTGTAATGTCCTGAGTTGTAGTATGGTTTGTTAAAAAAACTTTTATTTATAATATTCCAATATACAGCTTAAAGCTTTTCTCTATCCTAGGATTCCCCAATCTGCCCTTTGCTCCTTCGATTCCAGTACTGAAACTCCACCTTAATATCCTATCCTACCGCAAAATTTAAGCGACTTTTATAAATCAATATAGTCAATATCTTTCCTTCTCTGTGACAGCCCTTTTAAAGCTCATAAAATTAATACTTACTTATATACTCTTAATTTATATACTACACTTCGGCGTCACGAAAATGTGATGTTCAAAACTTCAAAACAGCTGGCTTTTTCCAATATAATCATATGAATAAATTACCAGCTGTTAAATAAAGTTTTTGCTGTTTGTTACTATTTCAAGATGCCTAGTAGGGTTTTTGTGATAAAGATTTATCCTACAATTCAGAACTGATTTTAATAATTTAGGATAGTTTATTAACTTCAGGTTTTTTCATTTGTGTTGGAATGAGCTCGGCATGAATTTTTGCAGGAAATAAAATTTTTGAAGGTTAGACTCATCGATGTAAATAAGTTCACTGGATTGGTGACTCAGGCCCCACAACGCGAGCAGCCGGCAATGTTTGCCTTTAAGATTTTGCAGGGGTGATGGGGGAACGCATCTTTTGCCGGCCAACATATACTGGATCGTCTTGTAAAATATTAATATTAATTGTAATTACTTAATCGTTGCAGCAATACATCTGTTATAGCAAGCTTTACCCGTAAAACTGCTCCCAAATCCGTGCGGTTTCAATATGGTTAACAATACAATTTTGAACTTTTTCCCCCAACCTCCCTTCAATTCGGCCCGGCTGCAACCCCAACTTGCTGTGTTGGCTTGGAAATCACTACACGAGCCTTACGGGGAGCGCGCTATCCAGTTGTATTAATTTACATAGATGGTTAGACTCAGGGCTGTACGCAGCTGTGGCGGGCCCCGGTAAAGATATGAAGCCGGCCGGGCCCCTCATGTCCTGGTACTGCACCCGGTCCACTCAAAACCGTAGCTGATTTCCGGCTCGGCAAAAGTGATGACCTTTTTTTTTTACTCACACACACGCCCTGATTTTTGCCCCTTCATTGCCATTGCGAGCCATTTTTACCCATTCCCGGCCCTTATCGGGGGCTTTCCACTATTTCGGAGGCCAATTACGGCCCCCCTTCAACCCGCCCCGGGCCCCCCCCATGACCCCGGGCCCCGGTCAAATTGTACCGGCTAACCCCGTCTGAGTACGGCCCTGGTTAGACTAAAGGGATGAGTTCTAGATTCTCTTAAATTTTTGAATTTCTCCATAAGATTCAGGGGGGTATCAGATTTCAAGTAAATAGCTGATTGGAGTAAACACAGTTTTTCAGCAGAGGCATGTGTTATTACTAGAATTGTGAATGTCATTGAAGTTGCACCAGTATTCAAAGTTTTATGGCGTTTGTGTGGACGATTTAGTAATGTATAAATAACAGTCACACATTGGATTTTGTATACACTTAAAAGAAGAAGAAAAATCTGTCAAAATTATACAGTGTGTAAAAAAAGTCCATCCCTCCTCCTTAATTTTTTTGTTTGTTAAGACAAACAGTTAACTTTTGGGGAATGAAACTACCTCAACCCAAGTTATTTTTTGATGTTACCAGAAATTTTGAGTGTCTCCCAAAAATGGGGGATAATGGGGGCAACTCAAAATTTTCAAATGCAAACCCCTTTTGAGTGACCCCTCATTTTAAAGAGCTTTCAAAAAGTAGATGAATGGTGAAAATTGGAGGTCTCTATCGTTTTTCTATCCAAATTGACAGCTTGTCAAAGGTTTGAATGCACCACATCCTTGAAACCTGGCGTCGGAGACATTTGGAGTTTTAATTCACCTTTGGTGATGTAAAAATGAAACGAGCCTGGGAAAAATGTTGTTAAATGAAAAATAAGTCTCTTTTAGTGATATTTAAAATTTTGAGTGTTCCCCAAAAATGGGGGATTTTGGGGGCAACTCAAAATTTTCAAATGCAAACCCCTTTCGAGTGACCCCTCATTTTAAAGAGCTTTAAAAAATAGGTGATTGGTGGAGGTTGGAGGTCTCTAACGTGTTTCTATCAAAATTGGCAGCTTGTCAAAGTTTCTAGGAGTCGTATTCAAAACTTTGACAAGCTACCAATTTTGATAGAAACACGTTAGTGACCTCCAACCTCCACCAATTGCCTATTTTTTTAAAGCTCTTTAAAATGAGGGGTCACTCAAAAGGGGTTTGCATTTGAAAATTTTAAGTTGCCACCAAAATCCCCCATTTTTGGGGGACACTCAAAATTTTAAATATCACCAAAACAGACTAATTTTTCATTTAACAACATTTTTCCCAGGCTCGTTTCATTTTTATGTCACCAAAGGCGAATTAAAACTCCAAATGTCCTCGACGCCAGGTTTCAAGGATGTGTTGTATTCAAGACTTTGACAAGCTGTCAATTTGGATAGAAAAACGATAGAGACCTCCAATTTTCACCATTCATTTACTTTTTGAAAGCTCTTTAAAATGAGGGGTCACTCAAAAGGGGTCTGCATTTGAAAATTTTGAGTTGCCCCCATTATCCCCCATTTTTGGGGGACACTCAAAATATTTAGTAAGGCCAAAAAATAATTTGGGTTGAGTTAATATAATTCCCCAAAGGTAAATTGTTTGTCTTAACAAACAAAAAAATTAAGGAGGGGGGGACGGACTTTTTTTACACACTGTATATCTACATCAAAATATAAATTCAGGGCTTGCTCTTTCACTGAATTTTGGTAACCCTAAAACTGAAAAAATTCTACTAAAATACATTATTAGATACCACATACATACACTTAATAACATACAAAGACATATTCATAAGGGGTACAAAAAATACTTCATGAAAATTGATACTGGAAACTAATTCATTACTTCACAATGTGAATATTAAAAACTCAAAATGTCAAAGTTTAAAACTATATAAAAGAGTCAATCAACACATTTGATGATAAATAACTTAATGTGAAGTAAATTACTGCTGTATAAGACTCTGACACTGTTAAGGTGATTTGAGTCGAAATCTGGATGCTGAATGCTTATCTTATCATTTTATTTTATTTGTGTGATTATCCTTATAAAACTAATACAATTTTACATTTCTATCATTACTTATTATTTATATTTTACTTACACTATCCTCGCCTATCTCATCAACACACATTGCTTTCCTAACACCAACTCGTTTCAGTTATTTAGCAATGATGTCACAAAAAATCCAGTTGTAAAACTATGTTATTCCAGAAAACAGTTTTTTGCCTTTGAGAAATTGACGTAGACTAACTGTTCCGTTGTATCTAAACAGCTGCACAACAATTGCTGTTGCTTAGCGACGCTCGATGGATCTATGACTCTTTCCAAACACCCTCTGCCTCTGCCACCTCTATTTCTGGACACCTTGCGTGTTCCTTTATCTCTTTCTACATCTTTTCCCCGTCACACTACAACTTTATTTCTTTCTTCAGAGAATCTCTAAAGTTTTTTCATTTCCCTCTGATATGTTGCATGCAGATATATTTTATTCAGGACATGTCCTACTTTTAAAGTTATTTTTTCTTTAAAGGAAAATGTTTGATGAATTATAAATAAATTGTTTGTGACACAGGATTGATGTTGCTTAATGTTCATAAATGAAATTAAATAAATCATATATTTAATTTCGTTAGGCGATTCCTTTGCGTCAAAATTGTGGTCGTTTGGCGAGTCGTAGAAAATGGGCGAGGGCTCAAATTAAAGGTCTCTATTCCGTGATGGCGGGAAAAATACTGAAATTGCTTGAATTCATCAGATAACGAGAAATAATGTAAAATATCTGCCATTTAGATAGCATTGGGATCTAAAAACATCTGCTTTATTTACATAAAACATGTGATGCTGATACTTGATTAAAAACCATGTGCTTGAAATTAACATATGATCCGAAAGCCAGTTTGCTATAAAGGTATTTGTACTAAAAAAATTAGGATCATTAGAATTCCTTAATTAGGGGATTTTAGCCCCTTCAAGCCACTATTAATAAAAATAAATGTTCTTGTAAAACAACTTTTGCATTGAAACTATTCAAAAATATATTTAAGAATTTATTTTTGTTATCTTAACAAAAAATACTTTAGATATAATTTAGATTCATGAATTCTGTAAAATACATTTTTATATTTTCATTAAGTCTTTTTAGATTGCCATTGACATTAATTTTTTTTTTTAAATAAAAATTAAAATTGTCATCTTAGCATTGCTAGCCCTTCGTAAGTTCAATCAGCTGGTCTTTTCATTTATTCATCTATATCCATTAATCTACCCATCTATTTAATCTATATCCATTTTTGCCCCTTGCTTTGTGATTTTATTTAAATCACTGTGGTCCACAACCAAGAGGTGAGAAGGTAAATCATTTTAGTAGTTTATGCAATACAATTGTATTATGAACGTCTATAAGCCAAAAGTGTTTTAAATATTTCATAAGTGGTTTAAAGGCTGAATGTAATTGTCGCATACACTACTTGATATACGACCAACAATATACGACAACATTTTCCCCAGAGTTAGACGAAACCCATCACTTTCAATCATTGTTACATACATATATATTCCTGATGTTCTACCATAATTCATACTTTACTACATAATAATTTATTTACTTACATCATATGTTATATTTTGGTTTTAGCGAATTTCTCCCTATAGGAAGTATAGGAAGTAGCTATTATCATAGGCGGCATGGTGAGACTTAAGTCCGGGACCATGTTATTTTTTCGTTTTGAGGTCCCTAGAGCCCAAAAACAACGTTAGTTCATTTTGGTATATATGTATATATATGTGTCCGTAGGCACAATAACTCTCGTAAAAAAAGTCCGATCTTGATGAAATTTGGAACAAACATTTAGAGCGATATTCATGACTTTAAGTTCAAAAACCAGCAAGATCGGTACATTCTAAGGCAGTTTTTTTGACTAAATAAAATTTATTTTCAGATTTAACATATTTCTATTAATTTGATGTAAGTTTAATGGTCAGAATTGAATTCAGCTTAAAAAAATAACAATATAGCATTTTGAATTATTACTCTACATCAATCGGTTACTGAGATATCAAATCTGCAAAATGCAGTACATTGTCTTTTTGTTTTTCCTGAAGGGACATAAACTGTCCAAATTCTGGTATGAAATACCCAAATGCTTCATTCAATTTCCCTAAAATGGGATTGAAAAAATAATAAAACAAACCACATGATTGAATTTAATTTGTTCATGTGATGGTTTGATTTGTTTTTATTTCTTGGATCTGAGTAGATTGATACACTTGGCGCATTATATCTTGACCTTGGGTACCCTTTTCACCTGAAGCAATTGGAGTAGAGTTATAGTAGTTTATTCAACGATTGTATAATGAATGCCTTTAAGCCACGAGTGAGATGTAAGTTAGAACACGAGCGAAGCGAGTGTTCTAAATATCTCACGAGTGGCTTAAAGGCATAATACAATCGTTGCATACACTATTTTATCTACGACCAACAATATACGACAAAATTTCCCCCAAAGTTAAACAAAACTCATGACTTTTACTAATGATGGAATAGGTCAACTAAAATTTGAGGTTAGGCAAATAAGCAGACTGAACCATGAATCGTTGTGGAACAATCACCTGAAGGTATAAGTAAACTCAAACATGAATCGTAATGCAACAATCAGCTGATGTGCGAATTGCGTAATTGTTATTATGACACTACTTCCGTCAAATGCCGAGCTCTCATTGGTCTAGAACCAGTACTCTAAAGTGACTCCAGTACTCTAAAGTCGTCATTAGAGTACTGCTTGGTTTTTGGTGTCTTAATGTATATCATTATAATGTTTGTTGTAATACCATAATTGGTGCTTATTGCAATGGTCGTAGATAAAATTCATTAGGAGACCACAGCTGATAGGCAAAGGTGTACTAGCCTTAAATGTAAGCATTTTGCAACAGCTGTCAGTGTATATCTTAATTGTCATTTGTAAACAAACTACAGTTGATGTTTGTAGAAATTAGTTTTTATGTTGTTTGTTGTCCAAAATCATTGACAATAAACAATATCTGACAGCTCCAGCAATGGACTTGGCCATGGGTCAAGATATAATGTGCCAAGTGTAATATGTTTGCTGACATTTATAAACTATAACAAGTAAATTTATTAAAAATTATCAGAATATGAATAATTATTGAGAAATAAGATCATGAATGATAAAATTTACTTAATTTAGATTAATATTTACACTAAATATTCAAAACAACAACTTCCCTAACTTATGTAGAATATGCCCACATATAAAAAATAAATCCTTTAGAAATTAACTAAGCATGCAAGTTTGCTGCAACAAGTTTATTTAAATTTTAAGATAAATCATATGTTTGGATTCAATTTTTTCATGTGACTATTTTATTTGTTTTTATTTTGACTGATTTTAAATCATTGATTGTAGGGTTAGTGCACCAGTGAATGACCGGTTAAGGACGATGTCTCATGTTAATTTGACATTACTCCCTTATTTCACAGTCACAGTTATACATTTTCCAATAGAAAGTTCATTTATTCTTTAAGGATCAATCAATATTAGTTAAATACATTACTTAATGAGAATATTGGTTGTAGTATTAATTAAAAGGCAACTATGTTAATGCTCCAATAAATGACCGGGACTGCACCAGTGAATGACCGATCTTGCACCAGTGAATGACCGATCTTGCACCAGTGAATGACCGATCTCTTTTGGCTAAATAACTGTAAAAAAATTGAAAAATCAGCTGACAACAATGAATAAGAATAATTCAGCTGAGAATATAGATCATAGCTAGTAAATGACCGATCTCGTTCCAGCGAATGACCACTAAGTTTTTCCCCGGTCATTCACTGGTTTTTGTCCTAGTTACGTTCCAATTTATGACTGCCCTCAGTAATAATTAATCACAACGTGCACAGCAATAAAGTTGATTTCAAATTGTAGGATAGTATGTTAAATATTATTTAGTTGCAGCGCATTTTTGAAATAATTATCAAATACAGAATGAATGTAAATCCAGGAAAGCCTTGCAGGAATAGTCACTATAGCAGGAAGCATCAAAATCGAATATAGTGGGACACTCAACATTAAATATATTTAAAAAGTATTTTCGACTCCAGCAATTTTAACCAATGGCAGATTATTGTTGAAAAATATTCCAAGGCTGGTTTTGAGCTTACTTTTAATTAGCTAGCCCAAAGAATATGCTTAATACCGGGCTTTTTAAGCAAAACGGTCATTCACTGGGGGGTGGACATTCACTGGTGCACCCACCCTATGTTTGCTTAAATTTTTATTATTCTTATAACAAGGATACACTTATAAAAAAAATATTAGACTAATAATTATAGGAATAACAAAAAGAATATTGTTGGAATGGATACCGATGTGATTCCCATGATCATTTCCCTTACATCTAAAGCTCTTGAATTGATATGTAATATTTTTGCATTAATTACATAAAATGTTTGAAATATTTTCCTGTACATAAGTAAATAAGCTCCTATATAAAAATTAATTCTTTAGAAATTCAGGTTTGCTGCGACGGGGGTATTTGTTTTTTTTCAATGAAATAAAAAAGATACACTTGGCGCATTATATCTTGACCCTTGGCCTAGTCCAATGCTGGGGCTGTCAGATACAAAAACATATCATATCTTATTACGTTGGATTGAAATATGTTTTTATGCATTTGAAATTCCATTAGTATGCAGGTCTGCTGCAACGGGGGTATTAATTACCAATCACCTTTCCCAAAGGTTTTGTCCCAGCCCCAGAATATTATTCC
This sequence comes from Flexamia atlantica, assembly GCA_035578135.1. Taxonomy (NCBI): domain Eukaryota; kingdom Metazoa; phylum Arthropoda; class Insecta; order Hemiptera; family Cicadellidae; genus Flexamia; species Flexamia atlantica. Next base: position 49,465,755 of record JAQJVK010000009.1, on the reverse strand, counting down.
TCAAAAACTGTACCAACCACAATTGATACTTTCATTACAGATCTATTCAGCCAGGAAGTCTTGTAGGGGTGGAAGTGCGAGAGAGATGGAGAATACCCCCACTACTGTTTTTCCTTCATCGGTTGTGTATAGTCAACTTAAAATCCCACATGGCCTATGACAACATTACAAATATTGTTGCAAACAAAGAATCATATGTTTTGAAAGATGAGTTATTTCGACATTTGACTGTACTGAGACTCGCGGTAGGGGAAATCTTCACTGCGCATGCGCATCCTACAGGACTTCTGGGCTGAACAGATCTGTACTGACATTGAATATCTTTTTTTCTTCAGGAAAAGAAGAAAATCTATGTTCCTGGTGGAAGAAACATAAATGGTTGATAACTAACTCTTACAAAGTAACAGGTACATGAAAACCACCTCCTTCGAACATTAAACAAAGGTTGTTTTAGTAAAATAATTTTAATACTGTTTTTTGCTACAGTTCTTTTCTTAACCTATTAACTAAAATATATATATAACAAAATATCACTTTGGTAGCTCTGAATATACATCTATTTCAACAATTTTTTTTCTATAACAAATAGTATTAAGCAGTGCTTGATTTGTAAAAATTGAGGTACCGGAACTGTAATTTGACAATTTGTACATAGCCCCCCCTTTATCATGTTTTCCCTTAATAAAGTATTGTTTGGCTATATGATTAACTAGGTCGATTTAAAAAGTAACATTTTATCCGGCTCAAATTTGATGCTCTAACAAAGCATTATTTTACTAAAAAATAAATTGTCTAAAAATTCTAGTTTTTTATGACGCCTTTTGAGAGTATTCAGATCTTTTTGGCGTTTTCAATTCGGCTTAGGTCAAGAAAAAAGAGCACTAATTTCAGAGAGAGCGCTAATTTCAGGCCGAAATCCCGCGCGTAATTTCCGTAAATTTAAGTGATCGTTATTTTCGGTACTCCGGCCGGTTACACATAATCCTCTCTTATAGCGAATTCTTCGGCTGATCATACGCGATCGTCTTTTGTGGCAAATTCTTCGACCGATCGTCTTTTGCGGCAAATTCCCTGACCGATTACACGCGATTGTCTTGTGCGGCAAATACTTCGGCCGCTCATACGCGATCGTCTTTTGCGGCAAATTATCCGTCCGATTACACGCGATCGTCTCTTGCAAAAAATACTCCGGCCGATTATACACGATCGACTTTTACGGCAGAAAGAGGTCCCGGAACGCCGTTCTGCCGCGTTCCGCCGCAAATCAAGCACTGGTATTAAGTGAATAGGGTCGGGACTTACTTATTATAATAATTGTTATTAAACCTACACTCGATACCTGGATGAGAGCCTCCACAAAATAAACTAACAAAAAAATACCTGTAGTATTTACTGCTGGTACACAGGTACAGTAATGTATATAAAAACAAGCTAATTTTTCACTTTAAAAAATTAGAATTGAATAGTTTAAGAGTTGGGCTCAAAGGTTACATAAATATGATGGTTCAGAATTCACATGGTGATGGTTTATAAATAAATGTGATGGTTTTTAAAAATAGACATTTTAAATGAAATCTAATGAAATGCTAAAGATGGAGTGAAGAATAATCATACATTATCTTAACATCTAGCAGAGAGTACTTATAAAAGAAAAGGGCATTAATAGCTGTAATATGTTATTTAAGAAAATATTTTGGTATGTAACTTTTATACTAACTGTACACTATAAACTTCTAATTGTTAATTTAATTTCACTTTTGAACTTTATAATACTGTCAAATTGTAATATACTTCGAAGTCTCATCATATTGTTTCAATTTTTTTATTCTAGGTCATCTATATTTTCCTTCTTATGACAAGGAATTAATTAAAATAATTAAACCTTTGAAAAAGAGGAACTTTAAAACTACACAGCAGATGTCAGTTACAGCAGAGGTAGCTCACCGTTCATTTGCTCTACCCCAGTCTTCTTTGATCATGTCACTAGCTTTTTCAGCAATCATTATAACTGCCGCATTAGGATGGGATGCTGGGATTTCTGGAAAAATTGAAGCGTCAACAACTCTTAAATTAGAAACATTGTGCACACGTAGTCGAGGGTCCAAGCAACTGTTAGGTCCCATCGCAACTGTCCCAGACTGATGGTAGATAGTGAAACTTAAATGTCTGGCATGACATTTCCAATACTCATCACTATCCATTTTCAAATGTCTACATCCTGGCAAAGGTATATTGTGACGTTTCGGCTCAAGTTCCTCAAACGCTTTGGTTTTTATAAGCTTTGAAGACAACCTGACTCCTTTGACCAGAACATCAAGATCTCTTTCATCTTTAAAATAACCTAACTCTATTGCTGGAGGGCTCATTGGATTTAAGGACTTTAAATAAACCCTACCTTTGCTTTTGGGTCGTAAGACCATCGGTAAAATCATAAAACCATCCCTACCCTTGATGGGTTTATAAACTGAATTGTAGACGTTATTTTTTATCCCAAAATTTTCCTTGAGTGTGTCTTCTCCTGAAAGGGTCGCTGATGTCAGTAACAACTCGAGATCAGGATGACCATCAGGGTCATTTGGGTTTTTGAGGTCGATAAATGCCAATGCTTCAGTTCCTCCAGGTATTGCAATGACCCCATCACGATGCTTTAGAAAACTGTAAATCATCTGAGGGTTGTCCATGATTCGATCACTGATTAGGGAGGAGTTCTTTTTGATGAGGAATGTCATTCCCCCTAGAGCAACATGATCCATTAGATTATATCCGACTGGAAGATCCACAAGAGGTTTTACTCCGATTTCCTTCAGATGCTCCTTTGGACCGATGCCACTTAACATCAGCAGCTGTGGAGAGTTTATGGCTCCTGCTGAGAGGATTACTTCTTTACGAGCTGATATCCTGTACTTTTTCCCCCGTAGATTTATCTCAACTCCCTCTGCGGTTTTGGTTGCCTTGTTTATCAGCACCTGTAATTGAATAATTAGTGTTGTAGTCAATGGAATGGAAAAACTTTTACAAAAATGGGAGAAAATTAGGGAAATTACAAGATTCTCAAATGAAGAGATTTTAAAGAAAAAGATTTGCTTGCAATTGGTTTTTTTTACCTCCAATTTTAATTAAATAAAGATATTTTAACAGTTAAAATTAAAATAAGTACAGTTTTTACAGAGATGAAGCAATGAAGGAGAAAGTAACTTTCTGAAAATTAATCATTTAAGACAAATTCTTAAAACAAGCTTAAAACTTATTGAGACATAGTTAATTGATTTTTAATGTTGAACAAAATTAAGTATATTAACAAAAAATTATATGCACTGGATGCACCTAACCAATACAAAGAGTAAAAGAGTACCAAGTGTGCACAACTTACCTTAGTAACCATCGCAGATTTTAATACATGAAGATTTTTACGATTTCTCACAGGATGGAGGTATGCTCGAGATGTGCTCAATCTAGTGCCGTTCTTCATAGTCACCTGTTGAAAAATTAATTATATTAAAAGATATTACTGTACTTAGTAGTAATAGTATATTTCACTACTAGTCACGAAAGTAGCCCATTTCGAGCCCCGGAATGGTACTTATGTGACGAGTTGTGAACAGTACTTTTCATCACGATGCAAATAAGTGACCAAACTTATAAAAAATGATCCAATATTTCATAATTTAGTCAATTTTCTATAAGTAAACACAATACGGCTGAACTGTCTATTTTAGTTTATAAAGTCAGCTGGTTTAACTGTCAAATTAAGAAATTTGTTTGTTTGGGTACGGGAAAATTTTGTTTTGGTACGGAAATGGTTTGTTTGGGTACGGGAATGAAATGTTTGGGTACCGAAAAAGCAGCTGACCATTACTTGTTTTGACGTAAGGAAATCGAGAGTTTTCGTAGATCTCAGCTGTACGGTAACGGGCAATTTTCGTATACAGATTGATGAAAAATGCATTAATGTATCAACATTGTAACCTGATTCCCTTACTTTTGCTGTTGGCGAAATCATTTGTGTGATCGTAATAAGTATAGACATATATATTTACGCTATTAAAGTTTGTGCTACAAGCTCGTAAGCAAGCAATGTTAAGTTTTACCAAGGTTGTTTAATGATAGATTGGTTCATCCTGGCTCATTTGTGGTTGATATAAAAACTATGATGACAAAATATATAAAAAGCCAAAGCCACACTTCCAAAGGTCCACAAGATTTTAATTCATAAGACAACTTTTAGGGGAATGTTGTAAGTAAATTTAAACGGCCCTGAAATACACAAAACGAATTTTGACAATTTGACAAAAACGTTAATACTTAATTTGATCTTTTCAGTTGAGCTTTTAGCTGACAATTTAGAAACTTTCGGATTTTGCTGCCCTCCTAATTTTGTGCACCAACCCAATCTCATTATAAAAAAACACCAATCTTTTTTAATTAATGAATTGTTTAGTATAATAGCTCGCTTGATTACTGAATTATACCGGGTGTCCGGAAATTATGGTAGAATATTTTAATATATGTTAGTAGAACTGAAAACAAGAAAAAGTTTTTATAAACATAGGTCCTAAAATGCTTTGTTTTCCATCTGTGTGTCTGTTTGTGATTTTTACACATTTATATCTCACGAACCTCTAAACGTATAATCTTCAAATTTGGTACATGGATGACCACTATTAAATACTATTTTTGTAGGAAGTATCAAATTTCTATTTTTTACCATTTCAAAATGGCGACTGTTTTTTGTTTTCAAAGCTTACTTCCATATCTTACTCTTACTTCATATCTTACTCTTCCTTCATACCTTAAGCTTACTTCATATCTTACTCTTAATAAAATCCTCTTTTCATATATGATGAGAAAGCAAAATCTTTTCAACTGAATTTCATTGTTCACTTGGTGCATTATATCTCCGGCTATGGCAGAGTCAGCTGGTTGCAAGATGCAGGGGCGAGAGGAGGTTTTTTTCTGAATATATCATTCTACATCCCCACTGTTTGTCAAACGTTGTGTTTACCAGTATTATATGTTTAAAATATCACATAATACGGTTAGTACTATAGTAGCCATAGCAGGAGATATAATGCACAAACTGTAGTAGCAAAAGCAGAAACTTTTGTAAAAAAGATTATGCAGTACTTCTCCTCACCTGGTGAAATGAAAAGCCCTGCTGATATTGGCCGTTGTAGTCCACATTTCTGAACCCTAGCTCTTCCCCTGCTGCTACAAACGCACGAGCCACGGCCGTACGCGCGGGTATGTCCGTCACGGTCAAGTAGCCCCCATGCGAGTGGTATCTCATGTCCATGTCCCCCGACACCTGAGATCATCAATGTGTGTTTGATCATTTAAGTTAAAATAATTTACATGACAGATTTACTGTCAGATTGCTCAGATTGCAGAAGTGTTTTTGAAAAGGTGTGTTGACAACTGACTGTATAGTAACTACAATGTAACTAGTATACAGTTACTAGTTACTATATGGCTTTTGTCTTTCTGAAGCACTATGGCAGTGTTGTATACAATTAAGATTTTTTCCCCACTGAACTTAACAAAATACAAAGACAAAAATTTACTTATTAAGTCAACATATTAATTTAGAATATTTTCATCAAAAAAATTTGTTGAATAATTATTTAAATACATTCTTTATTGATAGTGTTTCCATTAGGTGATAGAGATTTGGGGGGAGGGGGGGTTGTAAGTACTAGGCACTATTCTGGATCCTGCTAAAAATACAACAATTTTAAAATCTTATAGTAAACCTAGGAATTTTAAAATTTCCACAAACATTTTCTTCAAGAGATTTTCTAATTTTGGTTTGTTTCACTGCAGGTTTTTTAGATTAATAAGGAAGTAAAGTCTGCTTTACCTAACTATTCTGCTGTACCTAACTATCGTAAGTCGTACTCCTATTCGTTACGAGTACATCATACCTGAAGGTCCTCCAGCTTGAGGAAGTAAGGCAAGACGTCGCTGAAGCCCCAGCCGGGGTTGCCGAGGTCCCGCCACAAGTCGTAGTCCTTGTGGTGGCCGCGGTTGTAGATCATGTAGTTGAGGACCGACGACCCTCCCATCACCTTGCCCCTGGGGATGTTGCATTGGTTCCTCTGCAGCCCTACAAATGATGCACTTGAGTAGCAAGGATGAATGAACCGTAATGTGAACATTTAACACTTTTAGGAACCTCACCTATTCTGCAAACCCAAAAGTATAATTGAACAACTGATAAAGAAATCATTTAAGCCTGAAAAGAGTAGTTTTTGGGAGCAACCTATATTTTCCTCTTGAAGGAAGTGAGCGTGTACTATAGCTAACATAAAAAGCATTACCTACTTTTATCAATTTAAATTTATACCAACCATTACATAAAAAAATTATAAGTCATAATCATTAACATTTTCATTGGAGAACACTACAAATTTTGTATAATTTTAAGGAATATTGTGTTTACATGACTTTGTAGAATGAATTTTTGTTCAATGAGAAGCCAGAGGTGATGAAATACCATTTCCCTTGTCCTCCCTTCGCTATACCACTAGCAATCATTACATTTTTAAATTGTTACTATTCAGTTTTACTTAAAACAAAGAAGGATCATAGTTAATTTTGACCCATTAAAAATTATAAATAAATTAACAAATTTTAATAATTTCATAAACAGCAACTGACAACTGCGATGACTGAAATTTATTATATGTCTGAGGGCTATTGTTAAATATTTTTAATAGCTGATCTATTCGTGGACAACAAATTTGTAACAATAACAGCCCACAGTCATGTGATACAAGATAGTCGGTGGTTCAGTTGTAGATCATAGATAGTAACAAAAGCTTGATCTTTTCTACATTTAAAAGTGCCTCTGGCATTTGCAGCACAGGGTTTTCTATACATACCGAGACAGTAAGAGTCAGAAGGTTCGCTCTTGTACTTCCAGTTCGCATCTGTAAACTGGAACATGTTCGCCAGGATAGGTATGTCCATGAGGAAGCTCTCCTCTCGCCCCGCCTCTACCAGCAGCACCTTCCAGTCTGCCACCTGCGCCAATCCGACAAACCTGAGTCGTGCCCAAGCGAATAGCACCAGTTTTTTACTTAAAACTTCAAAGTTTGACTTTGATTTCATTCATACCGGTATATACATACATAAATACTGTATAAAGTGAAAATGTAAAGTAATTCATTCTTTGCATTTAATAGTAAAAGACGCAACTCTCACGATACCAAAAAAAACTTTAATATTACTGTGACACTTTAGGGCAACACTATACCATTTCTCTCCTAAGAAACTTAACCACTCAATCACAATATTGAATTAATCAATCAATCAATCAAGTTCTTTATTCATTGAGTATACATCAAATATACAACTGAATAGTGTCTTATTCTATCAGAAAGGTTTATTTAAAAGATGCTAAAACAAAAGGGTACATAAAGTTAATTAGTAAAAGTAAATATAATTACAGGTCAGTTATATAAAAAAGTTTAATAAAATGAAAATATCTATTTTTTAACCATAACCTAATATAATATATCCAAGAGGAGGTGGTAAAAAACTCATCCCAAGAATACAAGGATTTTTCAATTAAAAAGCTTTTAAGTTTAGATTTGAACTTTTTGAAGTTTTCTTCATCTTGTATATTACTGGGTAAATGTTTTAAGGCTAAAAACATCCCTGAAAAAGTTGTGTTTCTGGCCCGATAGATAGCAGCACCTCTGTGGAAAATTTATAGTAAAGATAATTTGTATAGTTATTGACCGATTTTTGTTTTGTAAGTTTTGTTGCATATAACATGAACAAGAAATATACGCTATTCGGGTAAAAAAATTTTTTGTTATTTAATAAAAAGATTTTAGAGAAGAATACGATTATTATAATTATTTTTTTAAATCGCAGGCAGTCATTTTGTAAACAACAATTTTAAAATAATTTTGGCGTTTTCAAATATGAAATCGGTCAAATGGTCGCATCGGAATCTTTTTTTAAATATATTACCATTATTTTTCTCACGCCCGCGCCCCCCCCCCGCGCACCGCCATACTGCCCGGCCGCTCTGACGCGCGGCGCTGCTACTTAGATCGTTCGTCAACTCAGTAGTCGCATTCACACTCTGGCCGGGCACACTAGACCAGACGACCAGACTACTAATTACTAATAACACCTTTTAATTAATCCTCTGATTACAAGGAAGTGGATTTATGAAATTATCTACGGGTTCATTGTTCAATATTAACATTACCACAAACAAAATTACCATTATTTTTGTTGCTGTATAACACCAAGTTAAATTAAATTATTAATTAGTTAAATAATTTGTTTAAAATAAAAGTTACCTTTGAGTACATGAAAATGATAAATAAATAAGCAATAATTAGTGCAAAAGACCTTCATTTACTTAATGCACAAAATGCACAGTATGAAAACATACAGGAAACATGTTTACAAGAATATTTTTTACGTGACTTAGGCTATTTGCCCCTGGATGTTTCGCCAATGAAAGTGAATTCAGCAAGTGGAACTTGTGGTTCTATAATCGGCATACTGCGACAGATTCTAGAATCTTCAAGTTCTGGTAAAAGAGCGCAGTTGTAGCATAACACCTTTTCCATTTTATCTTTCCAAAACTTGTAATTTCGCTCAATAGCTTATATGTGTATGTCCTTTTTTGCCCAGACAACAAAGTAGCAATTTCTTGCCCGTTGATGTTTCGCCATTGAATATGAATTCCGCAAATGGAATTTGTGGAATTGGAACAGGACGGTGGGACTATTTCTCTCCATACGCAACTATTTCTAGGAAACGCATTTATAAATCTGCCCTGTTATTTTACCGGTTACAATTGCAACAGTTTATTTCCCCTATTTTTAAGTATAACTCAGCAATGCAAGCCTATTTTGGTAACAAAGTATTAGGTTCAGGAATTATCATAGAAGTAACAACAGCTGTTGATGCTTAGCTAAAAAAAACAATAATAAACAGGTTTACATACCTTGACGTCACAATTCTATATAAGTACAACTTTATTTACTGTTGACTATAGTTTCGACTTCTTCGAAGTCATTATCAAAACTAAGAACGTGAAAATATCATTCTTCTGAATTTCGTATTGAGTTTAAAATCACATGAACACAACTATACAAACACTTAGACATTAAAAACAGTTCGCCGGCCGGCACCCGTCACTGAACTGGTTGGTTCCTTAGCAGCTTAGCCCACTCCACTCCTCTTATCAGCTGTTCCTCTAGGACTGCTGCTGCCAACATAACTGTTGCCTAAGCTATCTAATATTGTATTAAATAACTTATTTGAGCCATAATTCAATTTTTCATTAAGCATGTTCTGAGGGTTTGTTTTAGTGGCCTTATAAATCTCATTGTCACATTGTTCACATTGTTGATAAAATAATAAATAAGCAAAAAAGAAAACCTCAAACTAACAGTGTCTCATTAAATAACAAGCGTTTTGTTTCCATAGAATATAACAAAAACTTACATTACAAATTGAAACATGAATTGGAACCACATGGCCTAACTTTAACATGCAAAACATCAAATAAACTGGGACAGAAATTAAATAAAATCAAACCTAACAAACAACCTAAAGATACAGCTACGGGTACTTATAAAATTACATGTTCTGACTGCCCAAGCTATTACATAGGCCAAACTGGCAGGTCATTCAAGAAGCGTTTCTCAGAACATTTACCTAAACCCAAACTCATTGAACAAAAGTCCAAATTTGCAGAGCATTTAATAAGTACAAATCATAAAATGAATAGTTTTGATGAAAACTCAGAAATACTCCATATTTGTAAAAAGGGCTTCATGCTAGACACACTGGAAGAATTCGAGATTTATAAGGCCACTAAAACAAACCCTCAGAACATGCTTAATGAAAAATTGAATTATGGCTCAAATAAGTTATTTAATACAACATTAGATAGCTTAGGCAACAGTTATGTTGGCAGCAGCAGTCCTAGAGGAACAGCTGATAAGAGGAGTGGAGTGGGCTAAGCTGCTAAGGAACCAACCAGTTCAGTGACGGGTGCCGGCCGGCGAACTGTTTTTAATGTCTAAGTGTTTGTATAGTTGTGTTCATGTGATTTTAAACTCAAGACGAAATTCAGAAGAATGATATTTTCACGTTCTTAGTTTTGATAATGACTTCGAAGAAGTCGAAACTATAGTCAACAGTAAATAAAGTTGTACTTATATAGAATTGTGACGTCAAGGTATGTAAACCTGTTTATTATTGATCAACCAATTCTGGAAGGCTTCAACATGAATAAAAAAACAGTAGCAGACGTTTTTAAGTCCCAGTGCTTTTTAAATGGCAGATATTTTTCGTTATTTCTCATTTTCTAGTAGATTTTGACATAATCTTCTGTTTTTACCGACCCCTGAAACTAAGACCTTTAATTTGAACCCTCTCCCATCATCCTGCGACCTGCCAAACTCTCACGTTTTTTATTAAAAAATCGCTTATAGAATTAGTAATATAGATAGATAGATTGTCCAAGCATAAGCATAAAAGCAAACATTGCTCGTATAAGAGTATGGTTAACTTCCTATCTAAACTACACGTAATAAGTTTATTTCAAATTGAAACTAGCAACTGTAACGTGGTTGAAAGCTTAATTCATAGTCAATGGAATTTGCGTATTTCAATTAGCTCGAAACAGCTGTTATTGCTTCTGCTCTTTAAAACTGCCTGAACCAACTATCCATCAGTAAAGCTAACTAATCTGCTTCGATTATTGAACATGTAA